>JAKSZU010000001.1:66233707-67433707 GCA_026018925.1 Tupaia tana
ATGATGGACAAAGTATTCCTTAACATGCATTATTTTTTAAAACTGCTAAGAGTTAATGGGATGAGTCTTATTCCCTAGCTTCTAAATTGGAAAATTAATACTGACCCCATATTTCAGTACAATTATTTTTTTCTCAAGTTGCAAGTTTATCAAATGGGTCTAGAGAGTTGGGAGAGGTTTGGGGGTGACTTCTGTCCATGCTGAAGGATCCCAGTGTCTCTTGTTCTCCTGTGACTTTGGATACTTTGGCAGTAAATATCCATAGGCTTGGGTTTTGGAAGATAAGAGCCCCTTATCCAGAGTTGCAGATACCTTTTACAAAGGTAAAAACACACAGGCCATGCCCATTCCAGAGTGAATCTTTATATCTAATCGATCATGGCTCATACCTCTAGTATGCAGTACCAGGATGTATGCCACTCTCTTTGCTTCTTCCCATTTTAAGTCTTTCCACATCAATGAATTTAATTAATCTCTCTAGTGACAAAGCTCTTGATCATTGAGGACAATGGTTCTCATGTAAGTATCACATAAGAGCATTTATAAAATACAACATGTAGTATTGAATGATTGATTCAATTTGGGATAGGTAGAGCCCAGGTACTGGTAATTATTTTATTTTATTTATTTCTACATTTTTACATTTATATGTAATCACCATACATCTTTACAGTGTACAAAATGTTTTTTTTTTTTCAGCATGGATGCAGTACATATGGTATCAGTAATTTCACAGATGTTCTTAGGTAATTCTCACATGCAGTTAGGGTGGGAAAAAATCCCATTGATTTAGGTTGAAAGATGCACCTCATGGTTTAATAAATTAATCTATCCATCTTTACTCTCTTTATATGTGGACATTTTCATTTGTCTCTATCTCTCCCATCTCAGTAAATTGTACTTCCATCCACAGATCCTCTTTTCTCCAGGAGTACAATAGAGTTAATTTCCCACATACACATCTGCCTCTCTCTACCACCATTGCCTTTTTTAACTCAGACCATCTTCACTCTTTACCTGGTCCACTGAAATTTCCCAACTGCTCTCTTTTATTCCAATCCTGTATCAAACTCCACATGGTTCATAATTTTCAAAGAATGACCTTAATTATTTTTTAAAAATATTTCAAACATTTAGATAAGAGTAAGCTATCCAGATTTATAAATCAACCTTCACATGGTTCTTAATTTTCAAAGAATGATCTTAATTTTTTTAAAAATATTTCAAACATTTAGATAAGAGTAAGCTATCCAGATTTATAAAACATTAACATTGAACTACATTTCCTTCCTGTAATTTTTTAACATTAAATATTTGAATACATTTTAATTATAACACATTTAAAATTATTTTCATGAGATACATTTTCACATTAGATATTCTCATTGTAGAAAAATTATGATTTTTTTTACCTGTTCATATTAATTTAGGACAAGTAAAAAGCATATTTGAGAAAAATTTCAGTTTAGAATTTATAGTATTTTGTCACGTGTACAAGGGATATCTTCCATACTAGAACTTCTCTATAGAAGTTTCCAAGCTCTTTTCCCTAGGATTTAGAAACTACTGATATGAGATATTAGCACTTTCTAACATTTCCCTATGACATGTAACCATCAGTAATTGGTATCAACTAAATAAAGGGGAAAGTTTTTAATAAACTATTTTCAATTAAATACTATCTAATTTTCTGCAAAGTCTTTACTTATGAATTAATATCTTACTCTTAGTCCACCATTACTAGGACAAATATAGATGTTCAATTATGTATAGTAATAAAATGGAGCTCTCTTTATAATATTGGTATAATAAAAGGCAAAAGCTTATGGAATAATCTCCAATTATAGTGTGAGAAGAGAGGAAACAACCCAACTAGCCAGAATACTAAATTCAGCCTCACAATTCCTTAGATACAAACCCTCTCAAACTTTTCTTCAAAGATTAAATTCAGAAAATAAGTATGTGATTAGGAGAGTAGGTTTATACCAATAATTAATATATCTGTTATTTACTTCTTACTGTCAGCTGAATGACATCACAGAGCAGAGGCAAAAAGCATAAAATCAGTTTGTAAGATTCTAACTCAAAGAGGTCAGAACTTCCACAGCATGGAGACAGTTTTGTAAATGGCCAAGTCATGAAAGTTGAAATAATAAAACTCCAGAAAGGCTAAAGCTGAGAGTGCCAAAAGGCTTGTCTTGGCAGCTTTCTACGATGCATCTCCGTGAAAATATGTAGTCACAACTTGTCCATGGCTTCAGTGACTGGAGAGTGAGGGCTTTAGCCAGAGTAGCCCATCACAGAGGGAGTATTTAAATCAGCAGCTGGAGGCAGGCCCAAGAGCATAGCATTGAGACCCTCTCATATCCAGTAGAAAGAGCAGCTTTGGGACCAGAATGGCTGAGTGACAAGTGAATGTGCTGTGCTCTTTGCCATCCTGGAGTAGGTGGGTCCTAAAGAAATGCTGAGACATGGGCATATCTGGCCAGTGGGGTTCAGAGAAACAGACATCAGCCCCCTCGGGCTCTACAGAGGACATTCGGCTTCCGGAGAGCCACTATCTTGCTCTTTAGTTGTTTCCCCTGATTCCATTTCTTCTCTTTTTCTCCATAGGTAGCCACTAATATAAATTTAGTGTTTATTATTCCACACATGCTTTTATGCATTTGCTATATCCTTGAATCCATAAAGAATATTTAGTTTTAAAAAAAAAAATTGGTAAGGGGCCAGCAGGTGGTATAGTGGTTAAGGCTCTGGACTCACACATGGTCTGCTGTGGATCAAGTCCTGGGCCGATGGCTTGAAACTCACACATGCGTGCCCAAAATCTCAAGAGGAGAATGGAGGAGAAGGGATTCCAGCCTGGTCATCTCCCCTGGGTGGGGGTGATTTCTCACTTTCTCTCTCTGTCTCTCTGGTGACTGTATGCGTCCTATGCAAAAAATCTCTCTAAAAAAATTGGTAGTATTACATAGTGGTTCAGATTGCAGCTTGTTTTTTTCACTCAATATTATGTTTTTGAAATTCATTCATTTATATAAAAGTAACTCTAGCTTACTCACTTAAATTGCTGTACAGTATGCTCACAAATCAAAAGATCATCATTTATTTATTTTTCTATTGATCAATATTCACATGGTTTCCCATTTTTTACTTACATAGTTGACACTGCAGTGACCATTTGTGTATCTTCTTCTTCCCTAAATATATGCCAACAAATGATATGAGAGGCCTAAGGCTTTGACAACTTCTCTATATTTTAGATAACTATAGTGCAGTCTTTTAAAAAATAAATAATCCAGGGGCCTGGTGGTACAGTAGTAATGCAACTAGACTCCCAGGGGAAAGGTCTTAGGTTCGCGTCTGAGTACCTCCCCAAGCACACCAGGCCAGCAGAGACTAGGAGTGGGTCCTGGCATACGGGTCCTGCCTGTTTCCCTTATGGAAGAAAGAAAGAAAGAAACTTTTTAAAAAGCCAACATTGATTAAAATAAATAACTTGAAATGCATTATTGAACACATCCAATGCCATCCTGGAGTAGGTGGGTCCTAGAGAGATGCTGAGACATGGGCATATCTGGCCAGTGAGGTTCAGAGAAACAGAGATCGGCCTCCTCGGGCTCTGCAGAGGACATTCGGCTTCCAATACACCAGGAGGAAGCTGTAAATAAGATCTCTGTTGTCTTTAAACTTACATTCTAGAAGGGGGAAAAGCAAGTAAGCAAGATATTTTCAGAGACTATGAAATGTTAGGTAGTGAGTCAGGCCATTCATTCCTCTGCTTCACTATCTTCAGCAGTTATTTATTGTATTTGAAATGAAATGTAACTCCTTCCCAGGCCTGAAAGACTTGGCACATGTGGTCCCTACCTCCCCTTTTCATTCGTTCTTTGGCTCCTTGTGCTCCAGGTATATTGACCTTTGGATTTTTGGAACTTACAAAGCCTTTTGCTGCCTTGGGGTCTTTATATGCATTGTTCCATCTTCATGGCACATTCTTTCCACCATTTGTAACCTGGCAAATTCTTATTATGATTCAGATCTCAAATTACTTGTCCTTTTTAGTATTTTTTTTTTTTTTAATTTAAGGCATTTGCCATAAAGTATGTACATCACTGGAGAGACAGTGGGAAGGAAAGTGAGAAATTACACCCCCAGGGGGCAATTCGTTTTCCTACATTTCCCTCTTGGGATTTTGAGCACACATCTACGCACCTAGTGAGTTTCAAGCCACTGGGTTCAGGACTTGAATCATGGTCGGTCACGTGGAAGTCCAGTGCCTTAACCACCACACCACTTGCTGGCCTCACTTGTCCTGTTTTAATTCCCATAAAAATAAGTCCCTCCAATTAAGTATCTCCTACATCTTGTTCTTTTTCTCAGTATAACTTACCACAATAGATAATTAAAAATTTACATGTCATCTTCCTTACCTACCAGATGCAAGTTCCCTGAAGGTAGGAATGATGTTTATTTTGCTTCCTGCTACATCTCCTAGCCCACAGTCTGACTCATAGTGGTTTTCAGTGATTTTTTTTTTTTAAATTACTACAAACAAGTATTTTTCTGGAAGTTTGCATGTCATTTTGAGCAGGAGGTTTTGTTTGGTTTGGGTTTTCACTTCCCATTCACCTTTTGGGCTCTCCCCTAGCTGACTAAGGGTTTAGAGTAGCCCTGTGGATCCCCAGACCAGAACCAGGGTTAAGGTCTCCTGCCCTTCTATTAGAGATACCACAGACCTAGGCAGAGGGCCGGCAGGCAGCCAGTTGCAGTGTTAGTATGGTCTTGGGGCTACTACCTTATCTACAAGCAACCTCCTTGCCCTTGGTTAGGTAAAACCCACAGCTCCAGACGACAGTAAAGAGCAGTGCTTTGTTTTGTCTTTTAGGCCTCTTTTAATAAGGGTGTGTGGGCATAGGGAGACGCTTCACTCCAGCCCATGGCTTGAAACTATGATCCCAGATCTAGTTTATTGTCTTCCTTAGAGCAGTTTTAGTCTCTTATCCCCTTTGGAACCAATTTTCCCCCACCTTTCTCCTCTTCTCCCTCCCTTCTTTTTTCCCATTTGTCATTTGAAAGTAAATTGAAGATATTATGACTTGTCAACCCAAAATACTCTAGCATAAATATCCTAAAAATAATGACACTCTCATACACAATTATAACACCACTATCACATCTGAGAAAGCAGATGTTATGATACAACGATATGGCCTAACATTACGTGCATGTTTTTAAAATGCTATTTTGTCCTTTCTTTTGAGAGATTTTTGCTATAGAAGGTGTGCACTTGCTAGAAAGACAGAGAGAGACAGAGAGAGATAACGTGAGAAATCACCCACAGGGGGGATGGATGGTCTTGCCTCAATCCCTTCCCCTCCATTCTCCTCTCAGGATTTTGGACATTCATGCACACGTGCCCAGTGTGAGTTTCAAGCCGCCAAGTCCAAGACTCGAACTGCAGTCAGCCATGAGGGAGTTCAACACCTTAATCACTGTGCCACCTGCTGGCCCCCTATTTTGTCCTTTTAATGGGACACTAAGCTTGATTCCTTATTCAAGGTGGTGTCTGCCAAATCTCTTAATTACAGAGACATTTTCTGCCTTTGTAATTAATAAAAAATCTCTGGAGTGGCAATTTGAAATTATTTAATGTCCAGCTTACAACAATCTTTTACCAACAGTATTAACATCTATTGATGATCTTTGCTTATGACTATTATTATATTGGTAGTTGCAGATATGTATCTTATGATTTTATTATCTTTCTATGTATCTGGACTGCCATTCTGTAAAGAAGCATTTTATCTCTATCCCATTCCTTTTTGGGAATATTTTGAAATATCACCATAAACTCAGCTTCCCCCCCGCCCCACAGCATCATTTTGGCCAGAAATAAAGTAGTTCTTTTCTGGATATTTTTTCATAGTGTTTAATATGTACTTTTATGTGTTTTCTTATGTGATATTTCATATCCAATTGCATTATGGAACAACACGTTTTAATAAATAGCATACTGTGGGGTTTCCTTAAAAACATTTGCATTCTCCTTCCCCAATTTTTTTTTTTTTGAGAGGTTTTTCGCCATAGGGCGCGTGCGCTCGCCGGACAGACAGAGAGAGACAGAGAGACAGAAAGCGAGAAATCACCCCCCAGGGGGGATGGTCACACCGCAATCCCTTCTCCTCCATTCTCCTCTCGGGATCTTGGGTACGCATGCACACGTGCCCGGCGTGAGTTGTAAGCCACCGGGTCCAAGACGCAAACCGCGGTCGACTACGTGGGAGTCCAGCGACATAGCCATTACGCTAACTGCTGGTTCCCTCCTTCCCCAATTTTGATATGTTGTAACCGGTTTAAAGTTTCTCTTTATTTACGATGGTTAACATGTAAGGTGATTTTATTACCATTTATGTTCCTTTAGTGAATTCAACATGAAATCAGATCTGTTAAAGTGATTAAAAAATCCATGGGGGAGCATTCCCAGTGATAAGATGTCATAGGCAGAAATACACTTCTCCCTGATAACAATAGACATGCAGTTAATACTCTCTTTGTCTTATTTTCAGGATCGAAGATTCAATGATGAAATTGACAAGCTAACCGGTTACAAGACAAAATCATTATTGTGCATGCCTATCCGAAGCAGTGATGGTGAAATTATTGGGGTGGCCCAAGCGATAAATAAGATTCCTGAAGGTGCTCCGTTTACTGAAGACGATGAAAAAGTAAGATTTCATGCCTTTTGTGACGTGTACTTTTCTTTTGGATCATAGATTGCTATCCCCCCCCTCAAAAGACTAGAATTAAGTGAATAGCTATTGGATTAGCTCATTCATAGATCAAAGAGCTTTTCTCATGTTGTACAAAATATAGTGGGAGTATTTTGATATTTCATAAAATTATACCACATGAAATGTGCTTCATTCAATATAATTATCTTTTCCTAGCTTGCTTTTCATTATCAGCCATGGCAGTATTCTTGTTATTCCTTGGTCTTTATCTTCCTGAGAAGTAAGCCTTTTAATTGAGGATCATTTCACTACCACACATGGCCCGAGGGAAGACAGTGAACTATTGACAGTAGACTATTGTGCTTCAGAAACTCAGCACTTTTTCTTGGGTTTTCATAACTACAATGAAGAATTGTTTTCTCAGTTCTTACATAAAAGTCTCAATAAAATGAATGTTATTTAATTGTTATTCCAAACTGCTAATAAAAAGAACATTATTTTCATCCCTGAAGAGCAATTGACCTTGCTAGAAGTGATGTACCTTTTGCTCTGAAATTTTAAGTTCCTTCACCAGTAGTTTATTCTCCAGCTTATGTTGAAAGAGAGTCTTCAAAGAACTGAATTTTTGGCTTTGAAGATCTTACCTTCATTTTGAATAGGAGTATTTATAAGACTTGTGGTGAAAGCAAATCTCAAATTGGTTTAAGTTCAGTGACTACCATATTCTTTTTTTTTTTTTTAAAGAGAAATTTTTGCTATAGGGTGCATGCACTTGCCAGAGGAACAGAGACAGAGACAGAAAGCAAGAAATCACCTCCCAGAGGGATGGTCATGCCTCAATCCCTTGATGTCACAATCCCTTCTTCTCTTGGGATCCTGGGCACTCACACACAGATGCCAGGAATTTTAAGTCTCTGTGTCCAGGACTCGAACCTCGGTTGACCACATGGGAGTCTAGCAATGTAACCATTATGCCATCTGCTGGTCCCAATTACCATATTCTTATTTGATTGAAAAACACTTTATAATTTAACCTTCTGGAGGTGGGTTTGCTATTTATCTGTGCTTATTACTAACACATTTTAATACAAATGTTTTGGTGCAGAAGGTCAACGTAAAATATGATTATAAGGAAATAAAAAGAGTTTAAGTGAAGATTGTCCTTGGTCAAGATTGTTTCTATGGTGGATTTTGAATAGCCCAAATCCCAGTAAAGATTTATAAACTTGCAGAGCACAATATGACTCAGATGATTTCTTACCAATTCAATAAACTACTGCAGTGTGTGAAACTCTCCTGTTGGGGTCGTGGGAGGTACAAAGATAAATCTCACATGTGTGATGGCATTCAGAAAAGACATGGGCAGAAGGCAAGATTCAGCAACAAGATGTTCTAAGACATGCTATGAATGCTAGGAAAGAGAGAGTGATTCTCACATGGGGAATCTGGACTTCTTGGGAAAAGTGGTATTTGATCTGACCTCTGAACTGAGAACAGGTCTCCCTTAGATAGAACCAGGTGAGAAAGAGAGGACATTTAGAAAGGTATATAAATGTAAGCCACCTTTGCCACTGTAAAAATATTTCCATAAAGTGCACAGATAAGACAAAAACTTCATTTTGTGCATTCAGCATCATGGATGACAGAGTCCTGAGAAGATGCGCATCTTAAAAGGATTAAGAGTCAGGGTTTTGCGTCTTTCCAAACATAACAACTACCTATCAGTGTCACTCCCCAAACAGTTTATACACAGACAGTCCTACCTTCATTTTGCCTCCTTCATTTAAAGAGATCCCAATTATGTATTTATTTTTCATTTTGTTTCATTTATGTTAGGTTTGTTTTCTGGACTTTACTCACTGGACTTTTACTTATGAGATAGGGCTTTATGACTCAAAGAGAAGATTTGTACAGAGGTTCCAGCTTAGCTAGTGACAAGCAGCTCCTTTGAGTGAACCACTTGGGCGCTGATTCTCAGGGTCCTCATCTGTCAACTGTATTATCCACTATCTATGACATGAGAATTAAATAAAATCATGAATTTAAATTTTGGGGGGAGATATAAGAGACTAGACAAGTGTAAAGCATACCTTTTTATAATTAACTTTTTTCCTAAGAGTTTTTAAATGGTCTTCTGTATTTGTTACTAATCCCCAGGCACCTTGTATCACTTACATTCAACCTCACTAGAGTACTTCCTTATTTCAAATGTTACATTTTTCTCTTCTGCAATTATCCATGTGCATTTATAATTCCCTAACCCGACTTAAAAATTCTACTCTAGTTTCACTCCTTCAAAGGAGCTCTACCACTGAAGGCAGGTAGATTGTGTCCACGCAATTGACACTGGGTAGAGATTCTTTACCTCAGCAACTTCTGGATCTGGTTATTATTCTTTGCTCTAGACAGTCTGTATATTGTTAACCAAACAGAAATGGTGAAGAAGAAGATCAGAAAACAAACCCAGAAATAATTAATAGAAAAAACAAAATCTAGTTTTTTCTTTTTTTTTTTCCCAAGTAAGGGGGGGATATGACATAGTGGGTGTGCAGACCATATACTGAGTCTATCTGGGTTGAAATTGCATCTCTATCATGGCCTGTGTAACCCTGGGCAAGTTACTTAGCTTCTCTGTGCCCCAATTTCCTCCTCTTAGAAGGATGATAACAATAATACATATCTCATTGAGCTGCAGGAAGATTAAATGAGAGAATGCAGGGAAAGAACTTGGAAGAGCACTAGCATGTAGCAAATCCCCGTAAAAGATTAGCTTCTAGTGACAGCACATGAATACATGTGAGATACAGTCAGGTCTCAGTTTAAAAGTGCCTGCATACAAGTCTGTTGAGTTATTCTTTTTTTAGAGGTTTTTGCTATAGGGCGTGTGCTTGCCAGAAAGACAGAGAGAGACAGAGAGACAGAAAGCGAGAAATCACCCCCCAGGGGGGATAGCCATGCCACAATCCCTTCTCCTCCATTCTCCTCTTGGAATCCTGGGCACGCATGCACATGTGCCCGGCGTGAGTTTAAGCCACTGGGTCCTAACTGCAATCGACTATGTGGGAGTCCAGCGACATAGCCATTACACTAACTGCTGGTCCCCAAGTCTGTTGAGTTTTTATTAAGTAGAGCTTCTGGGCTCCTGCACACATGCTGGAAGGTGATGTGCCTAAAAAGGAAACAGAAGCACCCCTTCCATCTTACCCCTGCCCTGTGCATCTCTTCCGTCTTGTTGTTCCTGAGAGATATCCTTTTATTAAAAAAAGCTGATAACTCATAGTGACAGATTGGATATACATAAATGGATGATGTCCTGACCATGTATGACAATACTTTGACATTCTCTCCAGCAGCCAGCCCAGAAAGCCAGATCACAATCTTTGAAGCGGTCAGCCCAGAACTTTCAGTACTTGATCAATGACTGCTGGATTCCCTGTGTTTTGCTCTTATTCTACTCTCCATACCCATGTACTTTCCACACAGGGTCAATCAGAGTAAGCCAAATATGTTCTCTAAACTAATACCCATGATAATAATCTAAAACACTCTGCTTCTAGTTCGCTTGCCTTTATCTTCCCCATGCCAGTGGCATCCAATCAGATCATACCTTAAGTCTTCTCCTTTTTTTTTTTTTTTTTTAAATCACAACACTTGCCCACTCTTTGATTCTATTAAATGCAAATGATAGTGGCTGGCTTTCTTGTTACTGCAAGATCTGAATAAATAACCTTTGTTTTCATTTAGCAAAAGAACATTTTTATTGAACATGACTTATATGCCAGGTACTCTTCTGGTGTTGTAATTTCATCAATGAAATTGTGGATATACTTATTTAAAATTTAAAATTGTCTTATGTCATTATTAATAAACATATTCTTTTACTTGGCTGCATAAGACTTTCCTTTTACTAATTACTGTTCTACTTTTTTTTTTTTTTTTTGGAGAGGTTTTTTCGCTATAGGGCGCGTGCGCTCGCCAGACAGACAGAGAGAGACATAGAGACAGAAAGCGAGAAATCACCCCCCAGGGGGGATGGTCACGCCGCAATCCCTTCTCCTCCATTCTCCTCTCGGGATCTTGGGCACGCACGCACACGCGCCCGGCGTGAGTTGTAAGCCACCGGGTCCGAGACGCGAACCGCGGTCGACTACATGGGAGTCCAGCGACATAGCCATTACGCTAACTGCTGGTTCCCTTACTGTTCTACTTTTTAACATTAAGACTTGTTCTTGTATATATCCACATATAAAGGTGTTCTACATTTGTCATTTGGGGGATTATAAAGTTTTCTTCTTTTTCTTTCTGTGTAGTCTAATTTGCTTAGTCATTATCCTGTTATTGGGAATTTGAGTTGTTTATAGTTTTTCACCAATACAAATAGCCCCCAAATGAACATCTTGAGCAAATTACCTTTTTATTTTGTGTTATTTCCTTGAGGTATATTTCAAAGACTGAAATTATTGAGACAAAGGGCAAGAAAAGTTTTATGGCTCTCATTTCATTTATTACATAGCTTATATGAATAGTGAAATAGTGAGTCCATTTACAATGGTAGCAGCAGTCGTACGCCTATATTTTTAGAGTACTGCCAACTTCGGTCAATTCACATTTAAAAACTCAAATTACTTTCCTTGCTTTGCTGGGCAGGCTTCAACATTCAGCAACATCGACTCCATCAACAGAAGTAATTTCAGTGTTGTCTACAAGTAAGGAAGCCATGTCCCCAGTGTTAAGTAAAGGCTCGGGAGTCAGGAAAGCCTCTAAGGCAAGTTCAACTCTTGACTCTGCTACTTATTAGTTTAGTGACTTTGAGCAAGCTGCTGTATCTCTCTAAGCCTCAGAACCTCCATCATGGCGTTGCTGTGAGGAGTGAAATTGATAATAGACAGAGAGTACTTAGGGTAGCAATTATTAGCAATGAAAGAACATCATGAGATATTACCATATATTTCAAAGCCAAATTAATTTGAAACTTACTTGCTGTTTTTTCAAATAATTATTTTATTTATTTATTTATTTATTTATTTAAATTTGACCAGAGAGGGACAGAGTGAAAGAGAGAGACAGAGAGAGGAAAAGTGAAAAACCAAGCCGCCAGGTCCAGGACTTTAACCACGGTCGACCATGTGGGAGTCCAGCGCCCTTAGCTACCGTGCCACCTGCCGGCCCCCCCCTTACTTGCTATTTTACTTTATACAAACTCCCATGTCATTGTTCATATAAGCAGTGATAATTTTATTGCACATTTGACATAAAATGATCTGTATGTTCAAATCATTTTTAAATACCAACTTCTGGAGACTAGAAGCTATGTTATAATTTCAAAACATTTTGCGGTATGAAAATCAGTAAATTAATTGCCAGAGATGAATTTAAAAATAAATGTGCATTTGTTACTGGGCTCCTTATATAACTAACATAATCGTGCATAGGGTCATACTGTATGTCTTGAAAATTCTAAGCCTATGATTCAATGTCTGTGCTCTATCATGTAATAGCTGGAGAAATCATCAAGTCTGTTCCCCACCATCCTTGCTCTCATCCAATACAGGAATCTTTTTTTTTTAATTATCTATGTAATTTTATTTTATTATCATTATTATTTTTAAATTTGCTATAGGACAGGTGCTCTGATCAGATACACACACACACACACACAGAGAGAGAGAGAGAGAGAGAGAGAGAGAGAGAGAGAGAGGGAGAAGGAGAGAGAGAGGGAAAAAGAGAGAGAGAAAAGCAAGCAGCCAGGTCAGGGACTCGAACCGCAGTTGGTCATGTGGGAGTCCAGTGCCTCAACCACCATACCAGCTACTGGCCCTCAATGAAAGAGTCTTCGCTAGGTGATCATCCAGTCTTTGCCTGAAAAATTCTTTTTTAATAACTTTACATACTGCTCTTTAAAGTTCTTGAACAATCCCCTAGAATTTGGTAGGAGTTTTGTGTGGAATTTAGTCTGCCATATGTATATATTAATAATATAAGTTATACGCTGACAAATTACTAGTTTGGCCATTCATGTTGGAAGTACACACAAAGGCAAACCATGCAGAAGAGATAACTAGAATTCTCTGGTTCATTTTACAGGTTTTAAGCAAATGTTTCTGGTTTTCAGTGATTATATATATATATATATATATATATATATATATATATATATGCTAGCTATTTTAGGCAATATAACTAGACTTCTTACATCCAATTAATTCAGCACTTTGTTATTCCTGGGTGAGTAAAGGGAGGTATTATTTTGCAGAATAAAATAATGAGACCTGGATAGGAGTAAAATTGTGATCCATTAAGATGTGTGGGCATGACAGCATGAAGCCTGAGAAATGGAAATGAACTCCATCTCTCCACCCTCCCAGTTGCCTGTACTTTGGCCCAAAGGCACCATTTCTTATTGCAATGTTGCATAAAGTATTACATATCTATTGCAGTTACTTTCCACCAATTCCATATAAGTAGGTGTTGCTTGAAATACTCCTTTGACTAATCTCTAAAGGTTTTCTTGAGCCCATGCTTGCCTCTCTTCAGCTTATAACTTGGAATGTTCAGCTACCTGCTGCTCTTCTTTGTGCCGACATGTGCAGACACCCTGTGGAGTTGGGATGCGGCCAGCTGAGCTTGACTGCTGGGCGACTGGCTGTGTTCCAGGTGCTTGTTACTGGTGGTGCTGCCCTGCCAACTGGTGTTGAGGATAGAGCACGGATGATGCTAACGAGTCTCTGCAGAAACTAGAGTTTTGTTATCAGCAACAGGCCTGAGACTCACAGTCAGATAATGGAAGGATTTCATCAACTCTTGTCCTTACATTTCTAAACTAATTCTGATTGTGTAAGGATAATGTTAGGATTTGTAAACTGTCAAGGGGGTAAGAGGTATTGAACTTTATAGTGAGGAGAGGGGATGTGGAATATATTATACTGATTGGAGTAACAAATTTATAGCCCAAAAAGATTGAATGCAGCTCACATATGTGTTATTTACTTGGCATTTAACTAACATGGGACTGATTTATTTTTTATTTGAGTGCCTTTAGACATGGCTGCAAGTTATTGTGATTCTACCATAACTGCCAACTCCTAAATAACTAATCAATTTAACAAAATTAACTTAATTAGAGCAAAGGTGGATAGGTGTCTTCTGTTATCTTATGACTAGTTTCTACAAAAGTACTTTTCAAATAGTAATTAAAAAATTTATTTTGTTAAATACTTGGGTAGTGGTATTACAACTATAACAGACAAGTTTATGTGTTTTCTATTGATACACCATTGTCTTTAAGATACTCAAATGCTAAAAGAAAAGTAAATTAACTAATTGTAAGAAATGCTATTTATATTCTCATCTAATTTTCCCCCTCTTTGTATTCCAACAAAGTTAGATTTTTCAAACCTGTTGCAATAAAATTTTAATTACAAATCAGTGTTCAGGAAAAATATTTAAAAGTTCTGGCAGGTAGCTCATGATTTCAAGTTATATTTGATCAGTAAGATTTCCGTTCTGGAAAAATTTGGATTAAATCCCATAATTCACTAATTGCAGTGATTTATCTACATTTAAATGGTTTGGTCACTGAACTATTTACCTTTTGATGAATATTACCCACGTTTCAGCTAATCACTGAAACTAGGAGAGTTTTAGAGAACAATTTGGTTTTGCTCTGTGTTCACTGGATTATGTCTGACTGACATTCAGAAACGTTCAGAGTTGTGAGAAAACTATTACCAAAGCGGTACCTAGTAAAAACTCATTCATACCTTCAGGGTATTTTTACTTCATTTTGGTTTAGGTTTTTTGTTTGTTTTTCTGTGGGAGAAATATTGCCGTGGACTCCTGACTATTCCCTGCCTCTTTCTTAGGCAGAGACTAACTGAGGTGAGAGAGCAGTTCTGCCTCTTTGGGGTCAGCGTAGGGGTTGACACTCAACAAAAACTGATTTACTCTGGCTCTGATTTTGTTTTGGCTTCCTGCCCTCCTACTTTTTCTTATATTCCCTATATTCCATGGAATTCTCCTCTTCTTCCTTTTTTTCAAGGCATACATCAAATTTAGTCACTTTAGACCGAAGTAGGCACCATTCCAAAAATGATTGATGTTTGTCCTTAATAGTGGTTTCTTGGGACCAACAGATGGCACAATGGTTATGTCACTGGACTCCCAGTGGCAGGAGAAGGGATTGCATCATGGCTATCCTGGAGGGTGACTTCTTGCTTTTTGTCTCGCTGCTGAGCACACGTGTCCTAAAGCAAAAATCTCTCTACGAAAAAGAAAAAAAAAAAAAAAAAAAAAAAACCAGAAGTGGTTTCTTATATTTTATTGTTTAACATTTTTAGATGCCCCAAAATGATTGCAGTTTGACTTTTATAAACCATTTATTAAAAAGATATTTAACAAAATCTTCAGAAAATGTCGGTAATACAACAATTGAACAAAATGAAAGGTGATATCTATAGAGAGCAGTTTTTATTCCAGATGCATCTAATGCTTGGTATACATGTAGACTTATATGCTCTTTGCAAAAAATGTAAGGTCCTCTGAATATATAGGTATTCATAATTTTCTACTTCTCTAGCTTTTCTTTTTATGTTTGTAACAGTCAACAAGGAAATAAGTGCTTAGGTGCAACATTCTGGTTATCTATTGCAAGTACTCTGCAGGATTTAGTAAGGTAGTCTGCAGTTATTAGGAACACAAAATGAATGAACTCAATATGTTACAGGGCTGTAACTGTTAAAATGTTGGATGCAGAGACTTCTGACTGATCGCTGATCCACACATCATTTTTAGTGGCTACGTAGTGTTCCACTGTGTGGAACCAATGTAGAAGAACTATTTAGTCACTCATTGTTTAATGAATTTCAGCTTTATGAAAATTACCATATTTGAGGAATGGTATCAAGTGCTGAAATTAAACTAATGAGTAAGATAAAAATTCCTTCCTTCTCAGAATTTTTATTCTAGTAAAGATGGAATGCAAAATATATTCTAATGTATATAGTAAATATAGACAATAAGCAATGTAAACATATAATTACGTAACAATTTTAAGTAGTGTTTAGATATATACTCTTAACAACAACAAAACATTCTGTTGTAGGGCATGTGCACTCACAGAAGAGAGGCAGAAAAAGAGAGAGAAGGTGAGTGAGAAAGCATCCCCCATGGAGGATAGTCACATAATTTCTTCTCCTCCATTCTCCTCTTGGGATTTTAGGTACCTGCACACACATGCCCAGCATGTCTTTCAAGTCACCAGGTCCAGGACTCGAACTGTGCAGTCGACCATGTGGAATCCACCTACCTTAACCACCACTCCACCAGCTGGCCATAGATATATACTTATTATAAGTTAGATAACTCAACAATGTTTTCTGTAGCTTTTATTCATGTGAGTTTGCTTAATTAAGTCTAGTTAATATCATAAGTGCTCACATAAAAGTGGAATTTTTAGAAAGAATTATTTTATTTAAGTTTCTTTATTTATGTTAAATTTGACCAGAGAGGGTCAGAGTGAGTGAGAGAGAGAGAGAGAGAGAGAGAGAGAGAGAGAAGGAAAGTAAGAAAGCAAACCGCCAGGTCCAAAACTTGAACCATGGTAGGCCATGTGGGAGTTCAGTGCCCTTAGCCACCATGCCACCTGCCGGCCTGAAAATCGGATCTTTTACTCAAAGAAAGATTTGATCCAAAGCTCTGCCTCTAGTAACGATGATAAATTGTTAAGTTGAAGAATAATTGACTCTTCAATTGAATATCCTTCCCCTTTTACTACAGATATTCATATAAGCTGTATGTTCTCTAGGTTGCTTTATGCACTAAACTTGAAGTATGAGAAAGTGTCGTTTTAAATAGTATTACATTCATCTCAAGTATCTTTGTGTGGCATCTATTGTGAGTATCACATAGAAATCACAATGCTATTTACTATCCTCTAGACTGGGCAAGTTCAGAGGCTGGATAGTTTGTTGTTGTTGTTGTTTCTTTAGGAGAAGTTTTTGCTACAGGGCGGTACGCTCACCGGAAAGGCAGACAGAGATAGAGAAACAGAAAGAGAGAAATCACCCTCCAGAGGGGACAACCATGCCACAATCCCTTCTCCTCCATTCTTCTTTTGGGATCTTGGGCACACACACACACACGTGCCTGGCGTGAGATTAAGCCACTGGGTCCAGGACTCCAACTGCCGTTGACTACATGAGAGTTCAGCGACATAGCCATTATGCTAACTGCTGGTTCTGAAACTGGATAGTTTTAACCTAACAACATAGCCAGGATGCAGATAATGTAGTCCTGGACAGACAGGACTCGGGTACATTTGGTAGGAAAAGTTCAGAGGCTGAGGCAAATTCAGTGCATTCGGATATGAAGACACTGAGATATCCATGACTCTCACTAGCTTGAAATAGTCTTTTAGTTAACTTCTAAAAGTGCAAAGTGACAAAGAACTGTCTGATAAATTCTATCTATGATTTATACAAAGATTGGGCAAGACAGAATGATCTGCAATTGCAGATTAGAAGTAAATAAGCACTCCTTGGCAAGAAAATGGTTATGAAAGAATCAGAACAGGGTGTTGTGAATTCTTATTTACTGGAGATTTCAAATGAACATGGATAAGTGTCTTCTTTGAATAACTAGCTTAGTGTTATTATTTGAATAAAACAGCAAGGATTTTTCACTTTCTCTTAGAATGTTGAAATATTTGAATTGCAATTTGGAAAATGTGAATTCTTTTTTGACTAAAAGTGAGATTTAGTAGAATTCTAAGTATATTTGGCTATCTTAGAACTAGGAAACTTTGTTTTTCTTGGATTTTTTCTCCTTTCCTTTTATGATAAGATTATCTCCTAGTTAATAGGAAATTTCCTTAAAGTAATATAAGCATATTGTATCAAATCTGAAAAGTACAAAAAGAGGAAAAATTAATATCACCCATAATTCTAACTTTCAGAAATAGTACTGTTAATATTCTTGTTGTGTTTTCCTATATTTATTTTTACCTGTAAATAAATATGTAGATAATTTAATACGCCTATCTTATTCTATTTGTTGTTTCCACAAATAAAGCATTTTTTAATAAATGATTTTTTATGATTTTTTTCTCCTGAGTATGAAAAGGAGGTGAGAATCATTTAATTTTAGCTTTTTTCTGCTTTGAAAAGTTTAAAACATTCACTTTATAAGCTAAGTGATCTATGTGATTGAATGTATAAAAGAAATTAAAATAAAATTATAAAACATATATATATATAAGAATTTGCAGATAGTAGTCAATTGCACTTAGTGGTAAAGTATGATATTTCAACATAAATTATGCTGCAGCCTAAATAGAGGACTTTTTAAAAGAATTATATTTTATCAAAATTATGGTGTATGCTATCTAAACGAAGCTACAATATATTCCAGGTAGGAGAGAATTTCAAATAGGATATAAAATAATTTTGTGATATATTTTGTAGTTTCTCTTTTTCTATGTATTGATTTTTTAAAAATATATTTAGATCTTTATTTTTTTCCCTTTTCTTCCTTTCAATTTTGGAGGTAGAAATGAAGCTATTTCTTCTTGTCATTTTCCATTATTTCCTTTTATTTTTCCCACTTGCGCCCTGGATAATATCTCGGCTAGATATAATTGTAGGCTATTTTCACTGGCAGATTCTGATTCCATTGCCAATCAACAAAGGAGCATTACTCCCCCTCCTTTTATACTCTGCACACTCCATTTAGAAATGAGAAAAAGTCTCAAAGGTAGGCACTACTATATTACCAAAGCAGGCAGCAAGGTCCCCAAAGGCGGACCCAAGCTGGAGCAAGAGCGTGTTAAGAGGGGAAGAAAGTAATGAACAGTTTTGAAAAATGAGGTTATGTAAGTTAGAGCTGCCCAAGAGATGCTTTGAAGGTCTGTTAGACACAGTTCTTTCCAGGGGTTTAAACAAAACTGAAGTGCAATAATGAAACTCTCTCACAGGAGAGAATTTAAAATGATTCCTCACGAGACTTAATTGACACCACCAGAGGATGTGCTTTATCTTTCTGAAAAGGGCATTTGGTGTTTTGGAAGAATTGCTGTCTATAGCATGTAATAATTGGCTGTGGGAAATCAATACATTTTCCGTAAAGGTGCCACCCAGTGTTTCATAGCATTGAGTCACACCATGACATCTGGAAAGTGGTGGTTGTTGTTGGTGGTGTATGTGTGTGTGTGTGTGTGTGTGTGTGTTTTCAGAGAAATTTTTGCTATATAGTATGTGCACTTGCCAGACAGACAGACAGAAAGTGAGAAATCATCGCCCCCAGGGGGGACATCTTCTTCTCCATTCTCTTCTTGGGGTTTTGGGCATGCACACACACATGCCCAGCATGGGTTTTAAGTTGCTGGGTCCAGGACTCGAACTGCAGTCAAATGCCATCTGCTGGTCCCAAGGCATCTCAGAAGTTTTAACTCTTCAGATTTCTGTGCCTGGTTATTTGGTATACTTGGTTTCTCAAAACCTTTTTGTATCTATTTTCTTTCTCTCTCTCAAAAAAAAGTTCCAGATTAATTTTGCAGAGCTTTTAATACTGATATCAAATTTATTTGTCATTATTTTTCAATAATACTTGTGGTTTAGGGTAACTGAATTTTGTTCTATTTTCTATTTCTAAACCAAGAATGAGGTATCAAAATAAATCTTCTGTTTTTCATCCCCGTCATGATGATGAACAGTCTTGGATGAACCTCCAAGTGTCTCTTGTTCCTTTTCAGTGGTCGACTCTAAATATATATATATATACACTATATATATATATATATAGTGTATATATATATATTTTTTTTTTTTGAGAGGTTTTCACTACAGGGCACGTGTGCTCGCCAGACAGACAGAGAGAGACATAGAGACAGAAAGCGAGAAATCACCCCCCAGGGGGGATGGTCACGCCACAATCCCTTCTCCTCCATTCTTCTTTAGGGATCTTGGGCATGCACGCACACGTGCCCAGCGTGAGTTTTAAGCCACCGGGTCCAGGACGCGAACCGCGGTCGACTACGTGGGAGTCCAGCAACATAGCCATTATGCTAACTGCTGGTTCCCGACTCTAAATATATTTTTAAACTTCAGTTTAGCAGTTTGACATGATACCATCAACATTAGGATAACCATAGGACATGTTGAAAGTTTTGCTCTTCCTATTATTTTATTTATTTATTTATTTATTTTGCTTTAGGACAGACACATAGATTCACTGGAGAGAGATAGAGGACCAGAGAGAAAGGGAAAGTGAGAAATCACCTGCCTCCCTCTGCAACCCCTGCCTGGGGAAATGGCCACACCACAATCCCTTCTCCTCTTCTCTAGGGTTTGGGCGCGTCCAAGAGCCCAGCATGATTTTCAAGTCACAAGGACTCAAACCGTGCTGTGTGAGAGTCAGCTGCCTTAACCTCCATACCACCTGCTGGCCCATGCTATTTCTATTCTTTCAACCTCTGACATGAGGTGACAGGAATTATCGTCTCTTCGAGACTGAAAGTACATTTTTCTCTTACTCTAGAATGTCCTTTGTTTTCAGATTTGATTCCAATGCTTGCGTGTTGTTACCAGGGATCTTTTTTTTTTTTTTTTTTATTATTATTATTTTTTCTTAAATTAATTTTTATTAACATATAATCATACATATTTGAAGGGTACAGCATGATTTTTTATTATAGGAGTATAATGAGCAGTGATTAAATCAGGATAATTAGTATACACATCACCTCAACCATTTGTCATTACTTTGTGTTGGGTATATTCAAAATCCTCTTTTTTAGTTACTCTGAGATATACAGTAAATTGTTAGCTATATGCACCTATTATGTTTTATAATATTAGAAATTGTTTCTATCTATTTGTGATTTTGTTTCTGTTACTGAAAATCTCTCTACTTGCCTATCCCAAATTTCACAGCCTCTGGTAGTCATTCTTCAACTTTCTGCTTCTATGAGGTTTTTTTTTTTTTTCAGTTTCTGCATCTGAGTGAGAACATGTGGTATTTATTTTTCCTGGCTTATTACACTTAATATAATGCCTGGCTTATTACACTTAATATAATGTCTTCCAGGATCATCCATTTAATCTCAAAAGACAGAAATTCACTCTTTCTAATGGCTTCATAATAATCCATTGTGTACCTATATATCTCACTATGTATTTTTCACATATATATCATATATATTTCATATGTTTCACATATGTGTGTGTAGATATATTGGGTCACGTTACCAGGGATCTTTTCATTGTTTTAGACATTAAAGCACCATTCAGTTGAAAAACAAAACTGTACACATTGTGGCTAACTTCTGATCCTCAGCATAGATTTCTTAAGTAAAAGAGAATGAGAGAACAACTCCTTTTTACTTTCTTGCTTCCAAATTGTTGCCAGGGGGCAGATTATGCACAGATCGTTGGGTCCAGCAAAGGTTATTTTTCCCACAGCCATGCACAGTGATAAGTCATTCTTGAAATTACATCTTCCCCAGGACCAGTGTATAAAACACAGTTCTATTTGAGCTGGAAGCACAAGGTCACAGCCATTCACCTGGAAGATGATCCTTCACAATTATTCCCAGAAAAAGACTTTGGGAAAATACTATGTGCCCTTCATGGTTCAATGACGTAAAGTGTTTGTACTGTGCTCTTTATGGGCACTAACGGCAGGGAGCTCAACCAGCGAACAGACCTGTGGGTCTGGTGCTATGTTTACAATGACAGTCAACTGGATGATGGTAGAATATGTGTCAGGTACACATCTCGCTACATTTGCTCTCTTAGAAGTTTTTGGAAGCACTGGTCATTAAAATGACATAGAAATTGGCCTTCATGGAGATTTTATTCTTCATGTGGACACATGCATTTACTCACATGATTTTTCCAATATGCTTATGATGTAGGTAAAGCAGCTATCATTTTGTTTACTTCTTTTTTTTTTTTTTTAGATGAGGTAACTATAGTTTATCTTGTCTAAGAAGGAAATAGTGGAGCTGGGAGGTCATTGTTCTTCTTCTGTTTTCCTGACTTGTTTGGCTTGTTACTTTTTTGTAAACAGTATATTTACTATTCCTACTGCTATTTAAAAAGAGGAGAGCTCAAAGCAAAGAGTGACCAGCGGTTAATTATAGAAACAATGCCACACAACACACCAGAACATACAACTAACCAATCAGGAGAACATGCAAATTGAAGATTATAATGATGAAATCACAATTTTTCAATGCACGTTGAGCTTGTTAGTGAGATAAAGGATATGTTAAAGTCTCATTTGATCAGTCCTCAGGATCAATTGTGAAGAGCTGACCACTCTGAATGTATGAAAATCACAGAAAGCAAGAAGACATCAAAATTTACTTGTGCTCAATCTCTCATTTTATAGTTAAAAAGATAAAAGAAGAAGAAGAAAAAGAGATTCGTAGATATAGATGATCTATTCCAGGTTGTACAATTAAAAAAACCAGTGAGCCAAGAGTTGAATCTGTCTTGGGAACCAGCAGTTAGCGTAATGGCTATGTTGCTGGACTCCCACGTAGTCGACCGCGGTTCACGTCCCGGACCCGGTGGCTTAAAACTCACGCCAGGCGCGTGTGCGTGCATGCCCAAGATCCCGAGAGGAGAATGGAGCAGAAGGGATTGCGGCATGACTATCCCCCCTGGGGGGTGATTTCTCGCTTTCTGTCTCTATGTCTCTTTCTGTCTGTCTGGCGAGCGCACACGCCCTATAGCAAAAACCTCTTCAAAAAAAAAAAAAAAAAAAAGAGTTGAATCTGTCTTTAAACTCCATATCAGGCAGCTGTTTGGTGCCTATGGGGACAGGGCCCGATAAGGATGGTGGTCTTGTTCCGTTCTGTGGTTTTTCTTTGGTTAAAAAAACATCTGGGTAGTCCCATTTTATTATATGAGTAAGGAAATCCTGGTCGAGGAGTGGCGGCAGAAACCATTAGTCACTCAGTGGTATAGTGAAAGTCTCTCAATGTTTCCTTGCCTGTCTTCTCACAGATATTTAAGTCTACAATGTTTCTGCTTCTACAATAAAAAGGATTTGTGGAGGAGCATCATGTATACATTTTAAGCCACAAGAGTTAATAATACTAAAAAAAAAGAAGAATTTGTTTTCTTGCCAGCATGAAGTAAAGTACACATTGTCATTTTCCATAACAATCTCAATCATGCTGGAATTATGTCAAAATGCTAAGGGGGTGACATTCTAGACAGTCATAATTCTGAACAATGTTGGGATAGATGACAGTTCTATGATGTCAAACTGAGAAATCTTTAAAAATGATGTACATTAGTAGTCTGCTTGGCTCAAGTATATTAAAAGAGTGCTCTAACTACTTAATTATTTACTGAAGATCATTGATCTTTGATCAAATAAACACAATATATTTAAGAATGAAGTGAACCAGGCTGGGAAGTGGCATGATGGTTAGAGTTCTGGACTCTCACATGGCTGATGCAGTTTGAGTCTGGGATCTGGCAGCTTGGTTTCTTACTTGCCCTGTCTCTCTTTGGTCAAATTAAAAAGAAAGAATAATAATAAAAAATGGAATAAAATAAAATAATTCTTAAGAAAAAGAATGAAGCGAACCATTGGGAAAAAGTTTATACAAATACCTCTTAAGAACCATAAGAGGGGCTAGGTAGTGGCATAGTAGTAATGCACCTGGACTCACATGGAAAAGGCCCTGGTTCACACCCTAAGACCTCCCTGAGCACACAGGGGTAGCTAAGATGAGGGGTGGGACATGGCATACTGACCTTGGTGTGAGTGCCTGTATGGCTGACTCTTTCTCTATCAGTCTTGGTCTCTGTAATGTAAAATTTAATAAACTTTTTACAAAGTTTTTTTTTTTTTTTTAAAAAAACACAAGAAATAGAAATGTTGGAAGAAATGAATTAAGAGTCAAGTAGGAAGCAGATGTTAACTGAAGAGGAAAATAGCATGAATGCAGAAATATTTTAGTAATAACTCTTTATAATCTATTTGCTTAGAACGCTTTGATTCAAGTGTTTTTGATGCAGGCATTTTGGCAGAGTTAAAGCCAATGGACACCCTAAGATTCTCATTCCAATTTTAACCTCCAAACTTTATTAATTTCTATACTCTTTGAAAACTTTTAAACTTTACAATTATATTACTTTTATATCTGAGGTGAATCCTGTTTGATAATAGTATATTATTTTGATATACTGCTGGTTCAGTTAGTGCTTATAAATATTATCAGAACCTATAGATCAAGAATGAGATTGATCTATGGGTTAATATTATGATCTATATATCTCTGCTGTCTTTATTAAAATTATGTTAGATGGAACCAGCACTTAGCATAATGGCTATGTCGCTGAACTCCCATGTAGCTGACCACAGTTCAAGTCCTGGACCCAGTGACTTAAACTCACGCCAGGCGCGGGTGCATGCATGCCCAAGATCCCAGGAGGAGAATGGAGGAGAACGGAATGTGGTGTGACCATCCCCCCCCGGGGGGGTGTGATTTCTCGCTTTCTGTCTCTTTTTGGCAAGCGCATGCGCCCTATAGCAAAAATCTCTCCAAAAAAAGAAAAAGAAAAAAGATTATGTAAGGGGCCAACCAGTGACGTGGTGGTTAAGGAGAAGGATCTCACATGACCGACTACGTGGTTTGAGTCCCAGACACAGCAACAAAAAACATGCCAGGTGCTTGGGCATGTGTGCCCAAATCCCAAAAGGAGGGAGGAATGGAGAAGAAGGTGTCATGACTGTCCCCTGTGGAGGGGGGTGCTTTCTCACTTGCCCTCTCTTTCTTTCTCTCCAGCAAGGACATGAGCCATATGACAAACTAAAAACATTTTAAAGAAAATTAAAATTTAAGAAACATTAAGTATATTCTTTTTATTATTATTATTTTATTTTTTATATACATTCAATCATATTATTTAGCTTACAAAGTGAACATTTCAATATGTGAACATTTCTCCCCAATCCAATTGATCAAAATATCTTCAACTGATAACACCACACCTCCCTATCCCATCAATGTTCTGCCTCCGTAATTAGAAAACAAAAAGCACTAAAATATTATTGAGTCTATCATAATTGGGAAGCTTCTAAGGGATTACAGGTACTCCCCCAAAAACATTATAATTATTTTTTTTAGAGATTTTTCCTACGTGCGCTCGCCAGAAACAGAGAGAGACAGAAAGCGAGAAATCATCCCCCAGGGGGGATGGCCACGCTGCAATCCCTTCTCCATTCTCCTCTTGGGATCCTGGGCATGCACACACACGTGCCCGGCATGAGTTTAAGCCACCAGGTCCGGGACTCAAACTGCGGTCGATTACATGGGAGTCCAGCAGCATAGCCATTATGCTAACTGCTGGTCCCCCCAAAAAAACATTATTATAAATGAGTTTTACTGTAACTATAAATGTATTATTTGGAGAATAGTTAGAAATTTAATTAGTATTTTGTGTAGACTGAAGTGAGCGTAAGAATTTTACTACAGCCCAGATGAATTCCTCCTCCTCTCTGCAATACATGTCCAATTAGAAGGAAACTGGGTGAGCATATAGGAAGTGGACAGTGCCCTTTTCCTATGTAAGTGTTTTGTTTCGCACATTTAAAAACTCATGCTATCATAAATATCTTTACGAGTCCTACTCTGATTAGTCGAAAAGATGTTGTCTAACATCTTCCGATTTCCTGTAGTTTATGAAAATGGTTTATGTATTTTCATTCTCAACTATAAAATATATTACATTTGAAGTACTTTTCCAAACTATCCTCCAGGAAATGTGTAACCCTGAAATAATCACTATATATTTGAAAACTAAAAGTTGGAAGTTCTAAAATTGATTAACTGCATTATTTTAAGGGCAAAAGTAAATGAGTGTCATTATTGTGACATCAGTGGAGGAATAACAAAGTCTAAGGGGCAGACAGCTCGAGATATAAGTGTATGTTTATTGACTAAGCAATTATCTGATTGAAATTTCACGTTTCCTTCTGAGACGAGTACATGATTCCTAATCGTACGTTGTTTGTACTCAGGTGACCTTTACTCTGTGCCCATCCCCACCTATTCCCATTCCCGCTAGGATAAAGCTGAACAAACAGAAAAAAAAAATGTCAGTTTTGTATATTATTTGTTTTTTGCTTGTTTGTTTTGTTTTGTTTTTAAAAAGTTCAAACTGTAGCGGTATGTGTTTTATGTTGGGTTAAATGGCACACAGTCAATTCTCTCTCTCTTCTCTCTCACCCTCTCCATTTTGTTCCTTAAAGGATTTGAGGCAATTGATCAGAAATGTTGAGATACGAATAAAATGTTATGGTCAGATGAAGTGATGAGCTGAGAATTCTCAGAGTATTTTGGTTTTTGTTTGCTTTCAGTGTTAAAATACGATGGTAATCCCTGCCTCCATTCAGTCTTGACCAGAATGTGTCCACTGTATTGTCCAGGCATGGAATAGGGATAGAGCACTCCAGTGGATTCATGGGATTGACATATTTGCCCCTCAAGCTGTTAAAAGAATTCCAGATGAGGAACAATGACTCAGTGAGAAAGCACAGAAAGAGTGGCACCATTCAGGGAGACAGAACAGTTTGTGACCTCTCAACGAGAAAGGCTGTCCTCTCTCAAAATGTAGAAATCTAGTAGTGATAATGAAGAATTTTGCCAGTGCATAAGTATAACTACCTATTAGGATTTTTGCCCCAGTGGATCCGTTAGTGCATCTGTTTCCCCACTGTGTAAATGTCATAAATCCCTAATTTGTACACAAAGGAATTCACAGAAAAAATATCTCCTGTTTTACAGAGGAAATGAGCTTTTATTTCCTTTCTTATTATCTCAGCTCTGAGGAGGATAGAAGATTTAGCCTTGAGCAGAATATTCTGGTCTTCATCTATTCTGTGCTGTGACTAATATCTTTTCCTCATAGCCACATCAAGAATTTATATTGCTTTAGAAAACAGCATTCCACATCACTAGTGAATTACTGATCTTTCTTGAAGCAGAATATATTGTTCATATTGTCATTCTTAAGTTGTTTTTTTTTTTTTTTACTTAATGGAGGCACTGAGGCTATCATTCGCTTTAGACCACGTGATGGGTATTGAGGACCACTTAACAGAACACCGCGAAGTAACCGAATCAGACTCATTTCACCGATAAATTGAGTGTGTGTGTAGGGGGCACATTAGCAAGAAAGCCCCTTTTGCCATCCTCTCTGAGATATTGTACTGAAATTTTTTAAGCAGAAGCAATACATTTTTGTGTATATATAACCGACAAACCTTGGTGTATCTGGAAACTTTGGCTAGTTTTGAGAAAAAAGAAAAAAAGAAACTATAGATTACCTCAAGAAGCTTTCACGAACTTCAATTCAGTGTGTAGCTTTTGCCGCCCACACACTTTCATATGATCAGATTTTCCGCGGCTATTTTCTGTGGCCCTCAGCATGGCTTGTTCTTTTGGCATCTAGCATTAACTCATGTCCTAACCTCAGTGCCTCAGCCAGTGAAGAGAACATGGGTTTCCACAAGAGGTTAGACTTAGACAATTCAGACTCATTAGCAGGACCAGCTACATAATTTGTAAGGCCCAGTGTAAAATGAAAATGCTGGGCCTCTCATTCAAAAATGATTAAGGAGGTCAAGCCTGTGACAGTAGGGCTTTGATTCAAGCACAGGACCCTTGTGAGCATGGGGTGCTGTGTGACTGCACAGGTCCCATGCCTATGAAGCCCAGGTTTTTGGTCTGGAAGTGTACAAGTAGAGAGGAACTTGCTTTAAATCTGTACAACTTAGAAAACAATAATAGGATGGATGAATTTTGTTCATGGCATCTTAGAGTATTAAATCTAGGGACAAATGGAGTTCCAAGGTGGGTGGTGATAGCATGTTCTCCTTTACGACACAGCAGGAGCAAACTCTTTCTTTGGGAAGTCACACAGCATGTATCCAGGTTCTTATTTGTGCCAGCCAGAGTCCGCTTGAACCTTGGAAGCCTGGGCATGGGGGCCATTACTGACCTCCTGGGCTCGAAAGGATAATCATTGAAGGATGGAAATAGATGTTGTGCCTAATCAAGCCAGACCTGGGTTACTTTCATTAGTTAGGACTTCAGAGCAAAGATTCTCACAAAGCTTAGAAAAGATTAGAAGACGCTGCTGCACGAGACTTGGTATGTGCAGTGGTGGTCCTTGGTGACTTCTTACACCAACTCAGTAAGAATTATATTTGTGTTCTCCTCTGGCTCATTTTACACAGCTGGCCAGGTTTTAATGGATGGACTGCGAGTGGAGGAAAAAACATTAAGTTAACGAAGATTTCTCTGAGGAAATGTTACAGAGGCATTAAAAGCTAGTTAAAAGAATCGTGCCTGTTCTTTCGTCATGACACAAATTATTAAACAACGAAATAATAAATTATAAAAATTAAAACACAATAGATAAATTTATCCAGTCTTTACAGTTCCATAGAAAAGAGTAGACTCAGTCTTTTTTTTTTTTTTTTCTTGCTGTAGGGCATGTGTGCTCACCAGAGAAAGACAGAGAGATGAAGAGAAGGAAATTAAGAAATCATCTCACAGTGGGGGATGGCCACACCACAGTCCTTTCTCCTCCATTCTTCTCCTGGAATTTTGGGCATGCACATATATGTGCCTACTGTAATTTTCAAGATGCCAGGTCTGGGACTTGAACTGCTGTCAGCCATGTGGGAATCTAGCTCTTAACCACCACACAACCTGCTGGTCTCAGACTCTGTATTTTATCCTAATAGTCATGCTTATAATATTTGTTCCTAAACAAAACAATACTAAAGATAGCAGCTTATTTTTACTCATTTAGTAATTTAATAAAATATATTTATTTCTGATTTGAGAAAGTAACTTCTGCAGGGATATGAAACTAACTTTTATGGACTCACTCATTGTATTAGACACCTTCTTTGTATTAGATGCCATCTTCTTTATTATATGTACCTATCCAATTTGGTATGTCTTATTCCCCCATTAGGGAAACTGTGGTTCAAAAGGAAACATTTCACTAAGGATGTTCGTTAGAATAGTGATCATTTAAGGTGCCAGTTAGTAGCTGTTCCACAATATTCGAATGCGTGGAAAAATACTGGAATTATTAAGCATTGGGGAAGATTAGGAAACTGCGAGTACATAATTAACATTCTTGGCATATATAATTGTGGCACTTCGTCTTCTCCCTTTTCCCTCTTCTCCTTCATAAGAGTTAGAGCAAAGGTCCCAAATCTCTAGCCATGGGCTAGTACTGGGCTGCACAGCAGGAAATGACGGCAGGTGAGCAAGTGAAGCTCATTAAGGCCGGAGCTCTGCTTCCTGTCAGATCAGTGGTGGCATTAGATTCTCATAGGAGCATGAATCCTATTATAAACTGTGCACATGCGCACTATAGGTTGCACACTCGTTATGAAAATCTAACGTCTCAGGATCTGAGGTGGAGCTGAGGCAGTGATACTAGCACTGGGGAGTGGCTGCAAATACCGCATTATGGTGAGTTGTATAATTATTAGGTCATTGGGAAAGTCATGACGTATTTTTCTATGTTTTTACATGCAAAAATGTGTCATGACTTTCCGGATGACCCAATATTTCATTATACATTACAGCACATTAATAATAGAAATAAAGTGCACAATAAATATAATGCACTTGAATCATCCTGAAACCATCTCTGTCCCTTGGTCTGTGGAAAAACTGTCTTCCATGAAACCAGTCCTTGGTGTCAGAAAGATGAGCCTCTGAGTTAGAGTGTCTTTTGCCTTTCAGTTCTGATAAAAGGAAAAGCTATTCTCTGAAAGCAGAAAAAAAAAGGGGGGGGAAGAAAGTATCAACTGTAGACATCTGCAAGGTGGTGGGAGATATTTGGAAACAGAGATCTTTATGGAATCCTTGAAATTTTACTATGTAAGTAAATATTATTGGGTAAATATGCCTCTATTTGCAAAAATACCTGAAAGGGTATAGTTGCAGGAGAGTTTGTTGAAAACAAAAAACAACCACAAACAAACAAACAAACAAAAAAACAAACTAGGCACTTCATAGGCCTTCTTCAAAGTTAACATTACAATTTCTAAGATTTGAATCAAGTATCCAATTACAGATCTTTGAGAAAAATAAATGTAATTTTTAAGGTTGTTGTGTCCTCTCCAAAACTTGGTTTAGGTCAAAAGTAGGATCACAGTAATATGGGAAAAGCCTTCTTTTTTTTTTTGGAGAGATTTTCGCTATAGGGCGCGTGCGCTCGCCAGACAGACAGAGAGAGACATAGAGACAGAAAGCGAGAAATCACCCCCCAGGGGGGATGGTCACGCCGCAATCCCTTCTCCTCCATTCTCCTCTCGGGATCTTGGGCACGCACGCACATGCGCCCGGCGTGAGTTGTAAGCCACCGGGTCCGGGACGCAAACCACGGTCGACTACGTGGGAGTCCAGCGACATAGCCATTACGCTAACTGCTGGTTCCCGGAAAAGCCTTCTTACCAGATGTGTTCAGGACTAGTCATGCCCCCAATTCATTAAAATAGTGAATCAAAATAATATGCATACATATACATTTAAACATTTTGTTTTAACTTAAAATAGTAATATACATTTGTTGACAATATTTTATTGTCAAGCAAGTCTTTTCTTTGATTGTAGATCCACTAACTAGAGAATCATTTAGTTTTTCTTACATAAACCAAACTCATACTATTTATGATTGATCATTTAGTTTCATTTAAGGTGGACCTAGAATCAAAAGGTGTTTGCAGCCCAGCCATGGTGGCCCAGGTGGAAGGGTACCACTGTGTGACCCTGGAGCCACGGGAGGAGCCCAGGTGCAGGTCCTGGGTCTACCTGAACACACCAGGTACACCTGCACACACTTGTGATCCTGGCTAGTAGGGAGGCTGGGAGGAGGAGTGTCATGTAGCATGACCCTACCAAAGTTAACTCTCTTTCTCTTTCTCTCAATAAACAAACAAACATTTTTTTTTAAAAAAGGTACTTGCAAAGCAATCTAGAATCTTTCTAAGCTTTTATAATTTTTCTACCATTTTTACAGAATTGTCTTACCTTGTTTAGCTTCAGAGTTTTTCTTTTTGGTGAATCTTATCAAATTCTAGACTTCAACTTAACTTTCTTAGAAACCAAAGGTGTTTTGTTTTGTTTTGTTTTGTTTTGCATTACTGGTGGTTTCTATAATCAAATCAAACATTGGAACTTACCGAAACAAGTACAACAGACAGAAACAGGTTTGGAAACAAATAAAATAAACACTTGGTAAGCAAACACACTCAGCTATTGGGGGCTGATGTATGAGGAGTATTGGTTTTCAAGTTACAAACTTTCAGCTTGTTACTGAAGTCTTATGCATTTTACAGAGGTCACCAATTTGTGCTGCAGATTGTTTAGGTGGAGGGCATTAAGATAGCTCTTAACCGTCGTAACAAATCCTATTTTTCTAACTCTCAACCTCCCTTAATACTGGGGATTTTTAAACTTCAGGCTCTGCCTGTGATATCTTTATCAACAAGTCCTTTTACTTTCCTTAAACATTCAGTGCATCTTTTGGTCAAAGACTCACAAAGGCAGTGCCCCTTAGCTACAGCTAGGCTGTTTCCTCAAGAACATTCCATCATGGCTGGAAAATACCATTGTATTTTCATTCCCCTTTCCTTCCTTCCCTTCTCTGTTCTCTCTCTCTCTCTCTCTCTCTCTCTCTCTCTCTCTCTCTCTCTCTCCCCCCCCCCCTCTCTCTCCCTCTCTCTCTCTTTCTTTCTAGCAAGACCTTTCCATGTCGTGATTCTCCTGCCTCAGTCACCCAACTGGTACTACAGGCACACCTCATCACGCGCAGCTGTTTGTTGCTGTTGTTTTTGTTGTTGTTTTATTTTATTTTTTTAAGGCAGGGACTCACTATATTACCAAGCCAACCTCGAGCTCACAATCCTCCTGCCTCAGCCTTACTGAGTCACTGGGATTAGAGGGTCATGCCACCATGCACAGCCTCTAGGTTGGAACAGGAATTGAGCTCAGACTTCCCATGTGGTCCCAGCCTGTGGAGCACAGTTTGAGCAGTGCGTTCTGCAACTGAGCAGCTTTCTTTCTTTTTACAATCAAACATAAGCATATGGAGGCAACATCAGCCACATGCTGAATGTTAGCAAACAGGTGAGGACAGAAGTCTGACTGCTTTTTCCTATTTCTCAAATCCCTTCCATAAGGCCTGGGGTGAGTCATGCCCACACATATTAACAGACCATTTTGGCCCAGCTGATAGCAGAACTTGTCCTACGTCCTGCCGCTGGCATAGCATCTTCACGATAATTGAGTCACACCTACGGTCATGAACAGAGCATTTGATTCGCTGATAACAGGACCCTTCTTACATCCTGTCTTTGGGACAGTATCTTGTGGTGTATACAAGCCATCTTGTCTCTGTTACAGTACAGTCTTTGCTGATACCTTTCTGAAACATGGACCTCCCTTTCCAATCACCAGCCTAAAGATTATAAAACCCATCTATAAGCTACAAGCCCCCACTTCCAAATGTCCCATGCTTTGGGGCCAGACCAATAAAAAAACCTCCTTTTACTAAATTCCAAACCTTGTCTCTTGCTCTGAAAATCAAATAAAAGGAATCCTGCACCCAACCACACTGAGAAAGGCATGTTTGCCTCTTCTCTGGGCCTAAGTCACAAACATTTATGCTTAAAAATAAACCACAATAATTATTATTTCTGCAGAGTTCATTATTTCCATCAACACAGAATATACTTATTAATCATTGCTCTCTTTCTGTCCGATAATTGATGCAGTGTCAAAGGGCTGGAGTTCCATGACTGCTCCTCTCTTCGCTTAGGAGGTATTATTCTCAAGAGATTCCTCAATGTCTAATGCAAACGGACTCCTGAGAAGCCCAGCCCAGCAGCCCACCAGACATTGTTCAAGCATGGGCTCACGGCTCAGACATATCCCATCTGTTTTATATCAGGCCTCCATCTTCCTCACTCACTACGAGCTGCAGCAGCAATGGGAGCACTCATTACAGAATATGTGTGGGACACTATCCTAAGCACTCTACCATCACACTCAATCCTCATAATGTAGTGAGGTACGTACTATTGTTATTCCCAGAGTTTGTTTATTCGTTTGTTTGTTTTGAAAGAGAGCATAGGAGGAAGAGAAAGAGTAAGAGATAGGTATTTTAGACAGGCTTCACTATATCACACTCCTCCTGCCCTAGCCTTTCCATCAGCTAGGACCAGAGGTGTGTGCCTATGCCTGTAGGTAGTTTATGCTGGACTAGAATAAAACCCAGGCCTCCTGTTTGACTTCAGTCACCATACATTGAGTGGCATACTCCCATTTGCATCAGCAAGCTAAGCCTATTTCCATTTTTAAGAAAAGAATACCAAGGCAAAGCGAATAAGACAGACAAGGTGTATGTATAAACTTATCTTCAAGATATATGTAAAAGGTGGATGAAACATAAATAAACTTCATGTTTAGAATGGGTCCTATCCCCAACATATGTCGTTATACATATACAAATATTCCATGACCCAGAAGAAAATCCCAAACAGAAAGCACTTCTGGTCTGAAGCATTTCAGATAAGGGATATTCAGCCTTAACTGTATTGCCTTCTATGTCACTGATTAACTGATTAATGTATGTCTCTAAATATGGAGGCTGAATGCCCAAAATACCCTTGAAAGTGAGAAAAAAAAAGTTCTACCCTAGTGATTTTTCTTCTGGTTTAAATGAGTCACCAGAAAATGATAGGAATCTCTGTTATGCTTCTGTGTTCCCTGCCTTGTGAAATTTTAGTTCAAATTACAGATTTCCTCGTACTCCCAGAAGGCTATGGGTATTTGGTAAATGGAAGCAGCATTGCACAGATTAAACGAAACAACGTTGGAAGTAAATTGTGGCTATCCTTCACTAAGATTTAGTAATGTTAAAATTCAGTACTCTAAATGATCTTTTCTCAAGAAAGATTTACTGCTCATCTACACTATTCATTTCAATTACCAACTCCCTTTGACATGTAGAAACGTTAGTAGATTGTGGAAAAAACACCACTGTATTAACTACAGTCATCTGAAGTGCTAATAGTCCCAGCACAGAGTAGCCTACTAGAGGCAATTCGAAGGCCATTACTGAAAATCAAATATGCACCTTATTTCAGTTCTATCGAATGCCAGTTGATTTATTAGTCCATTAGAGCCACTGGGTATGTTTCATTTCTTTGTGCAGATTGGAAACACCCAAGAGAAATGGGAAAATTCTTAGTAAGAGTCTTTGAATTTCTGCTTTATGATCTGCTAGGTGGCATAGAAACAACTATTTGGGACACAGAATGCTTAGGTAATTTGCCCAAGTCCATAAAGCCAGCTTTGGTGGACCTCAGGCAGGTTGGCTGTATTCATCATGCTTCTACTTCCGCTCCGCAAGGCGAGCCAGGGGCTTTGGCATAAAGTATTCTTGGATCCAAAACTTGGCCCTGCTACTCAGTAGTTGCATCAATTTGGCAAATTAATTTATACCTTTGTTTCTTCTTTATTAACACAGAGCATTAGTACTAATGTCATGGGATTATTTTTGTGGCGTTTATGTGAAATCTATCTACTTATCACAATGCCTGGCATCTAGTAAAAATTTAACAAATGTCAGCCTTTATTATGTTAATATTATTATTATGACTCTGGAGGACTTAAAAATTAGAAGATACATTACTGAATCCATGGAGCTTGTAATTTAATTGGGGACTGAAACACATAAGTAGGTGTAAATTAATCAAGAATCAAGAATAAAAGCACGAGGAGTTGAAACCCAGAATTTGAAAATGCTCAGAGGAGCACTGGTAGACCCTATGTTTACTTCTCTTTTGGCTCAGTTAAAAGTGTATGTATGCCTTTCACATCTATCTTCAGCAATATAATATTATTGCATAAGAACATTATATTTATTCTAAATTCTTAACATATAAACTATCTAAATTTTCATCTGCCCTGTTACAATCTGTTAAGAAGAGCGAGCAAGTTCGTGTGTTTTGCTACGGGTCAGTTTTAGCTCTTCCATCCACTGTTACTCTAACATCAGGATAGTATTAGGACAGACTGAAATTTTAGTAGGTCTTTTTTAGTAATAGCACATTACAAATTTTTATATAAACCACTCTCTAAGCCTTCCAACAGTTACATAGCAAAGAGATGGTCATTTTGCTATTGATGGATAGCTGCTAAGCAGAAGAGACTTTCGTAGAATGAAATATGAGCATCAGTGCACTAAAGAGAGAGTATTTTGCTAATTCGTTTTATTAATCGGTGGTACTTTGGGAGTTGGGTTTGTCATGCGCTTCTGGTAAGAACACCTCACCAGTTTTAGAATTCCTTATCTAGAAGGTCATTTTTCTAAGCTGTCAGAGTCAGTTGCTTTGCTTAGATGACTGAAACAATCCGATTACACAGACTTGATAGCTAAACTTGTTTACGTTATGGCTATCCCTGGTGAACTAATAATTCTTGCTTTTCTGTTTGTCTTGGAATTCAACTATAAATTCACTGATGTTGTGTATATAAAAATAAAGAATACTAAGGAATTCAGAACATATGAAAACATTTTATTCAGTACATCAAATGACAAAACCATCATGCATTTAGGTTTTCTTTTTTTCAAGTAATAAATTTATCACAACAAATAACAGGTGTCTTTCAAGTGACTTCTTTCATCTGATAGATGACCTGGAGTGTTTTTGATATAATAATGATAGCTGATATCTGTCTATTTAGGTCATCTTTCCTGATATCCATTCTGCATTGCAGTCTTATTCTTTTCAAGTGTTCTTTGAAGTCACTTGGACTGCATCATCTGAGTAGACGCTGATTAAATAAGTACCAATAGCCCATTGCTTATAGTGCCACCTTGTGGTCTTGATTCATTACTGCTGCTCACTTAGCAAGGATGAGAGACCCTCAATGGGGTCGAATCTGAAATCAGCAATTTCTTTAAGAATTGCATCCATAGTGCGTGCAATTATTTGTTCGCAGGTCACTAGTTACTTGAGAAACTGAAGTGAAGGCAAAGTATAATTAAAATGACAAATCACTACTGTTCGAAGACAGATTTGAAATGGAAACAAATGCGTTCTGAATTTAATGTCAAAGGGGAAAATGTGGTTAGCTTTGTGAAGACTTGATTTATAATCACATTTTTCATGATTACTTCTATAAGGTAAAGAGAAATAGGTATACATTTGATTTTTTTTTCCTATCAAGTAGTTACATTGTGGGGCTGGTGGGAGGCATGGTGTTTGGGATGCTGGATTCCCACATGGCTGACTGTGGTTCAAGTCCCAGACCTAGCTACTTGCTTTCTCACTTTCCCCCTTTCTCTGTCTCTGCCTGGCCAAATTGAATAACAATAATAATAAATAAAATTAAAACAATAATTTTTAAAAAGTTACATTTTACTAGCTTTTTTTACATGGTGGAAAATTAGACACCTGACATGCCTGAAATCTCACCTTGTTACATTACAAAACACTTAATCCAAGGCTGATTCTCTGGACTCTTGGTTAAGACAGCTGGATCCCACATGTAGACTGCACAGTTTGAATTCCAGACCCACCTACATGAGTAGGTGAGACCCATGTCAGGTGTGTGTGCGTGCATGTCTGAAATCCCAAAGGAGAGCGGGATGGAGGAGAAGGGACCATGCCCCATGGAGGGTACATTCTCTCTGTCCCTCTCATATAAAGAGGTAGAAATAAATCTATGGTGTGAGATATTATTTTGCGTGACGAAAGTGGGGTTAGAATCGGAGTCATGGCAGAGAAAGAGCTGGACAATAAAAAGAACAAAAGCCCTTTTTATGCATTAAAGACACTTAGGGAGAAACATAAATTTGCTGAAAATAATTCATTTTGCTTAGTAAGTGTGTAATTTATCATTATTTAAGTTCCATTGAAGAGCTGTTCTATTGTATTTGTGGTTAATACAGTTGAGGTTGTGACACGGTTAACGAACAGTTCAACACACGTTTACATGATCTTTTCTTGTGGTACACACCTGGGTAGGCCTAGCTGCAAAAGCCTGTAGCAGGAAGTCATGGACAAGAGAAGTCAATATCCACCCAGTCCAGATTCACATGAGAGCAGAAAGGGAATTCACTAAGTATATACCTAATTACATTTTATTACATTGAAACGAATGAGTTACACCTTCTTTGAAAAGAAAAAGAAATGAAAAATGAATCAGAGACTATAATACAATTTTAAAGTCCTTTATATACTAATCTATCTCTTGCAAAATATCTTTAGCAAGATAGTTCAGTAAATAGTGATTTTAGATTGAGTTGTGTTCCCTTGTATCTTCTCTAAAAAGATAAGCTGAAGGCCCTAGACTGTGACCTTACTTGGAAACAGGGTCTTCACCGAGATAATCAAGTCAAAATGAGGTCATTAAGTGGACCTTAACTTGAAATCACTGGTGTCCTTTAAAAAGGTAAATTTGGACATACCAGTAGACATGTACAGAAGGAAGAGTACATGAAGAGATACGGGGAGAACGCTCATGAAGATGTGAGTGATGCTGCCAGAAGCCAAAAAATGCCTGGGTCTACCTAGTGCCCGAAGAGACAAGAAAAGAGTCTTCCTCTATAGGTTTCAGAGGGAGCACGGCCTCTGGAACCTTTCAGATTTTTGGCCTTTGTAACTATGCGACACCATTCAGTGGTTCTAAGCTACCCAGTAGTACTTTGTTAGGGCAGCCCCAGGAAACCAGTGTGGTAAATACTGGGCTAATACTGCCTTGCCCCATGATGAGGACTTTGTAGGAATTGCCTGATTCGCATCTAACACCCAGCTGAGGAAGCCCATTATCATCTTCCCAAGGTACTAACAGATGAGGAGATAGGCAGCCTTTCCTCTCTGTAGGTTCTGTATCTGCAGATTCAACTAACTGGTGGGTCAAGAATACTTCATAAAAACTAAATGATGCAACAATAAAATAAAAAAAATAGGGAATTAATACAGTATACCAAAGACTTACATAGCATTTGCATTGTATTAGGCATTATAAGTCATCTAGAGATGATTTTAAGTATACAGGAGACTGTGTTGCAAATACTTCACTGTTTCATATAAAGGACTTGAGTATCCTTGGATTTTGGTCTTCATGGGAGTCCTGTAATCCATCCCCTGTGGGTAGCAGGAATGACTATACTAATCTACTGGGATGAAGTGATTTTCCCAATATCACATAGCTAGTAAATGAAAGAGTTGGGATTTGAACCGGGGTTCATTTGACTGTGGATTGTGGTGTGTGTGCACATGGGGTGGGGGGGATGGATCTGGTTCTCTTCATTGGATTGCTTGGGGTCATAGCACTTTCACATCACCCTCATTTCTCATCTAGAACCACTCACCTCTATTTGGAGAATTATTCTAGGCACTCACTGTCAACCTCCCCTTTCATTTTCAAGGGCAGGAGTAAGACTCTTCATTTCTCTGACAATAAAAGGTTGGTAATATTCTCTTGACTCTTTGTAATTTGAAATTTATAACCTTACTGGCCTCTTTCCTCACACCTCTCCATTTCTTTCTGCCTTTTCCATCACCTAAATCAATGTGGTTTAATATGTGTAACAGAGTGAAAAATCTACATGGAGTCAATTTTCTGCTTCAGAAGAATTTCTTTTAAGAAATCCGACTGATGTCTTTGTCAAATAAATAAATAAATAAATAAGTCTGCATTAAACTGTGTAAATATCAGAGATACTGAAACTAGGCTAAAACTAGTGAGAAAAACCTCAGTATTCTTTTTAAAAATTATTCTTATTTTTATTATTCTTATTTTTAATTTTTAATTATTTTTTTAAAACAATTGATCCATATATATCATTTGGTTTGTAAAGAGAATTTACCCAACATGAACTACTTCTCTAAACAGTCCAGTTGAGAATACTATACCTGTTATCATTAACAGGTAATAAACCATTTCTGTGTTCCACAAATGCATCTCTATTTTTTCCCCATGATTTCCTTCTCAATACTCTTCCCTTTTCCTTCCCTGTTCCACACTGTCTTCAGCGTCTTTACCTATTTTCACTGCTTTTATGCCCTCCAATATTTCAATCTTTACCACAAAGTGCGGATAGTTGGTATACATTAAGTGGATACACACGTCTTTCTTTCATAGCCTGACTTGCTTCACTCAACAATGAATCTTCCATATTCGACCACTTTCGATCAAATGCCAGGGTCTTTATTTTATTTTATTATTTTATTATTTTTTTTTTGTGCCTGAATAGTATTCCCCAGAGTAAGTATGACACACTTTTTCTTTTCTTTTATTCTTTTCTTTTCTTATTTTTTTTTATTTAGAGAGGTTTTGCTATAGGGCACATGCACTCACCAGAAAGACAGAGAGAGACAGAGAGACAGAAAGCAAGAAATCACCCCTTGGGGGGATGGCCATACCTCAATCCCTTCTCCTCCATTCTCCTCTCAGGATCTTGGGCATGCACGCACATGCACCTGTCGTGAATTTAAGGAACTGGGTCCAGGACTTGAACCGCAGTCGACTATATGGGAGTCCAGCGACATAGCCATTACGCCAACTGCTGGTCCCATACCACACTTTTTCAATCCATTCGTCTGTTCATGTACATTTGGGTTGGAAACTCGGTATTCTGAAAACAGACTTTTTAAGGGAACCAGCAGTTAGTGTAATGGCTATGTCGCTGGACTCCCACATAGTCAACCGCGGTTCGCGTCCCGGACCTGGTGGCTAAGAACTCACGCCGGGCACGTGTGCGTGCGTGCCCAAGATCCCGAGAGGAGAATGGAGGAGAAGGGATTGCAGCGTGACCATCCCCCATGGGGAGTGATTTCTCGCTTTCTGTCTCTCTGTCTCTCTCTGTCTGTCTGGTGAGCACACGTGCCCTATAGCGAAAACCCCTCAAAAAAAAAAAAAAAAAAAACAGACTTTTTAAAAATTATCAAAATGAGTGCCTTTAAAAAAACAAAAGATGTTTTGCCAGTGTGCTCACTGGAGAGAGACAGAGACAGACAGTCAGTCAGAGGGAAAGTGAGAAATTCCACACACACCCCAAGGGGGATGACCACACTGCAATTCTTTCTCCTCCATCCTCCTCCTGAGATTTTAGGCATGCATGCACACGCACCTGGTATGATTTACAAACCTCGAGGTCTGGGCCTCAAACTGTTATCGACCATGTGGGAGTCCATCACCTTAACCACCACACGATCTGCTGGCCCAAGTCATTCTTTGTATTAATAATTGTTTCTGTCTTAGTTCTACTCACTGATAAAAAAAAAGAAAATGTTTAATTTGGATACTGTTCACTTAGACCTGTCTCAACACTCAGTGCATGGAGGAGAGGCTGCCCTATCCTACTAGAATAAATCCGGAGGGTGAAGGCTCAGCAGATCATTTTTAGTCCCTGAAAGCAGTATTTCACAGCTCAAGGTCAGTAACCATCTCAGAATAGGCCTGGGTTTCTGCCTCTCCTCAGAAAGAAATCTAATTTGTATCAATGCCATGGGTTGATATATGTTTAAAAAAGGATTCAAGTTAGACTAACTGTTACACAAAACAGACAATCCCTTGGCCATAAGAGCTAGAAGAAGCTAAAGCCATCAAATTAGATTTTCAGTGGTTTAGCGGAGATAGAAAGAGAGAATTAAGTCTCGGGGTATACTTGACTGTTAACCCCTGAAATCTCCCTTTTGCTGATATTCTTCACTCTTCATGAATTAGGGTGCCACCTTCCATTCGGAGGTCTACTTTAAAGCAGTATGTTCCAAACTTTTTCACCTGCAACCAGTAGTCATGGCAGTTAGGGCTGGAATTTTAAGAAGGAGGAATGGTTGGCATTGCCAAATGTTTCACAGAGATTTAAAGGATGACTTGATACTTGAGGATCGTTATTTATTAAAGCAATGTGTTCTTTGATAAAAGAGGCACCTGGAAAATATCCATTCACATTTGGGTAAAGAACTGTTAGAGAAATAAAGTCACTGGGTGTGATAAGATTGAGAAGCTAAATAGCAAAAACTCCTACCTCTCAGGAGGCATTCCATCCTCCAAAAAGCATTACTGTACGGACAAACCATCCATTAGCAAGGTCTTAATCAACACACGTGAGAGAAGCTATGCATTCTGAATGTTGAGCTGGTTATCTTACAACAACACAGAAGTGTGTGTGGGGGGAAGGGAGGCGGGAAGTCTTCAAAAGTTTATGGAGAATGTATATTAAGAGAAAGCTATGCATAGGTTTAAAAAAGATCTTGCATCAAAATAAACTCATTTTAGATTCAATTTCACCCACTTTTTTTTTTCCTTTTTAAACTGCTTTATTAATGTTACAATATATAATCAACATGTTTTCATGCAAGAGATAAAATTCCCCTGCTGAGACTTACAAACTGGGTCAAAAACATTATATTCAATTAGAAACTGGTAATGGGAGACCCACAAGATACAAGTAACACCGAAAGATTTACAACAAAGGTACATCTGGAATATGTAAGTTTAAGAAGCAGGGGTCTGACTAAGGGAAGACAGCAGGATTCAGGGCGTAAGGCAAATCTCATCACGATGGCCATGGTGTGGAGGGGCACGGCTAACTGCCCGCAGACTAGGATTCAACTGCTTTTCCCTCAGCTTTTCCATCGATGTCTCCCTTCCTCCCCACACCTCTCCATACTCTCTTTCCTCGTCCTTGCCGGTGGTTCTCCCAGCCTATGCAAGGTATCCCATCTATACTGCAGAACCGGCTGCCTACCCCGGAATCGCCTACGGTTTCCTCTAGGCACACGGTGTTCGCCAGCTTCCCAAGGGCGGCCCGTGGGCTCCCCTTTATCAGCATCTTGCTCCTTTTCATCTTTTCCTTCATCTTCCTTGTTGCCATTTTCCACATCCAGATTTTTTAACACTTGTTCCTCTTTGGACTCCATCACTCCTGGGCCTATCCTTGCAGTCTCCTCCTGATCCTCGCCCTGAGGGGCGCCGCCAGGACACTTGGTCTCTCGGACCTGCAGACCTGTCTCCCCGCCGCCTCCTACTTCTCAGGGCCGCCCCCACCCGGACGCCCTCGGGGCCACCGGGAGCAGGTACCGCCGAGAAGGCAGCCAGCAACCGCCGCGCGTCTGACGCCAGAGCGGGCGCGGGAGTCCTTTCACCCACTTTTTGAAGTTCTCTCATACAGTAGTGTTTGTTGGAACATGGGATATCTATCTACTAAAAGGTGAGGTTTTCTTGCTATTAACTTTTTTTTTTTTTTTTGGAGAAGTTTTTCGCTATAGGGCGCGTGCGCTCGCCAGACAGACAGAGAGAGACAGAGAGATAGAAAGCGAGAAATCACCCCCCAGGGGGGATGGTCACGCCGCAATCCCTTCTCCTCCATTCTCCTCTCGGGATCTTGGGCACGCACGCACACGCGCCCGGCGTGAGTTTAAGCCACCGGGTCCAGGACACGAACCGCGGTCAACTGCGTGGGAGTCCAGCGACATAGCCATTACGCTAACTGCTGGTTCCCGCTATTAACTTTTCAATCCTATAGCATCCCATGACTTTGATAGCTCTGTGACCTTTGAAAGGATAGTTTATATCTTCATGTTCTTAATTCTTACTCTTTCTCTGGACTGCTCGTGTTAGAGTTATGTTTTCACAGTCCTAAAGTGACCATGCCACTCAGTTCAAATGGTTGAGAGCTCTTTCTTCCAATATAAAAACCAAAATCATATCATGGCCTGACATGTGAATGCCTTTGCGGTTGAGCCTAAACTATTTCTTGACTCTCTGAATGTGCTGCTCGTATAAGCTACATTTGAGTCACTTTTATGAAACCCAAAATACATTCTTGACACAGACCCTGAAATGCATATTCCCAACTCTTTATCTTTGCTTATTTAATTTCTATAACCCAGAATTCAGCTAAAGTCACTAACATTCACTAAAGGTTCCCTATAATACCATTCAGCAAGTGTCTGTTGGATGAAATACAATGTTTGGCTTCTCTCTTGTGCATGAATATGAAACGAGAGGTCAAATCTTTTTCTTCTTTGTATTCCCATTAATCAGCAGAGTGCCAGATGCATAGTAGGTGGTCCAAAAATATTTACTTGGAAATAAAGCTTAGTAATTGCTTCACTGCATGGTTATATGTATTTTTAATGTCCATTTGTTCTTCAGGGGACACAAAATAGTCAAAGAAGCAGTTACAAAATGAAATCATTATTCTTTATTATTCACTGTCATGGATTATTACTCACTGAAGGAGGAGGGCTATTTATAAGATCGGTACAGACGTAACTACTTGCAAACGCACTCTTAGTTCCTATGATCCAATTGTTGACAATAATGAATATTTGTAGTAATGAGCTTACTTACAACTTTTGTCTACATGAAATTTTACATCTATAGGCCACTCAGATTTCTGTTCCCCATAGTACAGTGCACATATATGTTTCCCATTTTCTGGCAGCACAGCTTCCCAATAGTGTGCACGCAGAGCACTGGGTATTTACATCTATTTTATAATTAATAATGAAATGAAGGCTATGATGAAAACACTAGCGAGAATTTAATAACTGAAAAGTTGAATCATCCTGTAGGAATTTCCTCGACAGTGCATGAATAAAACACTTTAACCTGAATCATGTTTTTTAAAAAAGTTATACCCCAATTCAGCTTATTTGGCTTTGTATATAGTAATTCTCTCTCTCTTTTTTTAAACCTTCTCAACCAGTCAGCATTAACTAGGAGAGGACTAGAATTATTAAAAAAAATATTTTTTTGTTTGCTATATAAAAAAACAATTCCCTTCTTAGGATACATTCTGTGACATAGATTAAATAAGAATAAATCAAAGGAAATTTATCAAAAATATTTGTCTTCTTAATTGCATTTGCCTGAGCAAATTATTTCATTACTTCGAAAACCAGCAGGAAAATGTATTGCTGTTGACATAAATTTAAATATTTATATTGATGAACCTTGATTTATTAGAAGAAAAAATAATACCTTGGAGTTAAGGTTCAGAGTAGATGTAGCCTTTCTGTCTTTGCAGTCTATGGCACCAGGTCTGGAGGAGGAGTCCAGATTAGCCCCTTGTCTGACCTCACACCCCTGTGACAGAGTGGGTAAAGGCATGGGTGTCGGATTCAGTCCGATGATGGTTTGATTCATTATTTATTATCTGTGTGACCCTAGGCAAATGCCTGATCTCTTTCAGACTCAATTTTCTCATTCATAAAATAAATATGCATTCATCTATCCATTCACTTATTCAACAAGTATTAATTGAGCAAATGGGTGCTAAATTTTGTTCTAGAAATTTAGGAAGTAATAGTGAGTAAAATGGGCAAGTCTATTGGCCCTCACATAAGGTGCTTCTTGTGGTACAATAATAGCAGTATTTTCCTTCCACCTTGTTGTGGGAATTAACAGCTGTAATGCAAATAAACTGTTTAGTACAATACCCGACGCCTAGTACAGCCAGTAAATCAGAACCAGCTTGTAGAGGCTGAGACCGAGTATACTGTTGTCAGAGTCTGTACTAGGTGATCTAAATTTACAACTCAATGCAGATGTATTGGGAATGAATGAATGAACCCCTTCATTCACTCATAATTCAAAGACACTCTGTTGAGGATCTTCTACATAGCAGGCATTGTGCTAGTAGGAACTGGGGATAAAAAGATGAGTAAGATGCAGTGGAGACCATTCGCAATGACGGTGCAGTGGAGAATACGCCAAGGTCTAGGGAAGCACAGGGTACTTGCCCCGCACCTGACCCAGTCGAAAGGGTGGGACTGGATGATGGAGGCCATTGGAAACATCTCAGTCTTCAGTGACAAAATGGCTCCTTTTCCCAGCCAGCCACTCTGCCCCATCCCTAAAATGTATTTATGGCTTGTTACATACCTGCTTAGAAGTTGCCCTATAATTATACTTTAGGATAAAGGCTATTTTTAAGTATCAGGTTTGTGAAAACAGACTTTGAGAGAGAAGCAAAGAATAGGGCAAAGATGAATTGAATGTTTTTCAGGACCCACTTTCTTACCTTGAAGGCGGACCAGAGGAGAAGGGCCCGTGGATAGCTGCACCTGGACTGAGTGTGGCGAAGTTGGGAACAACTTTCCTTCTTTAGAGTAATTTTTCATATCCAAAGGGCTTGAAGGAGAAGACTTTAAAGCTCTCTTTCTGCTCTGTCATTTTATTATTCTCCACGTGGGGAGTTAGGTCAGACATTCACAGTAATGAATATTTGTGGAAGGGTCAACAGGTGGCATAGTGACTATGTCACTGGACTCCCATGTGGCAGAACACAGTGTGAGTCCTAGACCCGGTGGCTTGAAAATCATGCCAGGCATGTGTGTGTGCATGCCCAAGGTCCCCGGAGGAAAATAGAGAAGTGACTGAGGTATGGCCATCCTCCCAGAGGGTGATTTCTCACTTACCCTCTCATTCTCTTTGTCTCTCCTTCTCTCTGGCAAGTGCATGTACCCTAAAGCAAAACATTTTTTTAAAAGAATATCTGTGGGTTTGTGGGATGCTAAGTTATATGAGCACATGTTCACATACATTTCTGTTGATTGTTTCTGGTTGATGGTTCCCCTGGAATCCTTGTTAAGCCCATCCTGAAGAAGCAGGAATATTGGTGCCTTCAGGGAATGACTGAAGAATTTGAGCAGAAACTATTACAAATTCTGTGGAAGCTATCTGATCATTTGGAAGCAATTAATTTTACTCTTTAACCTTTCTGTCTTTGAAATCAATAAGAGACACAGATACAGAAAGTTTATTGACATTAAATTTTATTTATTTTTCCTATACAAGGCATAGGGAACTGAAATAACTCCCACCATCCCAAATAATTTCCCTATTTATATTGTCTTGAAATTCGTGTAGACAACTTTTTTTTTCTTTTGAAAATTAAAACTGTAACTTTGGGGAAGTAACAGTTTAGAACCTTAAAAAATGTTTATGGTATTAACTAAACCTTTATTCAATTCATATATGAAAATTTCTGGAATATTTTTTCTTTAGTTTTATCTTCCCATGTGTCTATCTGTGCTCACTTTTATGACAAGGTGCACCTTAATTCGTCTCACAAATGTTCCTGAAATAAGAATCATGCTGCATTAAAAATGTTATTAAGATTTGCTGTTCAATTGGCCTCTATAACAAACTTATTTTGCATTGTGACTTATTTGGCCTTCATTTATCTTGAATGTGTACTGGGATTTTAATCTATTAGGCTGGTCTAAAATGGCATATCAATTAATCATTAGATCTGTGTCTGTTTATTACTCATAAAATCTAGAGCTTTCACGTTAAAATGTTAAACTCCAGTCTTATGTGGGTGGCACTATTAGTTACTATTAACAGCAGTGAAGAATTTTCCTTTATTTACAATGTATTTTATATCTAGGACGGTATCATATATATAAATTCAGTATATAATTAAATGGCCTCATTAAGTTTAGCTGAAGTATTGAATTCATTTTACTGATTCAATATCTACAAACTGTGACTCCGAATATTGATATATTCGTAGGCATTTATTCACTAAACAAATATTTATATAATGCCTACCATGTACCAGGCATTGAACTAAATCACTGAGGAATATAAAGTATAATATATGATTGCCTTTAGGTACTTACAATATATTAAGGAAAATAGATATGCACACATAAAAGTTATATGATGTAAAGTCAAATTACAATATAAGACAATGACATAAAATAGCATTTCTCAAATTGTGGTAATAGATAGAGACAACCGTTAATTATATTAGTATTTTTATTTTTACTGCATATATCCTTACAGTTACTTTCAGTTATGTTAAATGTTATTGGCTTTCCATTATGGTCAGGATCTAAAATGTCCTAAAGAATTAACTGTATTTAAGTAAAACCATGGGGATTCTTTTAAAGAAACTATTGAAGATAAAAACATAACATAAAAACATAATAAGATGATATATAAAAATACAGTAAAGGGCATGTGAATACCAAGGTTCTGGAGACTGATGAGAGAAATGCCATTTGGTGGCTTGTTCCAAAGCGTGTTGGAGCTATACAGTCTACACACAGAGGAAGAAAAGGTCCCAGAGGGCTGGGGTCAGGACAGGGTCCATGGAGAATGAAGGACTTGAGGCTGGGCAGAAAGGAGGGCGCATGACTTAGGTAAGGTTCTCACAGAGATAAAAGAATCTGGAGACCAGGATTCAGATTCTATCATGGGGCAGGGAAAGAGTTTAGCGTGAAGGGAGATGACAGGAGGGGATGCTGAAAATGCAAGCTGGAGGGTGGGAGATTGTACAGGCAATGTTAGACTGAGACATCTGGGCTCTTCCTGCTATTTATGAGCAAGCATTTCACGCCGTTTGTGGCCAGCATCCTGGAAGGGTGCTCAGAAACACTTTCTCTGAGTTTTGCTTGGGGCTGACATAACTTCTCTACAATGTGCATGTAGAAGAGTTACTATAGTTTGTCATGAGGCTTGTCGTGATGAGTTTCACCGTTTTTCCCTTCTCAACCTCAGAGCTTCTCGCTTTTAGACAAGTCCATGTGCTTACGGCAGGTCTCAAGTTCCCTCTCACATAATTTGCCTTTATTCCCTCATATGGTTTTACTTTGTGGCAGCCTGGGAATTTTCAAGAACCTGGGAGTAATTCTCCAAAATTATACCTTTATCTTCTTAATAACATAATGGTATCAAAGAAGAATAATTTTCAAATTGTCTTCTATCCTCTAAGGTAGGTGTCAAAGAGAACTTTGAGTGCCCATTTCTACAGTTAGAGTAAGTCCGCTTTCATTTTTTTTTTTTTTGAATGTCTGTCTTCTTATGACACTTTGAAACTCTAAAGATGAAAATGATAATGGAGTAACTTCCCAAGTGGTCCAGAGATCAAAGCAATACTGGCAGTGCTTGCTCATCTCCCTGCCAGGAGGTGCTGGAATGATTAAACCTTCCGTGATACATCACTAAACAAGGCTGGGGTCAAGGCTTAGTTACTTAAGAGTGTAGATTTCATTCAATTATTCTACTCAAAGTATAGTATAATTATTTGCATAGCTGCTTCAGTCAATCACAAATAGCCCACCCTTTAAAGTGTGTGACTGTAGGCAACATCAAGATGTAACCAATCTAACGATTTCCCTACCTCGTCCCCTCACTTCTGTTTTTGTACGTCACTTTGCCTTTTCCTGCACACGCCATTTTTCCTTTCTCACACATAAATATCGCTGGACCATGAGGCTACCATGGGAGCCATTCTCGGACACCTGATTTGAATCATTTTGCTCAATTAAACTCCACTGAATTAAATTGTCTAATGTTTTTCTTTTAACATTAATCCGCATTTCTAATTCCTAAAACCTCGGAGTAAGATTTTAAGAAATAAAATATATATAACCTTCTCACTAGCACTTTTGATTCACTTACATCTCTACTGTTTCCTACCTCAATTCAACTTTCTACTTGATTTAACTTGTGGCTATCCGACTGATGTAGCACATTTAATATGGCCTCTTTGCAAATTGTTTTTCCCTAAATCTTCCCTGTTTCAATAAAAGACCCCACCATCCCGCAGTTGTTCAACACCCAAACATTTTTCCTTACTGCTCAATCCATCAGCAAGTCCTTGCTGCTCCACACAGGTCTCGGTCATGATCCAGGCCACTGTCATTTCTTATCTGGACTATTGGGATATCCTGCCATTGGATTCTCTGGTTCTACTAATTATCCATAACATTTTTTTTTTTTTTTTTTTTTTTTTGGAGAAGTTTTTGCTTTAGGGCACGTGTACTCGCCAAATAGACAGAGAGAGACAGAGAAACAGAAATCACCCCCCCAGGGGGGATGGCCATGCCACAATCCCTTCTCCTCCATTCTCCTCTCGGGATCTTGGGCACACACGCACACGCGCCTGGCGTGAGTTTTTAAGCCACCGGGTCCAGGACGCGAACCGCGGTCGACTACATGGGAGTCCAGCGACATAGCCATTATGCTAACTGCTGGTCCCACATTTTTTTTCTATTAAGGTGGTCACAGTGATCTTCTAAAAAAAAATCAAACTAGATCATGGCACCTTTCTACTTAAAAATTGTCACAGGTTTCTTACTCTATCCAAATTCCCAGCCCTATTTTCCAAAAGTCCTGCATCAGCAGGGCCCAGTTCCTTTGTGGTTCCTTTCTTACTTCTTTCTGCCACATTCAGTGCTCTCCAGCCATAGGAGTTTTTTCTGTTCCTGACACGTGCCAAGCTCATTCCTTCCTAGGGATGTCCCACTTCTTCATCCTCTTCTTTGAACACCCCAGAACTGCTGCTTCTTGGCATCCTATACCCCTTCCACTGGGAGACTTTCCATCAATGAGTCCCTCCACACTCAAGGGATCCTTTTCTCACAGAAGCAACACTGTCTCATTCATTTACTTGGTTATGTATTGACGATCCCTTTCTCCCTCGCTCTGGAATGTACATGAGAACAGCAACCTTATCTCCATGGAATCTCTTATTTCCAACAATTAGCATAGTGCCTGGAATGCAATAGGGGCTCAGTACATTTTGTTAATTTATGTATTCAGTGTTTTTTCTTCTTTTGTTTTCTTTTTTAAATTATTATTTATTGAATTTGACCAGAGAGAGACACACAGAGAAAGAGAGAAAGGGATAAAGGAATCCACCAGGTCCAGGACTCGAACCGTGGCTGGCCATGTGGGAGTGTCCAGCACCTTAACCACCACGCCACCTGCTGGTCCCTCTTCTTTCATTTTCTGAATTTAAGGAATTGTTAGTTATTTTTTCATATTCCTCTGTTTGCTCTTGGTATGATATCAATCTCTACCTCTAGAATGAAATTACGTGGAGAGGCAGGGGGAAAAAATAGCACTTTCTTCTACTAAATTTAGTTCTGACTGTTGGTTATCATAAGAAATTATGTCATTTCCTTAAGGCTTGATTCTAATGAAGTTCACCAGAAGTTTTAATATTTCTCTTTTGATAGCTGCCATTTTTCTCTTCCTTCATTGTGCAGAAATTTAAAGAAGTAGATTAATTATTCCCAGTGTGTGCAAGAATGATATTCCATAATTGTCTCTAAAATTACCAGGGTAGAACTTACTCCCTCAACCTTAATTCCATTTGTACATACAGATTTGTCAGTCTGAATTTTCTTTCCACATCTCAAATAAAATATACTCATTCAACAATTAAATAAAATTACAAACACACAAAAATTTGATGAAGAATCAAAGTAATTTCATACAGAGCTTATGTTGGTCTTGGAATGACCTTGTGCTACTCTCTCCCACCTTCCATTAAGGCTATTTAACCAAACCCTGTTATGTCCTTGTTATAGATACTGAGCAGGAAAATAAAGTATGAAGCAATACTTGATGTACTGTAGGGTTCTCTTATCTTAAAATGTATAAAAAAAAAACACAGAAAAAGGAAAAACATTAATATATATGTCATGTATACATTATTTTAGAATGGTGGATATTTTTGTTTGCTTTATATTTTTTAAGATAGTCTAGGTTTCTGGGACCAGCAGTTAGCATAATGGCTATGTCACTGAACTCCCATGTAGCCGACCACAGTTCCAGTCCCGGACCCGGTGGCTTAAATGCACGCTGGGTGCGTGTGCATGTGTGCCCAGGATCCTGAGAGGAGAATAGAGGAGAAGGGATTGCAGCATGGCCATCCCCCCTGGGGGGTGATTTCTCGCTTTCTACCTCTCTGTCTCTCTCTGTCTTTCTGGCAAGTGCACGTGCTCTATAGCAAAAACTTCTCAAAAAAAAAAAAAAAAGACATTCGAGGTTTCATAAGAACACATTAGTTTTGTTTATTATTTGTATTGCTTTTTACTTAAGGGGAAAAAAGAGTATGTGCGCTTGCTGGAAAGAGACAGAGAAAAGAGGAGAGAGAGGGAAAATGAGAAAGCACTCCTCCATGGGGGAGGGTTGCACCACAATCCCCTTTCCATTTCTCCCTTCTTTGGGGATGTTGGACAAGCACTTGTGCTTGACATGTTTTTCAAGTTGCCATGTCCGGCACTCCTTCCACGTATTCAATGATGGAGGATCTCAGTCACACGGAACTGGCCTAAAATGCTCTTTTAGAGAGTGATGAAGGGCCAGTAGGTGGTGTGGTGGTTATGGCACTGGACTCCCACATGGCCACCTACAGTTCTAGTCCTACATCTGGCAGCTTGAAAATCACGCTGTGTGCATGTGCATATGTTCCCAAAATCCTAAAAGGAGAATCGAGGAGAAGGGACTGCAGCATGGCTGTCCACCCTAAGGGGTGATTTCTTACTTTTCTTCTCTCTCTGTCTCCAGTAAGTGCATGTGCCCTGTAGCAAAGAAACAAAACAGAAAAAAAAAAAAAGAAAGAAAGAAAGAAAAAGAAAAAGAAAAAAGAAAAGAAAAGAAAAGGAAAGGAAAAAGAAAAGAAAGGGAAGAAAAAGAGGCCAGCAGGTGGTGTGATGGTTAAGGTGCCTGGATTCCCACATAGCCTACTGCATCTAGAGTCTCAGACCTGGTGACTTGAAAATCATGCTGGGTGTGTGGACCTGCGTGTCCAAAGTCCTGAGAGGAGAATGGAGGAGAAGGGATTGTGGCATGGTCATTCCCCCTGGGAGGTGATTACTCACTTTTCCTCTCTCTGTCTCTCTCTGTCTCACTCTTCTTTGGTGAGTGCATGCACTCTATGGCAAAAACTTAAAAGGAGAGAGAGAGAGAAAATTATCAGAACTAAAACTTCAAGGTTGACTGTGAGTGAAGAATCATGTAGCTCAATGAACTGTGTTTTATTTTCTATTTCAGAAAAGCTTGTTTCAGGCTCATATCCCAGTTTCAAGTATAATTCTTTTTCAGATAAAAATGGTTTAAAAATCACTTTGTGCTACATAATGGAATTTCATTTCTTCCTGAGCAATATCACCTGGGGGAAGCTTTTTGTTTTGTTTTGTTTTGTTTTCTAAGATTAAAAAAATTACTTTCATTGAATTAATAATGTTTGGTTCCATGAAAAGAAACACTATTGAATTTAACAGTTCTACCATTGGAGTCCTGAAACCATTGAAAATAAAGAATTAAGTTTGTCATCCTTTTTGTTCTTTTTGTTGAGAGAAATAGCATATGTTATATACAGTATTGGGTTTTCAAGAAAAAGAAAAGTATTTATACAAGGAAAAGTCAGTAAAATTGATGGCATACTTCCAAGGACCTTCCTATTCAAAGCTTGATCTAATGGGTCAGCAGCTTGTGAGAAATGCAGAACCTCAGGCCCACTGCAGAATTACTAAGTAAGAATCTGCGTATCAATAAGACTCCCAGGTGATTCTTTTTATTTAATTAATTTTTTTTTTGAGAAGTTTTTGCCACAGGGTGCGTGTGCTCGCCAGACAGACAGAGAGAGACAGAGAGACAGAAAGCAAGAAATCACCCCCTAGGGGGATGGCCATGCCGCAATCCCTTCTCCTCTCGGGATCTTGGGCATGCACGCACACGCGTCCGGCATGAGTTTAAGCCACTGGGTCCGGGACGCGAACTGTGGTCGACTACATGGGAGTCCAGTGACATAACCATTTACGCTAACTGCAGGTCCCCTAGGTGATTCTTCAATTGATTGATTGACTTTTTTTTTTTTTTTTTATAGAGAGATTTTTGCTATAAGGCACATGTGCTCACTGGAGAGACAGAGAGACAGAAAGTGAGAAATCACCCTCCAGTGGGATAGCCATGCCACAGTCCCTTCTCCCCCATTCTCCTCTTGGGATTTTGGGCACACATGGTGTGAGTTTCAAGCCACCAGATCTGGGACTCGAACCACTGTTGACTACATGGAAGTCCAATGTCATAACCATCACGCCATCTGCTGGTCCCAATGCTCCTCAATTGAGAAGTATTGTCCTAGTATACTTTTGGAATTTCCAGGTCCTAAATTGCTGAGTCTCAAGCTTCATTAATTGCCCTTCCTTCCTTTCCTCCTTTCTCATGCCTAACAATGATGTGTGAAAGGTGCCTGAAGCACAAAGTTCAGAATCTGGAGTCTGTGAATGCTTAGGGAGCACAGGTGGTTTGTGAACCCACTGCAACTTCATATCCAATTAATGTACGTATGCAATACTCTACTTTCACTACATTCTTAGGAAGAAAAAAAAAGGCATTCCAGGCTGCCATGGTATAAATACAATATTCTACCTTGAAACATGTAACAGAATGACTTGTAATTTCAGAATTACTATACTTGGGAAGATTATTTCTACGTTGAAAAAAGATAAACCATTTCTATTGTTTAAATTTAAAATAAAATCAAATTGACCAAAGAATTGATTACAGAGATAAGGAATTTTTGAAAGCAGCTTTCTAGGTCTCCCAAATTGCATTTCTCTCCACTGGTCCTGACGTGTCTAGGTTAGGGGAAAATTGCATTTATTTCCCACAGGTTTTGCACACTTTAAGATAATTTGAAAAGATAAGATCTCCATAAGTTTTCTGCCTTAACTCTATCTTTCTGAATACTTTGATTCCCTAGGACAGAGCTCCTCAGCCCTGGCTACAGATTAGAATTATCCCACCCCAGACCAATGAATCAGATTCTCAGAACCCCTGGAGGTGGGGACAAGGCTTACTGGGTTTTGTTTTATTTGTTTTGTTTTGTTTGAACTTTCCCTGGATGATTTTAAATTGTAGCCAGGTTAAACACTGCTGGCACAGAGCAATATGTTAAAGCCCATGGAGTCCTTTTTAGGAATTGTATGTCTTTCATTATCTAAGGGACACTTGACTTTCTTTTCCTCTGGGCAATGAAGCCTCTTTATCTCTTGGAATATCATGATACGCATGCCCTGCTCTGCGTCCTTCTTCATCATGGCAAATGGAGGCTGATGTACAGAGAAGGTGGCCACATCTCGAAGTGACTCCAAGAACTATTGTATCTTCTTTCTAGCTTCTCTTCAGCTGCTCTAATTACCAGCTCATCTCAGAAAAGCCTCCTGATTTTTATATTATGAGTGACTTTTCAAATACAATACGTTTGAAAGGGACCTCTCTCTTGGGCTTCTTTATGGAGCATACTTGATACACTGCAAAAATTATGGAAATGAGTAATTGTGCTTTAACTAGAGAATTTAATTGTGCATAACTTTTCTTCCCCATTAAGAATGTGTGGCTGACAGTGTGGTTGTAAGATGGACAGTCTCTGCCAGTTTTGCAAATTTAAAAACAGCTAAGAATATACAGGATTCAGAATTTCAAGGAGAACCAGAAAAGCGGAGTACAGACTGGAAGTAATTTACAGTTACTAATGATGCCTTTCACCAAAGAGAGAAAGTGAAACCCAATGCTAAAGTTGTCATTTATAAAGCATCCCACTTAAATGCATTCATGAATTGATGCACAGTTCACATAGTCACATTTCTAGCATTATTAAATTCTCTAAAACATAACCTCCAAGTTTATTTGTGTACTATTCTTCTCTAAGGAGATTATGGCAATCTGAGTACTAATCTCACACTTTTGGGGATTTCCATGGGAATTAAAGAGATTTGTGCTGACCTGATGTTCACCTCTGGAATGGACTCATCAAGTATTCAGTTAATTACTCTTTTCTTTCTAAATGATGAGAATGCATTCCTGAGAATGATAAATTAGCTTTAACATCATTTGGAGAGTTTGGAAAATGGGAAATGGAATTTCAGAATAATTGAAAGCTGATTAAGCTATTTTTGAAGTGGCAGTTTGTATTCATCATTAATGAAAAAAAAATGGGAACTGATTATTTTCCTAGTATTCACCCTTTAGTTTTCTCAGTTTGGAGAGAATAAATATACAGAAGGATGAGCTGCATAGTAGCACCCCATAACATGTGAGGGATATGGTCCAAGAATCCCAGTGGATGCCTAGACATACTATATTTTTTCTATCTGATAACTGAGGTGGTGACTAAGCAACTACCAGCATGTAGTGTATATGGTGTCTGTGTGCTGGACAAAAGGATGATTTATGCTCCAGGCGGGATGGAGCAAAATGGTTCAAGATTTCATCATGCTACTCAGAATGGTGCACAACTTATCAATAAAACTTAAGAATTATTTATTTTTGGGGACCAGCAGTTGGCATAATGGCTATGTCACTGGACTACTATGTAGTCGACTGCAATTTGAGTCCTGGACTCGGTGGCTTAAATGCATGCTGGGCGTGCGTGCGTATGTGCCCAAGATCCCAAGAGGAGAATGGAGGAGAAGGGATTGCAGCGTGGCCATCCCCCCTGGGGTGTGATTTCTTACTTTCTGTCTTTCTGGCAAGCACATGCACCCTATAGCGTAAAACCTTTCCAAAAAAAAAAAAAAAAAAAAAGAATTATTATTTATTTCCGGAACTTCCATTTTATATTTTTGGACCGTATTGACTACAGCTAATGAAACCAAGGAAAACAAGGTTTTGGAAAAGGGGATTCTACTGTAATTTGACTTGCATACTAACTCTTTTAAAACTCTTTCTAGCTAAGAGCTTTTTCAGTTATCTACTAGTAAGTACACATAAACAGAGAGGGTTTTTTTTTATTGAAATGGGAAATGCATGCCAGTTATATTTATGCTTTTAATATTTACACTGGATTAAGTTGTAGGATCCTCAACAGAAAGCTCTGTAATAAAGTTTCTCTTCTTTCAGATGTGCTTTGGCATTATTCTTAGAAGATTCTTTTCTGTCAACTACAGAAAATTCTTTTGGCAACTACAGCTTCGTGACCACTAGACCCTTGTCTGATAGTTCCATCTTTTTCTATCTTACAAAATGGGTTTTACATCTGAATTCATAATTGACCTGTACATTTCATTTCAGATATTTTCATAGACTTTGCTCTTAAGCCAAACTAAAATAATTAAGGAGCCTTGGCAGAAAATTCAAAATATTTTCTCTCTTTATGGGAAGACAAGTGACTGAGTTGTGAAGCTTAATAATCATTCTAATTCAGCCCACAAATATGACTGTCTAAAATGTGCTCAATTCTATGCTAGACATTCCAGGGAAACCAATAACTGTCTTCCAAGATATTACGTGTAAGGCAGGAAATAGGAAACTAGTAAGTATAGTACCCAGCCATGATAGCACAAGTGGTAGAGTGCAGTTGTGCAAGGCTGGGGTCACATGAGAAGCCTAGGTTCAGTTCTCAGACCAGCCTAAACAGGTCAGGGCAGTGGCGTGAAACTGTAGACCTGGCCAACTGAAAGGCTGGACCAGGAGGATCATGACATGGCCAGACCCTGGCAAAAATACCTCTCTCTTTTCTCTCTCTTCTTTTGCTTCCTCTTTCTCTCTCTCATAAAAACATAAATCCTAATAACTATAACATAATATAATTGCATTATATTATGGCATGTATAAAGTGTAGATGAGACCATAGAAAAATGGCAAAAATCTCTAAGAGAGTGAGAGCGGGCAGCATGGAAAAGGAATATCAGTTATCAATAACATCTGTTCAATTACAAGCAACATAAACCAATTTAAGGTAACAAGTCAAAAGAGAGAAAAGATAGAGAGCAGTTTCCTGGAAGGATATGACTTTTTCTTAGGAAAAAAAGAAATGAACAAAGAAAGAAAGTGAAAAAGGAGGCAAGAAAGCTGAAGAATCTTGCTTCAGAAAGTACCTAATTTGCTGAGTCTAAAATTCTAAGCAGCAGAAACTAGGGGACAGTGTCTAAAGGGAGATTTTGTGGGATGAACCGACTCCAAATGTTTCCCATCTTTGTCTCACTTCCCTTGAGATTCCCAAGAGCAAGTCTGATTAGCCCAGAGTAGGTCACATGCCTACTCCTTAGCTAGGGCAGAACAGGACACTTTTTGCAAAAATTGAATTAATTAGCTTCTAGACAAGGTCTCACCATCCTACCTCAGACTCCCAGCTAGGACTACAAGTGCATGCCCCCAAATCTAGCAGGTTTTCAGAGAGAGTGTTGCTAGGCTGCCCAGGCCAGCCTCAGCCTCCTGAATTGCTAGGATCGCAGGCACATGCCACCATGTCCAGCCTTTAGTTTGGACCAGGAAGTCACTCAGGCTTCCCGCACGATCTCAGCCTGCACAGCACACCAGCTCAGCTGCTCATGCCATGATGGCTGGGCCCTAGTGACACATTCTGAAAAGTGTTTTCAGAATAGATTTCATATACATTTAAAAAATATGTTTAGTATACTCTAACCCAGCATTTCTCTAAAACACCCTCCCTCTTATTTCTGTGTAGAGTATGAGAGAAAAAGATGGAGCTCCGATATATATTTTTAAACCTCAGTTAACTAGAAGTCTGCTTTTTGACTACATACTGTCTTCTTTCCTTTAGAGTCTAGAATAAATTATGCAAATAACCTCAGAAATGACCAAAAAAGTCCCAAACTCTGAGCATATCCTTGAGAATATTTAACAGTGTACCTTAAAGATACAGTAAAATAAACAAACTCAACATTAACTTCTAAATGTATAAAGAAGACCATTTAAAAATGGGTCCCTTAAAGCCAGCAGGTGGCATGATAATTAAAGCACTGGCCTCCTAAATAGCCAACCATGATTTGAGTCCCAGATCTGATGTCTTGAAAATCATGCCAGGCACATGAGCATGTGTGCCCCAAATCCTAGGAGGAGAATGGAGAAAAAGGGATTGTGGCATGGCGATCTGCCCTAGAGGGCAATTTGTCACTTTCTCTCTGTCAGTCTCTCTCTCTGGTGAACACATGCACCCTATAGCAAAAACCTTAAAAAAAAATCCCTTAGCAAACAGTGCTGAGAAGAATGAATATCCACGTGCAAAAGAATGACGATAAACTCTTATCTTGCACCATACACAAAAATTAATTTACAATGGATTGAAAACCTAAATGAAAGACTCCAAACTAGAAACTACTAATAGAAAACATAGGAAAAAATCTTGATGACAGTTGGATTTGGCAATGATTTCTTAGCTATGCCATTAAAAGCCCAGGTGACAGAAGCAAAGATAGATAAACAGATCCACATCAAACTCAAAAATTTGTGTGCATGGAAGAACAAAATCAACATCATGAAAAGGTAATCTACAGAACAAGAAAAAGCATTTGCAAACCTATGTCTCATAAGAGGTTAATATCCAGAATATATGAAGAATTCATGCAATATAATGGCACAAGAAAAAATAACCTAACTAAAAACAGGCAAAGACTTAGACATTTCTTCAAAGATGACATATTGCATGGCCAAGAAGCATATAAAAAGATGCTCAACACTATTCATAATTAGAGAAGTGCAAATTGTAACAATATCACATCAAACCCACTAGGATAGTAACCATAAAAACAACAAAAACAACAACAACAGAAAGTAATAAGTGTTGACAAGGATGTCAAAAAGTTGGAACATTTGTATGCTATTGGTGAGATTTTACAATGGTATAACTGCTCTGGAACACAGTATGGTCTTTCCTCAAAAAATTAAAAACCAAACTAGTATATGATCCAATAATTCCACTTTTGGTTATCTATCCAAAAGAATTGAAAATAGATCTTGAAAGATACCTGTACACCCATGTTCACAGCAGTTTATTCACAGTAACTCAAAGATAGAAGCAATCCAAATGTCCATTGATGAATGAATGGAAAAACAAAATGTGCCATCTACTTACAATGAAATATTTCTCCGCCTTTAAAAAAAAAGGAAATTATGGGCATAATGGTTACATCTCTAGATTCCCACATAGTCGACTGCAGTTTAAGTCCCTGACCTGGAGGCTTAAAACTCACACTGGGTGCATGTGTGTGTGTGCACACACCCAAGATCCCAAGAGGAGAGTGGAGGAGAAGGGATTGTAGCTTGGTCATCCCCTTGGGGGGTGATTTATTGCTTTCTGAATCTCTGTCTCTCTCTCTGTCTCTTGGGCGAGCACACATGCCTTATAGTAAAAAATCTCTTTCTCTCAAAAAAAGAAGGAAATCCTGTCACATGTTACAATATGGATGAGCCTTAAGGCTGAACTGTACTGAACTGTATGCTTAAAAATAGAGTGGGTTGGCAGGTGGTGTGGCAGTTAAGGGCGCTGGACTCCCACATGGCCGACTGCAGTTCAAGTCCCAGACCTGGTGGCTTGCTTTCTCACTTTCTCTCTCTCTCTTTATCCCTACTGGCCAAATAAAATAAATAAATAAATGGATAAATAAGGTTAAATAAAACAATTCTTTAAAAAAGTAGAGCTATAACATTTTTATGTGATTTTTTTACCAGAATTTAAAAATTAAAAAAAAAAATAGTGACCCAATGAATGGCATAAGAGCTCATAGTTAACATTTACTGAGCACTTACTGGATTCCAGGTCCTGTTCTAAGTACATCAAAATGAAGTTCGATCACACGATCAAGGATTTCATTTCCATAATAGCTCTGTGAGGAAGATACAATTATTGTCCAATTTTACAGCCCAGGAAATAAATTCAGAAAGATTAAGAAATTTGTCCATATTCACAGAGTAAGGGAAAGAGGAAGCCAGGATTTTATCCCCAGCAGTCTGACTGCAAAGTGTGTCCTTGCAACTATTATATTACAAGGCTATATTCTAAAGTAGATGAACATTTGCATTTCTTGTAGAAAATAATTAGTATCAGAAAAGAAGGCCTTCATTACCGAAGAGCAGGAATGGGTGTCTGGAGTCCTGCCCCACAGCAATAGTGGCCTTGCTTCCATCAGTGAAATTCCCTGGGTTCATCTGGATAGAGGGGCTAGATGCCTTTATGGCTCACTTATGTTGCATGTAAATCATTTTTGCATGTGTCTAAAATGTCTTCTGCTAAAGACAAAGTTGCCCACGGCTTCTAGCTCTGGGGAAAACACGCGGAGGTTCTGGATAAAGCACTTTCTGGATCTTGCTCTTGTCCCTTCAGAGTGATGATTTTAGCAAAGTATCTCCCTCCTTAAAATAGAACATCTTAATTTTCCTCATCCCCCAATCCTATCCATGGCAGGATTGAGAGAGAGCCGTGGCAGAGAGAGAGAGAGAGAGAGAGAGAGAGAGAGAGAGAGAGAGAGAGAGAGAGAGGAGAATAGGAAGAAGGCAGAGGGCAGCTGGCATCAGCAGGTCAAATAAAGGTAATTTGAGAACCCCATTTGGCTAACCAGGCAAGGCATTCTTTATCCCAGATCTCTTTATTCAAAGAATGACATAGGCTTTTAGGGTGCTCTTAAAATGGTCATAGTCAGGTAGGTATAATAATTATAATAACTACTTCAACTACTTGGTGTTTAGGAAAAATTCTGGATCTCTACACCTAAAATATCCCTGAAAAAAAAAGTTGCCTTGCTGCTGTAAAACACTTGTGTCAGAAAAACATGGGTGTGTGGGAAGGATGGGAGGGTGGGGAGTGGTTTGAAGATTTAGGAATTTAACCAATAAGAGGATCCTCAGATAGAGAGTTAGAAGGCGGCATGGGGCTCAATCCCAGCTTTGCTTGGTGTCTTCGAGTTTCCTATTGAATAGATTGCCGAAATGAACTAGTGATACTTGAATCAGAAGATCTTCATGAGGATTGAGATAACCTATTCAAAACACGAAGCAAGTAATTGGCATGGAGCAGGGTGGAATGTGCTAGCAGGAATAGAGAGAAAGGAGCTCTCATTACCTGGAATCCAGTGGGAGTTGCGGAGAAGATGAAACGCCGTAACCTTCTCCCTGACTGTTGCTGGCTTTTACTACAACTCTTCTTCAATATCTTGTCTAAACGGCATGTGGTCTGAAATATGGACATTTTGAAGTAACTGTGATACTGATTTAACTAAGAAATGCAGTAACTTGGAAACAAGTCAGTTTCCCAGCATGCGTGCCGTGAAGCACCATTTCCTTCAGAATCTGTGAGAGGATAAGCAATGCCCTTCTTACAGATTCACAGCGTGCAGTTACCAGTGTGAGGCATGAAAGGTGCTGCCCCGGACCAGCCCACAGGGAAGTAGGTTGCATGCGAGGCAGAGGAAGCTGGATTTCACATAGTTGACCAGCAGTTTGAATCCTGGCCTGGGCAGCTTAAAAAAACACATTGGATTCAAGTGCATGTGCCCAAGATCCTTCCGGAATGGAGGAAAAGATTGTAGTATGACCAGACATCGTTAGGGAGAGTTCTGTGTGTGTGTGTGTGTGTGTGTGTGTGTGTGGTGTGTGTGTGTGTGTGTGTGTGTGCGTGCACGCACGTGTGTGTATGTCGCTCTCTCACACATGCATCCTCTGGAAAAACAAACAAAAAGTACTGTCTTAAGGTTTTGTTTCCTGGAATCACCAGGTGGTATAGTGGTTGAGGGGCTGGACTCTTGCACGGCTGACCACCATTTGAGTCTTGGACCTGGTGGCTTGAAACTCACACTGGGCACACATTCATGTGTGCCCAAAATCCTGAGAGGAGAATGGAGAAGAGGGGATTGCAACAAGGTCATCACCTGTGGGACGGGGGGTAATTTCTCACATTCCCCTCTCTGGGTCTCCAGTGAGTTCACACGCCCGATAGTAAAAATCTCTCTCTAAAAAAATATTTTGTTGGGACCAGCAGTTAGCATAATGGCTGTGTCGCTGAACTCCCATGTAGCTGACCGCAGTTCAAGTCCTGGACCCGGTGGCTTAAACTCACGCCAGGCGCATGTGCGTGCATGCCCAAGATCCCGAGAGGAGAATGGAGGAGAAGGGATTGAGGCGTGGCCATCCCCCTTGGGGGGTGATTTTTCGCTTTCTATTTCTTTGCCTCTCTCTGTCTTTCTGGCGAGTGCACATGTCCTATAGCAAAAACATCTCCAAAAAAAGAAGAAAAAAATATTTTGTTTCTTTCAGTGACTCTTAAAATTATTTGACAGAATCCTTATCCCATGACAGCTATTAATGTCATGCAGAACACACTTTAGGGTGATTTCTTTATGACCATTATTTGCAAAGAAAATTGTTCATATTTTTAATTAATTTAAAAAATGTTGTGCTAGAATATTTGTTTTCTAAATGAAAGTGATAATGGTATTAGCTAGGAACACAGGGAGCTAATAGAAAAATAAATTACTATAAATAGGATTTACATCCTTCATTCAAGCAGCTGCTGAAATCCCACTTTCTTCATTAAGCTTTTCTGGAATAAATAAAATAACATAAAGTCTGAAACCTTTATTTTCTTTATTATTTCATGTGCTGTTTCAAATATAATTCTAATAGAATCAGGGTTACCTTTTGACCCAGCTATCTTCAAAAAAACAAATGGGTGATTGCAGTTAATTCAGATACCCTTTTAGTCTTTGACAAAAGCACCAAATGGAAGAGTATATTATTATTTTTTCATTGCCAGAGAGCATGTGCACTCACTGGAGAGAAAGAACTCCCCAATAGAGTGTGGTCATGCTACAATCCTTTCTCTTCTTTTTCCAACCCATCAGGATTTGGGGTGTGCATGCGCATGGGCCCAGCGTGCGTTTCCAGACACTAGGGCCAGTCTTCAAACTATGATTGGCCAAATGGGATCTGGCTCCTTCTGCACAGCATTTACCCCCTGAGTTATGGGGCTAGCCCTATATTATTAATAAACAGAAAAATTATTTTAAAGAGACCTATTTTGATATAAATTATAAAAAGCTTCAAATTTGTACAGATTAGACAGAGTTGTATAATAAACTCATCACTCACTTTCAAAACCAAATACTTCTGGCCATTCCTGCTTCATCGCCACTCCCATTCCTTCCTCCTCCTCCCATCTTATTCTGAACATTACTCAACTTTATCCATAAATATTTCAGTCATATATCTTTAAAAAAAAGGACTCACTCTTTTAAAAAACATAGTACTATCATCGCACTGAAAAATTAGCAATTCTTCTAAGCTTCAGAAATTTTTTTAATAATTCATTAATTTTTTTAGAATGAGGTACACATGTTATATGATTGGCTGATATATATTTGATTATTTTTAAATGATAGGTTTCTTCTCTATCTGTTTCTCCTTGCAATTTGCTTGTTGAAGAGAGGTTGACCAACTCATCCCTGTTGACCAGAACTTCTCCTGTGCAAGCGCTCAAAGCCTCCTGTCTTGGAAAGTCTCTCACTCCAGGATGTTTGTCCTACAAAGTTTCTCACACTGTGGACTTCCCTAATTTCATTCCTCCAACTAATTTGTTTCTGTATCCTATGTCTGTCAACTGATAGTTAAGTCTAATGTCTTGGTAAAATTCAGGTTCAAGTTTTCTTTCTTTCTAGGCAATATTGCTGTAATAGTTGTAGCATTGTATACTTTGCTAGAAGTATATATGAAGGGGACTTCAAAAAGTTCATGGAATCTGGAATTGAAGTATGGATTTATTTTGGTGCAAAAATGTTTCGAAACCCATGTACAGACATCTTTAAAATCTCTTCTCAATTTTTATTTCATCTCCCTGCAGATGTTCCAGGTTGCATATTACATTATTTTACTAGGCTGGCATAACAAATGCCACAGACTGGTTTAAACAACAGAAATTCACTTCCTTACAGTTTTAGGGACAGTTCTAGACCCCAGGGTTGTTTCATTTGTGGTCTTTTTCCTTGGCATGTAGATTGCTGTCTTCTCACTGTAAATTCATATTTTCTTTCCTTGGTACCTGTCTGTGTCCTTATCATCTTTTCTTCCAAGGACACCAGTCACAGTGGATTAGATCTCACCCATGTGACCTCACTTAATAATAATTACCTCTTTGAAGACCAATTATGGTTCTATACTGAGGAAATGGGGATATGGAACTTCAACCAGTGAATTTTGGGGAGACACAATTCAGCCCATAGCATATACCAAACTCTTTATTCCTCTTTCTCATTTTTCTTAGTTTTCACGGGGCACATACACTGGCCAGAAAGAGACAGAGAGTCAGAGAGAGCAAGAGAAAGGAAAGAGAGAGGGAGAAAGTACCTCCCAATGGGGCGTGGTCATGTTACAATCCCTTCTCTATTTCTCCATCCTGTCAGAATTTTGAGCATGCATACACAGGCAGCTGGCTGGGATTTAAACTAAGGCCATCCATGTGGTATCCAGCTCCCTTAATTACTAGGCTATGGGGCTGGCCCTCCTTTCCTCAACTGAACAAGAATCCACCCTCTGTCTCACTACCATGGGTTTCAGGGTAGAGAAGCTTCGTCTGGAGCCCTAGACAGATGAATTATGGTTAGTCTAAGCCATGTGGTAGTCCCATTTTCCTTGCCAGGGAACAGTTTATGCATGAGTATACAATGCAGTTCCAGCCAGGCCAATGAGCTGCTAGAAGGAGCCTACTGGGAAACCTCTGAGGAAGAGGTTTTAATCTCACTGATTAAAAAGATGTCACATAGAAAGAAGTCCAGAGCTTCTGCTGAACTATGGAGGAAGCAGTCTAAGCCTGCTGGTTGGCAACACATTTTTAAGTTGACATGGATGCAGAGAAGGATAGAATTTAAAGACACTGTGAAATCTGGATTAACCAACTCTGTCTTCTTACTGTGGAATTTTTGCATGTGATGATGGCTTCCAGTTTTTAAAGACCTCTTTTAGCTTGGATTTCAGAGGTCTCCTAAGAGACTTATCTCTAACTCTCTCTCTCACTCATTTGCCAGCTCCAAACCTAGCTGATGTTACTCCACTCCTCCTTTCTGGCCTCCCTCCCCCTACATCCCTTCCTTTTATTCTAATAGTTTTCTTTCCTTTTCCACTCTAAAATGTTTAGTTTCTCTTAGTAACCCTTTCCTATTTACCCTGAGATTGCCATCTAAAGGAAAGCTTTTGAATACTCGTAATTAGTCATTTTTGCCTATCTTTATATGATATGTGTTTTTTTTTTCTTTTTCATTGTTTGTAAGTTATGTTAACATCCATTGACTGACTGAGGTTCCTCTTCAGAAAATAAAATTTATAATCCCTCTCTCTATTTGCTGGAAGAACCCTTTGTGTTGGGTGACAGATGAATCTTCTTGTCTGGGAAAAGTAGGCTCTTATCTTCACCTTGGTGCTCAAGGCAAAGTTAAAATGTTCTTCCTTGTTCCACGACAGGTTTTTGAAAAGAAGAAAGGAAAAGTAACTTTAGATCATTTTATTAGATGGATTTCTCAAGAAAAGGAGCACACCTTCTTGCCAATAAAGCTTTCACTCTATTTAATCAATTATGAGTCTTTCATGTCTCCCTCAGGGGTGACATTTATAACTAAGTATGTGAAAAAAATCACTTGATCAAATGATTCATCAGGCAAATGGGAATAAATGGAGATTGGTCAGAAGGCATAAGCCAGGTCTCTCCCAAGAAAACTGTGATGTATGGTCACTCTTATTACAGTGCTATGAAAGCATTCACAGCTTTCCTCTTAGAGATGGGTAAAGAGAGGTCTTGCAAATGTTTTAGGGACATGGTAATTAGCCCAACAGTTCCCAGTAGCCCAAACTCTCAGAAAATTACAGTTCAGGAATAGCAAACAGGTGTTCAAAATATTTTTTTAAAAAGGCACTCTATTTTTAAAGCCCTGGGAATAAATAAATAAATTTGAGATCCAAGGTACTTTTCAAATATCCACCCAGCTGTGGTAGAGCATCCATGGTAGAAGAAACTTCAGACCCTGTTTCTCAGCATTTGTCCAATTAGAGAAGGCTATGGGCAGTGGGGAAGTGATTAAGGACTGAGTTACAAGATGCTTTATTTAAAGCATCAGGAACACAGGGGTGGCTGTCTGTCTGTAGCCCCCAACACTAAACGTGGAGTGACAGCTTTTTCTAGAACCTGAATGAAAAATAGGTCTGGTGTCACTAGCAGAATGTGAAGTGACAGCTGTGACTCTGACATTGTGACACAAATACTGAAATACAACCAAGCTCAAAATAGACCAGGCATGGAAAACATTAGCAGTATAAGAAAGCAAGAAAAAATATAGTAGAAGAACATTCTTTATTATGGCTTGAGACTCATAAGTGTTTCCCAACTTTAATCTACCTACTAAGATGGGCATCCTTTTTTTCCCCCTTCTCTCTCAAATGACATCCCACCTGTCTTTTTCTGTGATTTCCTATGACAGCAGATAAGATAAATACATAGAGAGACCAGTAGATTGTGCAATGGCTATGTTGCTAGACTCTCACATAGTCTACTGTGGTTCAAGTCCTGGACCCAGTAACTTAAAACTCATGCTGGGCGTGTGTGTTTGTGTGCCCAAAATCCCAAGAGAAGTATGGAGGAGAAGGGATTGAGGCATGGCCATCCCCCCAGGGGAGTGATTTCTCACTTTCCAGCTCTCTCTCTGGTGAGCACATATACCTTGTAGCAAAAATCTCTCTAAATTTTTTTTTTAAAGATAAATACATAGATATCTGTAGAAGAAACTGTTTCCCAAAAGGATGACAGGAAAAAATAAAGTAAATTATACAAAGGAGAAATAATGTATTTTTGTTTGTTTGTTTGCTTTTTTCCTTATTTTACTTCATTTTCTTTTATACATTTAGTCACATTATTTAGTTTACAAAGTGAATATTTCAACAGGTGAACATTTCTCCCTAGTCCACTTGAAAAAACTATAAAATATCTTCAACAGATACCACATTTCTTTGTCCCATTAATGCTTTGCCTCTCTATTTTTATTCTAAATGTCCTTCCTCAGACCCTCCTCTTTCACATACACTATATCTGGTATTTACATCCATTTATTGTGTTTCTATATCCTTTAGTCAATCAGTTCCAGTCTTAGAGTGCAGACACTAGGGATATATTGAGGCCATACAATGTCTCTCCTGCATAGCCTACCTTGCTTCACTCAGTAGTAAACCTTTCATATTCTTCCACTTTCTGTCAAAAGTCAGGCTTTTTTTTATGGCTGAATAGTATTCCATAGAGTATATGTGCCACAGTTTTTCTATCCATTCATCTGTTCATGGGCATTTGGGTTGGTTCCATGTCTTAACAATTGTGAGTAGTGCTGCAATAAACATCGATGTGTAAGCGCTTTTCCAATAAAGAATTCTTCTGTCCTTTGGGTAGATACCAAGGAGTGGGATTGCTGGATCATATGGTAGTTCAATTTTTAGGTTTTTGAGGAATCTCCAAATTGTTCTCCACAGTGGCTGGACCAATTTACATTCCCACCAGCAGTGTAAGAGAGTTCCCCTTTCACCACACCCCCACCAGAACTTATCTTTTTTTTTTTTTTTTTTGGAGAGGTTTTAGCTATAGGGCGTGTATGTTCACCAGACAGACAGAGAGAGACAGAGAGACAGAAAGCGAGAAATCACTCCCCAGGGGGGATGGCCATGCTGCAATCCCTTCTCCTCCATTCTCCTCTCGGGATCTTGGGCATGCACGCACCCGGCGTGAGTTTAAGTTGCTGGGTCTGGGACTTGAACGTGGTCGACTACATAGGAGTCCAGTGACATAGCCATTATGCTAACTGCTGGCCCCCAATTTTTATTTTTTTTTTATCTTATTCATTCTGACTGGGGTTAGGTGGTATCTCATCGTTGTTTTGATCTGCATTTCCCTTACAATGAGGGATGTTGAGCATTTTCTCATATGCCTTTTGGCTATTTGTATAACTCATTCTCCCATGTTTTAATAGGTTTAATCATCTTTTTTCTAAACAACTGCTTGAGTTCCCTGTGTATTCTGGTTATCAGTCCCTCATCTGATGCATAGTTTACAAAAATATTTTCCCATTCTGAAGGTTGTCGATTCACACTAATTACTGTGTCTTTTGCCATACAGAAACTTCTTAGGCTAATGTAATCCCACTTGTCTATTTTGGGGATTATCGACTGTGCTTTGGGGGTCTTATTTAAGAAGTAGAAATAATGTATGTTAACAAGTGATTTTTATATTCTAAGACACCAAGTAGAACAAGTTGATGGCTGATTTGGTTGCTGTGTTACATGGCAAATCTTTTAGGTATTTTGGTCTTTCTGGCACTTTCTTAAGTAGGGAGGTGGAGCTGAGATCATTATTACTCCTTTTGGCTGGTGCTAATTGTCTTGTTCAATGTCACATTTGTGGTAGGGCTCAAACCAGAGTCTTCTGGCTCCAAACCTCAAAGTCATTCCTTGGCATGTTCCTCAGCAGCTGACCCCCAATAGATCTACCTCAGTTTGCTGTTTGCCACAAGGGTCTCAGGAAATGTCCTCAGGCATCCCTGGTAGGAAAGAGGCAGGGGCTCCACTTTGTGTGGAAAGAGTAAAGGAGCCACTGGTGTGTAGGGTCACTTGGGCAGCCTGTGATCTGTTGTGTCACGCCTCTGAACACATAGACTTTACACGAAGATGCTAATTAAGGGTGATTAACTTTCATACTAAAAGCAAAAGCATTACTTTGTAAAGCACTACATTTTACTGGATCAAGAAAGTAAAATGATGACTCAGAAGGATATTCACTATGGTTGAACTTTTCTGTTTTTGGACGTAAGCAATTTTGTAGCCATTTAGTCCAGTAATCAATAACACAGGGACTTCTGGCCTCCTAGCAATCAAGAAACCAGTAGTGGTACAAATTGGGGTGTTGGGCCCAGCCATAGTGGCGAGGAAGGGTAAGATGCCTGAGAGGCCTTGGTTTGATTCCTGGTCCAACCTTAAAGAACCAATACAGTGGCATGTGACTGTGATCCCAGCAACTTGGAGAGAGGCCGAAACAGGAAGATCACAGGCTCAAAGCTGGCCTAGGCAAAATAGCAACATCTTGTCCAAACAAGCAAGGCATCATGGTGCATGTCTATGTTCTAGCTACTCAGGAGACTATGGCAAGAGACTTGGTGTGAGAAAGGGAGAGAGAGAGGGAGAGAGAGAGAGAGGGAGATTGATTTAGGTGATTGCTGAGTGGTTGGTAAGAGGTGGGGACCATGAATAATTTAAATAATTCAAAAAGACTAACAGAGACAACATGGCCTAACCAGGGCAAGTCTATGTGGATTAAATAAAACAAGTTTTTAAAAAATGCATTTTGGTAGGAAGTTTGCCAATATTCTTATCAGAAGCCCTGATTAGCACTTAGGTCTTTCTTGATAAATAAAAAGAGAAATAAATAGTTATTTAATAATAGAAAATTTGTAGATAGACAAGGGGGTTGGGAGATGATCAGGGATATTTAGGGATAAGGGGAAATTTTCCTTCTGTCTTCTGTAAGTTCTTTGAAATGAAATGACCATAGACAAATTAATAGGAAAAAAGGCATACAAACTTATTAATATGCATGGGGAAAAATCTTGGGAATGTTATTTTCCTAATGACCCAGTGAGGGTCAGATACTTATATACTCTTTTTCATAAGGGAGAGAGAAGTGAGAATGTAGGCAATTTTGAAGTATAGTAAATTTTTTATTTCAGGGGAGACGAGTAGACCTAGGAGGCAGATATTATCTTGTAATAATTCTCTTGGAATTTGAATGAGCCAGAGATATCAAAGATGTGTTGTGACAAAGTTGTCCTGACATACTTACATTTCCTAGTTTTCTAGCTGCATAAATAATGAAATTTAAGGGAGAGGATGGAAGGCGATTGTACTCTTTGGTGGTCTGGTGTTTAGGTAGATAAAAGAATTTCAGTGAGAGAGTTTCACCCTGCTCTTGAGGGGGTGTAAGGGAGCTATGAGGAAAAGGTCATAAAGGGTTGTTTTTCAAACTGCTTCTAAGACTTCTTAATTGCTTTTCATTGAATTTGCTCAGCATGCTAAAAACCATCATGTTTTGGGATATCATTTTGTGAGCCCCAACAGACACAAAATTTCAGTTAGACAGAAGGAATAATCACAAGAGATCTATCATACAACATAGTGACTCTGGATGATACCAATGTATTGTATTCTTGAAAATCGCTAAGAAGGTAGATCTTTAAAAATATTATTGTAATTTATGATTTACATACAATCATTATACACCTTTGTAGTCTTTCAAAATATGTTTATGGTGTTGGGGCCAGCAGTCGGTGTTGTGATTAAGGTGCTAGACTCCCACATGGCTGACCAAGGTTCGAGTCCCAGACCTAACAGATTGAAAACCATGCTGGCTGTATGTAAGTGCATGACCAAAAAATCCTAAGAGAAGAATGGAGAAGAAGAGACTGCAGTGTGACCATCCTCTCTAAGGGGTGATTTCTCACTTTCCTTCTCTCTCTCCAGCAAGGACACGTTCCCTTTGGTCAAAAAATTTCCTTTCATAGATGGCTTTTATTATGCTGAGAAATTTCTCAGCATAATAAAAGCCATCTATGAAAAACGTATAGCTAACATTATGCTAAATGGGAAAAAGCTGAAAGCTTTTCCACTAAAAACTGCTACAAGATTAGGCTGCCCACTTTCTCCACTCCTATTTGATATAATACTGGAAGTCCTAGCCAATGTGATCAGACAAGAGAAGGAAATAAAAGGCATTCCAACAGAGAAAGAAGAGCTGAAGTTATCTCTGTTTGCAGACAACATGGTTGTGTACATAGAAGACCTGATAGTATTCATGAGAAAATTCTCAAAGTAATAAATGCATACAGTAAAGTGACAGGTTACAAAATTAACTTACAAAAATCTATAGCATTTCTGTACACAAACAAGCAGACAGAGACAAAACTGGAGAAAATAATCCTGTTTACCATAGCCACAAGAAGTATAAGATACCTAGGAATAAAACTAACCAAGGATGTCAAAGACCTCTATAAGGAAAACTATGAAAACCTTAAAAAGGAAGTTAAAAGGACACAAAAAAGTGGAAGGACATCCCATGTTCCTGGATTGGCAGAATTAATATAATCAAAATGACAATCCTACCCAAATTAATCTACATGTTTAATGCTATCCCAATAAAATTACAAGAGACATTCTTCACAGATCTAGAAAAGACAACAATAGAAGTGTCTATCTTGCCAAAGCCATCCTGTACAAGAAGAGTAGAGTGGGAGGAATCTCACTTCCAGACCCCAAAATTTATTACAAAGCTATGATAATCAAAACAACATGGTATTGGTACAAAAACAGACATGAGGACCAATGGAACAGAGTAGAGACCCCAGAAATAAACCCTAAAACATACAGCCGACTGATCTTTGACAAAGGATATCAGTCAATACAGTGGGAGAAGGAAAACCTCTTTAGCAAATGGTGCTGGAAAAACTAGGTATTCACCTGCAGAAAGATGAATCTGAACTCCTATCTGTCACCATTAACAAAAATCAACTCAACGTGGATCAAAGATCTAAATCTAAGACCGAAAACTATAAAACTACTGGAAGAAAGCTCTGGGGAAACTCTGGGAGACATTGGGGTAGGCAAAGACTTCTTAAGCAAGACCCCCCCCCCAAGTACATGCAATGCTCCTCAAAATAAACAGGTGAGATTACATCAGATTAAGAAGTTTCTGCACAGCAAAGGACACTGTAATTAATGTGAATAGACAACCTTCGAAATGGGAGAGAATTTTTGGTAACTGTGCCTCAGTAAGGGACATAACCAGAATACACAGAGAACTCAAGTGGCTTACCTGGAAGAAAATGATTAACCCAATTAAAAGATGGGAAAATGAGCTGAATAAACAACTCTCTAAGAAAGACATACAAACAGCCAAAAAGCATATGAAAAAATGCTCAACATCCCTCATCGTAAGGGAGATGCAGATCAAAACCACAATGAGATACCAACCTAACCCCTGTCAGAATTGCGAAGATTAAAAAAAAAAATTGATAAGTGCTGGCACGGATGAGGTGAAAGGGGAACACTCCTACATTGTTGGTGGGAGTGTAAATTGGTCCAGCCTCTGTGGAGAACAATATGGAGGTTCCTTAAAGACCTTCAAATAGAACTATCATATGATCCAGCAATTCCACTCTTGGGTATCTACCCAAAGGACAGGAGAATGCTCAGTTTTAAAAGTGCTTACACAATTATATTTATTGCAGCATTATTCACGATTGCTAAGACATGGGATCAACCCAAATGTCCACAAATGGATGAATGGATTGAAAAGTGTTTCACATATACTCTGTGGAATATTATTCAGCCATAAAAAAACAACAAGGCCCTGGAATTTGTTAGAAAGTGGATGAATATGGAAGATTTGTTGCTGAGTAAAGCAAGTCAGGCTATGAAAGAGAGACATTGTATGTCTCCACTTAACATATACAGACTGTCCAAACTCTATGACAGAGACTGAAAGACTGGAGGACATAAAAGCATTAAAAATTGTTGTGCACTCTAGAGACAAAGTGAAAGGAGAATGTGGAAGGGGAAGAGTGCAGGAAAGGAAATTAAGGGAAAAATAAGGAGAGATAAGATATTTGTGGGACACGGATATGATTTGTTATCTGTTGATGAGGATGTTTATAGTATTCTCAACTGGACTGAGATGTGTATCATGCTGGGTAAAATCTCTTTACAATCTAAATGATGTATAGCAATTGAATGTATAAATACTAAAATAAAATAAAATAAAATAAAAAATATAAAAATAATGTATATAATATTTAATAAAGAAATTGAGGGTATAAACATAGTCACAGGATATAGACATAGCTCCTTCAGCGTTTAACATTAGATTATGTTGTGAACATTCAAAATTCTTTCTACTGGTTATTTTGGAAGCACATATTGAATTGTCAATGATGTTCTTTACTGTGAAATACAGTTATAAAGTAAAAAGTGATTAAAAATTAGACAACAAATGTTTCATAAATTAATGATAATGGATTTTTGAAAATTAAGATAATCTGAATATAGCCAATGGAAAAAGAATTTGTAATTTCCATATAGAGGATTGTGAGAGATAAGTTTATAATCTGAAAAGATCTGTGGTATTGGGGCCAGCAGGTGGCGTGGTGGTTAAGGTGTTGAACTCTTACATGGCCGACCACGTTTTGAGTCCCAGACCTGGCTGTTTGCTTTCTCACTTTCTTTCTTTCTGTCTGTCTCTGGTGAACACATGTACCCTTTAGCAAGCTGAAAAATCATAATAACAAAAAAATTAAATTAAATAAATATTATTTTAAAAAATCTGTGTTATCAATCATTTTAGATTTTTAAGTGTTCTCATGACAATAAATAAATATGTGAGGCACTATACATATTAATTAATTAGCTTATTGTAGTCATTCTACCTTGTATACATATTTCAGTACAGGCTGCACATAATAAATATATACAGTTTTTATTTGTGAATTGAAAATTAAATAAAAGAGAGCATTGAAAGTAAAAAAAAGAAGAAGAAGCGATAGATGGAGATTTTAAAACATAGAGAAAAAAATAGAAAAGGGTGTTTTTAATGGTGTAAAGTGTGAAATCAGTGAGTTAGTCCATGATGGACTATGAATCTCCAGGGAAGGAGATCCTAGCTTGTGGGAGGCTGCGCACCAGCAAATATCACAGATTTCTCAGAGAGCAAACAATTACACAATGCCAAAGGCCATGATCGGCTCCCCTTCAAAACCTCACATTCAAAACCATACTATGATTGGCCACTTCTCATAGCAAATCGGTGATCTTAGAATCCCTCAGATTTGTATATCCGGCACCTCATGATTGGTCCACAAAAGCAACCAATCATAACCCACCTTTTACAACCCTTTATTCAACCAATCACTGCCCACCAACATGTATATAACCATGATCCCTGGCCCACAATCGCCAGAAGACCCTGAAGACCTGTGATACTGCATCGTCTCCAGACAACCCTGAAGAGTTGTAACACTGTGTCATCTCCGTGCTGTAACACTGTGTCGTTCATCCCATCTCTCACTCCTTCCCTCAGGAAACCTGTCAGACTGTCCCCCAGGTCGGGACACTAGCTAGGAGCCATAGTGCTTTCTCTTGATGTGAAAGGTCTAGGACTTTTCCAGGTAAGGTTTAGAGACCAGTCAAGGCTCCAAGCTCTCCACAATTCTCTTTGAATCAATCTTTAGCGGGTCCCAGGTGGTCCATGAATCCCCTTAGGTCATACTCATCAGAGGGACCAACATTTGTGTTTTGTCACTTGACACAGGTCCTCGCCTTAGCTGATGGCCCTCGTGGCTTCTTTGCAATTGGCAAGTACATGGCTCTTCTATACAGCACATGTGACAGCTTCCCTGTGAGTACTTGTGGAAGCGAGTTCCTATTCTTTATACTCCTCTATGCATCTTATTTTCAGGACTAGAAAAATTAGGCCACAGAGCTTGATAGTTTTTCAGTATTCTTTTAACTCTGATTATTGTCCTGTCTTTTGCCTGGGCTTCCCCAAGATGGATACTGGGACTCTTGCCAAGACTATGTTTTTATCTGTCTTGATCTGTCTGTATTTAACTCATTAACTACTCACCCAGGTAGTGGATATGACTGTTGGTTACTTGCAAGGCAGACATTGCACAGCTGCTAATACCTGCTAGCCTGTTTGAATGCAGGCCTTTTCATTTTATAAGCATGTGTGGGCTGTTGACAGCATGCGCTGAGGGAACTTGATTAAGAGCACGTCAGCCTTTATTATATCTTCTCAAATTTATCAGAAAAAAATAGCTTCAGAAGCATTGGTCATTTTATGTCTAGCAGCACAAATATGTAATGAGATTGTGAGATAGTTGTTGAGTTCCACATAACTAATTGATCAATTTAAATCTTAAAGAATAGGCTTTATATTGAGCAATGGGAAATCTAAAATATTAACTGCCAAATTACATGCAGATACTGACAAGTTGAACAACTCATACTAATTCTATCAAACTTATAAATGATGATTCATTCCTGTTTCTTGTCAGGGAGTGCATTTTGTTTGTTATAATCATATTTATTGTAGAGATCTGGTTTATTAAGTAAATAACTTGTACAAAGATAAGGTTACTGCTCAAACAGCAGTTGCCTGCCTATTTACAAATCTTATTGCTGTCTGTAGATTCCTGTTTAGGAGCACACTAGAAGAAAAGCAAAACTACACTGTGATTTCAGTGCTGTGGGCTTCATCTGAGACCTGGAGCAAGGCTTTAAAAAGTTTTTAACAAAATTTATTCAACTCCAGAATTAACTCTCTCTCACACCTTCACAATCATCCACACAAAACCTCCTGAAGTAATTTAATTGAGATTAAGTTTAAAACAAACCAAAGAAAATGCTTAGCATAGTATTAGAAGAAAGGAAATGCAAACCACAAATCTATCTCAAAGAATGATGAACTGAAACAAGAGTCTTGTTCTTGTATAGAAGAAACTTCAAGTTCATCCTAGCAGGCTTTAAGTTACTGATAGAATTTTTTTTCTTTTTCTTTTCTTTTTTCTTTTTTTAAGAGAGAGAGATTTTTGCGATAGTGTATGTGTGCTTGCCAGAGAGACTGACATGGCCATTCCCTGATGGCCATGCCACAATCCCTACTTCTCCATTCTCCTCTTGGAATTTTGGGCACACATGAACACATACCTGGCATAAGTTTTAAGCTGCCGGGTCAGGTACTTAAACCACGGTCGATTGTGTAGGAGTCCAGCAATGTAACCATTACGCCATCTGCTGATCCCTTGGTGCTGTTTTTAAACTACAGGTTTCACATATGGTTATTTAAAGTCTGGCAATCTTCATTTCTCAAGGTAATGCAGTTACTGAATATTCATTTAGTTCTGATACTATTACATCTAATCAGTGTTCCTGAACATTTTGCCCAGTGATTTCCTCAGTTAACTAAAAAATGGTCTGTCCAAATATGATCTCCAAATCCAGAGAGTGTGTATTCCTCTTGAAGGTGAAGAAGAAAAGCAGAGTATGCCACTGAGACCTTGTGAGAAGGGACACAGAGCTCCCGCAGGGAGGAGATAGCAGTCATCCAAAATTCAGGAAGATGTGGGTGGTTGTGTGAGCACCTGTGGAGAAGGGTTAGCCAGCCTTAGTCTTGATTCCCATTCTCTCCAACATTCAGATTCTCCTGTGAACTCCAGCATGACTCCTGAAGTAAAACGCTTATTCGATTGTAGATTGGTTTTTTTCTCCTATTGCTTCCTCCACGTTAACCTAAAGAAACACAGCTTGGTCATTGGGTTCTCAAATGCCTTCATTTTCAGAAATGTAGACATTGAAAACTAGCGTCAAGATTATTTCTAGATTATTATTCAGTTTCAGTCAGAGGGCAGAATAAAAAATTGCACAGGAACTGGCACTATTGAACATATATTACAGTTTTCTACAGTTTGTTTTTAGAATTATAGTCTTCACGTCTGTCAAGTGATTGGCACGAAGCTTTCTAAGTATTCATTAGTTTTACTAAGTGATTCTTCCTCTATCTTACACTCTCTTAAAATTCACTATAAGGATATAGTGCTCTGTAAGGCTAACCCACATGGGAAGGTTCCAGGTTTGTTTCTGAAGGCCTCCCCAGGTATGCACATGCCCCTGGTCTGGAGCTGGCTAAAGCTGGGAATATGCTGTAGTGTCGAGACCTTTCTTGGGGTGCTGTCTCACTTTTTCTTTTACTCTATCTCTATTTCTATCACTCTTAGAAGAAATAAACTAACCTGAAAAATTGCACAGTAAATTTGGGATTGTAGCCTTTTTTTTTTTTTTTGCACTTTTAAAATTTACATTTAATTGCTATATCTTTTTACAGCATACAATTTTTGTTTTTAGAGATTTTTGCTATAGGGCATGTGTGCTCACTGGAGAGACAGAGACTCACACACACACACAGAGTGAGAGAGAGAGAGAGAGAGAAAGCAAGAAATCACCCCCCAGGAGGGATGAGCATGCCACAATCCCTTTTGCTCCATTCTCCTCTTGGGATTTTGGGCATGTACACACACACCCAGTGTGAGTTTTTTGGGTTTTTTTGGAGGTTTTTGCTATAGGGCGCGTGTGCTCGCCAGACAGACAGAGAGAGACAGAGAGACAGAAAGTGAGAAATCAACCCCCAGGGGGAATGGCCACGCCACAATCCCTTCTCCTCCATTCTCCTCTCAAGATCTTGGGCACGCACGCACACGTGCCTGGCGTGAGTTTTAAGCCACCGTGTCTGGGACGCGAACCGCGGTCGACTACGTGGGAGTCCAGTGACATAGCCATTACGCTAACTGTTGGTCCTCCCAGTGTGGTTTTAAGCTGTCAGGTCCAGTACTCAAATTGTGGTTGACTATATGGGAGTCCAGCCACATTACTGTTACACCATATGCTGGTCCCCAAAATGTTTTTTCTAGTATAAATACAGTGCATATCAATCCAGTCAGATATTACTATATACAGTATCATCTGCAGATAATGTTTCATCCATATGTCTGTTAAAAAAAATTTCCCCAACCCCCTCTCTCCCACTGCCTGTAATTCGCCCACTCCTACCCACGCCCTCCTGCACTGTCTCTGGTATGTACAGTCCCCCTTCCTGCTACCGGATTGTAGCATTTTAAATTATAGCTCAGAGCTCTAAGATACCTCTTTTCATTAAGAAAGTAGATAATGTCAGTTTTTCTCTTTCAAAGGTAGTGAAAGTAATGCAAAGATTGGGATACTGAAACAATTATTTTATTGCCCCATTACCAATGATCTGATACATTATCAGGAAAAGGAATATGAAAACTTTTTTTTCTTTTTTTTCCCACAGAACTTCTTTGTGCAAACACGCAACTCAGCTCTTTCACTACCAATCACCTAACAGAGCAGTGACAATGTGAGTCAGCAGTCCAGTATCCTGGAAGATGATGAGGGCTTTGTTCCCTTTTATAATCTCCATAGTTAAGAGATATATTTCATCCTCTTCACATTCCTAACAATCAAAATCAAAACTTGATATTGGCATTGGGTATCGACTATTTAAGAAATACTTGCTAAGTACTTGACTTAAGTACCAGAAGATAAGGATTTACATTAAGGCAAAATTTTCTAAAATGATAGTGAATGATCAAGTAAAAGTAGTTCCAGGGACCAGGCACTGGTGCAGCAGTAGCACACCGGACCCACATGCAAGGGGTCCTGGGTTTGTATCCTGGAACCTCCCTGTGCATGCCCGCTGTATAGTGCCTGTGTGCCAGGCTGATTGAGACTAGGAGTGGATCATGGTGTGGAAACCTTATTGAGGGTTCCTCCCTTTCTCTCTCTTTCTCTCTCTCATGGAAGGGAATAAATTAATGGACTTTGAGAAAAAAAAATCTTAAAGCAAAGCCTGGCCCTAAAAGTTTGATTAGTTGTTATGACAATCATTTTTTTAAAAAATTAATAATAAAAGAGAGCTAGATCTGTGGTGCAGTAGCACTACACTACGCAAAAGAAGCCAGATCCTGGGACCAGCAGATGGTGTAATGGTTACATCACTGGACTTCCACATAGTCAACAGCAGTTCAAGTTCCAGACCCAGCGGCTTAAAACTCACACCAGGTGTGTGTGCATGCATGTGCAAAATCCCAAGAGGAGAGTGGAGGAGAAGAGATTGAGGTGTGACCATCCCCCCAGGGGGGTGATTTCTGGCTTTCTGTTTCTCTGTTTCTCTGGTGAGCATACGTGCTCTATAGCAAAAATCTCTCTTTAAAAAAAGAAAAAAGAAAAAAAAAAAAAAAAAAGAAGCCAGTTACCCTCATGGTAACTATGTTTCAAATCTCCAGTCTGGTTAGCTCCAGACACCAGTACTCAGATCTAACAGGCAGGAGGACTGGAAGAAGGGCATCACTGTAAAGGGTGCACAATTCCCCCTTTCCCATTTCTTTCAGGCACTCACTCTTTCATGAATAAAGAAAAAAAGTTTTAAAGAAAGAGATATTACCTGGCTTTATGTTTCACTTCATAGGTGTGGGTCAGGGTCAGCTGTGTGAGTACCAGTAGAAGATGAGAGTAGAATATATGTTGGGGCCAGACCCCGCAGGGCCAGGAATGCCCTGACCGGAAGGCAATAAAGACTAGCCAAGGATGTTTAAGCAGGAGACTGCATGATCCAGACTTGGACAGTAAATGGCAGGAGAGAGGAAAGGTGGTCTCACGTGGCAGGTATGGTGAAGATTTTTCTGATGGTTTAGATGACAATTGACAAGAACATGCAGACTTGGAATAAAAAAAATATTACCAGAATATTAGCCCTTCATGTTCTCATAGTGGATTGAAGTACATAGGTGCAAAAATATGTGAATACTGGTTGACCGAGTGGAGGAAAATACTCTAAAGAAAAACAGGTAAATAGTACATAAGTTTTGTCTCTTCCACATTTTGGAAATAAATAAAATTATTAAATAGTTATGAAATGCTTTTGACATTGTCAGCTTGCCTTTAGAACATTTCTGAGGGCCAATTCTTTCCTTTAAACCTTTCAAATCTCAAAAGCTAGAACTTGCTTTATCTCTTATGTGTGAGCTCATATTTTTTTTTTTTTTTTTTTTTTTTTTTTTGGAGAGGTTTTTGCTATAGGGCGCGTGCGCTCGCCAGACAGACAGAGAGAGACATAGAGACAGAAAGCGAGAAATCACCCCCCAGGGGGGATGGTCACGCCACAATCCCTTCTCCTCCATTCTCCTCTCGGGATCTTGGGCACGCACGCACACGCGCCCGGCGTGAGTTTAAGCCGCCGGGTCCGGGACTCGAACCACGGTCGACTACATGGGAGTCCAGCGACATAGCCATTACGCTAACTGCTGGTCCCCTCTAAGTTTAATTTTTATGTTATTTTTATTAGATGTGCCACCAGAATATCTGTGCCTTCAAATATTTGAGAATTCTCCTTCTCTGGATTCCGGAATAGTTGGAATAACATAGGAATTACCTTCTTCTTGAAGGTTTGAAAGCATTTGCCCATGAAATCATCTGGACCTGGCACTGTTTCTAACACCAATTCTTTTTAAAACTCGATTATTTCTGTGGTAACTACTTAGTTTTTCTCATTCTTCTTGATTCAATTTTATTCATTGTATTTTATTTAAAATTTATAAGTCCATACCAGATTTTCAAATATGTAAACTTAGAGTTATATTTCAAAGGCCACACTGAAATCCCTTATTTTCTAGTCTCTTCTAAGAATTTTGGGCATGCATGCACACATGCCTACTGTGATTTTCAAAACGTCGGGTGCGGAACTCCAATCATGCAGTTGACCATGTAGGATCCAGCATCTCCATGTCACCTGCTGGCCCAATATATTTTTCTTATCATTTTCGTTTTAGTACATTTGTAAGGCGAAAAACATGCCATTGGCATGTCATTATTATACAGGTCATCGGCATTGCATTTTCCCCCTTCTGATTAAACTAGCTAGTGACTTATTTTATTGCTTTTCTCTGCAGGACCCATTTCTGGATTTTATTGCTTTTTTTCCTCAATTATTATTTTCTGCTCTTATTTTTATTAATTCCTTCCCTTCGTTTTTATGGGGGGTTTATATATATATATACATATATATATATACATATATATATACATATATATATATATCTTCAGATATATAAGATATATATATATATAATATATATATAAGATATATAAGATATATAAGATATATATGTATATATATATATCTTATTCTGGAGATAATTTAGCTCTTAAGAATTTTTTTAAATTTTTGTTATTACTTTACATTCATTCCCTGAGCATCATTACAACATACTAAATGTGGTTTCCCATCTAGAATAAACTGCATAGTGGCTTAATCATGCATGTTATCATCCATAATATTCCATTTCTACTTTCATATATATATGTTTTTTACCCCATGTCTGACCCTCTGCCCTTTCCCACTCTCTTATTACACTATCTCTGCTGTCTACAGTTGTCTTCAATTCCTTTTCCCCCAACATTTTGTTGACCACACAATATCATAAGTAATCTAACTACTTTCAATAGCAAGTTCAGCTGGTGGTTTCAAGAAAGGCAGTTTTGAACTGGTAAGGTTATTTCCTTGAAATTTGAAGCCTGGAAACAGGTTGGTATTTTGTTCAAATAGTAGGTACATGAATCTATTGACAGCTCAAGACAGGATAAAAATCCTTAAAACCGGACAACAAAGCTTAGAAGAAAAGCAGCAATATCTTAGTCAAGTCACAGAATGCTGTTTCATCAGTTCAGACTCATGTACTTAATCTTTCTTCTGTTTCTATTGAGGTACGATCTTCCAGATTGAACTCTGGGATATAATACTCAACTCCAGACTTTGTCCCTACAATTAAGTTGCCCATTTTCTTAGTTTCTGAACTCTTATTTCTGTGTGTCTGCTTTAATTTTACTGACATAGCACTCCCTTATTAACTTCTTGGAGATCTGGCCTGGTCTGGTAAATTCTTTCAGGTTTTGTATATCTAGGAATGTTCGTGTCTTTTCTTCCCACATGAACGATAATCTTGCTGGGTACAGAATTCTCGGTTGAAATTGCTTTTCCCTTAATACTTTGAATATATTTTCCCACTCTTTCCTCGCTCGCATTGTTTCTGATGAGAGGTCTGCCGTTAGTCTGATGGGATACACTTTGTAGGTAACTTGTCGTTTTTCTCTTGCCAGTCTTAGTACCTTGTCTTTGTCTGTGGTTTTGGTCAATCTGGCTATAATGTGTCTTGGAGAAGATCTTCTAGGGTTGATTCTACTTGGGGTTCTCTGTATTTCTTGGGACTGAATCTTTGAGTGCCTCTCAAGGTTTGGAAAGTTTTCTTGCAGGATTTCATGGAATAGATTATCAATGCCCTTATGAGTCTCTTCACCCTCTGGGATGCCTATTATCCGGATGTTTGGACGTTTAATTGTATCTAGTATTTCTCGTATATTATTCTCAAATGTTTGAGCCATTTTCTCAGTCTTCATGGTGGATTTTTCTAGGCCAGCAATTTTCTCTTCTACATCTGACATTCTATTTTCTGTATGATCTAGTCTGCTTTTAATACTTTCAAGGGAAATTTTGACTTCTTGTATTATAGCCTTCATCTCTAACAGTTCCATCTGGTTCTTTTGTAAAGTGTGAAATTCCTCTTTTAGATCTTGCATGAATTTCCTCATCTCCTGGAACTCTTCAACTCCTTTCTCCTTCTTCTTCAGCAGTTCCTTGTCTCTCTTCTCTTCCATCTTTGTTAGCTTTGCCATTATGAATGTTCTGAATTCTTCATCAGACATTCCCATGATTTCCATTGAACTGTGTGTGGATGAAGAGGAGCTATCCTTTTCCCTTGGAAGAGAGGTATTTTCCAGCTTCCCTATATTTCTTGTGGTCCTGCAGCGATTTCTAGTCATCTGGTGGATGGTCGGTTTCTTCCCAAACTTGGAAGTTCAATTACGCGAGTTTTGTATGCTGGAGGCTGAATTATCAGTGGGACATCTTCATTTCTCCATTTCCCCCAAAATGGCTAGATCGCAGGAGCCATGGAGCTGTCTCTTGCAGAAGGCCTGTTCTGCTCCCTTCCCTAGCTCTTAAGAATTTGAACTAGTAAGAGATACAGCACCTAAGAAAAGGATGAGGCCATTTCACCTACAGACCAAATGTGGGTGAAAAGAGAAAAGTGCCGAGACCAGCAGTTAGCGTAATGGCTATGTCGCTGGACTCCCACGTAGTCGACCACGGTTCAAGTCCCGGACCCGGTGGCTTAAACTCACTCTGGGCACGTGTGCGTGTGTGCCCAAGATCCCGAGAGGAGATCGGAGGAGAAGGGATTGTGGTGTGGCCATCCCACCTGGGGGGTGATTTCTCGCTTTCTGTCTCTCTGTCTCTCTCTGTCTGTCTGGCGAGCGCACACACCCGATAGCAAAAAAAAAACCTCTAAAAAAAAAAAAAGAGAGAAAAGTGCTGATGGAAATAATAAAGCATTTTGGCTTTGAAGATAGCATCCTACTTTGTAAGTAGCACTATTTTAAAACTCAGAATGAGACATCTTACTGAATTACTGATAAATCATGTAGAAAGTTTCCCCTTTGCCTCTTTGAATTGATACCCCAGTCTGGTAATGTATGACCAGCCTTTCATAAAATCTTATTTATTGTTAGGCAAAAATTTAAAACTTTCTTTGTCTTCAAGGTGATCCATCAAGAATGTATTGAATTTTTTAAGTACTACTGTGTTTTAGTTACATAGACACAACTTATGAGTTTGATTAAAGATTTTATATTTATAATATTCATTTAAGGATACTATTACATTAATTAAATATTAATGCTCTAAGCATATTTTTCATAGTCTTCTCCATTTTAAGCTCTGCTGGAGACTATAACTAGAAATTTAAACATAGTACAGTTTATTATACATGTCATTGGCATTGCATTTTGATGATAAATTCTTTTTGGAAAATGAAAAACAAAAAGATATACAAGTAGATTACCCTCTGAGTTTGTGTGTTTCTCTAAATAGTACTTTTCTATTTACTCACCATATTTCTGGAGATTCTTACATATCTTTCATAACCATCCATAATATATTAAGGCATCGTGTTAAATATTGGAAATCCTTTCTGAGAAGTTTCTAATAACATTTTTCAGAACACAGTATGTGATATGAAAATGTTCACAGTAGTTTGGGGAAAAAACTAGTTTTTAATATGTGGAAGGCATTTATATTATTTCTTTCATTAAAAACAATCATGAGAGGGGCTAGCAGATGATGTAGTGGTTACACTGCTGGACTCTCACATGGCTAACTATGATTCAAGTCTTGGACCAAGTACCTTGAAACTCACGCCAGATCTGTGTGTGTGTGTGTGTGTGTGTGTGTGTGTGTGCACATGTATGTGCCTAAGAGCCAAGGAGAATGGAGGAGAAGGGATTACAGTGTGGCCATCCCACCTGGGGGGATTTCTCACTTTCACTCCATCTCTCTCTCTCTCTCTCTCTCTCTCTCTCTCTCTCTCTCTTCAGCAAGTCCTTATGGCAAAAAACCTCTTAAATTTTTTTTTGAGAGGTGGCTCTGGTGGTTAAGGCAGCCAGATCCTATATGGTGGACCATGTGATTCACTCCTACACCCAGTGGCTTGAGAAACATACCAGGCATGTGCGCATGCATGCCCAAACCCTGAAAGGAAGAGAGATGAAGGAGAAGGGATTGAGGTGTGACCATTCCCTGTCATTGGTGCTTTCCCCTCTTTCTCTCTGTCTCTGTGCCAAGTGCATGCACCCTCTAGAAAAATTTAAAAAATAAATAAATAAAAATGCAACAACTTATGACAATAGAACACATTGAGACAAATAGTTAATGTATTTAAATTCATGGTTTCTGGATGGGAAACAAAGGTTAGTGTAAGTTGCTACATTGTAAGGATGAGAGGGATGGTCTTGGCTACATTATAGTAACGGTGAGAAATCTGGGGACTGTCCCCACAGATGATGAAGGATGGCAGGGCCAGACCGAAGGCGACTAAGGCTATAGGGATGGAAGTTTCAAACCTGCTGAATTAATATGATTTGCTTATGTCTATACATGGATAACAATCAAAGATGGCTCCAAGGGTTTGGAATTGGATAATTTAAACATTAGTGGCTCACTTGGTAAATATAGGGCATTTTGGAGGAGGAAGCCCTTTTACTTTCAGAGGACAAGATTGAGATGACTAATTTGATTTTAAAGTGCTGAATTTGAGGTACTATAAGGCTCTTCAAGTTGAACTGTCCTGTAGGCAACTGGTGATACAGAGCTAGAGCACCAAGAAAAGTTCAGACCCTGAGAGCCAACTCTGAGCATTGTCCAAGAAGAGATTGTTGACGACACAGATAGAAAGAAGGAACTTTAGCACCTCTTTAATTAATACAGTTGAATTCAGAGTTCAATTCCATCTAGGAGGGACCTGGAATGCCAAAATTAGATTATAAGGTAGAGGAAGCAAGTATCTTCAGAGTTGAAGTTGTGTCAGGATCAACAAATGAAGCCTGGGGCAGGGCTTGGGAGACAACCAGTGGCAGAGTCGTTAAGGTGGCTGGATCCTACCTGCCTGATTGTGTGGTTGGAATCCTGGACCAAGTAGCTTGAGGGACTTGCCAGGTGTGTATGCATGCATACCCCAAATCCCAAGAGGAGAATGGAAGAGATGGTATTGTGGTGCGGCCATCACCTATCGGGTATGCTTTCTTTCTTTTTTTCTTTTCTTTTCTTTTTTTTGGAGAGGTTTTTGCTATAGGGTGTGTGCGCTCACCAGACAGACAGAGAGAGACAGAGAGACAGAAAGTGAGAAATCACCCCCCGGGGGGATGGCCATGCCACAATCCCTTCTCCTCCATTATCCTCTCAGGACCTTGGGCATGCACGCACACGCGCCTGATGTGAGTTTAAGTCACTGGGTCCGGGACTCGAACCGTGGTCGACTACATGGGAGTCCAGCGACATAGCCATTATGCTAACTGCTGGCCCCCGGGCATGCTTTCTCATTTTCCATCTCTGTCTCTCTCTGGTGAGTGTATGTGCTCCATAGCAAATTTAAAAAGAAAGAAAGAAAGAAAGAAAGAAAGAAAAGACTGAAATCTGGACCTGGAAGAGAGTAGAGATGATTGAGAGAAAGTAAATCAGGAGAATTTAGGAGAGTGAAGTCAGAGGCAGAGGGATTTAGTGGTGGACCAAAGTTCAGGAGAGTCAAAAGAATCAAGTAAGCCAAAAGGAAATTTTCTCGGCTGCATTAAGTATTTTGCAGTATAAATTAGTGATCTTTTCTAGCTGATTTTTGCTCAAAGGTTCCTTCTTGCATCGCCAATTTACTTTGTTGTGTAATATATTTACATCGTGAAAGTAAATAAATCTTTAGAGGGTGAATATAGAAAGACAAAGTTATAAGGACAAAGGCTGATCCTGGCATTATGAATTAAATGGGGGTGTCAGAAATGCAATAAGAGAAATAGGAACAGGGAGAAGGGAAGAGAATAGGGAAGGAAATCAGGGAGAAAAATTAGAACGGCAAGACACTTGTGGGACAGAGAAATGGTTTATTGCCTGTTGATGATAACATGTATAGTATTTGCAACTGGACTGGTTTGAGGTGTATTTCATATTGGGTAAATTCTCCTTACAAGCCAAATGATGTGTAGTGATTGAATGTTTAAAAATTTTAAGAATAGGGACCAGCAGATGATGTAATGGCTACATCGCTGGATTCCCATGTAGTCAACCGGATTTGAGTCCTGGACCTGGTGGCTTAAACTCACTCTGGGCATGTGTGCATGCGTGTCCAAGATCCCAAGAGGAGAATGGAGGAGAAGGGATTGCGGCATGGCCACCCCACCTGGGGGGGGGTGGTGATTTCTTGCTTTATCTCTCTCTCTCTGTGTGTGTGTGTGTGTGTGTGTGTGTGCGTGTGTGTGTCTTTCTTTACGCACCTATAGTAAAATCCTATGCCCCAAAAAAATAAAAAATGAAGAAATAGGAATATTTACTAAGTGGAAGCTGTAGTTTAACCCCTAATGATTTCCAAGTGTTAAAGGCTGCAGGGAAGATGAGGCTTAGGATAGATGTATGTTGTGGTTTGGTGATGGGGACGTCATAGACAAGCCATTATGCAAGGCAGTCATTCCTATAGACTGCAGATTGATTGTAAGCCCAACGACAGGGAGTGGGGAACGAAGACAAGCAGAAGTAGATCACTCAGTGAAGGCTGAAATAGTATACCAAGTGAGGGAAACACATTCCTCTTTGAAAGAAGAAGGCTGGAGCCAAACATAGAAAAATGCAATGATGGTAGAGAGGAAGGGCCCCAAGGTCCATCAAAAAGAACAGGAATCTAAAACTTAAGTAAAGGGCTTACCTACACAAAAACATGTCTTTTTCCTTGGGCCTGGACAAAAAGATATTGTCCTATATAGTCTGAGATTGAAATAAGGTTGAAGGCAGATGAGAACATTTATGAGGATTTCTTATTAATCCTGAAGTTCTGTGGAATCAAAAGAGAAACAAGTAAACAAAAATCTGGTTAGTTTTATACAAAATATCATGCCGTTAATGGTCAAGTCACAGATTTGAACACAGCAAAACACAATCTGACAAAGGACTGATATCCAAAGTAATTTTTTTTTTAGATTCTAAAACTTAATAATAAGCAAACAAACAACTCAATTTAAAAATAGGCAAAAAGATTGCACCAAAGAAATATATACAGAAAACAAATAACATGAAAAGAAGCTTAATTTCTTATGTCATTAGTAAATTACAAATTAAAACAATTGGGACTAGCAGCACGTGGCATAATAGTCATGTCACTGGACTCCCATATAGTCGACCTCAGTTCAAGTCCTGGACCTGGTGGCTTAAAACTCACGCTGGGTGTGTGTGCATGTATGCCCAAGATCCCAAGAGGAGAATGGAAGAGAAGAGATTGTGGCATGGCCAGGCCATCCTCCTGGGGGTGATGTCTTGCTTTCTGTTTCTGTCTCTCTCTGTCTCTCTGGTGAGCAAACGGGCCCTATAGCAAAAGTCTCTCTCTCTCTAAAAATAAACAATAATGAGATATCACTACACACCTGTTAGAATGGCTAAACTTCAAACCAAAGATAGCACAAAACACTAGTGAGGATGTGGAGCAACAGGAATGCCCTGCCACTGGTGGTGGGAGTACAAAATAGCATTGTCACTTTAAAACATGATTTTGTAGTTTCTTGCAAAATTAAACACACTCTTACTATACATGCCAGGAGTTTCACTCCTGGGTATTTACCCAAATGAGTTGAAAAACTGTCCCCACAAAAACTAACACATGACTATTTATATTAGCTTTATTCATAATTGTTAAAACTTGAACGCAATCATGATATCCTTCAATAGGTGAGTGAATGGAGAGACTTTGTTGTTTTCCAGACAATGGAATATTAATCAGTGATAAAAAGAAATAACCTGGGACCAGCAGGTGGCATAATGGTTATGTCTCTGGACTCCCAAGTAGCTGACAGCAGTTTGAGCCCTGGACCTGGCAGCTTAAAACTCACACAGGGCATGTGTGTGTGTGTGACTGGAGGAAGAGGGATTGTCGCATTGCCGTCTCCGCAGGGGGTGACTTCTCACTTTCTGTCTCTCTGTCTTCCTCTCTTTGTCTCTCTGGCAAACATACATGCCCTATAGGAAAAGTCTTTAAAATTTTTTTAAAAACATTAAAAAAAAGAAATAAACTATTGGTCTAGCTATGGAGATGCAAGTGGGAGGGTACCACTGCGTGATAGCTAAAGCCATATGGGATGCTCAGGTTCAGTTCTTGGCCCAACCTAGATAGGCTGGGCATGGTGGTGCATGCCGGTCATCCTAGCTAACTGGGAGCCCATGACAGGAAGGACTGAAACGTGGTGAGATGTTGCCAAAAAACACCTATCTCTCTCTTCCATTTGATCGCTCTTAATAATGAAAAAGAAAAAACAAATGAACTGTAAAAAGCTGAAAAGACTCTAGCCATGGTGGCACAGTGGAAGCACACTGTTCTGCAATACTGAGGCCACAGGGAAGGTCATGAGTTCACATCCTGAGATCTTTCTGTCCATGTTGTGTATAGTTGACATGGATGAGTCTGGGGTAGGTGGTAGCATGAAAAACTGCTGCAGGTACCTCTCTCTTTCTCATGGAAGGATTAAACTTGTAAAAAAAGGGGGGGTGGCAGGGAAGGATATGGAGGTACCTTAAATGGATATCGCTAAGTGAAAGAAGCCAGTCTGAAAAGTATATATACACTGTACAATTCCAACAATATGGCATTCTGAATAAGACAGAACTATGGCATCAGTAAAAAGATCAGTGATTTCCAGGGGTTTGAGGAGGAGAGAGAGAATAATGGGTGAAGTACAAGGGATTTTTAAACTACTCTGTATGGTACTGTAATGGTAGGTATTTAACAGTAAAAAACAGTGTGAATATATTTCAAATTAAAAAAAAGCAAATAATTTCATCAGAAAATAGTATAAGAGGAATCTTCCTCTTTACACATTGATTATGAAATAAGATTTTTTTTAGTGACAGGGTGTTGATGCCCTAAGTTACTGTCTAGTGTAGCTTCCTGCGTTTATACCTGTACTCAGTGAGTGGCAATCAGAATGATCTTAATAGATGAAACGTTAAGAATACCTGGATTGGGACCAGCAGTTAGCGTAATGGCTATGTCGCTGGACTCCCACGTAGTTGACCGCGGTTCGAGTCCCGGACCCGGCGGCTTAAACTCACGCCGGGCGCATGTGCGTGCGTGCCCAGGATCCCGAGAGGAGAATGGAGGAGAAGGGATTGCGGCGTGGCCATCCTCCCTGGGGGGTGATTTCCTGCTTTCTATCTCTCTGTCTCTCTCTGTCTGTCTGGCGAGCGCACGCGCCCTATAGCAAAAACCTCTCCAAAAAAAAAAAAAAAAAAAAAAAAAAGAATACCTGGATTAAACTGTAGCTCAATTTGTAAAAGTTCTTTATACCATGAGAAGGAGTAAAACAAGTTTACTGATCTATCATATTTATTCATCTTAGACAAAGCAGTTGTTACTTGCAGGCCTATTGGACTGCATCAAACATGACAATTGCTGATGACAAGTAAGATTTGTGGCTTGTGAAATAGTTAGTGTTCTTAAAATATTAAGAGTGCTGGGAATCAGCAGTTAGCGTAATGGCTATGTCGCTGGACTCCCATGTAGTCGAACGTGGTTCACGTCCCGGACCCGGTGGCTTTAAACTCACGCCGGGTGCGTGTGCATGCCCAAGATCCCGAGAGGAGAATGGAGGAGAAGGGATTGCGGCATGACCACCCCCCCCTGGGGGGTGATTTCTCACTTTCTGTCTCTCTGTCTCTCTCTGTCTGTCTGGCAAGCGCACACGCCCTATAGCGAAAACCTCTCAAAAAAAAAAAAAATATTAAGAGCGTTTACAAAGCAATAGGCAAAAGATGAATTTCCATTTAAAAAATGAGCAAAAGAAACAAGAGGCTGTATTTAAAAATAGAAATAACCAATCAATCACGGAAAATGTTCAATCTCACTAGTCATCAATGAATGTAAATCAGTGCAAAAAATGAGAATTAATTTTATCTGTCAGGTAGATAAGATTTTAAAAGAATGATGATACAAAATGTTGTATGAGTGGGGGTAAATGAATACTGATTACTGTTGGTGGGAGTATAAAATGGTAGAGAGTCTGCAAATGTGATTTGGCAGTAATAAGATCTTGCTTGACTAATGAGATAATTTTATGCACATTTTCTTTGACCTTAAAATTTTAGTATAGGAATCTGTCCAGAAAAAGTGTTGTCCCAGTACACAAATGTATTTGTAAGAAAATTCACAGCAGCATTATTTGAAAGAGAGTGAAACTGAAAAAATATAAATGTAATGGTTACATCCATTTTGTAGAATATTCTGCAGAGATTCAGATGAATATAGCAGTTCTCTTAACACTGATATGTAAAGAAAATAAGCTGTAGAAAATAACTTACAGTGTGCTCTCACTTAGGTTTATAAACACCTCTTAAAGTCTATACAATAGTATGCATTCCATTTAGAATGTTCAGAATAGGGCCAGCAGGTGGCATGGAGGTTAAAGCACTGGGTCCCACATGGTCAACTGCACAGTTCAAGTCCCGGACCGACAGCTTGAAAAATATGCCAGGCACATATGCATATGTATCCAAAATCCCTAGAGGAGAATGGAGGAGAAGAATTTTGGCATGGCTATCCCCCCGTGGGGTGATTTCTCACTTTCCTTCTCTCTCTTTCACTTTCTCACTCCCATGAGCACACATGCCCTGTAGCATACATTTTTAAATTAAAATGAACGAATTAATTAAACAATCATAATACACTATAAAATCTAGCTGGAGTTGTCCCTTGGGAAGGGAGTTAATAGTGGACAGGAAATTAAACTTATTTTATGCACTTCTGTACTTTTTTTTAACAAAAAGCAAAAATTTGTGTATTGTTAGGAGTTATTTAAATTGTACACACATGGGCCAACAGGTGGCATGGTGGTTAAAGCACTGAATCCTACATGGCTGACTCTGCAGTTCAAGTTCTGGACCCAGTGGACTAAAAAACATGCTGGGCATGTGTATGTACATGCTTAAAACCCTGAGAGGAGAATGGAGGAGAAAGGATTGCGGTGTGGCCATCCCTCCTGGGGCGGCATGGGTGGTGGTGATTTCTCACTTTTTCTCTTTTTTTGTCTCTATCCAGCACAAGCCCTATGGCAAAAGAAAAAAAAAAGTACACACACATCGGTGAATTAATACTGGTAAAGCATTTACAATATTGCTTGGTACAGAGAAGTGCTATATTAAGTGTGTGCTAAATAACACCAGTAAGTCCCAATATTAGGGCTTTATTCTAATAAAATAATCATGGGATGCACGAAAATTTAATTGCAAGGATGTTCAACCCCAGGATCAATATAGGTTATTATTAATATTGATATATAGTTGGAAATAACTTAAATGTTCAATGGTATATGACTGACAACAGTAAACAACATTAATTCATACGAGGGAATATTTATGACAATTTTTAATAATTTTACTGAGGCATATTTTACATATCACAAAATTTACTCAATCCACATAAAAAAATTCAATGATTTTTTTTTTTTTGGAGAGGTTTTTGCTATAGGGCGCATGCGCTTGCCAGACAGACGGAGAGAGACAGAGAGTCAGAAAGCGAGAAATCACCCCCCAGGGGGGATGGTCACGCCACAATCCCTTCTCCTCCATTCTCCTCTCAGGATCTTGGGTACGCACACACATGCACCCGGTGTGAGTTTTAAGCCACCAGGTCCGGGACGTGAACCGCGGTCGACTACGTGGGAGTCCAGCGACATAGCCATTACGCTAACTGCTGGTCCCAAAAAAATTCAATGATTTTTAGTAACCGTATGAGAGGTGCAACTAGCGTCAGCGATCAGTTTTAGAACGCATCCCCAGTAAGGCCCTCTATGCCCGTTATAGTGTATCCTATTCATCGCTGACCCAGGCCACCACCAATCTACATTTTTTTTCCTTTTCTGCAATATATGATAGGATATTTTGCATCCAAAGAAGTTGGTAATAGTTAATGATAGCTAGTTATAAAAAATGGGGAAAAGAAAACAGATAAAATATGGATAAGGTTAAACTCTACCTCTCCCACCATTGAGAAAAAAGGACGGGAGAAGTCCCAGCAGAATTGAAGCTGCTTCTTCAGATTTGCAGTTCGATATGAATATTCACCACAAGGCCATGGTAAAAATAGGGCTCAACCTCTGTTTTCAGATTTACAGTCTAATGCATACTCAGCCATTTTACCTATGTTAGTAAGTTGTTGATTATCGTCAACTAACCATAAAGACATTGGAACACTGTACTGCTATTCTGTGCTTGACAGGAATAGTAGGAATAGCCATACGTCATCTTCTCTGTGCTGAATCAGGCCGGCCTGGCGCTCTGGGTGGTGATCAAATTTACAATGCTATTGTTACCATCCATGCTTTTATGGTAATTTTCTTTGTAATAATACCTATCATAATTGTTTTAGTGTTTTACTTTTTCGTTTGTTTTTGTTTGTTTGTTTGTTTGTTTTTGTTTTTGTTTTTGTTTTTTGCTATAGGGCACGTGCGCTTGCCAGAAAGAGAGAGACAGAGTGATAGAAAGCGAGAAATCACCCTCCAGGGGGAATGGCCACACTGCAATTCCTTCTCCTCCGTTGTCCTCTTGGGATCTTGGGCACGCATCCACACGCGCCTGGCATGATTTCAAGCCACCAGGTCCGGGACTCAAACTGCAGTTGGCTACATGGGCGTTCGACGACATAGCCATTACGCTAACTGCTGGTCCCCCCCGTTATAACTGATAGATTCAGAAACTGATTAGTACCACTAGTAATTGAATCTCCTGATACAGCTTTCCCACAAATAAATAATGTAAATTTATGACTGCTCCCGCCCTCATTTTTATTACCACTAGCATCCTCAGTAGTGGAAGCAGGAGCAGGAACTGGGTGGGCCGTATACACAACACTAGCAGGCAACATGTCCATGTAGGAGCCTCAACTGACATAACAATTTTCTTGCTACGTCTTGCTGGGGTTTTTTCAATTTTAAGAGCCATTAGCTTTATTACTACCATTATTAATATAAAACCACCAGTAGTATCCCAATATCAGACACCATTATTTTCTGATCAGTATTAATTACTGCCGTGTTGTTACTTCTAGTCCTACCTGTACTAGCAGCAGGGATTACTGTACTACTAATGGACCGCAATCTAAATACCACATTCTTTGACCTGACTGGAGGAGGAGATTTAATCCTTTGTCAGCCTACTTGGGTTATTTGAAAGGAAAAATAAAGAAGAAAAATTGAATGATATGATGCAGCATCTTAAGAGTGGTTATCACGGAGAGGTAGAATTATGAGGAATTTTTTTCTTTTGAAATCTATGATCAGAAAAAAAAAATACAGGTGCTCTTCAGAGATATTGCAGATTGTGTTCCAAACCACCATAATAAAATAAATATTGCAATAAAACAAGTCACAAGATTTTTATACCAGAGACTGTATAGGAGGGGATAGGTAGTATGAGGTGGGAGGAAGAGGCTCAGGAAAAAATTCGACAGTTACGAGAATGTAAAGCTGTCTGTTGAAAATGATATATGTGATAATATCTTTGACTTGATTGACATGCACCCGTGCAGACTTAGAAAACCATGTGTATGTTGTACAGATGTTCAATGATTAAATGCAAATTTAAAACGTTACGTTTACACTACAGTAGTTTATTAAGCGTACAATAACATGGTGTCTAAAACATAATATACGTACTTTCCATCTGGATCTTCTATCTGAACCACTGAAACTTTCTCCATAGCAATATGAGGCTGTTTTGCTTTCTTATTATTCATGTTTTCATCAGAATAGCATTTTTAATTTCCTTCAAGCTCTTTTCCTTTGCATTCACAACTTGACTAACTCTTTTTTTTTTTTTTTTTTTTTTTTTTTTAAAGAGGATTTTGCTATAGGGCATGTGCACTTGCTCCAGAAAGACAGAGAGAGACAGAGAGACAGAAAGCGAGAAGTCACCCCCCCGCCCCCAGGGGGATGGCCACACTGCAATCCTTTCTCCTCCGTTCTCCTCTCAGGATCTTGGGCATGCACACACACACACATGCCCGGCATGATTTTAAGCCACCGGGTCTGGGACTCCAACCGCGGTCGACTACATGGGAGTCCAGTGACATAGCCATTACACTAACTGCTGGTCCCACAACTTGACTAACTCTTTTGCACAGGACACCTAGATTTAGGCCTCTCTCAGCTTTTCATGTCTTCCTCACTAAGCTTAATTATTTCTAGCATTTGACTTAAATTGATAGATATGTGATTCTTCCTTTCACTTGAATAGTTAGAGGACATTGCAGGATTATTAATTGGCTTAATTTGAATACTGTTGGGTCTCAGGAAATAATGAGGTGTGAGGAGGGAGAGAGGCAGGGGAATGACTGGAAGAAGGAGGAGGTGGAATATAGACATTTGTCAATAAGATTGTCCATCTTATATGGGTGCTTTTCATGGTGCCCCTATACAACTACAATAGTAACATTGAAGATAACTAGTTATGATCACAATAATGGATAAATAGTACAAGAAGGTTGACATTGTGAGAAGTACCGAAATGTGACACAGACACATGTTGTAAGAACATGCTATTGGAAAAGGTGCTAATAGATTTGCTCAAGGCAGTGTTGCCCCAAACCTCCAATTTGTAAATAATACAGTATGTGCAAAGCACAATAAACAAAAATGCAATAGAACAACATATTCCTGTGCAAATTAACTTAGAAAGGATGTGGCTCCTGTAACAGTTTCTGTCAGTGTTTTCCCTTCAATGGAATGTCTGTAAAGAGTCGGGGTTAAAAACTGCCTCCAGACATGCTTCTCTGAAGTTATAGGGATGAGGGACGGTATCAAATAAATATAGTGATTGGGTGACATAAAAGTACCTGCATCATTTAAGCAGTCAGCAGACCAGAGCCTCTAAAATGTCAAAAATAATCTGGTTGATGCTACAAGTCTACTTGTCAGGTACTAGATTCAGTGTGTCTACTTGGATAAGCATGGCCTCTTTGGAATATTGCACCCAATACTATCTTGTAGGAGAGGGGAAGGAATGATGGAAGGCTGCTCATTCTGATACCCGTGGTGTCCCAGCTTTAGTACCCAAGGACAGAGGCAGAAGTACCTACCTCGCCATCTTTTAAGAAGGGAGAGCCAAAGAAGAGTGATGAGGTTACCCAAATAAGAGGACAGGAGTCCGTAAAGATTCGCACTTTTGAATGTGCTCTGCCCTGATTTTGGATCAACAAGGAGCCTGCCTTGCTTCCTTTCCTTGTGGCCTCTTATCTGCATCTCTGCTCCTCACAGAATATCTACTCCTTTGTCTAGTTCTTGCCTTTTAGCTCCTAAAAACAAAGCTTTCCTGGGAATAGCAGATGGTGTAATGGTTATGTTGCTGGACTCCCACATAGCTGACCATGGTTCAAGTCCTGGACCCAGCAGCCTAAAACGCAGGCCAGGTGCATATATGTGTGTGGGTGCCCAAAATTCTGAGAGGAGCTTGGAGGAAAAGGGATTTGAGCATGGCCATCCCTCTGGGGGATGATTTTTCACTTTCTGTCTGTCTCTCCGGTGAGTGCACACACCCTACAGCAGAAATCTCTCTTAAAACAGAGCTTTCTCTTTTTCCTTATTTGCCATATTGTTCTTCCTCATCTTTCTGAATGAAGTCCTCCACCCTGTTTTGTAGAGTGCTAATTCATTTTTTTGGAGACACTTTTACTATAGGGCATATGCACTCCCTGGAGAGATAGAGACTGAAAGGAAGAAATGATCCCCTGAGGGGATGGCCATACTGCAATCCCTTCTCCTCTATTCTCCTCTTGGGATTTTGGGCATGCATACGCATGTGCCTGGTGTGAGTTTTAGGCCGCTGGGTCTGCAGTTAGTCCTGTGAGTCCAGAGATGTAGCTATTACACCATCTGCTGGTCGCCCCACTAATTCTCACAGAGGACAATTTCAAATCACATGTAACTGATGTAACTGGACGATCTATTTCATGTTTCTTTTTCTTTTTTTTTTTTAAAGCAAAGTCAGTATTTTATGTTTCTGTATATCTTTTAGAGACTGTTTTCTCTGCAGAGGGTATATAACTAATTTTTAAAAAGGCATGCTTTAGTCAAGTATATACATTTTGGTATGAATTAACAAGATTCAGTTATGATTCTGATTCTTAACATAGAAGTCCCACATATTACCTTTACTTGAGTTTTCATAGAAACAAGATGGCAGTGAATGAAAACATATTCTTGAAGCTGATATTTCTTCTGAATGTCTAGAAAATTCTAAATTCATTTTAAAATTATTTTTAATATTCTATTCCTAAAATGTTCCTGCAAGTGTTTCTTTAATATGAAAATAAAGTGACTACTTCCATATTCTGATACATTATTTTCCAAATTATTCTACTTGACAAATCTTATTTATCATTTGAATCTGACAATCTTAAACAAATTTTATTTCCATGTTTTAGATAACTATTTGTTTAACTTTATTATTATTATTTTAATATTTACAGAGAGAGACACAGAGAAAGGGAGAGAGAGAGAGAGAAAGTGAGAAAGCAATTTTCCAGTTCTGGGACTCACATCACAGTCAGCCATGTGGGAGTCTAGTGCCTTAACCACCATGCCACCTGTTGGCCCTGAATCACAACAATCTTAAAACATTCCCAGTTCCTGGGCGTGGTGGCGCCCGCCCTATGGCAAAACATTCCCAGTTCCTAATCAGTGAACCCCATATCAGTGAAGCTTTGCCTTATGGTTAAAGCCTGGAGGCAGGAGAGACTAAAAGCTCGGTGGTGGGCATCTGCACAAGGGAGGGAGTGCTGCTGCAGGGAGGAAAACTCTCACCCACTGATTTAGCAGCTAGTACCATGGCTCCTCAAGCTACTTTGCCTTATGGGGACCCAAGAAAGGGGCGGTCCTAGGTCCCTCACTGAGAACCTTCCATGGAGACCTCCAGCACCCTTTAGTGATGTGTAATTGGACCAGACCAGATCATGGGGCTTTAATAGCCTTTCTCTATGGCTTGCAAGTTTAAAAGGTCCAGCTACCTACTGTCTTTTTTCAGTACCTTGATGGAAGGCCCAGTGCTCAGATTTTATGCTTATTAGTGATACTTTCAGGAGTTTCCAGGGCTAAAGTGACTTTTTTAACACTGTTTAATGATTTTCAGCTTAACTCCCTTTCTGAGTGGGATGTTGTAAAGATTAATTAGCCAAGGTTCATAAAGTGCTTTCAAGCTGAAAAGTGCTGCACAAGGGTATACAGACTCATTAGCTTCTTAGTCATTAGGCTTTTTAGATCTTTTGGCATTCAGAAACTAGATGGCGAAGGCCAAATTAGTATTTTGGTTGAGTTGGGGAAACTTCACAAAAAGCAGGATAGAGCAGTATATCTTTAAACAAAAAAAAGAAAAAGACATCTGTTGCACTGGGACTGAAAAGAAAGGGATATAAAAATATTGTTTGTTATTTTCTCTCTCTCTTTTTTAATTGCCAGAAAGCATGTCTTTTTGCCAGAAGAAGACAAAGAGAGGAACATGTGCTCCAGTAGGGTGTGGTCACACTGCAATGCCTTCTCCATTTCCCCATTTTGTTGAGATGTGGGACATGCAGGCTCACATTCCCAGAATGCTTTTCAAGCCTGCAGAGCTGAGTTTGAACCAGAGTTGGCCATGGGCTCTGGTTTCCTTAGTGACTAGGGCACATTTTCTTCTTCCACGCTGGCTATTTCCATACTAGTATTTCTCTTACTCTCTTTTCGAAGCTGTATTTACCTGCTTCTCTTGTACATTTATTTAGAAACTATGGATCGTATTGTCAAATGGATATCCATAGTGCAGTTGATTCTGGCCCCAATGTATTGAATTGCCATGCCAATGAATGACACAGGGTAGAACATTGTCTTTGTTAATAAAGATCCTCTCTCAATGTGCAATCAGTCATGAAAGTATAATATTGTCTCTATCCACAGTAATTTTCAGTCAATGTATATGTTAGTGTTTTGTATGATTTAATTACGCCTTTGATTGAGGCTGCAGAAGCTCAAACTGGCTTCCAAAAACCTAAGTCCTAAAGAAACCAAGATAAAGACAGATAATTTATAAAGAATTAGACTGATGGCTGATGTTCTAGCAGCACAGCATTTTAGTTGCATATGCAACTCAATTACCTATTTAAGATGGCCAATTGCTACCAATTTTATTTTCTTATTCCATTTATTCCTTTATCTATTACACTTTATTTCCTTTATTTTTGTGATTAAACTAGAAAAAATGTTAATGTCATAGGGCATGTGTATACATGAGAGAGAGAGCCCACCAGTGAGGCCCGGTCAAGTCGCATCCCCTTTACTCTATTCCTCCTTCCTCTCAGGATCCTGGGCGCATGTGTCTGGTGTGCTTTTCAGGTCTCTGGGACTGGGATTCCAACTGCAGTGGGCCATGTGGGATCCCTCTCCCCCATATAGCACTAACCACTTTGTACGGGGCCAGCCCTAAATTAGAAATTTTAAGTATAACTTGATAAAATCTTAACTTAACATCTTTAGCCTCCTAAATAAGATGGACTTGAAAGACGTTAACTCTCAATACTAATACTAATATTGCTTTTTTTCTTTTCATTTCTTTACTTTTCTCTTTTTTTTTTTTTTTCTTTTTTTGGAGAGGTTTTTGCTATAGGGTACATACGCTTGCCAAAAAGACAGAGAGAGACAGAGACAGAAAGCGAGAAATCACCCCCCCAGGGGGGGATGGCCATGCTGCAATCCCTTCTCCTCCATTCTCCTTTCAGGATCTTGGGCACACACGCACAAGCGCCTGGCGTGAGTTTAAGCTGCCAGGTCTGGGACTTGAACCGTGGTCGATTACATGAGAGTCCAGTGACACAGCCATTACGCTAACTGTTGGTCCCTTCTTTTCTTTTTTTTTTTTTTTATATTCCAACTGCTAAAATACACTTTTTTAAACTTATTTTTAACATTTAATCACTGTGTATCATCGCAGCATACCAGATGAGTTTTTCCATCATGAATATACTGCACATAGGTCCAGTCAAGGACATTACCGTATACATTATAATCAATAGATTTCTTCCCATTTTGGGTCCCTTCAATGTTGCTTCTTTCTTCTTCCCCTTAATTCCCCCTCTCTCACTGTCCCTCATTTCCCACCTCCCCTCCCCCACTGTTTCCAGTGTCACCTTTACTTTGTTTCTAATTCTATCTTGCTCTGTTACTGCAATTAGACAGCATTATTATTATTAGTCAGTGTTTGCTTAGGTTTACCCATATGCATGCCAAGATTTTTCTTTTTCATTTCTCCCAGTATCCCCTTCCTTTCTTTGGGGATAGCATTTTTTCCCCAAAGACCAAACTTTATAACATCCTTTAGTATTGGTGGTAAATATTTTTGTTTTGCATAAAAATGTGTTTATTTTATTTATTTATTTATTTTTGGGAGATGTTTTTGCTATAGGGCACGTGCAATCGCCAGAAAGACAGAAAGAGACAGAGAGATAGAAAGCAAGAAAATACCCCCCTGGGGGGATGGCCACGCCACAATCCCTTCTCCTCATTCTCTTCTCGGGATCTTGGGCATGCATGCACACGCGCCCGGCGTGAGTTTAAGCCACTGGGTCCAGGACTCAAACCGCAGTTGACTACATGGGAGTCCAGTGACACAGCCATTACACTAACTGCTGGTCCCAAAAATGTGTTTATTTTATGGTCAGTCTTCAGAGAAGAAATTTATTACAGATTTTAGTAATTGTTACTGGGGACCTTACCTTACAATTACAAATACTAAGTTACCATGTTGCGGAGCTCATAAATACATATGTATAGGACAATGAATGAAAGCAATGCTGTTAATGATATGTGAATAGGTGCTTATAACTTAGGATAACATGTTCAGTGATAGCATCATACACAGATTATTCAGGGAATTTCAATATATGAGAGGAACCTCAAATGTAGTCTTCTGTAATGGACAGTGGGGCTGCCTAGCCTCAACCCAGAGGGGGACATTGTTTTTATGATACTACATAGTAAACAATAATTCCCTTTGCTCTGATAGGAGATACTTCTGTCTTCCAAGGCTGTTCATTGCCTATATTTTCAATTAACTTAGGTAACAGTGGAGGTGATAATTTTGTAAAACTTAATTGAAAATCAATTTAAAGGGGCCGGCAAGTGGTGTGGTGGTTGGGGTGCTGAACTCCCACATGGCCAACCACGGTTCAAATCCCGGACCTGGTGGCGTGCTTTCTTGCTTTCCCTCTCTCTCTCTCACTCTCTGGAAAAATAATAACAATAGTAATAATAATTAATAAAATTAATAAATAATTATTTTTTTTAATCAACTTAAAAAATGGTTCTAGGGGTCGGCAGGTGGCATGGTGATTAAGACACTGGACTCCCACATAGTTGACCACAATTTGATTCTCAGACCTGGTGGCTTGCTTTCTCATTTTCCTTCTCTTTTTCGCTCTGTCTTTTTCTGGTCAAATTAAAATAATGATAATAATAAAATTAAAACAATTGTTTTTTTAAAAGTGGTTCTAATAACAGAGACACTGATACAAAGATACATCTGAAATGTTTCAATAAACTTCAGGAAAATATAAAAGAAGTATGATTTTAAAATCAGTATAATATTTTGTATTTTTAAAATGTATGTGATTAAAATAATAACTTAAATTTAACAAATTTTAAAATAATCATTATTTATTTTTAATTTGCCAGAGGGTATGTGCACTCACTAGAGTGAGACAGACAAAGGGAGAGACAGAGGGAAGACAAAAAAGCAGCCACCATGGGGCTTGGTCATGCTACAATCTCTTCTCCTCCATCTCTCCCTCCAGTTGAGATTTTGGGCATGCACACTCATGCACCTGATGTGTCTCGCAGGCTGCCAGGTCTGGAATTCTAACTGCACAGTTGGCCGTATAAGGTCCAGCTGTCTTAACCACCAGGCCATGAGTTGGCCTGATCATTAAAATTCTGATAGATAGAAATGGAGGTTGAAGGCAAAAAACAACTTCAGATGACGCAGAGTGTGGAGACGTAGCTGAAGGTAGGTTATTTTGGAGGACTGAGCTGAGGGAATCATTCAGTTTAGCAGAAACACAGACTGCATAAACTAGGAGATAAAGCTAGAGCCCAGTCTTGGAAGACCTTTAACACTAGAATTGTAAGTTGAGCTTTAAGATACATTTTCGTGGAGGTATCAAAGGAGACTAAGCTGGCTCGTAATCACCTTGTGAATGTAATTAAAATTAGTGGCACACGAGGGACTAGGGCTGGTGTCATGTGATTTCTTGTACTCACCACATTACTCCAGCGCCCGACCTGAGAAGGTAGTCAGGTGATTCTTGTTGAATTGAGCTGATCTGTATATGCTGAGTACAGGGAGGAGGCTGTCAGTTTTGCCATTTGCTTTTGTTTGGATGCTGCTATAGACGCATTCACTTGATAAATTACAGTATACAAAATAAGACAGTGTGAGTCTATTTTGCCATTCAAAATGCCATGCTAAATGTTTCATAATTGGCTTAAATTAGCACGGTTTCTCTCGTTTCTCATCTCTACTGAAGAATAAAAAATGGAGTTAGACTGTGATATGAGGGGTTTGTTGCATTTGTATGAGGAAGTTTCATGAAAGTGACATTTACTAGACATTTAAAATGGAGGAAGACTGTGGAGTTGCTTTTCCTGAGGTTGCGGCAAGTAAATACCACTCATCTGTCAAGACCGAATAAAGGGGTGTGGTGTCAGACACAGTAGGGGAGATTAAAGAACTAATCATACCAATCTGACTGACATGTTTTCTCGATAGTACATTGTGTAACTCACACACACAAAGATAGCTTATACTGTATGGAAAACGTATTTGCAAATTCACAATTCTTACACTGAAAACTAGGTTTAACAGAAGCAATTTTGGTTGAGGCTGAAGAGAGTGGCCATGGACTGACATGTGACCTTGGGCTGCTCCTGGGTTTTCGGACTCTTCCTTTCTTCCATTTCCCTCCTTTCCATCATTTTGAGTGTGATCTAACCCCAAGCTTCCTCCTGAATGCTGGGGCCCGACTATCTGCTAACAGGCCCTCCTGAAGGCAGTTTCTTTTCTGCTTGAACATTCTAGTCTGGCCATTATAACCACACTCTGATGTCTGTCAGTTGTGGTCAGTTTTGTTTAGGATTTCCCTTAAACCAGCTGCTAGACAGGCAACCACCTGAGGATGATGCTTTGTTATCTCTGGAAACCAAGTTGTGTCTGCTCTGCCCGAACTGCTTTCTGCTTGCACAGTGTCGTGGACTACTTCTGCACTTTAAGGAATTTACTTCAAGGGGGACAGATGGTGGCACAATAGTAAAACGCCATTCTCCGCGTAGCAATCCCACACAGGGAAGGTTCCTGGTTCATATCTGGAGATCTCTTTGTGTATGCCTGGCATACATTTGCCCATGATCTGGGTCTTGCTGAAGCTGAGAGTGGCATCAAGACCCTGTTGAGGATGCTTTCTCTTCCTCTTTCTCTCTCTCATTATGGAAAAAACTGAATAAATTTAAAACAAACAAACAAACAAACAAAAACAAGAATTTACTTCTAGTTGTAACAGTGTGTCTTATAATGCTACAGCTAATTGGCCCATCTTACTAATGATATGAAAAACATCATACTGATGATTTGAAAGACATATTAGTTTGGAAAGCAGGAGAATGTAGGGTCAGGCTGCTTGGATTCAAAAATCCAGCTTCACCACTTACTCTCTAGCTTGAACTCATGTGAAGAGCTAGCAAGTTAGTCTGTCGTAGTCTCATAGATGATGGCAGAAGACATCAGAAGACATGGAACTCTTAGATCGGTGACAAAGGACAGTGTATTATTCACAGCAATAGCTATAGTCACAGTATCAGCATTTGTGCTGATTCCTAGACTCTGGCTGCATTACAGGAAAGGAATGCCAAGTATAAAAAGCCCAGAACCAGCAGTTGCCATTAGTTTTGTCACTTGACTTGCATGTAGTGGACCACGGTTCAAGTCCAGGACCTGGAAGCTTAAACCTTACGCCGGGTGCAAATGCATGTGTGCCCAGAATCCCAAGAGAAGAATGGAGGAGGTATTAAAAATGAAGTAAAGCAAGCCTATGATATATTAGAAAGCATTTCATATCGTTATTTGATTACTCTCTTCTTAGTTTGACTTACAAATCACCATAAACTTGGTCCTTGAGGGGAAAAAAATAGACAAATTAAATAAAAATATAAATAGTGAAAAGTTAAAATAAGTAACCCATAGCTCCTCTTCTCCTTTATCACCATCATAGTCATTATCTCCATGGCAGAAAAAAAAAATCCAAAAAACTGAAAAAAAAAAAAAAAAGTACTTATTGAGTATGTAGATGAGTTTGAAAGTGGTCTTATTCTGGCTAGTGTCAGATAAATTGTGGTGGAATATCTGGCAGCTTTGTGTCAATAACTTTACACTGTCAATGACGTTATGGACAAATGACTACGGTCTGAGGAGAGTAGCAAGGAGGAGGGAAAGAGTGGTTAACAAATAATACCTAATTCTAGAAGGTAGTGTGAAAATTCAGTGAAGAAATGTATCCTAAAAAGACCTAAAATACTCAACTCAATGATTTTTTTTTTCTTTTTTTTTTGGAGAGGTTTTTGCTATAGGGCGCGTGCGCTCACCAGACAGACAGAGAGAGACAGAGAGACAGAAAGCGAGAAATCACCCCCCAGGGGGGATGGCCACGCCGCAATCCCTTCTCCTCCATTCTCCTCTCGGGATCTTGGGCACGCACGCACACGCGCCCGGCGTGAGTTTAAGCCGCCGGGTCCGGGACTCGAACCGTGGTCGACTACGTGGGAATCCAGCGACATAGCCATTACGCTAACTGCTGGTCCCTCAACTCAATGATTTTTGAACCTCTTCCTAACACTGATCCTATTGTTTCACTCTTTTTTTAAGTATAATCATAGCTTTGGCTTTTATAGGGCTCTGAAATTCTTTCAGGGACTCTAGGATGAATTTGAGCATGCTCAGGTAGCTGAAACAAGATTTTAATGAACTAGAAATAATAAGGAATGCGAATAGCCCTTTCTCTTTTGTCTTCCTCAAGTCCTCTGCAAAATCGCCTTTCACTCCAGGTAATTCTGTCCCAGGTGTCCCAGAGGTGTCTCACATGTGCACCTGGGATGGTGGTCTGTGGTCCTGCTCACAGTGAGCACTGCGCTGCCCTCTGCTGGGCATGGCAGGAACTGGTCCATATTGATGCTCTGCACCTCTTCCTAACGCACTGTAGTGGTGTCCCTGTGTAAGAGGGAGAGAGACAGAGACACAGAGCAACCGATATAAAACATGCCTTTTCCCTTTTGCTTTAGAGAAGTCCCCAAAGCAGTGTCACTTGTTTCTTCCATGCTGTGAAAAGCTTAATGAAATAGTGTTTACAGTTTCTACTTGTTAACGCTCTCTCTCTAGAATCAGATTCTGGAGATGAATTTGAGTGAGTCGCAGGCAGTACGGAAAAACCCCTAGATCTAAGACTCTTGCCATGAGAAAGTCTTTGTTATGGTCAGCCCCGTCCCAGCTGGATGTGTGCTCCCATAGGAAGAGTTCTCTCTTATAGGCTTCCCAGCCTTTCCTGCAACAGCTTCTCTAGAACCATTCCACCAGTTTGTATTTGTGTTCCGTTATGTCACAAAGCAGTAAACACAGTTAAAGCTTTTTTGCAGGCTACTAAGTCCTCTGGTCTCTAAGTTTCCTCTGGACTCATCTCAACAAGCATGCTTAAACCTAGTACCTGACAAGTCTAGGGTCCCAGTGATTCCTGACCCAGGCACATACATACAAAGGAATTCGCTTATATCCTGCCCACGTCCACATGTGAATGTGAATACAAGCATTGATTTCAAGATAGATCACAGATCATTTACTTATTCACTCTTTTGGAATCAAAGAAGAAATACAGGGCTATAGACAGTTCCTGTATCATCACTGTCATAATCTGTGGCTTTACTTATTATCTTCAAAGACATTAATTCTGCTGGTAAAGCTTGATTTACACTATCTCATGGTTAACTCTGAAAAAATATTCCTTCTAAGGTCAAAACACTAGTATCAACAACTCCATACTCAATCCCTATGGTTGAATAGATAGTGTTCGAGTCAGGCACACGCAGGACATGTCGAAATTAGTTCAGCGCCGGATGTTCTAATGTTCTTCTCTTCTAATGCTTTCAACCTCTTTGCCTCAGGTTATGCAGATGTATCTTCCATTCTGTGGAATTGCCATCTCTAATGCTCAGCTCTTTGCTGCCTCAAGGAAAGAATATGAAAGAAGTAGGGTAAGTAGAAAGAAAACCGTGCTGACAAGCTTCAAAGAGCTGTCTTTCTGGTTTCTGTGAACCATTGTGTGTTTTAAAAATAGCACATTATTTTCTAATAGCCCAGCAATCCTTTTTATTCAGATAATCCTGCAAGGCTATGGTTAAAGGTACCTTTTAAGCAATAACCTGAAATAAAAGTGAACAAAAATTCTCTATTGTGGTTTGGGGAAATAGAAGCTTGTGGTTGTTTTTGTTGGTGGTGGTGGTTTTTTTTTTTAAGTAAAATTAATTTTACATCTATAGTGTAAGGCAGCAGGTGTATTCTTGTTTACTTATAGCTGTGAAAGAATAACACAATTTGGTAATTTTTCAAAAATTTTGTTCTTTTAAGAAGCAAGGTGGTGTGGCAGTTAAGAAACTGAACTCCTACACAGTCAAGCGCAGTTTTAGTCCAGGACCTGGTGGCTTGAAAATCATGCTGGGCACGTGTGCATGTGTGCCCAAAATCCCAGGAGGAGAAAGGGGGAAAGGGGTTGCGATGTGGCCATCCCCCCCTGTGCGGGGGGAGGGGTGATTTATCACTTTCCCTCTCACTGTCTGTCTCTGTCTTTCTCCTGTGAGTGCACACACCTTACGCAAAAACATAAAAAAAGAAGCAAGGTATATTAGAAACATGATTTCATTCACCCTCTAGGTTTTGGTTTTGAATTGAAAAGTTTTCTGGAGAGCAACACCAGATACGTAGGGCAATAACACAAAAACTACTTAATAGCATTTTGAAGAAGCATACTTAGAGGGATAGATCTCATATATCTTCATGAGTTCAAAATGAAATAGTAATTAAGCAAAGGCTGGTATTCAAAAAACGCATATGTAATTTTTTATTATTTTATTTTATACATTCAATCACTGTACATTATTACAACTTCTGAAATGAATTACCCAACATGAATATACTACACACCAGTCCAGCTGGAGATATCATACACATTATCATCAACAGACAATCCTCCATTTCTGTATCTCTCAAATGTCTTGCCTCTTTATTTTTCTCCTTGATTCCTTTCCTCTCACTCTCCCCCACCTCCCACCCTCTTTGCACACAGTCTCCAGTATCCATAACCATTTCCCATGCCTTTATATACCCCAGTCATTCAGTTTCTGCCATAGAGTGCAGACAGTCGGCATATATTAACTGGAGACATACAGTGTCTCTCTTTCATAGACTGACTTGCTTCATTCAGCAGTAAATCTTCCATAGTTATCTACTTTCTATCAAATGACAGGGTCTTGTTATTTTTTATGGTTGACTGGTATTTCATAGAGTATATGTACTACACTTTTTCAATCTATTCATCTGTTCATGGACATTTGGGTTGGTTCCATGTCTTAGCAATCATGAATAATGCTGCAATAAGCATAGATATGCGAGTGCTTTTCTGACTGAGTGCTTTCCTGTCCTTTGGGTAGATACCCAGGAGTGCAATTGCTGGATCATATGGTAGTTCTATTTGTAGATCTTTACAGAACCTCCATATTCATCTCCATAATTCACAATTTACAGGCCCATCAACAGTATAAAAGAGTTCCTTTTTCACCACAGCCTTGCCAGCACTTACCAATGCATGTATAATTTAAAATATAATTTATAATATAGAGATAATTAAATTATGTTAGACTCATTCTACTTTAAAATATAGAACGATTGCCATCACAACTTACAAATATACTTAACAAGATGTTAAAAAAGGCTTGAAACCCTCAGCTAGGATGGTAATCAAAATAATTACAAATTTTACTTGCTAAGTATTATGAATTACGAATATTTCACAGTCAACAGATGAACACAGTAGACTACTAAAATCATTTTTCTTAGCATGATATACCACATCTTTTCTCTGACCTAGATCACTTTTTCATCTGTAGCCGCATATCTACCCATCTCCTTTCATCTTGCATTCCAGTAATAAAATCATGAATGTTCAGAAACAATCTGATTCATTTTATCATACTTTTAACTACATTTCTCCCTCTGGTTTCAATGCCTGATGTACAGTCTCCCTTCCCACTCCCTCCTGCCTTGCATATCTGTGAGGGTCCAGATCTTTCCAGTTCATCTCTTCTTCTTCTCTTACTACTCTTTTCTGAATGTGTTCCATTGCTGTTCTATTGTGGGCATCTATCACACTGCATTGTTTAATAATGGTCCTCCTCTCCAACTATAGTATGAACTCCTTATGGGAAACTTCATGCATCATTAATCTTTGCATCCTCATGTAAGGCACAATTCATTTATTCATTCTGTAAGTATTTATTGTGTGGTTATCTTCCACCACCACCAATCCAAAGTCTCTACCCTTATGTAACTTACTATTCTAGTGGGAACAATAGATGAAAGACAAGGAAATAAATAAAAAAATATATAGTATCTGGTAGGTGATGGGTTTTATGAGAAAAAATAAAGGGAGATAAAGCAATAGAGACTGGAAGGGTTAAGTTAGGAAGATGTTTACTTTAGGGGGTGATAAAGAAGGTCTCTATGAAGGAATGCCATCTGAGCAGAAACCTGAATGAAATGAAGGAGCAAAAAGCCACACAAAGGCCTGAAGCAAGCACTCAAGCCAGGGCGATATCAAGCCAAGGTCCCAGGTTAGGAGAAAACTTGGCTGGTGTATTTAAAGAGCAGAGAGAAAAGGAGAGAGTGAAAAAAAAAATAGTGAGGATGAAGAGATAGGCCAGAAGCCCAGAGATAGGTAGAAAGGCCTGTGGGCATGCAAGGACTTTGGCTTTTATTCTGAGGGCTATGAAAAGCCATTAGAAGATTTTGAGATGAGGCTTATTTACTTTTAAAAAAGATTATTATGGGGCCAGCAGGTGCTGTAGTTATTAAGGAGCTGGACTCCCACATTGTGGATTATGGTTTGAGTCCCAGACCTGGCATCTTGAAAATCACGCTGGGCGTGTGTGTGTGTGTGTGTGTGTGTGTGCCTAAAATCCCAAGAGAATGGAGGAGAAGGGATTATAGTGTGGCCAGTCCCCAGTTTCTTTTTTTCATTATTATTATTTTTTATATTACATTTAATCAAATGTATGTTTACAGTGTATAACATTTCTTTTTCCAGCATGATTATCATGCATGTCAGTCAAGACAAAAATATCACTATTTAATTTTTATTTTTCACAAGCACATATTAATATAATTTAAAACAAACTTAAAAATGCATGTTATTTAAAAATAAAAAATAACAAATAAAAAAACATTACTATATACATCCTCATCAGCAAATAGCTTTCCAATTTTTCTCAGATTTTTTTAGATATACATTTTTATGAGTTTTTTAAACATTCAATTGCTATGCATCATTTTATTTGTTAAAGAGAATTTACCCAAAATGAAATGCTTCTCAGACCAGTCCACTTGAGAATACTGTACACGTTATCATTAACAGATAATAAACCATTTTTGTGTCCCATAAATGTCATGCATATTACTTCTCCTGATTTTCTTCTCTATACTCTTCCCTTCTCCCTCCATCTCCTATTCCACACTGTCATCCATAACTATTTTCACTGCTTTTATGCCCTCCAATATTTCCATCTCTACCAGAGTGCAGATAGTTGGTATATATTAAGTGGATACACACAATATCTTTCTTTCATAGCCTGGCTTGCTTCACTTAGCAGTAAATCTTCCATATTCGACCACTTTCTATCAAATGCCAGGGTCTTGTTATTTTTTATGGCTGAGTAGTATTCCATAGAGTACATATACCACACTTTTCCAATCCATTCATCAGTTTGTGGACAATTAGGTAGGTTCCATGTCTTGGCAATTGTGAATAATGCTGCAATAAACATTGATGTGCAAGCACTTTTCTGACTGAGCGTTCTCCTGTCTTTTGGGTAAATACCCAGAAGTGGGATTGCTGGATCAAATGGTAGTTCTATTTGTAGATCTTTGAGGAACCTCCACATTGTTCTCCACAGTGGTTGAACTAGTTTACATTCCCACCAACAGTGTAGAAGGGTTCCTTTTTCACCACATTCCCGCCAACACTTATCACTTTTTATATTCTTCATCTTTGCCATTCTGACAGGGGTTAGGTGGTATCTCATTGTGGTTTTTATCTGCATCTCCCTTATGATGAGGGATGTTGAGCATTTCCTCATATGCTTTTTGGCTGTTCATATGTCTTCCTTAGAGAGATTTTTGTTCAGCTCATTTTCCCATCTTTTAATTGGGTTAATCATTTTTTTTCGCATGAGACACTTGAGTTCCCTATGTATTCTGGTTATCAGTCCCTTGTCTGAGGCATATTTAACAAAAATATTTTCCCATTCTGAGGGTTGTCGGTTCACACTTGTTACTGTGTCCTTTGCTGTGCAGAAACTTTTTAGTCTAATATAGTCCCACTTGTCTATTTTAGGGATTATTGCCTATGCTTTGGGAGTCTTATTTAAAAAGTCTTTGCCTACTCCAATGTCCCCCAGAGTTTCCCCAGCATTTCCCACCAGTAGTTTTATTGTTTGAGGTCTTAGGTTCAGATCTTTGATCCATTTTGAGTTGACTGTTGTTAGTGGTGAAAGATGGGGGTTCAGTTTCATCTTTCTGCAGGTGGATACCCAGTTTTTCCAGCACCATTTACTAAAGAAGTTTTCCTTTTCCCAATGGATTGACTGATATCCTTTGTCAAAGATCAGTTGGCTGTAAGCTTTGGGGGTTATTTCTGGGGTCTCTATTCTCTTCCATTGGTCCACATGTCTGTGTATGTCATGTGGATGCCAATACCATGCTGTTTTGATGACCACAGCTTTATAATATATCTTGGGATCAGGGAGTGATATGCCTCCTACTCCATTCTTCTTGCGCAGGATTGCTTTTGCAATACGAGGTCTTTTATGGTTCCAGACAAATTCTATGATTGCCTTTTCTAGATCTCTGAAGAATATCTCTGGTATTTTGATTGGAATTGCATTAAACATGTAGATTCATTTGGGTAGAATTGCCACTTTGATTATGTTAATTCTTCCAATCCAGGAGCATGGGATGTCCTTCCACTTTTTTATGTCACTTTCAATATCTCTTTTAAGATTTTCGTAGTTTTCTTTATAAAGGTCTTTGACTTTCTTAGTTAGGTTTATCCCTAGGTATCTTATACACCTTGTGGCTACGGTGAAAGGGATTTCTTTCTTCAGCTCTGCTTCATTCAACTTGTTGTTCTGTTTGTAGATCTTGAGGAACCTTCATATTGTTTTCCACAATGGCTGGACCAATTTGCATTCCCACCAACAGTATTGGAGAGTTCCCCTTTCACCAAAACCCCACCAGTACTTTTCATTTTTTGTATTTTTGTTCTTCACCATTCTAACAGGGGTTAGGTGGTATCTTATTGCGGTTTTAATCTGTATCTCCCTTATAATAAGGAATGTTGACCATTTCCTCATATGCTTTTTGGCTGGTCGGATGCCTTCCTTAGAGAGATTTTTTGTACAGCTCATTTTCCCATCTTTTAATTGAGTTAATAATTTTTTTCATGTAAACCACTTGAGTTCTCTGTGTATTATGGCTATCACTCCTTTATCTGAGGCATAGTTTACAAAAATATTCTCTCACTCCAAGCCAACCCTCCATTTCTCACTCTCCCTCTCACTGTCTTTCTCCTCTTTCTCTTCCTGGCGAGCACATGTGCCTTATGGCAAAAACGAAAACAATAACAAAAAAAGAGGTTATTATCGATCCCCTAGAAACAATAAACTGGCTGAGGAGGAGAAAGGAAGACTCAAGACAGAAAGAGGAGCTAGGGAAAGACTGTGTTAAAATTAGGAAATAATATGGCTGGGATCAGCACAGTGAGAAGTGAGAAATTTTAGTGGGGCTTACTCACGTAACTGAGGAAGACTTTCCTGCTTGTGCAGCTGGAAAGTAAATAGTTTGATACAAGAAAGTAAAGTTTTTGTAGAGATGTCAGAACTGGAGGTTAAGATATGGGAATCATCTGGACCAGCAGTTGGCATAATGGTTATGTTGCTGGACTCCCACATGGCCAACCATGGTTCAAGAACTGGATCCAAAGGCTTGAAACTCACGCCAAACATTTGTTCATGTGTGCCCAAGATCTCGAGAGGAGAACGGAGGAGAAGGGATTGCAGTGTGACCATCCCCCCACCGGGGAGTGATTTCCTGCTTTCTGTCTCTGTCTCTCTGGTGAACACACGCATCCTATGGCAAAAATATTTCTTGAAACAAACAAATAAAAAAGACATAAGAATCATTAACACACAGTTGGTATTTATTTATTTAAATTGTCAGAAAGCATGAGGGCTCACCAGAGACAAAGAGCAGAGAAAGAGAAAGCATTTCTCCTTGATGGGGTGTGGTGACCCTGCAATCCATTTCTTCATCCTGTTGGGATTTGGGGAACACATATACATGAGCCCAGTGTGTTTTCCAAGTCACTAGGACTTTGATTCAAATGACGGTTAGCCATGTGGGATCCAGTTCCATTAGTCACTAGGTTACGAGGCTGGTCCTACTCGGTATCTAATGCTGGGGCATCATGGCCCAGCCATGGAGGCGACCTCTGCTAGGGCACTATTCTCCCCAGACTTGGACCCTAGAAGGATTTGGCTTTAATTCCTGGTCCAACCTGAAGAGTGGCACTACACTGTGTGCCTGTCATCCCAGTCGGTCAGGGAAGGCCGATTGCAAACTCAAGGCTGGCCTGGTCAACACAGTGAGACCCTGTCTACAATAAAATAAGATAAAACTAGGAATCAGCTGGGTTAATCTAGGGATGACTGTGTAGATAAGAGAAGGGAAGGTCAAAATTTTATCCCAGAACCTGAAGACCACCAGGAAAAGGCAGTGGGGGCAGCACAGATAATACACTTGTTTCCTAGAAGGCAAGTGACAGCAAGAAGCAGGTAGTAGTCAACTGTGTGAAATGCTTCTAGTGTCTGTCGAATTGCATATCATCCTAGATTTTCTTCTCTTTTACTCCTATTCTGGAGCTAGTCTGCATTGTTACTTGTAAAACTTTCATCATTTGTTAATAAAGCAGCAATTTTTAATTAGAAACAATAAAATTACTATGATATGGTTTGTCAGTGCAAGACTCAAGGCACAATTAGTTCTTCCTCTGAGATAAATGTTCTTGCTTATAGGTCCCAGAGGCTCCATGTGCACAGTCACAACAAATTCAAAAGTTAAATAATTGTTCAGTTAATACGATCCATCTGAAGAAGTAGTCTGGATGACTAAGGAAATAATGTTTTTATCCTCCTTAACAACAGAGAATTGGTTTGTAATTATTCCGACAATTGTCTCCTTTCAGTATCATATTTGAACATGAAATCGTTGCACATAGATCTCTTGCAGCAATTGGCTGTCCAAATGCCAAATTGTCGAGGCTCGCTTAAAACTTTTTCTATGTCTGGCCTCTTTTCTTTGCTTTGGGATCGTAGAGCAGTAAGACCATGAGCCATAGTCAGTCTCTCTTTGGAGATAATGCTGCTCACGATATTTGGTCCTCTTTCAATTGCTCAGAAAACTAGACTCATTTCATGGATCTCTTCACTTATTCAAATGCTTTTCTACCTGAATTGATTCAGAGAAGACATTTTCCCATGTTTCAAATGTTTTAAGGACAAATCAAATTCATTACTTTAGTTGAAAATTAGTCACATCCTTTAGCTGATAATCAACACCATGATGAATAGATGTGAATTTGAAAATTCATGAAATCCTTTTGTGAGAGATCAAACTTGAGACTAAACATCTTATTAAATTCTATTGAATAAAGCACCCTCTGGACAATCCACTGGCTATGTAATTTTCTGATTGCTTTCTGGTAGAAGCATAATACAAAGCACCTGCACATAGCCCACTATCCTTAAATCTCTGGATACACCTATGTCATTAAAAATTCCAAACAAATATTTCAATGCAAAAATTGCAAGCTAGAGAAAAATGACAGGTTATGACAATTTAATAAGTGAGTACACAGTTTTCAGGTTAGAACTTAGGTTTTTTTCTTTTATTTGTGTGCTTTTCATTCTGTTATCTTAACAGAACCTTTAATGGTATTTTCTTTCCTGAGACACAATCATATCTAAGTGTTCTGGACAATTCGAAATGAGACAGTATTTTCTCTTATGTATAGAGGGATTTATGAGGATTCTATCTATCCATATTTTGAAGGTTCTGAATCTTAATTAGCATTCACCTTCATAATTCTTTCAGAGTTCTGTGAGAGATGAGCATTAGTGAAAATAAGTCTCAAGTGTGACTAGGAAGCTATTTCTTCCTGATGGTGAGGAAGAGCTGTTTTGCAATTCTAAGAGATAAATGTGGAGAGAATCTCCTACTACAGTAGGAGATGGGGAAAGCCTGAAGCCAGTGACTGCATGATCCCTATTAATTGGCTTACCTCTAGCCTCGGTTTGTTTTGCAGTTTAAGAGTGTGTTAGAAGGGTTGGCTCCATGGCACAATAGCAATGCACTGCTTGAGAGAAGCTGAAACCACATGACAACTGTAGTTTGAATCCCTGGCCCGGTCAGATTGAAATGCCAGGCAGGGGAGTGAGTGCTCAAGATCCCATGGGCTGGAGAACTGGAGGAACGGGATCGCCAGGTGGACAGACCTCGTGAAGGGTGTTCCCCTTTCTTCCTCCCTCTCTCTCTCTCACACACATGCACACCTGCCCTAATAGAAATAAAGAAAGAAAAAATAGGTATTATAAAATAAAGTGAGAAGGGCTAGCAGATGGCATGGTGGTTAAGGTGCTAGACTCCCACATGACCAACCACTGCTTGAGTCTTGGACCTGGCAGCTTGCTTTCTCACTTTCTGTCACTCTCCCTCCCCCAACCCCCATCTCTCTCTGGTCAAATTAAATAATAATAATAAATATAAATAAATAATTTTAAAAACAAAATAAAGCAGTAGAAATATGTCAAAAACAATCATAAATGCCTTTAAAATTGGTCGTTCAAAAATATTTATAATATTTCATTAGAATAAAGACTGCATGGAATTTCAAGGGGAAAAAAACATTTTTTCCTGTCTTATATTCACCTAAATACATCCATGTCATCTTTCCTAGGCTTTGCTAGAGGTGGTTAATGATCTCTTTGAAGAGCAGACTGACCTGGAGAAAATTGTCAAGAAAATAATGCACCGAGCCCAAACTCTGTTGAAATGTGAGCGCTGTTCTGTTTTACTCCTAGAGGACATTGAATCACCAGTAAGTGGTCTTTATCTTTCATATAGTCTTGGAGACAGTGTGACTAGAATAAAGTTGAGTTTATTTGTAATTAAAACTTATGAAATTGTGACTCGAACTACTCTCTTCCTGACTCTTCTAGCCATAGATGGCTTTGTATAAAAATGAGAGTTTTTAATTTCTGTTACATATGTTTTCATTTTTATTTTCCTGTTACCTTAAAAACATTGACTCTGAAACTGATGGGGTCTACCCCAGCCCATGTGTTTACACATTGGAGGAACTAGGAGCTAACAGGTCTGTCTAATCTCGCAGAGTTCAATTAGAAGACAAAGTTAAATGTCAGTCTCCCACTTTATTTACCCATTAAGGAGAAGGCCCTCAGCATTTCTGAGCTTAGACTGCAGTCCAGACAGTGCTCTGCTGCTCTCTCTCTCTCTTTAAGAATTATTAATTTAATTTTATTAATTATTATTTTTTCTTTAATTTGCTATAGAATACACATGCTCACCAGTGAGAGATAGAGAGAGAGAGGGAAAGTGAGAAAGCAAGCTACCAGGTCCAAGACTCAAACCACAGTCAGCCATGTGGGAGTCTAGCGCCTCAACCACCACACCACCTGCCAGGCCCTTCACAGCCCTCTTAAAAAGAGGAAGTCGGGACCAGCAGTTGGCATAATGGCTATGTCGCCGGACTCCCATGTAGTCGACCGTGGTTCAAGTCCCGGACCCGGTGGCTTAAACTCACACTGGCGTATGTGTGTGCGTGCCCAAGATCCTGAGAGGAGAATGGAGAAGGGAGTATGACATGGCTATCCCTTCTAGGGGGTGATTTCTCTCTTTCTATCTCTCTGTCTGTCTCTGTCTTTCTAGCGAGTGTGCTTGCCCTATAGTAAAAACCTCTCAAAAAAAAAAAAGAAAAAAGAAAATAAGAGAAAAAAAGAAAGTCAGCAAACAACTTGAGACACAGATGTAAGTTGTGCCCTATGCTCTTGGAGCTCATATAAATTGAACTGGAACTAAGTGGCATGAGCAGCCTTGGCTGGGCTGTTCTCTGAAGCTGAAGTTTGCAGGCTCTCTCACGGCTGCTTTGGACCTATGGATGCACAGAGCAGCCTGATCAGCTGAAGGAAGCTCCTTCCATACCACTCCAGGGTTTCCAGTTACTCCAAAAGAAAGCTTCATCTAGTTCAGTGCCCCAGGCCTGCTGTGCTGTGGTGATCTGTGGCTAGTTTTCAGGTTTGTTAAACTCTGGCTCTTTTGGAGGAAATCTGCTGGGTAAATAAACAACAATATTAAAAATAATGATCATCATCAGTCTAAGTTCTTGGAAGCTAAATGTCTAAACCCTCGTCAGCAATTTAGCACATTTGCTGAGAACTTTCTCCAAAGACCAGGAATTATCTAGTGATTAAGAGTTACTAGAAAGTGGACAAATAAGGAAGATTTACTGCTAAGTGAGGCAAGTCAAACTATGAAAGAGAGGCATTGTATGTCCCCACTCAATATATACTGAATATTGGCACTCTATGTCATAAGCTGAATGATTGGAAAATATAAAGGCATGGAGAGCAACTGCAGATACCAGAGACTATGGGAGGGTGGGAAATGGGGGAGGGCCCTCTTGCCCATTCCACAAAAATGAAAAATTATCTGTTGAAAATACATATGGTAATATCTTTGACTGAACCAACATATGGTGTATTCATGATGGGAAAATTCATTTGGTATGCTGTAATGACACACAGTGACTAAATGTTGGAAAAATAAAGAGTTTCTAATAGCTCAATATCTCATAGAATGATATTTGGTAAAATATCTATTTTACTTAGAAAAGAGTATTCTCCTTGCATATAGATTTGTTTTTCTCAAAGAATAAGAACCTTAGGGTAAATTTGGAGATTTAATAATAAGTACTGCAAAGCTTACAATGCTGAGTTTTTTAATATATATACATTTGAAATGATTAGAAGTATATCCCAGATTTCAGTGGAGTCTGGGATTAGGTCTATTTCAGTGAGTGTGGTATACATAAACAATAGCCTTGCAAGTGTCCTGTGATTGTATTAAACTCAGCTGCACCCTGGGACAACAAGCACATGCACACATGTGTGCACCCACACACACCCATAGTCCATATTATGGAGTGCTTCAGATGTTTGTGGGCCTATGAAGATATTAAAAACGTATTGTAGAACTAGAGGTCTGGAACAGAAGATGGTATAATGGTTACATCACTGGATGACAGATCATTCTACAAATGTTTTGAAAAAAAATTACAAAATTAGAAATTTGTACTTTACAACTATTAAAATATAATTTTACTGAAGGCAAAATAATGCCTTTCATGTAAATATAAAGTAAATGCAGCTTAAAGATTATTTTAACTCATAATTTATGAGAGAGCCAAAATAATGTTAAAAGCAGTTTGAAGAGGTTGTGAGAAATTAGGTATTTACAGGCAATGTTAAGATTAAAATTTAAACTTTGAAACAAAACTGATTAGAGACAAAGCTGAGCCATAAACTGGAACCTACAAGATTACCCTTTCCATTGAAGAGAAATTACTCTCTCTGCAGGAGGAAAAGCAACAAGTTAGCACGTAACCTGAGACTGAAGTCTGTTAGTAGTAACCTAAGTACATCCATTCCTTAGAACAAAGATTGGTAATATTTTTCTGTAAACGTCCCAGTTGTAAATATTTTAGACTTTGTGAATCAGAGTCTGTTGCAGTTACTAAACTGTGCCATTATGGAATGACAGCAGTCATGGATGGAATACAGAGGATGAGAGTGGCTATGTTCTCATAAAACTTCACATATTTACACAAATAGGTGATGTTTTAGATTTAGCTTGCAGGCAGTAACTTACAGATCCCTGCCTAGGTAATCCGGGAGGGTCTTTGCCCCTTTATGAAATCAAAAGATGAGTTATTCAGCTTTTTGCCTCATTTCTATACTGTCAATGTTAATTTAAGATAAACTAAAGACATAATGTTAAAGATAATGCGAAAATACTGGTTAAAATTGTTTTATAGTTATTAGGTAAAGGCTTTCTAGAACACTTAATGCAATTTCTAACAAAATATAAGTGTATTAAAACACTTAAAAATTTTTCAGCCATAAAATATATAAAGACTTAAAAGAATTGTAGCAACCAGTATGAGAGTGGGTTTGAGAAAATGGACATTCTCATAATGGATGGTAGAAATTTAAGTTGGGATAGCTTTCATGGAGGTCAGTTTGGTAAAAATGTATTTCTATCTTAAAAGGGAAGTCTTTGCATGCCAAATTTCCTGCTCTTAAAATTTATAAAACAATAATGTTTATTGCAGAACCTGCAATTAAAATACAAATAATCCATATGTAAACACGTTTTATATAATAAAATTCTATGTTGTTCTTTGAAACAATTATGTATATCTGCTTTCATAAGAACAACATTTTTTAAGAGGTTTTTGCTATAGGGCACGTACGCTCGCCAGAAAGATAGAGAGAGACAGAGAGACAGAAAGCAAGAAATCACCACCCCCCCTCCGGGGAGGTGGCCATGCCACAATCCCTTCTACTCCATTCTCCTCTCAGGATCTTGGGCACACACGCACATGTGCCTGGTGTGAGTTTAAGCCACTGGGTCCAGGACTTGAACCACGTTTGACTACATGAGAGTCCAGCGACATAGCCATTATGCTAACTGCTGGTTCCAAGGAACAACATTTTTGATATATTTTAAGTGATAATATATATAAGGAAGCTATTTTTATGAAAATATAGGTACATAAATGGGATCATATTTTCACAACCATTAAGCTGATGGAGTTTTTTTTTTTAAAGAGATTTTTGCTATAGGGTCCATGCATTCACCAGAGAGACAGAAAGCTAGAAATTACACCCCAAGAGAGATGGCCACACTGTATTCCCTTCTCCTCCATTCTTCTCTCGGGATCTTGGGCACACACGCATATGTGCCAAGCATGAGTTTTAAGCCACTGGGTCTGGGACTTGAACCATGGTTGACTATGTGGGAGTCCAGTAAAGTATTCATTATGCCATCTGCTGATCCCAAATTGATGGAGTTTAAGATTTCTTCTTCTGAGCCATGTCTCCTTGCATTTTCTCTTCCTAAGGAGAGTCATAGCTTATCATCTCATGGGCAGAAACTATTCAACCTCTTAGGAAGAGAGTGAACCTAAAAATCAGCGTGGCAGAAGACAGGATTTGTTAAATGAATTTGTTTTACCTTTTAGAAATTACCGAACAATCTGAAAACACAAAGAACAAGAACTGCAAACTTAATAATCCAAAAAAGGGGTCCAGCAGATGGCCTAACAGTTACATCTCTGGACTCCTACGTAGTCAGCTATGGTTTGAGTCCTGGACCCAATGGCTTAAAACTCACTCAGGGCACGTGTGCATGCGTGCCCAAAATCCCAAGATGAGAATGAGAAAGAAGGGATTGTGGCATGGTCATCCCCCTGGGGGGTGATTTCTCACTTTCTGTCTCTGTCTCTCTCTGTCTTCCCAGCAAGTGCATGTACCCTACAGCAAAAATCTCTCAAAAAAAAAAAAGTCTATAAAGAAGAAGCACTCATAACCCTATGCCACCTATCATCATCCCATAGTGCCCTGCCTAAAGTCAGGAGAGTTTCTGAATGCGGGGACATTTGATGGAATGAAATAAAAGGCTGAGTGAAGTGACCTGCCTTGAGCCAGAGTACAGTGTTCACCAGAACGAGCCGGGCACTCATGCTTGGAACAGTAACAGTAACAGTGGGTGCCTAGGCAGGCAGGGATTTTTCTCGATCCATCCTTGCTGCCATAGACTGGCAGGGAGAGGAAGTGGAAACTTGCAGACCAGCCATCTTGTAAACAAGACTGTCCAGTGTGTCAAGGTCAATGGGAATGTGAGTGGCAAGTCACTCTGCAGCTGCTAATCTTGGTCTGCTGAAGAGAATTAAAGGCTAAGTCATCAAATAAAAATATGCGTGCCTTATGGGACTTTACAGTAAGCAAAGGAGACTTCCCACAAAGCAGAAGCTGAAATTGCTCAAAGACAATAGACTAAAATTCAAGTGCAGCCACCCTAACTCGCTTCTATGACAAAACTCTCTTGCCCATTGTTTTTTTAATGATTAATATATAACAAAAAGCATGGGGCTTATGCAAAGACATCATAAGATTTTTTAAAAAGAAAAAGAAATATGAAATCAAAAGCTAGGTGAAGAACACACAGCAGAAAAAATTCTTAACAGTTTTCCATAAAATAAAATGAAAAATAATATGATTCCTAAGGAAAAATGAGTTTAAAATGGTTTTTGTTTTTTTTTTTTTTTTAAAGACAAGGAGTCAGGAGAAAAAAATGGTAAGCTATTAAAAAAGACAAGAAAACTAAGTGTGCAGAGCTTGTAAAGAAGTCAAAGACGGATCAACACGTGGTGTAGTGGTTGATTCACTGGATTCCCACATGGCTGACAGCAGTTCGAGTCCCAGACCTGGTGGCTTAAAATGCACTGGGTGCATGTGTGTGCATGCCTGAAGTCCTGCGAACAGAATGAAGAAGAAGGGATTACGGTGTGACCATCCCACCATGGGGTGACTTCTTGCTTTCCCTCTGTCTTTTTCCAATGAGCTCACAGGCCCTATAGCAAAAAAACTCAAAGAAAAATACGTAACCTTACAAAAATTAATGTTACATTAAAAGTACCAAAAAAGAAGAAAAGATTCTTCTAAAATACTTTCAGGGACATAAAAAATAAAATTGAGAAAATAATATAACACAATTATAAGAAGGAGAATGACAAAAATATAGTCAGAATAAAAGAAGTCCAAAATAAGAGTGACTGGTGTCTCTTGAAGAGAAAATGAAAAGCGACACAGAAAAACAACATCTAAAATTTATAACACTAGTACATTTTTCTGAAATAAAGGCAGCTACAACTTCAGGAAAAGCACTGAAACACATTTGGTGTTCATGGACCTAAAATATATTGAAAAAATTCTATGGACATCTAGGCAAAACTATTGCCATCTATTGAAGGAAAACTCATTCTGTTAGACTTCTAGTAGCGTTCTCCAGTGCTAGGACACAATAGGGCAATTTCTACAAAGCCCTCAGGAAAAAAATATATGATCCGACAATTTTAAATCCATCCAAATGAATATTCAGTTATATAAACCACAGGTAGATATTGTCAAATATGTGAAGAAGAGCATAGGAAATACAGCTCTAGAAGGGATTTTCTGAAAAATATATGCGATGTTGAAATCTAACCAAGCAAGTTATGAATGAAGAAGTCAGGATAAACAATACTGGTGTGGAGTACTAACTGTACGTATGTATGTATTTGAGAGATTTTTGCTATAGGGCACATGTGCTCACCGGAGAGACAGAGACAGAAGGTGAGAAGTCACCCCTCACCCCCAGGAGGGATGGCTGCATCACAACCCCTTTTCCTTTCGGGATTTTGAGCACTCACGCACATGGGCTGGCATTTCAAGTCACCAGGTCTGAGACTTGAACCACGGTCAACCACGTGGGAGTCCAGCTAATGGAACCATTAAGCCATCTACTGGTCCCCGGGTACTAACTGTATTTAAATGTAGAACTAAAGCTAAAATTCAGTGGGACATATACTTGTAGAAACAAATGTAAATTTTATAAAATAAACCATAACAATGATGCTCTTTCCCCATGTCCCTCAAGTGCTATGTGGCAGCAGGTGGTATGTGTCTGCGCATGCAGTGGGAAACATTACAGAAGAGAAACACCATGTTTGGGAAACACAGTGTATCTCTTCTCTACTGAGTGGCATCAAGCCTGGTGTTTGTGCTGGGTGGTGAAAGATGTTACCTTCTCTCTCAGGATTGCTCCCTGAAAATGCAATTCTGAGAAATGCTCTGATAAAGAGAGGTCAGAGCCTTAACGTTCAACACAAGACAGCATTCTGGCTCCTGTGGCCTCTCTCAATAGGCATTTTGGTTTCATGGAATGTTTTAATTTTAATATGTCAAATTCAGCAATCTTCTTTCTTGGCTTGTACTGATCCTCCAAAGATTTTGTTATAAAAGTCTTTATTTTCTCTCCATTTTTAATGGCATTCTTATATATCTTTCATAGCCATCTGGAATTTGGTTTTCATAGATGGTGTGAAACTGCATACATATAATCAATTGTCTAAGAATTCTTTGCCCCTCCTACTTTGTAATGCCACATCTCTACTTTATCAAATGTCCACATACATCTGAGCTTGTTTCTGAACTCACTATTATGTCCTATAAGTTTATTTGTCTATTTCTGCACCAGTATCACACTGTCTCAATTTCTGTAATTTCATCATTCACTTTGATATCTGATAGGGCAAGTTCTCAACGCTGTTTCCTTTTCAAATTAGTCAACCATGTTTGGCTCATTGCTCTTCTTTATAAATTTTAAGAGCAGCTTATCAAATGACATAAAAACTGTGCATAAATTTTTGTTGAAATTGCCTTGATTTATAGATCAATTTGGGGGATTCTGCAGTAACAGCATATTCAAGGGAAAGTGGTTTCAACAATAAGAATCATCATTAACGTACATGCTAAGAAGTCTCCAGGGGTGGGGGTGGGGGGTGTTCCAGGGCTGGTGCAGCAGCCTGGTGATGTAATCAAGGACCCAGGCTCAGCTCTTTCCCTCATGTCTCAGTGATTGGTCTCACCAGCCGGCTTTCCCTCCTGCTGCCGGAGACTGGCGTAGCTCCAAGCAGCATTTCATGTCATCGCATAACTTGTCCCAGGAGAAGAAAGGGAAACTTCTTTTCACATACCTTTTTTTCCCCTCAGGGAGGAACATTTTTCTCTTCTCTCCTTCTCTTTTCTTTTTTTTCTTTTCTTTTCTTTTCTTTTCTTCTTTTCTTTTCTTTTCTTTTCTTTTCTTTTCTTTTCTTTTCTTTTCTTTTCTTCCTTCCTCTCTCCCTCCCTTCCTTCCTTCTTGCCTTCCTTCCTTCCTTCCCTCCCTCCCTTCCTCCTCCTCCTCCTTCTTCTCCTTTCCTCTTAACATTCAATCATTATGCATCGTTTGTCTTGTAAAGAGAATTTACCCAACATGAAATAAAACTCATGTCAGTCCAGTTGAGAATACTATGCACATTATCATCAACAGGTAGTAAACCATTTCTGTGTGTGCCACAAATGTCTTGCCTCTCTATTTTTCTTCCCTGCTTTGGAAGGAACATTTTCCTAAAGGACACTTGTCCGACAGACTCTCCCTAAGACTTATTTATCAAGAATGAAATGTTCAAATCACTTACATTCTTAATACTTCACTGTTCTTCATCTATCATTCTCAGATTCAGGTTTGTTCAAATCTTTAGGATAATCGAGATTTATGAATATCTCCTTGTCCAGTTATATAGGTTGTTGATTTTTTTGTTTGTACCAGTTGCATGTTTTGAATTTGGGATTGAAGTTCATTATGATGGGAGGATGTTTTTGTTTGTTCATACCATTGTTTGTTTTTGTTTTTGTTTTTCTCTCTTGTCCTTTTTTCTCACCTAATATTGAACATAGCTCCCTAATCAAGAACCAGGACTTACATTAGTGGTGCAGCTCTCCTGCTGTGCGGTAATATTACATAAAGCTGGAGGCAGCTTGGTTCATTTTCTGAGGGTGAAGCTAGGTCACTTCTCTAAAGGGAACACTTTTCATCCTCGGCCCTCAGTAGGAGCTGAAATTCCAATCACACAGTAGGCCAGAATCATCAAGCTTGTGCCTTTAGAGACCTTTGCTTGTCCCTTTCTTTCCTTTCCTCATTTCTCATTCCTGTCCTTTCTTTTTTCATTTTTAACATTTAGATGTCTTTCTGTATTTTTCTTCCTATATTTTGTCTATCTTTGCTGTTTTTTTGGAAGAAATCATATTGTGAAAGGATGATCTTATAGCACCATCTCTACTGGCGTCCTATATGCTATTTTTATAATCACAAACAAACAAAACAGCATCATTTTGGAAAAGAAAAATGCTCCTTCCTCTAAAAATAACTTCAGTTTTGTTTGTTTTATTAGAATCATTCCTGGAAGCAAAAGCTTTTAATTATTATATATGTACATGATTCTAATACTTTAGAAAAATTCATTATTCAGGACTAGCAGGTGGCATAATGGTTACATTGCTGGACTCCCATGTAATTGACTGTGGTTCGAGTCCTGGACCTGGCGGCTTAAAATTCATGCCGGGCGTATGTGTGTGCATGCCCAAAATCCCAAGAGGAGAATAGAGAAAAAGGGATTGCGGCATGACCATCCCCCCAGGGGGGATTTCTTTCTTTCTGTCTCTCTCTCTCTCTCTCTGTCTCTCTGGCGAGCGCACGTACCCTATTGCAAAAATCTCTCTAAAAAATTATAAACATTTGTTATTGCAGATGCATTATTTCATGACCTCTCTACATTTGAGGAAGAGAAAGGAGAAAAAAAATTAATCTAGCTGTAGAAGCTCTGGTTTACCAAGATCTTAACTCAGTGTTTAGAGACTGCATTCATGGTCTTTAAACTAGGCATTGGGTTATAAACTTATGAGTTTACTGATGAGTGGGTGCCAAAAAAAAAAAAAAAAGGAAACGAAAAGAAAAGAAATGAGGAATACCTTTCTAGGCCTTTCTCCTGCCAAAATTAGTATTTTACCCTCTTTCACTTCTCGCAAGTGTTTCAGGCGATTGATATTAAATGACTTTGTCAATGGCATTTTCCATTAAATGGAATTTAAAAAAAAGAAAGATTGTTCCACAACTGGCTGTGGCTGTCAACATTAGAAAATAGTACTTTGAACTGAATATTTCCTAAATGTTGTTTCATTCCATGAACCTGTCTAAGCAATTCCTATCACTTCTCTTAGATCCTTTCCAGCCCATATATTTACTATTATCTCTATTTCTTTTTGTGTTTAGTCAAGGAAAGCTAATGCAAGCATTTTAGTCTTATGTCCTAAGGCACTGTCTCTGACATAGAGTTTACAAGTGTCCTCCTTTCATGGATTGTCCTGACAGCTGGCAGCTATTTTATATAGAACTCTGTGAACTACTTTATAGCTGAGATTATAAATACCAGGCTAGGTCCTGGAGTTTGTTTTCCAAACTGAAACACCAGCTAGCTGTGCACACTTGTTTTTGTTTTTTTTTTTTTTTTTTTTCTATGTTCCTTAACTCCTTGTCTCTTAAGTAAGTATATTTACCAGGAAGCCATTAAAAGAGATAATCTTCCTAAAAAAAAAAAAAAAAAAAAAAAAAAAATGAGGTAATCTTCCTGAATCTCGCACCAAGGGACAAAGATGGGGGGGGTGTGACCATTGTTTGACTTTTCAGGAACAGCAATCATTCTTAAGTGGTTTGTAAAAATTGCTTCAGGCTTTATTTTCCCTGTCACTTTCTTTCCATTTCCCTACCTTTCTTTCTTTGATTTTCCTTCTTCCTCTAAGGAAGCCAACTGGAATTCTGTTTAAATTTTATCCCAAGAGTTTCTCCTGGAATATAAAATAAAAGGCATTTTTTAAAACTTGTGATGATTACACAAATAATCATTGACACTATGTAGATATAGATGGATGAATAGATAGGCACGCACAGACACATATGCTTACATCATTAATTTTCATATATATTAACTCACTTTATTAATGAGCGTATATCAATATGTTAACTCGACTCACATCATTAATCATTTAAATATGTTAAATACACACACACACACACACACACACACACACACATCTATATAACCTGCATCCACTGAACTCCAATCCTTTCTAGCTGTTTCTACCACATCCTGTCCCCAATTTCACCATCCCTCATACACCCTATTTCAGTTAGCAGAACCAATATCTTGTAGTAAGTAACTCAAGCTAACAACAAGAGTAGTTTCTACATCGTTATCATCTACACTTACTGTCTCTGTGTTCATTGAAACATCCTTCATAGCCCTTCCTTTCTACCTCTTCTACCACTGCCTTCACTAACCTCTCACCTGGATGTTTTCCTCCTGACTCATTTCTTTGCTTGCAAGCAAAGCACTCCTTTCAGTCAGTTCTTAATACAGCTTCTAGTTATCTTTCTAAACATACAACTCTTCCAGCTTAAAAACACTTGGTAACTGCTGCCTGGAAAATGAAGTTCACACTAGTCAATATTCAAGTCCCATCACCTCTGTGCCCACCTTAACTTTAGGTTCTCTTGGTCCTCAGTCTTGTACTCTCCATCTTCCAACTCCAGCCTATTGCCTATGATCATCCTGTGCATGTGTTCACCTCGTATCTTTGCATTTATAATTCCTGTGAAAGACAAAGTGCAGTGCACAAAGAGGGGAAAAAATCACCCAGGCTATTACAATAGAGAAAATGTTCATTAGGAAGAACATCTAAAAGAAAAGGATTAATACCTGGACTCTTACAAAAGGCTATAAACAAGGGAGTTATTTGAATAATTTGTGAGTCTTATGGGAATCATGAGAAAGAATGGAGACAGAGTTTATATTGGAATATGCTAGGGCAGTGTTGGGTTTTTTTTTTTGGAGAGGTTTTTGCTATGGGGTGCGTGCACTCAGCAGAAGGACAAATACAGAGAGATAGAAAGTGAGAAATCACCCCCCCCCCAGGGGGGATGGCCACGCCACAATCCCTTCTCCTCCATTCTCCTCTCGGGATCTTGGGCACGCATGCACACGCGCCCAGAGTGAGTTTAAGCCACTGGGTCCGGGACTCAAATCGCGGTCAACTACATGGGAGTCCAGTGACATAGCCATTACACTAACTGCAGTGTTGTCCTTTGAGGATAGGCAATCTGGAACACTGGAAGAGAGATTTTTTTTATCATTACGAGTTTTGGGAAGCCCAGAACTCAGGTAAAGGTTACCATTGTCACATTGTTCCAACTATTCGCTGCACTGTCTGCCACACCTTCCACCACCGCCCCCCACCCACCTACCACACTCTCCTTTATTGTTGGTCTTTCTCTTTTTAGCACAATGCCCTTGAAGGCTCGTCTTTACATAGCACACCACTTGGGCTCTCTTGTCCTCTGGCTTCCAATTGGGTTTGACAACCAGAAGGGATCATGAAAATATTTAAGGGCTAAAAGAAAGTTGAGTGTGGTTATTGACCTTGTTTATTCTCTGCTATTTCTAGAAGGGGCTACATTCTTCCAAGGCCCCTCTCCACAACTTCAGCTTCTCCAGGTCACAATAACACCATTACCCCCCCCCCCCCCAGCCCCTGCCATCACCTAGGACCTAGAAGTGTTTTCTTTGCTTTCCTAAGTTGCTAGCCCTTGAGCGTCTCACCATTTCCTGCTGACTTCTTTTTGCCCTATCTGCACTTCTGTAACTTGTCCTTTGATTGTACCATGCCTAAACTCTTGAGTGTTTGCTCTGTTTTCCACCAGAAATAACTGATTTAGTCCTTCAGCTAGAAAAATCTTCATTACTTCTCAGTCAAGCATGTGTTTGCTTATTGGGACACAGTGCATGTGAAATCTTATCTCCTCAACCCCTTCCTCTGTGCAGTGGTGGCATTTTACATATGTATCATACTAAAATTATTCATTTGTGAACTGTTTTCTTCTCTGTTCTGTGTTGTGAGTTCCTTGCAGACAATGTATGATATATGCCCCTTGATATTTCCAGAACTTATAGCAATGTCTGGTGAACTAAATAATGTTCGGGGAGGGGGTGAACATATGATTCGAGTAAATTATTAATTGGCGTAAGTGAGAAAATTATCAAGAAGGATGGCAATGGATTAGTCAAGTCATTCATTTGCCCTTTCCACTAGTCCTCTTATGGAAAAACAGAGATTCAGAAAACTTAAAAAAGGGGGGAGGAGGGTAAGTATTTTATTATTCAGTAGCTAATTTTCCTTATGGTGGCAGGAATATTTATTTGAGCATAGTTTTGTTTTTTGAGTTGTTTTTAAGTTAAAAGAACAGAGAGAAGCCAGACCAGCTAGTGCTTGATAAATATCCAAATCAAAAAGATTTCTGTCCATGGAGTTTTTCCAAAGAACAAGTGGGGAATATTTTGTTTTCTTCATTGGCCATGGATACTGCTTTCCCCAGGGTGCAATAACAGGGACAAATCAACAGGAAGAGGAGCTTGGAACCATGTGTGGACATGTGTGTGCCTGCAGTCTGGGCGGACCGAATCTGTGGGTGGATTGTCGTGTCAGGACTGTTAGGTGCTCTCTCTCTCTCTCTTTCTCTGTGTATGTCTCTGTCTCTCTCACTCATGCAGAAACTGAAAGATTCGAACACATTAGAGTAGAGAGGACAAGTGTAAATAACAGAGAGGGGTGGATATTGGGACTGGGAAGCAGGGGCTCAGGAAAAAAAGAGTTTAACATACAGAAGAATACAAGGTTCTTTGTTGAAAACTATTTATATGGTAGTATTTTTGATTTGATTATCACATACTATATGCATGCTTTGAGAAACCACATTGTATACCAAAAATATGAACAAGGAAATGTATATAAGACATTATAAAATAAAATTGGAATAAAATGAATAGACTTTAAAAAGTTGTCTGTTGGGATCAGCAGGAGGCATGGTGGTTAAGGACGCTCGACTCCCACATGGCCAACCATGGTCTGAGTCCCATATCTGACAGCTTGCTTTCTCAGTTTCCCTCTCTCTCTCACTTTGTCTCTCTCTAGTCAAATTTAAATAAACAAATAAATAAATAAAGTTTAATAAAATAATTCTTTAAAAAGTTGTCTGTTAAGTAATAATAATAATAATTGTCCCCGGACATTAGGCTAATTAAAGTGTGACTGTGCAGTACCAACTGGGACATGTACATGAATTCAAGTATGTCCCTTACCAGTTGCCTTGAGGCCTAAAATTTCTATCATTACAATGCTGTTTTGAATTTAAAGTTTATAACTCTACTATTTCCCTTTCTGGATTATAGATAAATTATGTGGGAATAGTAATACAGTTGTCTATCACTAGCCATTAACAATTAGGCAGAAAATAACTAGCTGACTTGATTCAGACAGGGCTTTAAACCAGAGGTTGGAAATTTTTTATATATAAAGACCCAGATAGTAAATATTTTATGCTTTGCAGGATATAAAATCTCAGTTGTAGTTATTCAAGTCTGGATTGTTCAACTCTGTTACAGTAGAAATGTCATATATATGATACTTAAATTAATGAATATGGCTTTGTTACCATAAAACTTCATAACAACAGGTGGTGAGTTGGTTTTGAACAATGAGCCATCTTTTGAGTGGGTAACTGGATCTGTGGAAAGCAAAACTATAGATAAAGGGGTACTATTACACTATCCAGTACGTGATGCACACTACAAAATCAATACTCACTGAAGTACCAGTCAAAATCAGTATCTATCTTCCCTTTTCCTCTCAAAACACAAGAACCTAACAATTACCATATAAGTGAAAAATTATGGAACACAATCAATCATACTATCTTCATTTCTGACACCAATTATAACTTTGAGGAGTCCCAAGTCCATCCTCATTTTCAATAATTCCAAAGTAGCATTCAAAGGACTCGGTGAAAGTGGTTATACTCACAGTTACAGTATACTATGGAAAGGATACACGTTAAAATCAACATGGGGCAAATTTCAAGAAAGTTCCAAATATGGAGGTTCCAGTTGTCCTCTACTCAGGGAGTCCTGGTCAGTATGAACTTCTGGCAATGATGTGTAATACTACACCTGAAGTTTTGTCAGCCAAGGCCTGGGCATTGGTGTCCAGAGTCTTTACTGGGGCTTGATCCAAAAACCTAGTTGGCCACAAGCAGGGTTGAGCCGTCTCCATGCCTCCAGAGGGCAGCTGACATCATGTGACACAAAGCTGCCACATTAAATCACATCGTTGGTATGGCTAAAGCCCTTGCTGCAAATCATTGTTATTTTATGGCTGTCCCAAAGCCCCCAAGTCAAAGAAGTCACATTTCTCAGCTAAAATATTCCATGGCTTAGAGGTGACTTCCCAGGAGTCAAGGGCAAGGGCCAAACTTCTGCCTGGGGAAAGTTAAATGCTTTGCTATACACAAGGTCAACCCCCTGGTTAAGCATGACACCATGAGCTCGTTTGTTACAGGACACAGCTAGTAGTCTCCATGATATGAAGTGCTGACCTTGGGAAGATGTATAATCTTTTATTTTCTGTTCATTTTTGAAACAAAATTTTAAAAAAACTAATAAAACAAAATGTTTTGACCTTATTTTTCTTTTCAGCCTGTGATTTATGTTAGATAAAAACTTCTAACATATTTAAAAAAAGTGTTTTTTGGTTGTTTTTTTTTTTCGCTTTTAGTAGTTTTAAAAATTCCTTTTATATTTCAAGGGTCCAAACATTCTGACTTTTTTTTTTTTTTTTTTTGAGAGGTTTTTCGCTATAGGGCGCGTGCGCTCGCCAGACAGAGAGAGAGAGACATAGAGACAGAAAGCGAGAAATCACCCCCCAGGGGGGATGGTCACGCCGCAATCCCTTCTCCTCCATTCTCCTCTCAGGATCTTGGGCACGCACGCACACGCGCCCGGCGTGAGTTTTAAGCCACCGGGTCCGGGACGTGAACCGCGGTCGACTACATGGGAGTCCAGCGACATAGCCATTACGCTAACTGCTGGTTCCCAAACATTCTGACATTTTATCAAGAGGTATTTGTATATCTTATCCATTTTCTTTGTCATTCTTGGTCTAGATCCATAAGTTTTATAGCTTTAAAATTCCAGAATTTCTCATTTTATTTCTTATAATGGGCTATTTCTCAGTTGTAAAAAATATCTTTAAAAGATATTTATTTGATCTTATTCTATAGACATTTCTTAGTTTTTTTTGTTTGTTTTTATTTTTGTTTGTGTGTGTGTGTGTGTGTGTGTGTGTGTGTGTGTGAAACCAGACTTACTTTTCCAGGAAGCACTGGGTTTTAGGAACTAAGGACAATTAAGCTTTCTATCATAAAGGAAGTTCCATGGATACAGGGATTGTGTTTTCCTTTCACACTTGGGACCCAGTGCCTTTTACACTGCTTGACACAAAGATGTCAGTATACATTTATTATGTCAGAGGATAGTTTCCAAAAAGTTAAAATCTTAACTCTTGCACAAATCTAAAGAAAGTAGGTATAAGATTTATTTGACTCATTGAGAGGAACAGCAGAGTGGTTAAGCTGGTTCTAAAACAGACACTGAAAGAATACTGTCATAAGATTGTTAGATTAGACTTTTTAAATGATTATAATAAAACAGTTACCATTGGACTTTCCTTTTGTATAGAAGTCATTTTTTATTATTTCAATTTACTTTATATATTCAATTACTATACATCACTACAACTTGTAAAATGAATTTACCCAACATGGACAACTTCCCACCAGTCCAATTGAAGATGTCATACATGTTATCAACAGACAATCCTCCATTTCTGTGTTCCTCAGATGTCCTGTCTCTCTAGTTTTCTCCTTGATTCCTTTTCTCTCACTCTTCCCCATCTCCTGGCCTCTTCCCACACCGTTCTCCAGTGTCCATAACCATTTTCCGTGCTTCTATATCCTCTGATCTTTCTATTTCTGCCATGGAGTGCGGAAAGTCAGTATATGTTAAGTGGAGATATACAATGTCTCTCTTTTATAGGCTGGCTTGCTTCACTCAGCACTAAATCTTCCAGGGTCTTGTTTTTCTTCATGGCTGAACAGCATTCCATTGTGTATATGTGCCACACTTCTTCAGTCTATTCATCTGTTCATGGACATTTGGGTTGGTTCCATGTCTTAGCAATTGTGAATAATGCCACAATAAACATAGATGTGTAATCATTTTTCTGACTGAGTTTTCTCCTATCCTTTGGGTAGATACCCAGGAGTGGAATTTCTGTATCATATGGTAGTTCTATTTGTAAGTCTTTGAGGAACCTCCATATTGTTCTCCACAGTGGTTCTACCAATTTACAATCCCACCAACAGTGTAGGAAGGTTCCCTTTTCACCACAGTCATCACTTATCAGTTTTGTTTTTTTATAGCTTATCCATTTTGACTGGAGTTAGGTGGTATCTCATTGTGGTTTTGATTTGCATCATCCTTATGATAAGGGATGTTGAGCTTTTTTTTTTTTCCATATCCTTTTTAGCTGTTCATACATCTTCCTTAGAGAGCTACTTGTTCAGTTCTTTTTCCCATCTTTTAATTGGGTTGATCTTTTTTTTTCAGGTAAGCCACTTGAGTTCTCTGTGTATTCTAGTTATCAGTCCCTTAACTGAGGCATATTTACAAAAAATATTCTTCCATTCTGAGGGTTATTGATTCACACGAGTTACTGTGTCTTTTGCTGTGCAGAAACTTCTTAATCTGATGTAATCCCATTTATCTGTTATCGGGATTATCCCCTTTGCTTTTGGGGTCTTTTTAAAGAAGTCTTGGCCTACTATGATGTCTCCCAGAGGTTCCCCAGTGTTTTCCACCAGTAGTTTTGTACTTTGAGGTCTTAAGTTTAGATCTTTGATCCACTTTGAATTGATTTTTCTTAATGGTGAGAGATAGGCATCTAGATTCATCTTTCAGCAGATGGATACCCGGTTTTTCCAGCACCATTTGTTAAAGAGGTTTTCTTTTTCCCATTGGATTGACTGATGCCCCCTTATCAAAATCATTTGGGTGTATGTTTTGGGGTATATTTCTGGGATCTATATTCTGTTCCATTGGTCCAAATGTTTGATTTTACTCCAATACCATGCTCTTTTGATTATCACAGCTTTGTAATTTATTTTGGTGTCAGGGAGTGAAATGTCACCTACTTCACTCTTCTTGCACAGGATTGCTTCAACAATACAGGTTCTTTTATGATTCTAGACAGATTCTATAATTGCCTTTTTCTAGATCTGTGAAGACTGTCTCTGGTAATTTGGTTGGGATTACATTAAATATGTAGATTAATTTGGGTAGAATTGCTGTTTTGATTATATTAATTCTTCCAATCCTGGAACAAGGATGCCCTGGATTCCACTTTTTGTGTCATTTTCAATTTCTTTTTAAAAGATTTTTCATAGTTTTCCTTGTAGAGGTCTTTGACCTCCTTGGTTAGATTTATTCTTTTGTATCTTATGCCTTTTGTGGTTACGGTAAATGGGATTACTTTCTTCAGTTCTACCTCAGTCTGCTTGTTGTTTGTATATAAAAATGGTATCAATTTTTGTATGCTGATTTTGTGTCCTGCCACTTTACTGCTTTCATTAACCACTTCCAGGAGGTTTCTTGTGGACAACTTTGGGTCTTCTAGGTGCACAATCATGTCATCTGCAAGTTGAGATAGGTTCACATCTTCTTTCCCTATCTGAATGCCCTTTATTTCGCTCTCTTTTCTGATTGCATTGGCTAGGACTTCCAGCACTATATTGAAAAGGAGTGGAGAAGAGTGGGAAGCCTTGCCTTGTACAAGTTTTTAGTGGAAAAGCTTTTAGTTTTTTCCCATTCAGTATGATATTAGCTATGGGGTTTTCATAGATGGCTTTTACTGTGTTGAAAAATGACCCTTCTATGCCAATATTGCTGAGAGTCATAATCATGAAGGAATGTTGCATTCTACCAGATTTTTTGCATCAACTGATAGAATCACATGGTCTTTTTCTTTCTATTAATATGGTGTATTTCATTTATGGTTTTGTGTATATCGAACCACTCTTGAATCCCTGGAATAAAGTCTACCTGGTTGTGATGTATTATCTTTTGCATGTAAGTCATTTGTATCTCTAATATAATCAATTTGTATTTCTGTACAAGAAAAATCACTTGTATTGCTATTCGTTTTCCAAAAGTTAACATCTAACTAGTAGTAAAGTAGTAAAAAGTAAGTTAATAAAGCATTCTTAGTAATAAGAAAGGACATCAAAAAGTCTGTGGAAAAATAGATAAATTTCAATGCAAAATTTTTTTATATCCATGCATAGTTTTTCATAATAGGCATTCCTCATGAACTGCTTTTTTTTCTTTTTTTTTTTTTTTGAGAGTTTTTTTTGCTATAGGGCACATGCACTCGCCAGACAGACAGAGAGAGACAGAGAGATAGAAAGTGAGAAATCACCCCCCAGGGGGGATGGCCACGCTGCAATCCCTTCTCCTCCATTCTCCTCTCAGGATCTTGGGCACGCACGCACACGCGCCCGGCGTGAGTTTAAGCCACTGGGTCCAGGACTCGAACCGTGGTCGACTACGTGGGAGTCCAGTGACATAGCCATTACGCTAACTGCTGGTCCCCCTCATGAACTGCTTTTTTAGGTCTATCTATTTATTTCTTCCATGAAAGAGAGAAACAGAGAGAGAGAGAGAGACAGAAGCCCCGAACAGGATTCTGGTGTCACAATTCACTGCCAGCTTCAACCAGTCGTGGATCAGCAGTTGTACCTCATATACTCCAGACAGGAACCAGAACCTTCTCATGTGGATCAGCCTTGTAGAGCATCATGTTTTAACACTGTGCCATCGTCCAGCCCCTTATATAAACTTTATAAAGACAATTTAAGCTCATCTATCAGTCAGGAAGTGATAATATTTGTCCTGCTTGATTTATAAATGCAGAAATAATGAGTAAATTATTGGTAATTTGATTAATTTTATACCAAGCCAAGTATTTTAAGTCACTTTTTAGTCTCTGTTCATTCAACTTCAGGCATAGAGTACATACTCAATGAATATATGTAGAATTATAAAATAAAGGCAGAGTTTATCTAAGTGTTTTGGTTTTGAAGGAGTCATTTCCAAATAATTTTCTGTTACAGTACCACTAACTCTTTCTTATGAAAACAGGATCAATGGAAAAATGGAGCTATTGAATCAGATTGACATAATTCGAATCCTTAGTCTGAAATTCACTGCTTGTATAGCTGCCAGCAAACCACTTAACCCTTGTATGCTTAATTGCCCTTCAACAAAATAGGGATAATATCTATTATACCTTGCTACAATGTGGTAAGCAAAAGTACATAGACAAAGGATTGGTTATAACAGGTGCAAAATGACTCATTCACAGTAAAATGGCAGAATACTGTCTAGAACATGATAAAAATGGAAAAATTTACTGTCATCTAGACAAAATAATGGAAAACAATTACATGTGATGAAGGATCAAAGTAGAAATATAGATGAGAACCAGCAGGTGGCTGGTGCTGGACTCTCTCGCATGGCCAACCATGGTTCAAGTCCTGGACCTGGTGGATTGCTTTCTCTCTTTCCCTCTCTCTTTCTGTGTGTGTGTGTCTCTCTCTCTCTCTGGTCAAATTAAGATAAATGAATGAACAAATTAAATTAAATAAATAATTCTTTTTTGTTTTTAGAGATATAGGGTTAATTCCCTCTTTTAAGATATGTAATATTTTCCCACTCGGCAAATACAAATGAAATCTACTTTTTATCTTTTGAGTGTTTTAATTCTAAAAACTATTTGGGGTATAGTTTGAAGGATTTATTATTTGGTGAGAGAAAATAGTATCTTTGGGGCTTATTGGTATAGTATCTTGTGAGACCCGAGAATATCATAGTTGGATCAAGATTTCTAAGTGAGTATTTTGATTAAGTCTTCACTTAACATAGGTTACTCTTACTGTGTGGCAAGTGAGGCCAAATTTTAGAGCAATCAAACTATTCTGCTCTCAGACAGTGGGTCAGGATTTTGGATACATACTCCCTCCAGGGTGTCTAGCATTACAATTTGAATAACGTGAAGCATGGGAGTGACTTAATGACTGAGACCTGGAATGATCTGAAGGTCTGTTCACGTCCGGCACCTGATAGCTAAGAGATAGGCTGGTGATCAAAGCCTGTCACATGACCTTTCGACACTGTTCACTTCTTTTCTACACAGCGGCCTCAGGGAAGTTGGACTTCTGCTGTGATGACCTAGAGTTCCATGTACAAGTATTCCACCAAATACAGATGGACATTGCCATTTATTCTTTTTTTAGAGAGAGAGAATTTTTTCCTATAGGACACATATTCTTGCCAGAGAGACAGAGAGTGGTAGAGAGACAGAAAGTGAGAAATCACTCCCCAGGAAGATGACCATGGTGCAATTCAATCCCTTCTCCTCCATTCTCCTCTCAGGATCTTGGGCATGCATGCACATACACCTGGCATGAGTTTTAAGCAGCCAGGTCCAGGACTCGAACTGCAGTCAGCTATGTGGGAGTTCAGCGATGTAACCATCACACTAGCTTCTTGTCCTTGGAAATTGCCTTTTATGACAACCTTTAAAAGTTGTCATAAGTTTATTCTTTCCATATAGTTTATAATATAATTTATTCATTGATGCAGTCAGATGCCCACCAGATTCAAGGGGAGGTGTCATAGACCCTACTCCTTGGTTTAAAAGTGGCAGGATCACACTGTAGAGAAGAATGTGGAGTAAGAGATATTGTGATGGCCATCTTTGGAAGATAAAGTTTTCTACAGTAGTGATTCTGCAGAGGCTTAATTCATATTCCAATAGGAAATGAAATATGTTCTATGAATGTCAAGGGTATTTCCTCGCAGTCGAGCTATTGCCACTGTTCTACATTTAGCTAGTCACACACAATTTTCTTTTTTTGATGAGTTTTTATTTTCTCTTTTTTTCCCTCCTAAAGTTACATTTTCCTAGCTTGGGTTCATTACCTCACTGATTAGGCTGTTTTAATATTTAATCTATTCCCAGTTTCCAAATCATTTTCTCAGGTGCACATCAATTCCTGCAAGTGGCTAATTGAAAAGGCCTTTGAAGCATGACTACATCTAGCTAAAGCAAATCTAAATGCCAACCTTGCACATATCCAATGACATTCAGATGTACTCCTTTTAGCTTGAGGCATATTTTGTCAAAAGACGGCCAAAAATGGTGCCTTTTCACCCAATAGTGGTGTTATCGAAAGAGTTGGCATCCCAGGGTCAGGTAGACTTGTTTTTATCCAAGTTGCCTCATTTAATTGTGTGAAACTGAGCGAATTTATTTAAAAATCATGGGTTAGGTGAGAGGAAGGGAATCAAGGAGAAAAATAAGCAAGACATTTCAGGGACACAGAAATGGAGGATTATCTGTTGATGAGAGTGTGAATGATAATATCTTTAACTAGACTAGTGTGCAGAGTATTTATGCTGGGAAAATTCATTTTGTAAGCTGTTGTGATACACAGTCATTAAATGTATACAATAATTTTTTTTTTAATTATGGGCTAATTTTCTCATCCTTAGACTAAGGATAAAAATTCTGACTTTTCAAACTTATAATAAAGAAATTAAGTAATCAAAGAAGCTTCTGAGATAGGATCTGGTTCATAGTAAGAACTCAAGAACAGCTAATAATAAGAAGAGCTACATTGATAATATCCATGCTCAAAAACTGCCTTTCAACATATTAAGTCTAATCAGACTCTTGCACTGGGCGTGCTGGGTTCACTGGAGAGGTGAGGGAGGAAGTGTCCACACTAGTTATGATCATTGAAAAAAGTGGATTTCTCTTCTTTAGCCTTTGTCTGTCTGTCTGTCTGTCTGTCTTTCTTTCTTTCTTTCTTTCTTTCTTTCTTTCTTTCTCTTTTCTTCCTTTCTTTCTTTCTTTCTTTCTTTCTTTCTTTCTTTCTTTCTTTTCTTTCTTTTTTTTCTCTTTCTTTTTCTCTTTCTCTTTCTTTCTTTCTTTCTTTCTTTCTTTCTTTCTTTCTTTCTTTCTTTCTTTCTCTTTCTTTCTTCCTTTCTTTCAAAGGGTAAAGAGCAGCGCCTTAACCACGACACTACCTGCTGGCCCCTTCTTTATTCTTTCAATGATACCAGCAAAATATTACCTGAGAATAATGGGAAGCCAAGGGAGCTAACCTCTTGGGGTTGATGGAAGACATCCTTTTTGAGGGATGTCTTGTCCCTCTCAGGGTCTCTATTGATGTATTTGGATTGTTAAAAGACTGGTTTAAAAAAAATTGAATTTGGCCAGCAAGTGACTTGGCCCTTAAGGCACTGGACTCCTATATAGTTGACTGCTGTTTGAGTCCCAGATCTACCAGCTATCATGCCAGGCATGTGTATATGTATGCCCAAAATCACAAGAGCAGAATGGAGAAATGGATAAGGGATTATGATATGGCCATTCCTTCTCGGGCAAGGGGGTGATTTCTCATTTTCCTCCTCTCTGTCTCTCTCTGGAAAGCTCACGTTTCCTATGGCAAATACCTAAAAAAAAATGAATAAATTAAAATTGTATTTAAATGAAACATGCCTGACCACCACAACACATTGTTGTACATGTCGTTGGACAAAATACATACATGCTTAGTAAAACATTAAAATTTGGTACTGTATGTTACATCAGAAGTAAAATAAAAAGTGTAGGATAGAATTTTCTTCTCTCCCTTGGAATTATTTTTAATTAAAATCTATCTGTAATCTTCAATTATTGTAATAATCATTATGAAGGTGAGCGTGTTTATTGTGTATTTTAGACTGTGAGAAAGCTTTAATTGACCTGGATTTGCTCTTTCTGTGTGGCAGGTGGTGAAATTTACCAAATCCTTTGAATTGATGTCCCCAAAGTGCAGCGCTGATGCTGAAAACAGGTAGGGTTTGTGGGGTTCATATTTGCCTTTTGATGCTCTTCAGTCTTGGTGTTAGCAGCCTTGCATAATTCTTTGAGACTAGGAGTTACTCTTTTTCTATATCAACATGTGCAGCCAACTATACATCATTCTTCTTGTATTTTAGGGCTTAAATACAACTACGGCATAAAAATAAATGTGTAGACATCTAACTTGCGATCAGTTTTTAAGACCAAATTTTAATACTTTTAAATAATTAAAATGTTGCCTTTAGCTTTTAGTTCCCCTTTTCCCTGAACCTTGTAATGTTCCAAATAAATCTTAAAATATTTTGCTTATTTCTCAACTTTGAATACTAGTTCTTCCTTAAATTTAATATAAAGTGAAATGGGGCAAGCCTGTTTTAAGTCAACAGTTTTAATTTCTCTTCATACCAAATATTTGACTCAAAGGGCTAATGAATAAAGTCATTGTTTTAGCTATCCCCTAACTATGCAGACAGTATAATTTTCTGCTAAGTTTTGGCCCTATTTGTTGCTTTCTCCTTTTGTTTGCTTATAGCACCAATAGCACCTTCTTGGAAAAGGAGTGAGAGTTTCCAGTAATTTGCTCTTAGTCCCCATAGTATCTTTGAATCCATAACAAGGCAAAAGTGAGGATTTGGTACAATCAGTAAATTTTCCCTTAATGTAGCACTGATACTACAAAAATTGATTGTCTTTGGTCACCATCAAAGAAAGAACTAAAAAGAAGTGGTAGAACTGACAAATTTCATGCAGAGATTTGTATAACAGCTTGTAAGTAGAGATGTTGAGGACAGTGAAGCTCCCGAGGCTGTGTGATTATGACAGCAGGGACGGTGGTGCTGGCACCCGTGCCCCTGATGTGCACAGCTTCCATTCCTTGAGTGCTACGTGTGTCAGGTGCGATGCTACATGGTTTATACATATATATTCACCAAACTTTCAAGGAAGGCATTGCTTCCCCTACATGAAAGGAGAAAAACCCAGGACCAGCCAATTTAAATAACTTATTCAACACCTATTAGTGATAGCCACATTTGAGACAGATCATCTGGATAAGACTCTCTCAACATGTGAATTTAACTTACAATGTGGTAGTTGACTCACATAGTGAATATCTGTTAAGTTAATGTTTCCCATAGGCTGGTGTTTCCCAAATCTAGTTGGTCAATCAGAATAAAGCTTGGAGAATTTAATAGAAACTAAATTCTGAGGGCACGCAGGGAGAGATTTCAATTCAATATATCAAAAATGAAACCCTAGGGAACCACCATCTTCCAGTAATTCACTAAAATGATGAACACAAAGGGAAAGAGGAGAGGCACCAGAGATACGTTCTCTAAGCCTTTTAGAAAACATGGAGTTGTTCCTTTGGCGACATATATGCGTATCTATAAGAAAGGTAATATTGTAGACATCAAGGGAATGGGTACTGTTCCAAAAGGAATGCCCCACAAATGTTACCATGGCAAAACTGGAAGAGTCTACAACGTTACCCAGCATGCTGTTGGCATTGTTGTGAACAAACAAGTTAAGGGCAAGATTCTTGCCAAGAGAATTAATGAGCGTATTGAGCATATTAAGCATTCTAAGAGCAGAGATAGCTTCCTAAAATGTGTGAAGAAAAATGACCAGAAAAAGAAAGAAGCCAACGAGAAAGGTACCTGGGTTCAACTAAAGCGCCAGCCTGCTCATCTCAGAGAACCAATGGAAAGGAGCCTAAGCTACTGGAACCTATTCCCTATGAATTCATGTCATGATAGGTGTTAAAAATAATCTGTGGTCTATTAAAAAAAAAGAAACCCTAAAGATTTACATAGTCAAAAAGTTCTCTGTGTAATACCTGTCTCAGGATGTAACATTCAAGGGTGATTGGACTTTTTTATATCTATTTTCACCTTTAAAGTTATGGAAGAAGTGAAAGCTAGTAAATTAAAAAGGACACTTTAATTGCTTTACGTGTGTGTGTGTGTGTGTGTGTGTGTGTGATCTAGAGAAATTTTTGCTACAGGGCTCATGTGCTTGTCAGAGAGAGACATAGAGTGAAAAATCACCCTCCAGGGGGCATGGCCACACTGCAATCCCTTCTCCTCCATTCTCCTCTCAGGAGTTTGGGCACCCACATCTGGCATGAATTTCACGCAGCCTGGTCCAGGACTCGAACAGTGGTCGGCCACGTAGGGGTCCAATGATGTAACCATTTTGCCATCTGCTGGTCCCTAGTTGCTTCACTTTTTAACAAGTGTATGTAGTTTAAAAGAGGTTTAGTACATACTGTGTAATTCCATCTATAGAGTATTTTTGAAAAAGCAAAATTATAGGAACAGAAAATAGAACAGTAGTTGCCATGGCTGGAGATGGAGAGAGGGATATACCATAAGAGTCCAGGGGAATTTTGGATTGTGATAAAACACACACATAATCTGCTCATGGTGTTTACTCAACTGCATTTGTTGAAACTTGCAGAACCATAACCCAAAAAGGGTGAATCTTATTATCAGTAAACTATACCTTAAAACAGAAATAATTAACATGGGAAAGTAAGGCCTTTTGTAAGATGTTTTTATGTTGGTGAAAATGTATTTATGCTCACGTCTATATGTACTGTCAGGTAATCTATAACTAACAGAGACATCCAGGCACTGAGCATTCTAAGTGGTATAGTCAACAATTTTCCTGAATAGAATATTCTAAAATAACATGAAATACTTTAGGAAAAAAAACTAGATTCATGCTGATTTCTTTTTTTTTTTTTTTTTTTTTTTTTTTTGAGAGGTTTTTGCTATAGGGCGCGTGCACTCGCCAGACAGACGGAGAGACAGAAAGCGAGAAATCACCCCCATGGGGGGATGGCCACGCCGCAATCCCTTCTCCTCCATTCTCCTCTTGGGATCTTGGGCACATACACACACACGTGTCCGGCATGAGTTTTAAGCCACCGAGTCTGGGACGCAAACCACTGTCAACTACATGGGAGTCCAGCGACATAGCCATTACGCTAACTGCTGGTCCCCTTGCTGATTCCTTTAGCTAGTCATGACCTTGTGTAAGTTATAACTTTCATATATGAGGGGGAAAGTTTTATTAATTTATTAAGACACAATCTTTGAAATGCTAATGTTTTCACATTGTTATTTTTTTGTGTTGCTGAAGATGTTCTTAGTCACTTCAGAGTTAAATTACTTTATCCTTGTGATTATTTTTAATGCTGAAAGGATTTCTATGTCAAAATGAAATGACCGAAGGCCCAGACTGCTCTAGGCAATCTTTCTGATAATAAAAAAAAGAAAGAAAGAAAGAAAGGTCATTTTTTTCTTTAAAGAGGCATTTGAAAAGTGCCTTTGAACTTTGACATTATGAGATAGTCCTTTCCATCATCCTATTTAAGACTTTGAAATTAATGTAAAATGTTCGTTTATCTCAGCAGACCTTTTCTGCAGTGCCCGGTCATTTTCCTCTTACAGCTATGTCTTTCTTCAGTCACTGATTGGAAGTTAGAGGAATAAAGAGAAGTGGCTCTACCCTTAACTTCACCAGTGGCACGGGAGCGAATCTACAAATCACAGCCCGTTCTCAACAAGTTGTACTCCTTTCCTTTAACCTCTCATTATTTAACAGCTTTGCTGTATAGATAATGTCCATTAGATACCTCCGACTTCTGAACATCATATACAGTTATGATGTATGTAGCTTTTCAAGGATAGATTCTATGGCTTCATGTAACAATATTGCCGGGTAACTGTTTCAATTCTGATGAACCCTGGTTTGAGGCTTACTGATGTTTATACTCCCATAAGCCTCAAAGAAAATTTTTTTTATCACTTCCGCTTAGTGTCCTACACAGCTTTGTCACAGCTAGTCTCTTCCTGGTCTTCTTGCGATGAATACTTAGCAGTTGAAGAGGTGGAAATGATTTGATCCACCCCTCTCCATGAAGTGTGTGCCTGCTCTGCGAAATCCTTGACAACACCCTCAGAGATAAGAGTCTCACTGTGTCATGGTGGCCTTCTTCCTTTGATAAAAAGCTCTGACTGGGAACCAGCAGATGGTGTAGCAGTTATGTTACTGGACTCCCACGTGGCTGACAGTCCTGAACCCAGTAGCTTGAAACTCACACTGGGCATGTGTGTGCAAACGTGCCAAAAGCCTAGGAGGAGAACGGAGGAGAAGGGATTGTGGTGTGACCATCCCCACTGGGGGGTGATTTCTCACTTTCCCTCTCTCTGTCTCTGTCTCTCTCTCTCTGGTGAGCTCACATGCCCTAAGACAAAAACTTCTCACAAAAAAAGCTCTAATTATTAGAAAGGAATTTCATGTTGAATTATATTCTAGTGACTTCTGCCTGTTTGTTCTAAATTTGTTATTGTTGTCCTAAAATTTTTTAGAATTATTTAATTTATTATTATTTTTTAATTTGACCAGAGAGAGAGGGGGCAAGTAAAAAGGCAAGTCCCCAGGTCCAGGACTTGAGCCATGGTTGGTGATGTGGGAGTCCAGTGCTTTAATCACTACATCACCTGCCAACACCAGTTCTAAATTTTAATTATATGGTTAGCCCTTTATTCGACACCCATATATTGAGTATCTACTCTATCCTGAGTATTCCGCTAGATGATGTGGCTACTCCGGTTTTAAAAAAAGTCGTAGTCTCTTTCTTCAAGGATCTTGGGGCCAATGAACTACAGTGGGAGTAAGTTAAGAATATAATATAGGGCCAGCCGCTTGGCCTAGTAGTTACGGGAACCAGATCCCACATGGAGTTGGGTTCCTGTCCTCAGTAACTGAGAAAACATCCTGGGAGAGTATGCAAGTGAGGCCAAGATCTCAGCAGGATGAAGTAGAGGAGAAGGGTTTGCAGCAGGACCCCCACCCCACTTAGGGGTGCTTTCTCCTTCTCCTCTCTCTGGTGGCAATTTAGAAGAGAATATAATATAAGCATAATTGGATTTTACCAGGCCTCCAGATGATGGCTATAGTCACAATAGTAGTGATATTTAATTTATAATCTACTGCTTAGTCATTTCTCCTTTGTAGTGTAAGACATGCCCCACCACCACCACCACCACCCTAGTGCCTTGCAAGTCTCCCTTGAAGTACTTCTGGGTATCTCTAAGATTTTTTTAAAACCAATTTCTTCTGGTACTCAGTCATAAATCTTCTCCCTCCAGACATGGCAGAGCAGTGTCTTCCTTGCCCACTCCAGAACTCCCACGGGCATAACTGTCCTCTGCGGGCACTGTGCCCACCTGGCACTGTCGTTCATCTCTGGGACCTTCCCAAGCTGCGGATGGCTGAGTGACTTGTGCAGAACGGGAAGAGGGCTCCCTGTTCTTCCCATGTGCCTGTTGTCTGGCCCCTGTACAGCCTCCATATACCCTGTTTCGTGTTTTGTTTTCTTTTGTTGTTTGTTTGTTTGTTTTCATAAGCCTTTTAATTCCTAGACCTTTGTCGGCAGCTCCTCTTTCTCCACAGCACCCGGCTTCCACCCATTAGGCCAACCCTGAGAATCAGACCACAGATTGAGGGCCAGCCACTAGGTTGTCTTCTGGATTTCCCCACTTCTCTTCCGTCACGCACTCGCCTCATGCTCGCCCTCTCCTCACAGCTCCCTCCCCTCCGTGTACAGAAACTTAGCACGTAAACGCCCCCTCATGGACAGACCTGTCTCCACTGCTTCTCTCCAGTACAGCAGTCATTGCGAAGTAGCTCCACATTTTGTGCACGGCGGTAATTTAATCAGAGGAGGGCCATAGGAGGGAAGGGAAAAGTAAGTTCTCTCTACCTTTCTGAGTTCTTACCTAGAACAAGGCCCTGCAAGAAAAGACAAATTAACAAGAGAAAAATGAAGAGAAGTTATTAAAATGGATGAAGAGGCTTCAAAAATTCACAAAAAAATGGATATTATAAAACAATTAGGCATGGATTTCAAAAACTTTTTTTTGCACCGAAATAAATTCATACTTTAATTCCATTTTCCCACAAATTTTGAAATACCATGCATACCTCAGATAAATGTACACATGGTAGATACCTAGGGGAAAATGAGTCAGTCTCAAAGAAGTGACTTAGAACTCTGGTTTGTGTAGCATCTTCAAGAAAGGACAGTAATTTTTTTTTTTTTTTAAATATAGCGAGACAAAGGCAAAGGACTTTGAATTTCTAGTGGCAAACTGTGGGAAGCAAATAACTGGAAGTTAGTAAATTTGCTGTGTAGATTCCTCTGGTGCCATCTCCAGGCTAGGAGGTCTGCAGTTGTTTGGAATGATGAACCTTCTTCCTTTATGGTAGAGAGTTGAGGAGGAATGCCTTTGTAAATTTCTCTCTTTCTTTAACACAAATCAGGGACGGACAGAGAATTGTTCTTGTATCTGCTTCTCCTCAATTGCCTTCAAATCAGAATAGGCTTTGGTCAATGTAGCATATCTTGGGGTGCCATATTCTGGTCTCCCATGGCACCCAACTTATTTGGAGGAAAATGGAAGGTGGTTTTCAAGGAAAACTTCTGGATATGATAGAGTTTCGCTAGGTCTGTGTGATGATGGGATTTAATGACTCAGCTACTTCCAGGGAGAAGAAATATCATAAGCAGGGACCAGCAGTTAGCGTAATGACTATGTCGCTGGACTCCCATGTAGTCGACCGTGGTTCGAGTCCCAGACCCGGTGGCTTAAACTCATGCCGGGCGCGTGTGCGTGCATGCCCAAGATCCCAAGAGGAGAATGGAGGAGAAGGGATTGCGGCGTGGCCATCCCCCATGGGGGGTGATTTCTCGCTTTCTGTCTCTCTGTCTCTCTCTGTCTCTATCTGTCTGTCTGGCGAGCGCACACGCCCTGTAGCAAAAACCTCTCAGAAAAGAAAGAAAGAAAGAAAGAAAAAACATCATAAGCAGAGGCATTGAGGGAAGAGAGAGAACATGGCATGTTCCAGGACCTTCGATTAGGGTTGGAAGCTGTTATTTCAAAGGTCACCATAATTTGTGGTGATGATCCCTTGCTATTTATTTATTTATTTATTTATTTATTTATTTATTGTAAAGGTCTTTGCTATAGGGCGCATGCACTCACCAGAGACAGAGAGAGACAGAGAGACAGAAAGCGAGAAATCACCCCCACACACACCAGGGGGGGATGGCCATGCCACAATCCCTTCTCCTCCATTCTCCTCTCGGGATCCTGGGAACACACGCACACGTGCCCAGCATGAGTTTAAGCCACCGGGTCTGGGACTTGAACCGTGGTCGACCACATGGGAGTCCAGCCACATAGCCATTACTCTAACTGCTGGCCCCACCCTTTGCTCTTGAGGACACCCAGCTGTCCAGAATGTCATTGAGTGAGGTGAGGATCCTGTTATATTCTCCTGAGATGGTCTAATCCCTTTTTTTTTTTTTTGGAGTTTTTTGCTATAGGGCATGTGCTCTCACCAGAAAGACAGAGAGCAAGAGAGACAGAGACAGAGACAGAGACAGAAGGGGAGAAATAACCCCCAAGGGGGGATGACCATGCCACAATCCCTTCTTCTCCACTCTCCTCTCAAGATCTTGGGCATGCACGCACACAGGCCCCGCGTGACCTTAAGCCACAGGATCCGGGACTCAAACCATGGTCCACTACATGGGAGTCCAGCAACATAGCCATTATGCTAACTGCTGGTCTCCGGTCCATCCCTCTTAATTGGGCCTCAGACTGGCCACTCTGTTTGCTTGCAAAAGGAACAATAGATAGTAGTAACACAAAGACATTTGTGTCTTAAAATGTAATCTGGGCCAGTAATGTGGAAGGAGAACTGGAGGAATAGCAAACTAAGGTGACCCTGGGATAAAATCTACTGCCTCACCAAAATCAGAATGGATTAGAAAAAAGGCACGTACCTCTCTTGTGCAGAATATAATACCATTAATGTATTTATTCACAATCATCTTGTGATATAAATACTGGTGTTTTTTAAATATATATATAAGATGTTGTCTGACCCAACTCAACTTTTTACCTTCTGAAGTTTCACTTTAGAACCTTTCCTGTGAAGCCTAATTTAAGAATATTTGGTGAATATGGCTGGATGAACTTTTTTTTTGTTTGTTTGTGATAAGCTACACATACTTGCCAGAGAGTGGCAGAGAGAGATAGAGAGAGAGAGAGAGAGAGAGAGAGAGAGAGAGAAATCACCCCTGGGGGATGGGCACACCAGTAGTCCCTTCTCCTCCATTCTCCTCTCAGGATTTTGTGCATACATGCACATGCAACCTGCGTGTTTTTCAAGTTTCTGGGTCTAGGACTTGAGTAGTTCTGTCAGCTATGTGGGACCCAGCCACCTTAACCACAGTGCCATTCTCTGGCTCTCATTTTATTTATTTATTTTTTAAATTTTGCTAAAGGGCATGTGCAGCCACCAGAGAGAGAGAGAGAGAGAGAGACAGAGAGAGAGAGAGAGAGAGAGGAAGTGAGAAAGCACCCCCACGGGGCACAGTCCTACTGCAATCGTTCTCCATTGCTCCTTCTTTTCAGGATTTTGGGCATGCACACCTGAACCCAGAGTCTTTTTCAAGCTCCCAGGTCTGGGACTTGAACCATGTAGTCAACCATGTAAATTCCAGCTGCCTTAAACACCACACCACCAGCCAGCCCTAGCCTATGAACTTTCTTGGATTTCTTAATCAATCTCTTTTCTATCTTCAGTGGAAATCAGTAATTTGAGTAATCATACTTAGAAATGGAAATGAACATTTATAGATGTCTTAATAGTTAGAAATTTTTATTTACTTTAAAACATGTTTGGCCGTATTCCATGTATCTATCTTTTATGTATAAATATGGATTTTTCAGAAATTGCACTTTCTCAGCTCTGCCACTTAAAATGTCAAAAAAAAAATGACTAAATGGTGAACTAGTGTCTATAGTAACTAGACAGTAACAACTGCCAAAAAAGGAATTTTTCATATAATCATTTAATGGAATGTAGTGAAAACATTATTTAAAAATCTAAATTCTATAATATAACTACTTTAGATTTCTGGGAATAGAGGGATTTTAGAAGGCAAAATTTATTTGGAGGGGAAATCATTTTTATTTAACTAAATCTTTAAGTTATATTTTCATTTGTTACAATTGGAAGGAAAAGAGACGAACAAAGCTATAAATCTTATTGTAACTACAGGGCCTTGTTTAATGAGCCCTTGAGTATGAAGATCAGCCTGAAGCATCGGAAGGATGGAGAGCTAAAAAATTCTGTTTGAAAAGATAGGAAGGTATGGCAGATGGCATAACGGCCTCCCCAGAGACGTCCATGGCTAATCCTGGAACCTGTGATGTTATTTTACATGGCAAAAGGGCCTTGGCAGATCTGATGAAGAATCTTGAGATAAGGGAATTACCTGAGATTACTTAAATGGGTCCAGTGAAATCACAATTGTCCTTATAAATGGCAGAGGTATGACCACAGAGCAGAGGGTAAAGTGATACAGTTTGAGAAAGACCCATCCTATCTTTTCTAGTGTTGAATATGAAGAAATGGGGGCATGAGCCAAGGCATGTGGGTGGCCTCTAGAATCCGGAAAACGTAAGGAAATGTATCCTCCCCTAGAGAACTGTAAGATAGTAAAGAGTGTTTGAAGTCACTCTTCTGGTCATTTGTTATAGCAGCAGTAGGAAACTAATACAGGTAGTTTGGTTTGACAAGGATTCTGAAAGAGAATTCAGGGAAAGGAGTAAGGAGAATAAAGTCTTCAAGGATTAAATGTTTTGAGGAACAAGGGCAGAGGATGAAAGTTGTGGGAGAAACATGGCCAGTGAGAAATCTCCAGGAATGGGGCAGGTGAAGGATTTGTATGAACCGTGTGTTCAGTTTTAAATGATCAAGCCTGCTTTGTCCTTTGTGTAGTAAGAGGCTCATAGTAGCCAGTTGCTACTGGACCTGTCATCTGATCCAGAGGCCTCCCTGTGCAGCCACTGAAAGAGACTCTGACCTCACAAATCCCAAACTTCATGTTTTTACAAGCCACTTCTGAGAAGATAGAGATAGAAAAAAATAAGATAAATTTTAAGACTAAAGACATATTTAAGATTAGAAATTTATTTATTTTAGCTATCTTTCAGGGAAAGTGACTTGAATAGTACCTTTCCCCTTTCCCTCAAATTCATGACTGCTAGAAACATTAGAATCGGACCTTAATTGGAAATAGGATCTTTGCAGATGTAAGTAGTTAAGGAGCTTGAGGTAAAATAGCTGGTTTCAGGCTTAGCCGTAAATCCATTGACTGGAATCTTTTTTTTTTTTTAATCTTTTTCTAAAAAAAAAAAAAGATTTATTTATTATTTTAATTCCATTAGTTATTTTTATTTACATTTTTTCATTTCATTTTCTCTTATACATTAATCACATTATTTAGCTTACAAAGTGAATATTTCAAAATGTGAACATTTCTCCCTAGTCCAGTTGATAAAACTATAAAATATCTTCAACAGATAATACCACATTTCTTTGTCCCATTAATGCCTTGCCTCTCTATTTTTCTTCTAAATGTCCTTCCTCAGACCCTACGCTTTCACACACATTGTATCTGGTATTTACACCCATTTACTGTGTTTCTATAGTCTTTAGTCCATTGACTGGAATCTTTATAAGAAGAGGGTACCCATACACAGAGGGTAAAGCCATGTAAAGACAGAGATATGGGACCAGCAGTTGGCATAATAGCTATGTCACTGGATTCCCATGTAGTCAACCACAGTTCGAGTCCCGGACCCAGTGGCTTAAATTCACACCGAGCGCGTGTGCATGTGTGCCCAAGATCCTGAGAGGAGAAGGGATTGCGGCGTGGCTATCTCCCCTGGGGGTGATTTCTCACTCTTCTCTCTCTCTCTCTCTCTCTCTCTCTCTCTCTCTCTCTCTCTCTTTTTCTGGTGAATGTGCATGCCCTATAGCAAAAACCTCTCCAAAAAAAAAAAAAAAAAAAAAAAAAAAAAAAAGACAGAGAGAAAGAGTGGAGTGATGTATCTGATAAGCCCAGAAATCCAGGGGCTACCAAAAGCTGGAAGAGGCAAGAAAAGATTCTATTCTAAAGTCTTCAGAGAGTGCATAGCCCTGCTAGCCTTCATTTTATTCTTTTTGTCTCCAGAACCATGAGAGAATACATTTCTATTCTTTCAAGCCACCAGGTTTGAAGTAATTAGATATGGAAGTCCCAGAACACTAATACACTCACTTATTACATGAGGAAGATAAAATAGATAGATACCCTCTATTAGAAGCCACTTCTAGCAACAAAGTTCTAGAAAACTATGCTTCTGTGACTCCACTAATGTACATTCTAATGGTTTCTTATTTAATTAGGGAAAGTGAATCAGCTGTCATTGGAAGTCTAGTATCTATAGATTTATGTCACCTGAGTTAAGACCCATTGAGTTAGATGCAGTTTAAAAATGAAGAAGTTGAGACTCAGAGAGGTTATGTGACTTGCACACTGTTAAACTGTTAGTTAGAGAGCACTACTACCCATAAAATCTTTCTTCCTGCAAGCTTATGCATGAAAGGCATTCTCTTGGCTATATAATGCTTACTCTATTAAGACAAAGGTCTTAAACTCTAGAAATATTTATATCCTCATTGAGGCATGTTTATATAGCTGATACTAATGTTAATCTATCCATAGCCAACAAAGTGTTAAAGAGTTTCTAGCATGATTAGAATGCCTGAGAACATTAAAACAAGTGTCATTCTGAATTTTATTGAATCTTGAGGGAAAAGAGAAAATCTTCCTTAAAAAACTTTTTTGACATTTTGTTCCTCATAGTTTTGTTTCTTCTTTTTTTTTTCCAAAAGGCATGTGCACTCACCAGAGAGAAACAGAGACAGAGATAAGGACAGTGAGAAATCACCCCCCCCCCCCCCAGGGGAATGGTAACACTGCAAACCCTTCTCTCTAAGTTCCTCTTGGGATTTCGGGCACATATGCACACACGTCCAACATGAGTTTCAAGTCACTGGGTCTGGAACTCAGACTGTGGTCAGCTATGTGGGAATCCAGCTCTTTAACCATCATGCCACCTAATGGCCATTAATTTGTATTTGAAAATATTATCTTAACAAGTTTTTTGTGCCCTTTAAATTTTGCATCTGAGGTAAGTGCTTCAGTCCCCTCACCCCAAACCTTGCCCTGCATCAAGAAGACTGGACGGAGGGAAAAAACGGAGTGCTCAAGTGGCCTAAATGTAAATATATATATATATTACAAAATGTAGCATTACAACATGATGCCACACATGTCAGTTGGACAAAATTTGCCACTATATTTTATTTTTTTTAGAGATTTTTGCTATAAGGGTATGTATACTTGCCAGAGAGACAGAGATACAAAGTGAGAAATTGCCTTCCAGGGGAGTGGCCACACCACAATCCCTTTTCCTCTATTCTCCTCTCAGTATTTGGGGCACGGACACACAACACACCTGGCATGAGTTTCAAACAGCTGGGTCCACATGAGAGTCCAGCAGCTTAACCACTACCCCACCTGCTGGACATGCCACTATATTTAATTTTAAACAACAAAATCAAAGTAAGAATGATAGGCAGATTTTGAACCCCCAGTACCTTCACCCTTTCTTGCCATATATTCATGTTACGTGTCATGGCCAAAGAGACCTTGCAGATGTAACTAAAGTTACTAATCAATTGACGTTAAAATTCAGAGATTATTCTGCGTTTTCAAGGTGAGCCTGATGTAATCACATGAACCTTAAAAATGGAACATACTTCCAGTTGAGGACAGAAAAGGAAGTCAGAGAGACAAAGCAAAAGGAAAAATCAGAGATATTTGAAGCACAAGCAAGATTTGACACACATTGCTTCTTTAACACGTGTCAAGAAAACAGGACTTCAGTCGCACAACTGCAAATAATTGAATTCAGTCAATAACCGAAATGAGCTTGGTTTTCTCCCTAGAGCTGCCAGAAAGGAAAGTTGCTCTATCAAAACCTTGGTCTTGGTCTTGGCCTTGTGAGATTCTGAGCAGTAAGTGTCCAGCTATGCCATGATGAACTTTGAACTTCGAGAACTCTGAAATGATAAATGGTGTATTTTTTTAAAGAAGTTTTTGCTTTAGGGTGTGTGCACTCACCAGAGAGAGAGACAGACAGACAGTGAGAGGGAAAGTGAGAAATCACCCCCCCCCCCCAGGGTGGATGGCCATGCCACAATCTCTTCTACTCCATTCTCCTCCTGGGATCTTGGGCATGCACACACATGCACCTGACATGAGTTTCAAGCCACCAAGTTCAGAACTCGAACCGTGGTCAATCATGTGGGAGTCCAGCAATGCAACCACCATGCCATCTACTGGTCCCAAATGGTGTTGTTTTAAATGACTGTATGTGTAGGGATTTGTTATGCAGCAATAGAAAACAAATGTTCTGCTAGTGTTGGAGTTTGAATTCAATCTCATATGAGAATGAGTTTGAACTTGATGCTAATGTATGCATGTGACTTAAGCACACACAGCATACACACAGAGAAAGAGAGAGAGAGATAAATGGCAGCTGAGCTAATGAACGGATAATGTACAGCCATGTGGAACAGATGACCAGAGGTCTTACAAACTCTTCCAAGCTGTGTTAGGTCTTGGTGCATTTTTCAGAGATGTATCTGTACAGTTAAAGAATAATAGAACTACCATATGATCCAGCAATTTCACTCCTGGGTTTCTACCCAAAGGATAGGAGAATACTCAGTTGGAAAAGTGTTTGGACATCTGTGTTTATTATGGCATTATTCACTATTGCTAAGACATGAAACCAACCTAGTGTCCACGAACAGATGAATGAATTGAAAAAGTGTGGCACATATACACTATAGAATATTACTCAGCCATAAAAAATAAGACCCTGGCATTTGATAGAAAATGGACGAATATGTAAGATTTACTGCTGAGTGAAGCAAGCTAAGTTACGAAAGAAGAGACACTGTATATCTCCACCTAATATATACTGACTCTGCACTCTATGGCAGAAACTGAAAGCCTAGAGGATATAGATGCATGGAAAATGGCTACAGACACTGGAGACAGTATGGGAAGAGGGGAAGAAGGGGGACAGAGTGAGGAAAGGAATGAAGGAGAAATATAGGGAGGCAAGACAACAGAGGGACACAGAAATGGAGGGTTGTCTGCTGATTATAATGTGTATGATATCTTCAGCTGGACTGGTGGGAAGTGTGTTCATGTTGGTTAAGTTCATTTTATAAGCTATAGTGAAATACAGTGATTGAATTATAAAATGAAATAATAATAATAATAATAATAATAATTTCTGGTGCCATGACTGGCGACAGCAACCCCTTAATATTTCGGGGCCAATAGGTGGCATGGTAGTTAAGGTGCTGGATTCCCACATGGCCAACCAGACCTGGCAGCTTACTTTCTGACCTTCCCTTCCCTTCTCTCTCTGTGTCTCTCTGGTGAGTGCATATGTCCTATAACAAGTTAAAAAGTAATAATAATGATAAGTAAAATTAAATAAATAATTCTTTCTTTTAAAACAATGCTGCCAACAAACAAAAATAGGACTACTAGAGAAATGACATAAATTTGGTTTTAACTAAAAATCTTCCAGTGCCATCTCCTACTAGGTACAATAAAATGGCAGCATCAGAACTTGTAGAAGGGTGTCAGAAGCTTGAAAGAAAGTTCTGGAGATGATAGTAGAGCACTCTTTTTTTTTTTTCCAATTTGATTCATTGTCTTTATTTTATTTTATATTTTATTTTATTTTTGAAAGTTGACCAGAGAGAGCCAGAGAGAGAGAGAGAGAGAGAAGGACAGTGAGGAAACAAGCCACCAGGTCCGGGATTTGAACTATGGTCAGTCATGTGGGAGTCCAGCCACCTTAACCACCATGCTGCCTGCCAGCCCCGAGCACTCTTTTAAGAAAAGTCTGCATCCTCAATACCCTAATGGCTTAGTGAATAATCATGAACACTGGTGACTTTGAAAAATGATTCAGAAGAGTGACATTCAATTTGAAGAAATTTTAGAAATGTCTTAGCCAATTTATTTTGCTTATGATTTTCTCTTAATCAATTTGTAGTGTTTTAAATTTTCCTTTGAGGGTAGAATATAATTTAAAAACCTATGTCTAATCCAGACAATCTCTTAAAATAAAGATATTTTAAGTGATAAAAAGAACCCTCTTTTAGAGACTTAAGAATAACAATGCATCTTACAATAAATGGTATCATATTCAATTAATTAATATGAACCAGCCACATTTTGTTTTTCTGTGGCTTTTCTACCCCTTATCTCATCTATATGCATCCCTGAGGGTACATATACCTCAGCTTTGACAAACACCTAAGGGAGTTTAGGTTTTCAGCTTTAATACTGGATAACCCTGTGATTCTTCTCGACATCAGTTTTCAGCATGGCATTTTTAAAAACCAGAATAGTGAAATTTGTTTTTCAATGCCTTATTGATTTTTTTTTTTTTTTTTTTTTTTTTGTCCTTTACAAGTCTGTGTGGAATCTCATTTTGCAAACAAAGCATTCTTTTTTTCTTTTTTTGGAGAGGTTTTCGCTATAGGGCGCATGCGCTCGCCAGACAGACAGAGAGAGACATAGAGACAGAAAGCGAGAAATAACCCCCTAGGGGGGATGGTCACGCCGCAATCCCTTCTCCTCCATTCTTTTCTCAGGATCTTGGGCACGCACGCACACGCGCCCGGCGTGAGTTTTAAGCCACCGGGTCCGGGACGTGAACCGCGGTCGATTACATGGGAATCCAGCGACATAGCCATTACGCTAACTGCTGGTTCCCCAAACAAAGCATTCTTTTTTAGCAATGGTTTGTAACCGTTCTATCTTTAGGCTTCCATCCCCCATGGCCCAAACACTGCCATTCTTTTAAGAGGGATTGACTTCTATGAGATGTAGCTTGAATGAGACAAAACTACAGGATGAACGCTTTACTGGTCCCAGAGTTTGTTAGAAAGACTCCCAGGGATGTCCTTTGCTTTTCTTGAACAGCAATGATGCATTCAGGAATAAACTTGGAATACCAAGTATTAACATGGATAGACTAAGTTTGATAAGTGAGGATTTTCTTTACTCCTGAACGTGCTGTGATTGTACTATGCAATTATATTGCACATTTATTACTCTGATATGTACCTAGCCCAGGTGAGGTAACCTCTAGCACCTAGTCAGATTATAAATATGATTCTGAGCTGGGAGGAATAACCATGCTCCAGAAGGTCTGATTTGGCTTACCCCACATAAACAATATTACTCAAAAGTTGAGGTTTGGGGGGAATCAGAAATTCTGTTTCTACTCTGGAGAATGTTGTTAAATGTCATTACATACTGTGAATCCTAACTGTGCTAACTTTGATGTGTAGGTAACTCTTGGCTAAATGACTTTCAAATTTTTTAAAACTGCAACACACAACGAAAAATATCTAAGCCTAGTTAAAGTATATAAATATACACACAATTGTACACATAGTTAAAATTAAAAATTTGTGAAATTATTCTTACCTTTCCCACTAAATATATATTCTGATCTATTAAAAAGAAAAAAGAAAAAATCTGTTGTCCTGACCCCAAAAATTTAATTAATGACTCATTACTTTGTTATGACCTCAGTTTGGAAAACACTGCTTTGAATTTATAAGTTTTGTCTGATTTACCCATGTAGTGTTTGTGGTCTTAATCAATACCTACAGTGGTTATTTTTAAATGCAGTGATTGTGTGAAACTGATATTTCCCAAGCATTCTAAAACTTTTTCACTCAAATACATATTGTCCTTCAAATTAGGCACTTCAGGGAGTGGTTTATTTGTGTAAGTCTTGTTATACATCTGTTTAGTACCATGAGTAAACCATGTTTAATCAACTGATTTTGGAATCCTAGAACATACGGTACAAATAATATCCCCCCACTCTTTTTGCCTTAAAGCAGGCACTGTCAGTCCCACCAAGTCCTGTCAGCCACGTTCTTCCAGTCTTAGAGTTATTCTCAGGTATACCTTAGTGTATCAGCTCCTGTCCTCGGAGCAGCATAGGCCAACAGTAACTGAGCAAAAGATTTTTCAGAGGAAATGACTATGAGGAATACAGTGGGCAGGATCAAGAATAATGTTTATTTTAATCAACTATGTAAAGTTTTCAGCCATTATGTTGTTAAATATTTTTCCTTTCCCCTTCTCCCCTCTCTGAGGAGCCACACTATGCATCTGTTTTTATGCTTGATGGCCTTCCACACATCTCTTGAGACTTGTTTTTTTTTTTTTTTTTTTTTTTCATTCTTTTTTGCTTCTGTTCCCCAGTCTAGGTATTTTCAACTAACCTATAATTAAGCTTAGTCATTCTCTCTTAGACCTTCTCTAATAGATTGTTGAATCTCTCTACTGAATTTTTCTTTTCAGTAATTAAACTTTTAATTCCACAACTTCTATTTGATTCTATTTTATAATTTCTATCTCTTTATTAATAGTCTCAATTTGGGAGACACTGTTTACATTATTTTTAAAGTTCTTTAGACATAGTTTTATTTACTATTTTGAACATATTTATAAAAGCTCACTTATCTTTTTTGTCTAGTAAGTCCAACCTGTGAGCTTACTCGGGGACAATTTCTATGGCCTACTTCTTTTTCTATGCATGGACGATACTGTCCTGTTTCTCTGTTTCATAATTTTTGGTTGAAAACTGAAGGTCTTAAAGAATAACATATGAAAACTGGACATTAGAGCTATCCCTTACCCTCACTCTCCAGGGCTTTTATTGTTCCTGGCTGTTCCTGCTACTGTTTTTGTTGCTGTTTGTTGTTTACTGACATCCCTGATTAATTATGTAAAGTCTATATTTTTTGTTGAGTGTGACAACTAGGTTTTTATTCAGTTAGCTGAATAGTCACAAAATAATTGGACAGACATTTCCTTGAAGGTCTTGAAGCAGTAAGTCTGCAGGCTTTGGGTGAGGTGCTTTGTGTGAACGTGGGAGATGCCTTCAGTCTACTAACAGGAAGAGGGATGTTTACTTAGCTTTGACTTTCTACTTGCACAGAGCTTCATGGTCAACTGAAGGTGGGAGAGTAAGGCCTTCTCAGGTCTCTTCTAGGCATTCATACGGCTGTGTGTGTGTGTGTGTGTGTATGGATGTGTGTGTGAGTGTGTCCTAGATTTCCAGGAATATGTCAGAGATTTTCAAAGCCCTCTAAGAGTTTTTGATTCCCATGCTTATCCTTTTAAGCTTTTTGGTTGGCTTCCTGTTACCACAATGGTCACGGTGTAAGGCAGTCATGATGTTAAAGAATTGCTGTTGTTCCTTGCCACCCCCACCCCAACACACACACAAATGTCCCTGAGAGTATAAAGCCTGTTCTCACTGGACAAGCTCTGAGTAAGGTCCAGTAAAGACAAGCTCTGTGACAGGTTTTTATACAACTGTCAAACAGGTCAAATAGACTCTTTTCTGGGGGATAGGGCATTTGGGGAGTTCCAAACCTGTTCTTCCTCTACAAGTATCCTCCAGGCTGGTTTTCATAGTTACTACAGAGCTGAGGAGAAGGAGAGAGAAATGGAGAAAATGAAAATGCTGCAAAACTCACCATTCTTACTGAGATTCAGTTGTTTATATTGATGAAGACTTCTTGGATTACTGTAAGCCTCTGGCTAATTTCAGAGTTCTGAAAAAAATTATTTTGACAATTTTTGCTCATTTTCTCACTGTTGCTCTGGAGAAGTAAATTTCAGTGGTTTTTACTCTGTCATTTTAGAAGTTCTCTTTTTTTTTAACTTTCTTTTTACTTACTTTTACTTCATTTTTTATTTACTTTTTTTTTTTTTACTTTCTCTTATTTTTACTTTTCTTGATAATCCAGGGTAATAGGAGAACTTACACACCCATGAAGAAGAGTATTTCCACAGTATATCATCAATATATTCTATTTCTTCTTTTTTTAGATTTTTGCCATAGGGTGCATGTACTCACTGGAAAAAGACAGAGAGAGGAAGAGAATGAGAAGTCACCTCCAGGAAGGATAGTCATTCTACAGTCCCCTCTACTTAATTCTCCTTTCTGGATTTTGAGCATGCCCAGCATGTTTTTTAAGCCACCAAGTCTGGGACTCAGACTACAGAGTCAGCCATGTGGAAATACAGTGCCTTAACCACTATACCACCTGCTGGCCCTCTTCTACTTTCTAATTCATGAGTCTTCTTTCTTCCACTGTGCCTCTGCTAGGAAGCATGTGAGAATGAAGAAAACCTTTAAACCATTAAAAATTAAAATAGCGTCATTATTGCCACCAGTTATCCTGAAACTTAAGCAGATTTGTGTTGCTGTGTAAGTTCTTTTAAACAGTATCTTCAAGATATTCTTTTTTTTTTTTTTTTTTTTTGGAGAGGTTTTTGCTATAGGGCATGTGTACTCGCCAGACAGACAGAGAGAGACAGGGAGATAGAAAGTGAGAAATCACCCCCAGGGGGGATGGCCACGCTGCAATCCCTTCTCTTCCATTCTCCTCTTGGGATCTTGGGCACGCATGCACACGCACCCGGCATGAGTTTAAGCCACCGGGTCTGGGACGCAAACTGCGGTCGACTACACAGGACATAGCCATTACACTAACTGTTGGTCCCAAGACATTCTTTAGACTATTGTTGAGCACATTTAGTACCATTGCACCTCATCATGCCAATATTTACCATGGTTAACTGAATAGCAGAGATCTAGATAACCCTGGAAGTTTATTTCCACCCACCTTCAGTTGTCTAGCAAGGATATGGCTCAGCAGGTGTGAGTTAGCCCAACAGAATCCAAGACTGGTACCAGAGACTGGGCTCTAAGGCTCCTTCTTGGTCTCAAGGACACTTCCTTTACCTGAAAGCACCATTATACTGAGTTACCTATTGGTAGTCTCTGCTTCCTTTCTCTAAAATATGCATACTGTTGCCAGGTTGGGATGCTTCCATCAAGACATTTTATGCCTGACTTAAGCACACCTTTCAGGGGACCATATGACTTTTATAATTCTGAGCTTGCATGTTTTGCCCCTCAAGTTAATCCTATTTTAAAAGTATATGCCATAGCACTAGTGGTATATATGTCTATGCCCTGTTTATATAGTGTTAGTTATTAGAAGGAGAGAAAGTGTTTATAATGAAGTTGTGTATCTTCCAAATGCATCTTAAGAAGCTTAAACAAACGTGTTTCTTATGCATTTAATCATCTCTTAAACATAAAATTAAAACATGTAATTCCTGTGTAAATATTCTTGGCTTTGAACATAAAGACTCAAATCAAAGACAAACTCTCTCATTACCTCTATTTATTTCACACTAGTGGGCTTGTCATTCTAGTAACTGTCACAGAGAAGAAAAAAAGCTATAAAAATCATCCATCAACAAGGCACATGAAAAAGTACTGAGATCAAACATAGTAAAGTAGCCTTTGTAGGTCAGCTGTCCCTCGGATTAATACTACGCAGTAAACAGAATTACGGCAACTCAGAAGGCTTAACGATTTGTTTTTATGTTTGACTCCTACTTTGATCGGTCTCTCATTTAAGATACTTTAGTTAATGTTTTAACAAGCTGAGTTCCTTCTCTTCTTGCTGTGTATTCGTATGCTCAGGACTGTTTGTGCAGGTGTGTCCTCACTGCAAAGCAGAGGCAGGGAGGTGGCCACAATTCCCTCTTGGCAATGCGTGTGTGTGTGTGTGTTCTATCATTAGCAGGATAGAATTTTAACTCTGCACTTTTATCAACAATTTTACCAGTTAGCACATTTTTCTCTTCAGTATCCCTCCAAACCTGACAATGATGCCACAGCCAAAAACAGTAACATCTCTCCTGCTCCCATCGGTAAACATTTAAACAGAGTATGTCTCATCTTGGTGTTTTGATCAAAGAAAATGTATCCATGTCAGTTCCTGATATTACAAAGACTTTGTGTTCTTCAACGTTATTTTATTGTATCCTTCGCAGTCCTGTGACATGGGTTTTATTTCCCCTATTTTCTGTCTTCGAAACTAAGAATCAAGTGCAGTAATACACATATCTGTGTTCTCAGAGCCATGAAGTATTGACCAAGATTTAAAAATAAAACTAAACCAAAAAAGAAAAAAACATGTCTGGTTATGAAATCAAGCAATTGTCACTACATGATGCTCAATGGTAGTTACCAACATTCACAGCAGTATCATCTGACACCTACCTGAGAGTCAAGGACACTTCCCTAGAGTGACACCAACTCCCACCAGTGATAAATCTTATACAAACTGTACAACTTGAGGAAACGAAGAATAGAAAATGTGCTCTTTGGTTGTCATGTCTTGATTCCTGATTAAATAGAATACTTAAAGTTTAAAATTAAAACTTTTAAAAATAAGAACGTTTTATCGGGAACTCCTACAAGGTAGGGTATCTTCCTCTCCTGCCACAGTGTAAAAACTGTCAGGCTGGTTCTACTCCCTAATTACACGCTCTTTCATTACCCTTTATGACTAAAAGACTTGCTTGATAATCTTCAAAGATATACTGAAGTCAGTAGGAGATTATTAATGTCCCAGTCTTAGGTGTTTGAGACACTCCTGCTGGGGGCCTGGCTTTCAGTTCCACTGGGATCAACTTAGTCCTTTAATCTCTTAATTAAAAGATAACTTCAAATAATGTTGCTCAGTTTGAGGATCCAGGGGTAGACAGGCTTACTTGAGAAGTAAAAGTAAAGAATAGAGTTTCTCTTTATGAACCAAAGCTCAGACTGACCTCCAGTCAATGAAACAAAATGTCAGCTACTACTGCATGTAACTTGTAGATCAAAAGTCAACTCTTATTTGCAAAGCATGAAAAAGAAGTTGTTTCTAATAGTTCTCTGAGTTTTGAGTTTCTAGCTCTTTTCCTCTCTTGATCCTACCCCTACTGGATCATGCTTAAGCTACCAGAAAGGACGAGATAATAATTTTTTGACAATGAGAAAATAGATTGTGTCTATGTTAAAATTTCTGTTCCTACCCTAATGATTAATTCATATTATTAGTACACAAGGAGAATTGTTAGTTCAATCAAAAATGCTACAATGAGATGCCTAGGGATAAATAGGAAGAAGTATCCAGAAAGTACTTGGATATATACATGAGGAACTCAGGACTCCAGGGGCTGTTCCTACAGGTGTGGGAGTACTTCTGTGGTTGTAATTTGGGACATAAAGTGTATTCATGAAACCATAAAGCATATTGTGTGCCTTTTCCACCATCCCCTTACTCATCACTTCCATCATGTATACTTTGTGTTAGCTTATTCACTATACCAATACAGAACACTCCTAAAGCTTTATATGTTATAGTGTTGTCTGAGATTTTTTTTAACCTTTTTTGTCTTCCTGGTAAACTCTTGCTTTTCCTTCAAAACCCAACTTAAACCATCTTCCTTTGTGATGTGATTCCTCAAGTACTGGTGTTCCCAGCTCAAACAGAATGGATCTCCTTTTCTCTATTCCCATAACACCTTGCAACTCTTCCAGTAGGGCTGTTATCCCAATCCATTGTTACTGTTTGTGAACAGCTGAAGGGCTGCTCCTCGGAGCTTCTACCTATATCCCTCTGTGCATAGATAGGGGTAGTGAAGTGCCGACGTCTGTACACCGATGGGTTTCCATGTACTGATTTCTTTCAGCAAAAAGGAAAAAATGCTTACCCTTTACCTCATGCACCCCCCTGATGTCCAGCTCTCAGTAGAGGTGCAGCCAATGGTCATTCTTGAAAGAGCTAAGTCCTAAGATTTTCTAGGTCTTTGCACAAATGTGAACACATAGAGTAAATTCTTATGTGGAAAACAGAAACATGAGCAATAACAAGGCTTAATGATTAAAATTGTTTTATTGAGTTACTTTGTTTTCTAACTTAGAGATTTTTTTTGAGAAGTATTTCTGAAGATAGTCTTATTTTCACACTTTTCTGTGTTGAAACTTTAGCTAGGATTTTCAGACAATTGAAGAGGTTGAAGTAACTTGTCTTGGGGTATTTTATTTTGTCTCATTTTGTTTGGCTTCTATTGATTTTCCTCCTACACTACTCTGCAACTTGTCAACCCTGAGGTTTTATCTACCTTACTGGCTCTCGCTACAGGAGCAGCCACATTTTACAAATTATGTGTTTTCTGTTATAGGGCAATTCTTTTATTCCTTCACAGTCAATATATTTGGGCTCATGAAGCTCTCTTTGAAATCAATTTGAAAGCAAGATACCACTAAGGAGATTCTAAATTGCAGCCCTTTACCCAAAACTCATTTAAAAACCAGTATCTTTCCGTGCTCCTGGTTCTAGTAAAATAATAAGATACAGAATTTCTTTATATTTAGCTTGTTATTTTAAAGTGAATCCTGAGAGGCCAGCAGGTGGCGTGTTGGTTTCAGTGCTGGACTCTAGCATGGCCAACCGTGGTTCAAGTCTCGGACTTGACAGCTTGCTTTCTCATTTTCCCTCTCTCTATCTGGCTCTCTCTGGTCAAATTAAAAATTAATAATAATAACAATAAATAAAATTAATTGATATAATTTTTAAAAAAGTGAATCCTGAACTTGGGGAATCATCTATATTGTAGAGAGTTAAAATAAGCTAAAGAATTCTGTTTTAATTTTTAAGGACATTTCTCTGAAGTTTTGATGTCAATTATATTTATTTTGCTTTTCTCAGACCTGTGTTTCAAGGAAGTTTTATCTGTCTGCTGTGTGTATGTGCGTGTGTGTGCGTTTCTTTAAATCATTTTTATCAAATAGTCCCATTGTATGGATTAAAATACTGCTATGCTTTAAATTCAAGAAGCTATTAAACATGGACAAATAAATTGATTTGTTTAAAACAAACAAGTGGATTTTGAAACATTTGAATGGTTTCTCATCAAACATTTGGCTTTTCAACAACAAATGAATGTCAAGAATTCTAAACCATTCTTCTCTCTCTTTCTCTCCCTCTCTCTCTCTCGCTTATGCACTGGTGTACAGTCTTGGCAAAAAAAAAAAAAAAAAAAAAAAAAAAAAATTGTGACTGATCCACACGGTTTAGGAAACCCAATAGATTCTGTTTTGTCTGGTGTCACTCATGCTGGTCAACCAACACCAGGTTTAGAATAGCAGAGTAGAAACTATTCTTTCACCAAAGAATCAAGAACTTGAAGCTTGCACTTCAAAAGCACCTTCTCTGGGTTAAGTTGACACTATTTTTAATTGCTAGAGGACACACCTGCTTGCCAGAGAAAGAGAGTGAGAGAAGGGAGAAGTCGCCCCTCAATGAGTCATAGCCACACTATTCCTCTTCTTCGTCCTGTCAGGATTTAAGGCACACATTCACATGTGCTCAGTGTGTTTTTCACACCATTAAAGCTGGGATTCAAACTGCAGTTTGAATCTGGCTCCTCTGACCACGAGGTGAAGTCTGGCCCTAAGCCGGCACTTTTAGAGAGAGTAGAGTTGCTGTCACCAAGTGAGAAGGCGCTCCTCGAGCATGCTCAGATCCTTTTCCTGTGCATTGAGCACCTTCTTTACTGCATCTGGGCACCTCTCGCTACAATCTCAGTTTGCACGTGATGGCCCGCTGCTCTCAGGTTTGAGTTGGCATGCAGTTGGAACCCTGTCGGATCTGTGCCACCTTGATTCCTGCAAGCACTCACAGCTGAAAAGGGCAATTCGCTTCTGGGTGACTGCAGTGTTATTGAGTGAGGTTTTCTGAGTTCCCTGGTGAGAACTCCCACCCCGTACACACACACACACACACACACACACACACACACATACCTGTGTCCTGCTTCTCATCATGAAGGAGCACTGAGAGGCACAGATCCGACTCCTGTAGTTATTTCCTGCCAGGTCTGGACATCGTCTCAGGGCCTGGGAGAGACCTTTCTCTAATTCTCCTTAAGTATGTTCGATTGTCACCAGGCTTAAGCCCTATCTATTCATACCCCTGTGAAACCATCATGTGAAATTTAAAGAGTCTAGTATCTTGGTCACAAAAGACACCAAATAGTTGAGAAGGCATAATCCAAATAGCAGCGAAAAGGGGATGGCAACTAAATGACCAAAAAGAGGTAAAAGACCAGGTTAGGGATAGGATTGCTTGTTTTACCCCTTTCAGACTTCATTGGCAATGTTGCTTTTGGTGAAAGGTAGTTGCCAGGCTGATTGGTTTAACCCCTGTTTGATATTTATTTCCACCTTTCCTGAAGGGTTTACCCATGTGCAACAGGAAGTATTAGACATCACACATACCTTCCTCCGTCTGCCAGTAAGCGCTCCAGGGCTAGCTGGTTTCTGCACTACATCTGCAAATGAGTCTAGGGAAATCCGTAGGTTCTTAAGAGAATTTCCTGTGCTTCTGGTCAATGTTTCTAAAGCATTAGTAAGTTTTACAGAGTGGTTCCATGGTAAGCGAATCCTCCCCCATGGGGCTACTAGCCTTATGGTTGCCCCAATTCCTGCTAAAATGAGGCCTATCACCCTTTACTTTTGGCCTGAGCTTCTGTAGGTGTCACATTACATGTGATACCTCCTGGTATGATGAACCTAAAGTGCATTCTCCTTCATGCCAGACGTTGTTTTTGAGGGGAATCAAGGTGTTCCTTGTATACATCCTCCTGATTTGTAGGGAGTACATTTTCAGGGAGACACACAGACAAGTTAAACCTTTGTAAGTTGAGTTGTATCAAGGGAAAACGTCACAGTCTAAACTCAGGGTGTCCTGACAGATTGTATTTGGCTGACTGTGGTCTGTTGATATAAAAAGAGTAGCTAAAAAGAGGAGGGTCTGAGGAAGGACATTTAGAAGAAAAATAGGGAGGCAAAGCATTAATGGCACAAAGAAATGTGGAATTATCTGTTGAAGATATTTTGTAGTTTTATCAACTGTACTAGGGAGAAATGTTCACCTGTTGAAATGTCCATTTTGTAAGCCAAATAAAAATGTGATCGAATGTATAAAATAAAACGAAATGAAAAAATTAAAAAAGATAACAATAATAAATAAAATCATTCTAAAAAGTAAAAAAAAAAAAAAAAAAAAAAAAAAAAGAGTAGCTAAGATTCAGGGCCTTGGTTGTAGGCTTTAGGCCTTGCATATTTTGGGTCCTCTGGCTGGGGCACTCTTCGGTTGCCACATGGTATGGTTTGCAATATAGCTTTACTTCTGCTCCTCTGTCAAAATGCCAGGGTACATACGAGTGCCATTGAGTGTATAGGCACTCAGGGCATCAAAAGAAGTGACTCAACCTATCAGCTTAGAAAAGTTGAGCAGCCCAGAATAGTCATGTGTATTGTTTTTATGGTTCACACATGATCTGTTTAAGACACAAAAGAAAAAACTTGGGACCTGCAGATGGCATAGTGGTTACACCGCTGGACTACCACAGTCTACGACAATTCAAGTCCCAGACCTGGTAGCTTAAAACTCACATCAAGCACATGTGCATGTGTGCCCAAAATCCCAAGGGGAGAATGGAGGAGAAGGGATTGTGGCATGGCCATCATCCCAGGGAGTGATTTCTCACTTTCTGTCTCTCTGTCTCTGTGTCTCCGGCAAGTGCACATGTCCCTATAACAACAACAACAACAAAAACCCTCTCAAACAAACAAAAAAAACTGATGCCAGGTGCATGTGGGTACATGCCCAAGATTCTGAGAGGAGAATGGAGAAAGGATTGCAGCATGGACATCCCCCCCGGGGGGTGATTTCTCACTTTCTGTCTCTCTGTCTCTCCAGTGAGCACACATATCCTATAACAAAAATCTCTCTCCATAAAACACACACACACACACAAACCTTTTAATGAGACGTTGTATGTTTGTGGTACTACCTCAGTTAACTGGATGCAAGCCATGGGAAAGGTCATGTACAGAACCGTGTGTGATGGAGACTCTCGATTAGTCTAGCTGGACCGATGGAATACATAATTAATCTTCATCAAGGCTCCATATATTGTCTTGTCTTTGTTGGTTGGGAGTGTTGGAGAGAGATCCAGCATTGTTTTAAATCATTTCCCTGGACTATAAGTTTAGGTATGTTGACTACAATATTATTTTCCCACAGGGACAGTATTGGGGAAGCTATAACCACTGAGGGCTTTAGGGACAAGATGTTTTCATGACAGTTTGAAAGCATCCAGCAAAGATTTCCCGGGAAATGCACAGGCTAAGGACAGATATAAATGTCAGTGTTAACAGAGGTATGCCAAGAGCCTCAGTCAGGTATTTCCTTGCTTATAAAACCTCAGCTCTGAAAGCACATGTGGCAGTTATGTTCATGTACTTGCATCCAACATGATGCCACCCACCTGATCAAAGACAGGCTGACATTAATCCATAACAAAAAAGGAACAACCAAACAAGGAGCACTTTTAACACCGAAGGTAAGGCCAGGAGGTCGTCATTGCTTATCTGGTGGTCATTTCTTAGAGAGCAACTAGAGATCCATGACATGCTCACAGGTATAGGTATCTTGAGGCTGGTCAAGACCTTTAGGGTCCTAAGGCTTGCTTTATCTAGGTATGGAAGATCCATGGGGTTACTCCATAAAGTCTATCTTCCAATCTTTGCCTGGCAGCACCCCTCACGTCTGTATAGATTTTTCTAATGGGGACATTGGAGACTTGGTTTGAGAGTTATTGTCCCGGAAGTAAGCACATTGGGTTATTATGGTTTCTATTAATCCTTTTTAAATCAGGGGCCCTTGTAAACCTAGCTAACCATTAAGCTTATTTGACTATCATCCACACTACAGCTTTGAGTAACCAGACTACCCCACTCCAACTTTAAGATCCAACTTAAAGGATTTTGATACTTCGTGGTAAAATTAGTTTTTTCCATATATTTTGATAGTTCACCTCCTGATATTACATACACGTTTTCAGGCTCCTTGCTTGGCTTCTCTACCCAGACCCTTCCCCAGGATCTTCTTCCCAGAGCACCTACTAACTAGGTCAGCACTTTCCAAATTATGATCACAGAACACTTTAAAAAGTATAACGTGGAGTAAAGCATTCAGAAAACACAGAATGAACTGACAGGCCTATTAATCCCTGCAAGAAATGTCAAAATTTGGCCCACACCCTTTTATAAACTTAGAAAATATTTTATATTCTCATAACAGGTCCATTACTACAGTTCTTGTGATATTTTGCTTTCATATTGCAACATGAAATTTCATTTCTCATAAGTATAATATAGCGAAGAGAAAATAAGCATAAAGTTTTTGTTGTTTTCTATTTGTTTGTTTTAGAAATTCAAGCTTCATCATCTTTTCAAAGTCCACAATTGTTTTACTAAATTGATTTCAGCACCATCTAAGAATGATAAGACTCAATTTTTTATTAAAACTTCCATTTTCAGCAGGAGGCCCACAGAGAATCAGTTTATGTACAATTAATGTTTCGTATGCAATAGGGATGAATAACCTCACAAACATAAGCTGAATTTATCAGGCACGGACCAGTAATCTCTAGATGAGATACACTGACGATGGTAAATAATGTCTATGTTTCCCACTCGTCCATGCTTCCAGTGGCCTCTCCTTGCCAGTTCCCAACATTCTCAGTATGGCATAAATTACATACAGGCATATTATTGCATCAAAGCACTGATTATGTACAGTGCTAAGTAATTTTTAACAGATAATGCACTTTAGATTTAACTCAGTAGAGTTGTTATTATTATTCTTGCTGCAGTACACTCACTAATATCTCGGGAACTTAGGGTTACACAGGATGTAGTGTGGAAAACATTGCCCTGGTATATGCTTGCATTCATTCACATCATTTCAGTTATCACCTGCCAGGCCGCAGATTGAACATCCTCCTTGAAAATTTTCCCTGATTATGCTCATGTGAAGAGTATTCAGTTTTGCATCTCTACAACTGCTGGCAGCACTCAGTACATACCTGTGGAAGAAAAGATGGAAAAGAAGGAGGAAGTGGGGAATCATTAATTTTTGTACAATTTCTGTAGCTTACTGTCCATTGTGAAAATGGTATGGGGGAAATTTATAAAATCACTTAGCAGGACCAGCAGATGGTGTAATGGTTGTGTGACTGGACTCTCATGTAGTCGACCGTGGTTTGAGTCCCAGATCCGGTGGCTTAAACTCATGCCAGGCACATGTGCGTGTGTGCCCAAGATCCCAAGAGGAGAACAGAGAAGAAGGGATTGTGGCATGGCCATCCCCCTGGGGGGTGATTTCTTGCTTTCTATTTCTCTGTCTCTCTCTGTCTTTCTGGCGAACACACATGCTCTATAGCAGAAACCTCTCAAAAAAATCACTTAGCATAAAATTCTTTGTCCAAATCTAATATGAATATAGTTTAAGTTATTCATGTTAGGGATCAATAGTGTTAAAATAAGCCCTTCAGTGAGATTTTTTAAGTAGAAAATGTGTGTTTTTTTTTTTTTAAGAAACATGCTCTGAGACTACAAAAATAGTTACTAAGTTACTAAAATAATTCCTAAGATTATACATAGACTAAATGTGTTCTTTTGCTACTATCAGAATTTTATAAAATTTTCAATTTCTTTTCTGATTTTTCTCCCACTCTCGAGTTTCTTTTTTTCTGGTATCAAAACATCTAGTCTATTATTTATATAGGGAAGACCAGAAAAGTCAGTAAAATTACATTAGGCTACAATGTTGGTGTCCTAAGTGTCAATTGCGGTGATTAGTTGATTATCTTCTTTATATTTGCCTGACTTAGGGTCTAAATACAACCTAGAGTTACTCTCTGGATCAAAGAGAATCTCTAGTTTTAACCCATGGATTTGATTATTAACATTCTAGCAGGTAAGTCATTGTAAAGTAGCAAACTGATAAATACCTTGCTATTGTTCTGTGACTAGTGTCACCTCCTTAATGAGGATAGATAATCCTGTTAATGTAGTTTCACGGAATTTGCTTCCAAGCAAACTTATGTTTCTCTCTTTTCTTACTGCCTGCCTTGGTGCTCGGATAGCTTCAAAGAAAGCATGGAGAAATCCTCATACTCCGACTGGCTAATAAATAACAGCATTGCCGAGCTGGTTGCTTCCACAGGCCTTCCTGTGAACATCAGTGATGCCTACCAGGACCCGCGCTTTGATGCCGAGGTAAGAGGAGTGCTCTGGTAGTAGTCGTAAGGTCCGGGTTACACTGTTGATGGTTGAAGCAGAAAGGGATTTCGTGCAGATTGACAGCAACCTTGAGTTTACAGGTCATTCTTCTGTAGCCTTCCCCTATGAGACGACTGTCAACATTGCCTACTGTTTTTTGTTTTGTTTTCCTCTCTTTTTTTAGGTTTCTACCAAACAGCATCTGTGCTCACTGGAGAGTGAGAGAGAGGCAGAAAGAGAGAAAGTGAGAAAGCACCCCCAGGGGGATTGCTACACATTAATCCTTTCTTCTCCTGGGATTTTGAGCATGCATGCACACATGCCTGGTGTGATTTTCAAGCCGCCAAGTCTGGAATTTGAACTGCAGCCGGTCGTATGGGAATCCAGTGCCTTAATCACCATGCCACCTGCTGGCCCCCAGCATTGCCTACTGTTAGCTGACAGAAAAACTTACCATATCTGCCCTGATTTGCAGCAAAATGGCTATCCTTAATCTGTTCTTCTTTGGTAATTAGGTAGATGTTATATTAAATGATGAAATATTTAATAATAAAGTGTATATGTAACAAAGTTATTTCCCAATAGATACTAGAACAACTACCATATTTTAAAAATTATGCCAGAGAAACAGCAAACTGGATGATATTATTGTTTAATGTTAATTATATAGTTATAATTATTGTTATAATTTTACATTGTGTTGCTATACAGACTATATTCAAAACAATTTTAAAGTTTACATACTAAAGTAGTATAGAGTATCATACAGATGAAGTCACATGAACTTATAAATGTTTCCCTCTAAGTATGACATATATGTGTATATATGTACATATGCATCCCTATACATATATAATGTATATGTATTCATTGAAAGAAGAGTTTCTGCTAATGAAAAGTGGGCTGAGGAAGGGTGAGAAGGGTGTTGCCGGCAGAGCTGAGTGAACGTGGAGCGTTGGGAAACTCATTAGTTCAGTGTTGCTGAGAGGCCATAGTGGATAAGGCTGGAGAATAAAGCAGGGGTCAGATCACCAGAATATTTTGAAAGCTGTGAAGATGTTTGAGGGTTTATTCTGAGCAAGAGAAAAATCAGTAGTTAAGTTTTAAATGGGAAGAAGTGGGCACGGTGTCTTACAAAGATAACACTGATTTGCAGAATAGAGGATACATTGAGAAAAGAAATAACTCGGCATTTAACTTGTGCAACCCTGAGAGGTAGGTGTCTGCGACTCCATTTTACAGAAATTGAGGGCAGGTCTATGGCTCTGGAGACAGGCAAGGATGCAGTCCTACTGTCTCTTAGATTCCACAGCCGCCCTCTTCACTCTGTCCACGCCATCTCCACTGTCCATCTTGGGGACATGGTGGTAGCAGGGAGGCTGGGCTCTTAAGTCTAACTTACAACTTCAGTCAGACCATCTTTGCAGATTTTCCCAGGAAATTCTCAAATTCCCAAACTCTCCACTTCTCTAGCTGTCTAGATCTCTCTTCCCGATTGCTACGTTTTCCATGTATTTTCTGTTCCTTCTTGAACATGAGGTTTGTTTATTTTTCTTTTGAAAGATTCTCCATTAGTAAAGGTGATACATGGTTCTTACTTTTTAAAAAATCAAGCAATACAGAAAAGTAGAAAGTACAATCCAGAATTCTATCAACCCAGAAATAACCATAACAACATTCCACAAGAGCATATACAAAGAAAGAAAAATTTCCAAAAAGGCTCCTATTATAAATACCATATATACATTGTCACTAAATTTAATAGAAGAAAATAAAGTTGAAAAAAAAAGTGGAGAAATTCCCAACCCTTAGTTAAATGGCTTAGATGCAGCTGCCTTGGGAGCCTTCTCACAGATTCCCAGTCTGGGCTGGGCACCTTCACAGGGTGCTCCCTGCCCTCTCTCAGGGCTGACACCCTCTGGTTCTCTCCAGTTCTGACGCATCACATCTGAACTTCATAGTTACTTTCCCTGGCCATGGTCACAGGCCCAAACTTAGGTAACCAGTATCCTAAATATGGATTTATTCTTTTGCTTTTTTATATAGTTTCATTGCACATGTTTAAAGCCCTGCCAAAGAGAAGATGGCAACCCCCGCAGTGCAACCCCCGCAGTGTCCGGGCTCTCCCAGCAGGTGCAATGCTTCCGTACATCTGTGGTCAGGCCATCTGCCAAGCTTGTGAGGCCACCTGTTCAGGTATCTGGTGTCAAAGGTCGCTATGCCACTGCGCTTTATTCTGCTGCTTCTAAACAAAATAAACTGGAACAAGTAGAAAAGGAGTTGTTGAGAGTAGCACAATTCTCGAAGGACCCCAAACTGGCTGTTTCTATTCTGAATCCATATGTTAAGCATTCCATTAAAGTGAAAAGCATAAATGACATGGCAGCAAAAGAGAGGTTTTCTCCCCTCACATCCAACCTGATCAATTTGCTTGCTGGAAATAGTTGTTTAAGCAACACCCAGGGAGTCATTTCTGCCTTTTCTACCATGATGAGTGTCCACTGTGGAGAAGTACCTTGCACCATGACCACTGCGTCCCCTTAAGACCAAGCGACTCTCTGAATTAAAAGCGGTTCCTAAGTCAAGGCCAAGTATTGAAATTGGAGGTTAAGACTGATCCATCATGGATGGAATGATTGTCTGTACTGGAGAGAAATATGTTGACATGTCTGCGAAAACCAAGATTCAGAAGCTAAGCTGGGCCACGTGGGAGATCATCTGAAAGCGTGGATTTTCTGTCCTTGGGGAAAATTCTCAAACTTAGAGAAACAATAAATGATTCCTGGACAGACCAAAAAAAAAAAAAAAAAAAAAAAAAGCCCTGCCAAATGTTATTGGTATATTTTTTGTGTCTCTGAACCTTATATAAATTGAGTAATAATGTATGTATCCTTCTGTGGCTAATTTTTTTTCACTCAACCTTATGTTATTGGGCTGTGTAATCAGCGATTCATTCATTTTTATTGCTGCAAAATATTCCACTGCATGAAGAAAGCACACTTTGTGTATCCACTATAGTATCAACGGACATTGCATATACAAAACTGTCAAGGACACTCTTGTATGAGTCTTTAAGAGCTCAAGTATAAAAGCTTTTCTAAGGGTCAGATGGAGACATAGCAGTAAAATGCAACACTCTGTAAAGCTGACCCACTGGGAACTTTCAGAGTTCATGCCCTGAGTCCTCCCTGAGTATGCTGGGCACGTGTTTGCCCATTATCTGGGACTGGCTGAGGTGGGGAGTGGATCAGGCATCAAGATCTTGAGGATACTACCTCTCTCTCACTTGCTCACCCACCGAAGACATAAATAAACTTTTTTGAAAGAGCTTTTTTAGAGTCTATCCTTAGGAGAATGACATTCTGGGTCATAAGCTATAAGCATCTCTACTTTTACAGAGAATGGAAAGTTCCTTCCAATCATTGCTGTTTTCCTTTTTCCTTATGAAAAGCAGCACAACAGCAAGTGCAATTAATATTTCAAGAATACATCTGGCTAATACAATATGTTGAGCTTGAATATTCTTATATTTGTAGGTAGACTTTTACTACATCCTTTCCTGACTAGTGAAACGACCATATTATGTTTTTTTTCCACACTTATCGTCCATTCCAGTAAGGCAGGCTGCCCTGCTGGTCTATAAAAAGAACAGTATGGACTCTCATGCAAAAAGGCAACAGTTATTTCTGTGGGATTGGGCATAAAATTTTCATGCCTTGATCTAGTAGTTAGAAGCAATGTTGTCTGAAGACGGTAAACTGCGGTAGGTTCAGCAGTGATTATTTAAGAGATCACCTGCTGCTTTGCAATTAAATAAAACATGAAGTTAAACCATCATTATTTCTTGGCCATCCACCCAAATGTTTTCAGTCTATCATATGACTAATACTGGATTGTAAATGCAAAGCAGAAGCTGAATTATACCATGATTTCTACATGTTCTATTTGTGTGGTGCTGAAATTTAAAGTTACTTCATGCTTATCATCATGCGAAGAGTAGAATAAATGGAAAGGAGCCAGTGAATATGAAAGCAAGACAGAGAAAGAAATAGAAACTGTGTTCTGTCTAAATACAGATACTTAGCAGATATGTCCTACAAGTATGTATGTATTTGTGTGTGTGTGTGTGTGTGTGTGTGTGTGTGTGTATGTGTGTTGGATCACAACAAAACAAACATGTATCTGCTTAGTCTTCCTCCCAGAATTATATTTTGCCCCAGGAACAGGTGTCAATTGTTTATATGAATAATGAGTAAAACAGATTCCAGGTCTCTCCCAGAGGTTGAGAAGCTAAAATCTTCTCCCCATAAAGCCTGATGTGAGGTAGTATAGATCATGTGATAAAGAAGCAATTCAGAGAATATATATTTCATTAATGTTTTCAGTATTTCCCTCAGGATATTGCTGCATCCTTTCCCTCCATCACTAGAAGTGATTCTGGAATCATCCCAGAGAAAGAGGGCACCTTTTATAATTGTGTTGCCTCCCTGCAAAAGTCTGAGTCCTTTCTTCTTGAGTCTGATATATGGGTCTATGTTTTTTTCCCAGTAATCAAAACTGGACAGGTATTTATCAGTGGTAGAATACCAGGGAACAACACACACACAAAAATTCTAAGATTAACAGTTATCATACCTGATAAAAGTGCTTGGTTTCTTTGTACTCTGTGTTGGCTTTCCTGAATACTTTGAGATTGGTCAACAAGATCGAAAATTTGCAGAAAGGAATCCTTTTCAAAGTTTTTCCTATTTTTCCTACAGACTTTTCAATGTAAGTCTAAATAATGAATTTTAATTTGCCAGAAGTGCAATTATCCTGAGTTTTACTGTCTATGCTAAATGTCTTCAATGGCTCAGTGGTTACTTCTGGCCATCTGAATTCTCTTTATTGCATAAAAAAGAAATTAATTTCATCAGAAAATGTATCCACCTGGGATAGAACACTTCCAGATGGATTGGCCCTGTCCTGGGACCCTCTAATAGGAACACATCAACTTTCAGTTAGTAGAAATAGTAGAGATTTCTTTAAGTTACAGGTGAGGAAATGGAGACTCGGAGAACTGAAGTGGTGTGCTTAGGGTGAAACAGCTTAGGACACAAAACAGACTCTGGACCTTCTAATTTCCAAATCAATACTCTCTCCTTCAGTGGTCTCTTAGGGAGACTCTCATCTGCTAAGGGGCTGCCTAGGCAATAGAATCACTACTCCTTACCTTCCTCTCTCCACACAAGTGCATGGACTTAAGGCCAGCATACCTGCATTTTCATCTGCTCTCCTGCCTGAGTAGTCTTGGGCATACTACTTACTTTGTAATATGCAACATCCTATATGAACACTATATAAACCCCACAGAGATGGGCACCATTTCCTTACTTACAGGGGTGGCCAGGCATCCAGGTACCAGGTTGTTTGGGCACATTTGGGATGATCAGATTTCAGGGTCTGGCTATACTGCCCAAGACCAAGCAACCCACCAATCCTTACAAGGTGTATGTAGCTAAAAGCCACTCACAATTGTATATTTTAAGCATGCCCTGGTGCCTACATTTTACAATCTTTTATCAGTTAATGCAATAAACTCCAAAATCTTTGTGGCTTGATAAAATAGTTCAGTTTTTGCTCATGTTAAGCCCAAACTTGTCCCTGATCAGTATTCTGGAGAGGGCAAGTGTTCCTATTTCATGAATGAAATTGTTGAGCAGCACTTAACGAATGATTTTTCCAGTGGGCAGTCTCCTGGATCCTTGGTGCATTTGGGGTTTCTTCACCAATTTGCACTAGCACAGAAGCTTGCCAATTTGGGAATTCGTGATGCCAGTGACTATTGCCTGTTTATAAGAGATAATTCACTCTACCAAGCTTTGCTTTAGGTATACAATTAAAACATTTAGGTGAACTGGATTTCTAATTTCTATGTCTTTCCTATTTTCAAATGACTTCTGAAAAACCTTCAGAAACTCTGCCCAATATGCAGCAGGAGAATGATTCTTATTTTGAAATCTCAGTTTTGAAACTGTTGGTTTTCCTTTTTGATAAAAGCGACAAAGGGATATCTTTAATGTGATATAAACCCCACCCTGGGTGCTGTCAATTGCCTGCTGAGAGGGTTATGGGGCAAGTAATCATAGTTGTCTACCTGCTGGGAGTTCACTTTCTGACTGGCTTAAATATTTAATGAAGTTCCCTCCTTGTGGAGAACAGAGCAGGCTTAGTAGGCAAACCACAGTGATTATTTGCCTTCTGTAAGTCTGTTCGAGTTGACTCTAGGGTTGGTGCCTGCTGGGCTTAATAGTACGCATGGTTTTATGGCCAAATATCTTGGTTTATGGGTGGAAAATTATGACAGAGTGGTTATATAAGGCAGTCACAGAGCCATAGATAAGTTTCTGAGCCTTAAATTCTGCAATCCTATGTGAAGATCACTATGTGTTCATCTACAGAAACTTCTGATCCTAGAAAAAGGTGTAAGACAAAGAAAGACCTACTAAATACAACAGATTATATTTATTTGTAGTAGCTCAAGAAATACTTGTGTTCATATGTTATCATTTTAGCGGACTTTGTAGTTTTATCAATCATATGCTCATTATGGAGGGGATATTCATACTTCTTTCTGAAGATGTTGGTAGACATACCACGTGTATTACTTTTCTATTGTGCATAACAAATCACTACAAATTGAGCAGTTTAAAACAACACCCACATATTACCTTGTAGCTTCTGCAGGTCAGAGGTCAGGCATGGCTTAACTGGGTTCTCAATTCAGGGTCTCTCAAGGCCAGAATCAAGGTGTGAGCCAAGCGGTGTTCTTGTTTGGATCTTGGCATTCTCTTTCAACCCCCTTCATGTTTTGAGTAGTGTTGAATTTCTTACAGTTGTAGATTGAGGTCTCTGGTTTTTTGTTATTTTTTTATTTTGTAAATTTTACATATTTATTTCTTCCATAAGAGAGAAACAGGTGTCCCCAACGGAGTCTTCATGCTGCAATTCGTGCCCAGTCTCCGCCAACTCAGATCATGGGCACATGTGTGCACCTAGTATTCTCCAAGAGGTCCAGTAACACAAACCCAGACCTTTTCCCATGTGAACTGAGTTGTGTACCTGCTGCACCACTGTCTGGTCCAAGGTCTCTATTATTTTACTGACTACTGGCTGAGCGTATCCTTCAGCTCTTAGAGATTGCCCTCAGGTCCTATCGACCTGGTCCTCTCACAGTGTGGCAGCTTACTTCTTCAAAGCCAACAAGAGAATCGCAATTCAATTGTCTGTTGGAAAATGACAAATGTCAAGAGTGACACATAATCACAGGCATGATTATCCTACCACTTTTGCTATATAGCACAACCCAAAAGGGGAAGTGACTCTCCTCTCATATTCACAGGCTCTGTCCACACTCAAGAGGAGGGGGTTATGCATAATGTTTACAGAGCTGGGGGCTGGCAGTACAGCAGCAGGTGGGGATCTTAGAAACTGTCCTAGAATTCTGCCTATCACATCATAAAAAGAAACACTAAAATTGAATCCATGTATAGTGTCTCTATCCCATGAAACAATTTATATGTCCTGATATGAAAAAATGTCCACAGGGGGAGAAAAAGTAAGTCACAGGGTAGTCTGAGGATGTTCCTATCCTTTGGGTAGATACGTAAGAGTGGAATTACTGGGTTGTACGGTAGTTCTCTTTGTAAGTTTCTGCGGAGTCTCCATATCGTTCTCCACAGTGCTTATACTTATTCACATTCCCATCAATAGTACAGGAGTGTTCCCTTTTCATGGCAGCCCCGCCAGCACTTATCATTCTTTATTTTTTTAATTTTAGCCATTTTGACTGGAGTTAAGTGGTATCTCAGTGTGGTTTTGATTTGTATTTCCCTTATGATAAGAGATGTTGAGCATGTTTTCATGTTTTTGCCTGTTCATATGTCTTCCTTAGAGAGTTGTTTATTCAGCCCATTTTCCCGTCTTTTAACTGAACTGATTGGTTTTTTGGGGGTAAGTTGGTTGAGTTCTCTGTATATTCTGGTTATCAGTCCCTTATCTGAGGTATAGTTTGCAAATATATTCTCCCACTCTGAAGGTTATCTCCTCACTCTAGTTTCTTTTGCTGTGTAGAAGCTTTTTAGCCTAAAGTAGTCCCGCTTGTCTATGTTTGGGTCTATTGCCTGTGCTTTGGGGGTCTTCTTTAAGAAGTCTTATCCTACTTCAAGGTCTCCAAGAGTTTTCCCTGTTTTCCACGAGTAGTTTTATAGTTTGAGATCCTATGTTTGGATTCTTAATTCATTTTTAGTTTATTTTTGTTAATGATGAGAAATAAGGGTCCCATTCCATTCTGCTGCATGTGGAAATCCAGTTTTCTCAGCACCATTTACTGAGGAGATTTTCTTTTTCCCATTAGATTGTCTTGTACCCTTTGTCGAGGATCAGTTGGCGATATGCTTTGGAGTTTATTTTTTAGGTTCTCAATTCTGTTCCATTGGTCTACCTGCCCGTTTTTATGCCAGTACCATGCTGTTTTGATTGTCACAGCTTTGTAATATATTTTGAGTTCAGGAAGAGAGATGCCTCCTACTTTATTTCCCTTGCACAGTATTGCTTTGGCAATATGGGGCCTTTTGTGATTACAGAAAAATTTTATGATTTTTTTTTCTATTTCTGTGAGAAATATCTCTGGTAGTTTGATTGGAATTGCATAGACTTTATAGATTAATTTGGATAGACTTGGCATCTTGGTTATATTAATTCATCCAATCCAGGAACATGGAATGTTTTCCACCTTTTTGTATCCTTTTTAATTCTTTTTTAAGTGTTTCATAGTTTTTCTTGCAGAGGTCTTTGACTTCTTTTTTATTTCTTTTTTTTCTCCTTTAAATTTTTTTTTACATTAATTCACTATACATCATTACAGCATACAAAATGAATTTTCCATCCAAAATACACTGTATATTGGCTCAATCAAGCACATCGACATACATGTTATCAACGAATAATTTTCCATTTCTTATGTCTTGTATGTTTTGCTTTTTTTTTTTTTTTTCCATCCTCGATTCCCTATCCCTCACCCTCTGCCCTGTCCAACACTCCTCCCACATTGTCTCTGGTATCCATGGTTGCTTTCTATGTCTTCCCTCCCCATTTAATTGATTTGCTAATGAACTAAATTTGTCTAAATATTTGTAAGAGCAAGCACAGCTGATATATACATATACATGAACCCAAGTCTGACTTTAGGCATAAACCTCGGTGAATAGAATGAACATACTATAAAGTAGTACTTAGCTGGGACTATATAGCTTACTGCAGTCATCAAATATGCATTTTTTTTTATTTCAATAACAGTTTTAGTGTTTTGTTGGTTTCTTTTTCTCCTGAAATTTTTTTTAAATTAACTTACGTTCATTCCCTGAGCATCATCACAACATACTAAATGTGGTTTCCTATCTAGGATAAACTGCATAGTGGCTTAATCATGCATGTTATCATCAATAATATTTCATTTCTACTTTCATATAATTTTATATATATATATGTTTTTTACCCCATGTCTGACCCTCTGCCCTTTCCCACTCCCTTATTACACTATCTCTCCTGTCTACAGTTGTCTTCCATTCCTTTTCCCCCAACATTTTCTTGGTCACACAATATCATAAGTAATCTAACTACTTTCAATAGCAAGCTCAGGTGGTGATTTCAAGCAAAGCAGTTTTGGACTGGTAAGGATATTTCCTTGAAACTTAAAGCCTAGAAATAGGTTAGTATCCTGTTCAAATAGTAGGTACATGAATCTATTGACAGCTCAAGACAGGACAAAAATCCTTAAAACCAGACAACAAAGCTTAGAAGAAAAGCGGCAATATTTTAGTCAAGTCACAGAATGCGGTTTCATCAGTTCAGTCTCATGTACTTAATCTTTCTTCTGTTGAGGTTCGATCTTCCAGACTGAACTCTGGGATATAATACTCAACTCCAGACTTTGTCCCTACAATTAAGTTGCCCATTCTCTTAGTTTCTGAACTCTTATTTCTGTGTGTCTGCATTTAATTTTACTGACATAGCACTCCCTTAAGAACTTCTTGGAGATCTGGTCTGGTACTGGTAAATTCTTTCAGGTTTTGTTTATCTGGGAATGTTCATGTCTTTTCTTCCCAAATGAATTATAATCTTGCTGGGTACAGTATTCTTGGTTGAAATTGCTTTTCCCTTAACACTTTGAATATATTTTCCCATTCTTTCCTCACTCGCATTGTTTCCAATGAGAGGTCTGCTGTCAGTCTGATGGAATATGCTTTGTAGGTAACTTGCCGTTTTTCTCTTGCCAATCTTAGGATCTTATCTTTGTCTGTGGTTTTGGTCAATCTGGCTATAATGTGTCTTGGAGAAGATCTTCTTGGGTTGATTCTATTTGGGGTCCTCTGTATTTCTTGGGACTGAATCTTTGAGTGCCTCTCTAGGTTTGGAAAGTTTTCTTGCAGGATTTCATGGAATAGATTATCAATGCCCTTATGAGACTCTTTGCCTTCTGGGATGCCTATTATCTGGATGTTTGGACGTTTAATTGTATCTAGTATTTCTCGTATATTATTCTCAAATTTTTGGGCCATTTTCTCAGTCTTCATGGTGGATTTTTCTAGGCCAGCAATTTTCTATTCTACATCTGAGATTCTATTTTCTGTATGATCTAGTCTGCTTTTAATACTTTCAAGGGAGATTTTGACTTCTTGTATTATAGCCTTCATCTCTAACAGTTCCATCTGATTCTTTTGTAAAGTGTGAAATTCCTCTTTTAGATCTTGCATGAATTTCCTCACCTCCTGGAACTCTTCAACTCCTTTCTCCTCCCTCTTCAGCAGTTCCTTGTCTCTCTTCTCTTCCATTTCTGTAAGCTTTGCCATTATGAATGTTCTGAATTCTTTATCAGATATTTCCATGATTTCCATTGAACTGTGTGTGGATGAAGAGGAGTTATCCTTTTCCCTTGGAGGTGAAGTATTTTCCTGCTTCCCCATATTTTTCATGGTCCTGCAGCGATTTCTAGTAATCTGGTGGATGGTCGGTTTCTTCCCAAACTTGAAAGTCCGATCTGAAGGAAGAGGGGCGTGCAGAAAAGGAAACAGAGAGAGAGAAACAACAGCAACAACAGCAAAACAACAGACAAGAAACAGAGAAAGAGAGAAGAAAAAACTAAGAGAAAAACGTTTAAATAAAACAAAAAATAATATTCAAAAAATTTCAATAAAACCCAAAAATTAGAAAACCTTCGAGAAAGCCTGTTCTCTTCCCTTCTGCCTCTCCTGGGTTGGGAGGGGGAGAGGGAATTATTAACAAGATAAAGGGATAGGAGGGGCCAGAAGGCCCAGAAAAAATGCCTCACCTTAAAAAAATTCTAAAAAGTAAAAATTTTAAAAAAGAGAGAAGAGGCGCTCAGGGCCGGCTCCCCCGTCCTCCGCTGCCGCAGAAGCTCCAGGTGCCACTGCAGCGGCCGCCGCCTCAGCCTCGGAATACTCTCTCTTCAGACTTCAATATGGGGTCCTCCAAGAAGGTTACTCTCACAGTGCTCAGCCGGGAACAGTCGGAAGGGGTTGGCGCATGGGTCCGCAGGATCATTGGGAGACCTGAGTTTAAAAATCTGGACCCATTTATACTGTTTGATGAATTTAAAGGAGGTAGACCTGGTGGATTTCCTGACCACCCACATCAAGGTTTTGAAACAGTGTCTTACCTCCTGGAAGGGGGCAGCATGGCCCATGAGGACTTCTGTGGACATGTTGGTAAACTGGACCCAGGAGACCTGCAGTGGATGACAGCAGGCCGGGGCATTCTGCAGGCCCAGATGAGGAACCAGCCCATGGCCTACAACTATGGGTTAATTTGAGGAGCTCAGAGAAGATGGTGGAACCTCAGTACTAGGAATGAAAAGTGAAGAAATCCCTAAACCCAGTAAGGATGGTGTGACAGTTGCTGTCATTTCGGGAGAAGCCCCGGGAATAAAGTCCAAGGTTTACACTCGCACATCAACCTTATATCTGGACTTCAAATTGGATCAAGGAGCAAAGCATTGTCACCCCATTCCTAAAGGGTGGAAAAGCTTTATTTATACCATGTCTGGAAATATGTATATTGGGGCCTGATGCTGCACAACAGAAAATAGAACCTCATAACACTGCAGTGCTCAGGGAGGGTGACAGTGTCCAGGTGGAGAACCAGGATCCTGAGAGAAGCCACCTCATCTTAATTGCTGGAGAGCCATTAAGAGAACCAGTTGTCCAACATGGTCCATTTGTGATGAACACCAATGAAGAGATTTCTCAGGCTATTCTTGATTTTAGAAATGCCAAAAATGGGTTTGAAAGGGCCAGAACTTAGAAATCAAAGATCGGGAACTAGTAAAGAACACAAGAGCAGATCTCCACGTTTTTTAGAATTTTGCTGTTTGTGACATCCAACCGTTCAAGGCATTCAATTTCTAAAGCTGACCAAGTCAGCATTTCCTAAGAATTCCACATTAAAGTGATAACACAATTTTTGTAGCAATGCACATAGGATGTTACCTGGCACATGCAAATAAACCTAATCATTGCTTCCTAAAAAAAATTAAAAATAAAAAAATAAATTAAAAAAGAGAGAAGACAGAGACAGAGGAAAAGAGAGACAAAGACAGATACAGAGACAGGAGGCCTGAAAGGGGTCTTCCTACCACGCGAGTTTTGTATGCTGGAGGCCAAATTATCAGTGGGAAGTTTTCATTTCTCAGTTTGTCCCAAAATGGCTAGATCGCAGGAGCCATAGAGAAAGGTATCTCTTCAAGAAGGCCTGTTCCCTTCCCTTCTGCCTTTCCACGCGAGTTTTGTATCCTGGAGGCCAAATTATCAGTGGGAAGTCTTCATTTCTGTTTGCCCCAAAATGGCTAGATCGCAGGAGCCATGGAGAAAGGTGTCTCCAGAGGTCTTTGACTTCTTTGGTTAAGTTTAATCCTAGATATCTTAGTGTTTTTGTGGCTATTGTAAATGGGACTTCTTTCTTCAATTCTATCTCAGTGTGTTCATTGTTAGTGTATAAAAATGCCATAGATTTTTATGTTGATTTTTGTATCCTGCCACTTTTACGGCATTTGTTTATCACTTTCAGGAGTTGTTTTTGGTGGATTCTTTTAATAAATAAATAAATATTCAAAATTGGATTGCAATCATGTAAAATCTAAGTAAATCAGCTTACTCTGTTGTATCTTAGGGGATTTCAGGTAAATTGTTTTATGTTGCCTTTGCCAGTATGGAGTGTTTGTTAGATTTTATTCTAAGAGCTTTGTGTGAGACTATCTTTACACCATGTACCTAAACTGGATTTGATTTGCTAATGAGCTGCTATTGTATCAGGAAGCTTCTTGGGATATATGTTCTACAAATAGTTTCACCATAAAACAATTACTCTGGCCTTGCTTTTAGCTCATATTGTGCTTCTGAATGCAACTCCCTGTAATGAGTTGCACTCTAGTATATCTTTTATAAAGCATTCTGCTTTTCTTTTCACAGTAGAGCCAAAAGAACATGTTTAAACAAATACGCTAATGCAAAACCAGTCATTATTCAGTCAGTCTAAGGTATCACATTCTATTGTATAATTTAGCATTTCTTTTTATTCATATAGTTACAGAGAGAATTCTCTGCAAGCCACTTTGAGAGCCTTTCCTAAGAGCAAGATCTGGTGGGAAGATTGTACAGTGGACATAACAATTCCAGATGACCGAGGGGTAGGGAAGGTCAGACTTGAATACGATACAGAATGGGGTAATTAAGAACAATATGCCACTTAGACAAGGGAGACAATGCCTCATTTGTAAGCACAAAGGACAGTTATTTATTTTTGTCAGGAGTTTAAGGAATCATTTGTAGACACTGTTCTGTAAGTATTGATCTTACGTTAGGTAAGGTAAACAAAATTAAACTCTCTCTCTCTCTCTCTCTCTCTCTCTGTGTGTGTGTAGTTATTTCAGGGAAATCAAGGGACTGAATCTGAACATTGGATCCCTCATCTTGTTCTAGAACTAAAATTTATCACCAGCAGATTTGCCTTTGTGGACAAATTATTGTTTTTGATTATTGTTAAAATTGTAGATATTTTTCTAGGGAAAGCAAACACATTGCACCTCAGTGAATAGTATTACATTATCATTATGCCATTTAACATCTCTTTGATTGCCTTTGAGAGGTTGGAAAAATGGCAAGTTTGCTCCAAGAGCCAATGCATCTTTAAACAGACCCTTTAACTGGAAAGACTCCATGAGGACAAAAACAAGGCAACAATTTTTAAGTAGATGCACCTATAATTATTACAGAAAGAACTAGATACTTCCAGATAATGTACTTATTTTAACTATAGCCTTCTAGAAAGGCTGCTTCATTTCACGTGATCTAACTAGGGACTCTAAGGGTGTTAATTGTAGACCAATAATGATCACATAGGTACCCTGTGAAACAATACGGTAGATAGTTTTTGATAGGTATTCCTTTCAATGTTAGTAATATTTACATTTGTAAAATACCTTATGGATTTTTAACCCTTTAGCATTCATGTTCTCAAAACAAAACAAAACAAACAAAAAACTTCAAAATAAGAAAAAGGGCAAAAAAGAAAAGATGAGAATTAGCTAAGATATCAAAATTGAGAGATACCCTATGTTACCATTTTGCTGTGTAGGCATTTGGATGCCTTGGTTAAAGTCATGCAGCCAACATTTATTTATCCATTGACTAATATGATCTGAAGAGTTGAGGTTATTTAATAAAAACAGATCATTCTTTCCTTTATATCTTCTTATTCCTCTTTCTCTCAGTTTGAGATTCATTCTTCAGAGATCCTGTGCTCCTATGATGAGCTTTATCTCTCTTTTCCTTCTTCTTCAGCCCCTGAAGAAGATGAAATGGGTTCCTGGGCCTTGCCATTTCAAATGATCACATAAAACTAACCTGGACTACTGCAACTTTCCAGAAACAATAACCATTGCTGAAGATAGCCAGTTAGAGAATTGCTTTGATGATCTTGAAGTCAGAAACTTCACTCTCATCACACTCTTTTCTTTTTTTGCTCCCCTCTCCCATTGTGTTTGGCTCATCAAGTTGATCATCTCTCTCTTTGCAGTATTCTCTCTCTCTCTCTTTTTTAACTTTTTAAAGAATTACTTATTTAATTTATTATTAAAAAAAAAAAACTTTTTTTCCATAGGGCATGTGTGCGTTCCAGAGAGAAAGACAGAAGGAAAGTGAGAAAACATGTCTACAAGTCTGGGACTCGAACCATGGCTGGCCATGTGGGAGTCCAGTCCATCAATCACCAGTCCACCTGCTAGCCCCCTCCATTCTCTCAAGAGTTGGTCTCACCTCCTTCCTTAGCCACAGGAGGGGGACAATTTAAAGACATCTTCAACTTTCTTTTGCCTCTCCTCTGCTCCTGTGCTCAGCCCACCCAAGACTAGCCCTGGATTGATGTAACTCTGCTTTTCACTGTGACCTTCTTCTCCTCCAGGACAACAACTTTGTTTTTATCACTGATGCCATCCCCTCTTCTCTCAACCACATTTGCCTTTACTTATGCTACTGTGTTGCTGACTTCAATAACCCATTTTCAATCCTTATCCTAATTGACCACTCCACAGCATTTGACACTGTTCTTCCCCCTTAGTACTATTTAGAAAATAACTTTTCCCCTGTGTAGAGTTCGGGTTCATTATCTAAAATTTAGAAAATAGGAATAATTTTAAAAACTTCCATAGGCAAGCACTTCAAAGGGAGCTAATAGGGTTATAATTTTCCAGGATTTTTCAATGTTATGATTCATATTTGATACCCACAGGTATCCACAATGTTACCACCTAATCTATTAAACATTTCCTATGCAATTATTCTCTTATAGCACAAGTTGAACTAGTTGCATAATATCCCATGGTATGAATGTGCTGTGACTTAATCAGCTCTCTCCACTTTGCTCTTCAGGTTATTTCTTATATATCATAATTATAGATAAATAATGCTATGTTTACCTTTATAGATAAACTTCATTACCATAGATAAATTCCTACATATGAAATTGATAAGTCAAAGGATATTTATACTTTTTAGGCTGTAGATACACATCAGTAAATATTTCCAGAAAGCTTGTAGCAATCTGTTCACACATTAAAGATTCATAACCCTTGAGGTTAAGAGCATGAGTTTTGGAGTTCTTTTCCATTCTTGTCACTGATGTCACATTCTTCCAGCCCTGAATATTGTGTCCTTCAAGGTCCGTTTCTTAGTATTTCTTTTAGACTAGTTGTCCCTTGGTTATTTTACTCACACAATTAACACTGAAGGCTGATGACTCTAACCCCTCTCAATGTTAAGGTGTGTCAACTTGAACTTGGTATCGTTTCCCTCAAATTTCTTGTGTTCCCCACCTAAAAGAACTCTACCACCCTTGCTCAAATCAAGACCCCCAGTATTACCCTTCACAGAAATGAGATAGCACACATTTCCACCTTCCCAGAATTAAAAAAAAAAAAAAATCTTTTGGGGAACTGCAATGCTCTCAAAATGATAGATAAACAAAATTCTATTTCACTGGCAAACAGCCGTGGCTTGTTTTTCTCACCTTCAGCCTCTGGAGCCATCTTTCTCACGGAATGTTCTCTTTTTTCCTGCCCACAATGACATCTTCCCTCAGTGCTTCAGATTTCTCAGAGAGGTAAAACAGGGCCACTGTTGTTCCAGAGCTGGCAGACACAGTTGTGTCTATTGCCTGGTGCTGGTTCAGACCACTATTGTTCGTACAATGAAGTATGACTCTTCCTCAGCAAATAAAATAGACCTAAGTCTGTACATTATACCTCCCAAACCGCTCTAAAGTCAGTGTCTTTCTTTCCATGTTTACTGGCATTGCCTTAATTCAGATTTAATCCTTGGAGAGAGAAAGAAAACCATTTTGTTCTTTTGGAAGATAACTTTGATAGATGTGTTTGTTATGGTCTGGCCTCCTTTGAACCAGTCTCACACTTTCAAGGCAGTTCATCTTTCTAAGTCTCTTCTGATAAGAGCGAATTATAACAGCAGCTACTTCACAGGATTTTTGTAAAAAATGTATAAAGTAATGTATGTGAAAGCACTAAACAGGGCACCTGACACATGGTGAGCACCCAGTAAATGTTAGCCTATCATCCTCATTGTCTTTGAAGACCCAGTTCAAATGGTCTGCAACTGCTCCTGGCTTCTCTAAATAGAGTCGATTTTTGCCTTTTCTGTAAAGTTTTGAACATTCTGTACTTCAAAATTTATTTTATCTTAACTATTTCCTCCTTACTGAACTGTTTAAATTCATTTTTATATCCTTAAGACCCAGAAATGTGTCTGGCACATAGAGGGTGGAAAATAAATATCTGCTGGAAGAGTGCAGTAGATGGATGACTTATACCCATGTTTTTTGTTTGTTTGTTTTTGTTTGTTTGCTTTTATCTGCAATCTTTAAAAATCAGTCAATGTACTTCACCTAATTTTTTTTAGTTTTTTTTTCCCCCATAGGGTGTGTACACTCAGTGAAGAGACAGAGACAATGAGAGGGAAAGTAAGAAATCACCCCCCAAAAAAGAAATGTAATACACTCTAAAATTATATGTGATTCAATGTAATATAAACAAGATTATGATAATAATTAATTAATTAAAAGGAAAAAAATCACACACACACCCCCCCCCCCAGAGAGGGATGCTATACCACAACTCCTTCTCTTCCATTCTCCTTTTGGAATTCTAGCGTGCACACACATGCCCCCGTCGTGATTTTCAGGCTGTCAGGTCCAGGACTCAAACCACAATCAGCAGTGTGAGTCCAGCTTCTTAATCACCAGGCCATCTGTTGGCCCCATAATTCACCTTACTAACAGACTATAAAAGAAAATTATTTTACCTAAAAACATGATTGAAAGGCATAAGAATCAAAGAGCAAAGTAATATTATGATGTGGCTAGAAAATCCAAAATATTTTATAGATAAGATATTACAGATAAGATATTAAAGTTCAATAAATGACCATTATGTTTCTATGTACCAATTATAAGCATTATAAAATAAAATAATAATACCATTTACAGTAATATGAAGTTTTTAAAGATAAAGATACAAATAAAACAGATTATGTTTAAGACCTCTCCATGGAAAACTCCAAAATTTGCTGAGATAAATTTTAAGAACTCTAAATAAATTGAGGGGTGTTTGTGGATTAAAAGATCCACTTTTGTAAAAACATTTCTCACTTAAACTGATGAAGAAAATCCAAATGCCAGCAATGTGTATACAAACTAAAAGTTTATTCTAAAATTTATGTGGAAATACCAAGTCAAAACTGGTCAAGACAGGTTTAAAGAAGAACAAAATTGGAGAATTTACATTATCAGATACTAAAACTTACTATAAGACTATATTATTTAAAACAGTATGGTATTGGCATAGGAAAGACATGTAGACCAATGGAGTATGAAAGAGAGTCCAGAAACAGATCCAAAAATACACAGACAGTTGATTAACTGTAAAGATAGTACTGCAGAGGGTCACAAGAGGTTTGTTTTGCTTTGTTTTGTTTTTCTCCTCAAAATGGTGCTGGGCCAATTTCATATCTATTTAAAAAAAAAAGAAAACATTTGTCTCTTAGCTCATTATTATATTATACACAAAAATCATTTTCAGTTGAATTGTAAATTTAAATGTGCAAGTTAAAACAATAAGATTCTAAGAAAAATGAGAGCATATCTTCATTAGCTAGGAGTAGATAAAAGTGTCTTGAGCAATAACAAAATTTATATAATTATAAGTTATACAATTAAACTATTATTAATTTATTAGTTATTATAAATTAAGAGATTGAGGTATTTGACTTCATTATATTAGGAGCTTCTGAATTAAAAGATTCCAGTTAAAGAGTGAAAAAGCAAGCCGGAATGTGAAACACATATTTGTAATACATGTTATCTGGCAAAGGGCTCTTATCCAGAATATAGAAAAAACTTTTACAAATGAACTTTTAAATGTCAGATAACCCAGCAAGGAAAAGGGCCAAAGTTCTGAACATTCACTTCCTGAAAGAGAATACTGAAATAGATAATAAATATATTAAGTGTTGCTCAACTCCATTAATCATCAGTAGGGAAGCCACATCCATACAATTTGTTGTCCATACTGGGACATTGTTGAAAATGAAAGGAGCATTATTAATAATTCTATCAGGGAAACAAACTTACTAGGACATATACCAGAGTATGTAGTCATCCCAGTTATCTGAGATATTCAAATTACTTTCACAAAGATATACTCCCACAAATTTACCAGATTTGCTAAATTAAAAAAAAAAAAAAAGTCAACAAAAATCAAATGTTGGTGAGGATGCAAAGTAACTGGAACTCTCAGACACTTCTGATTGGAAAGAAAGTTGGTAGGACTAGTTTGGAAAACTTTTTGGATATGTCTATTGAAACTGAATAACCTGGACTTTTCCAGCCCAGTATTGTAATCAGTAGAGATTGCAATAGAGCAACCACACCAGAGGTTTATTTTGAGAAAAATTTGGAAGGAAGAAAAAGAGAGTGATCTTTGCTAGCAGATGATATATCACAGAATACTTGGGCAGGGCTGAATTGAGAAGGTGTATGTGTGACTAGTGTGCTGGGCATTTGCTTTTCAACAATTTGAGTAGTTGACATGTAAATATTTTCTCAAAAATATTTAAAATCATACTGTTTCTGTTGTTATAGAGTCACAAACAAAATTATAAGAAATATTTTGAACATTATCTTTAAAATTCAGTATTTTGAAATTTTGAAAGTTGTTTATTAACTTTCAAGAACTATGGAGTATGAGTTAACATTTTTTTAATATGTAAAGTAAATGTTTGTGGGAAAATGTAAAAATAAATTTAAAAATGAAAAAAAAAGAAAGTGAATATGTGCATAGCCCAGCAATTCTATTTTAGGTTTGTAATCCACAGAAATGCATGCATTCATCTGACAAGTCAGTAAAAAGGTATTGATAATTGCATTATTTGTGATTGCTCCAAACTGGAAGCAACCTAATATTCATAAACAATAGAATAAATTATTCAGCCATGGTGGCACAGTATTGACTCATGAACCATTGGGACAACTCCAGGATTGTGCTCTGAGATATTCCTGTACATGCCAGGCACACATGCATGCCTACTACAATCCTGGCTGTCAGAGGATAGGGCTAGATTACAGAATGAAGGGCATGTTCAAAGTGCTTTTCTCTCTCTCTCTAAAGAAATTTAAAAATCAGCTTTAAAAAAGAATAAAATAGGGCCAGTAGGTGGCATGGTGGTTAAGGTGCCAGACACCCACATGGCTGATTGTGGTTCAAGTCCCTAACCCAGCAACTTGAAACATGCCAGGAGCATGTGTGTACATGCCCAAAACCCTGGTAGGAGAATGGAGGAAAAGGGATTGTGGCATGGCCATTACCCTCGGGGAGTGATTTCTCACTTTATCTCTCTCTGTCTCTCCTGCAAGCATGCATACCCTATAGCAAAAATCTCTCTAGAAAACTTTTTAAAAGCAATAAAATTAATTAACAGTATTACATTCACACAGTGTAGTATGATACAATTATAAAAATGACAAAAACGTATAATCTTTTTTTTTGTGTGTGTGGAGAGGTTTTTGCTATAGGGCACATGTGCTCACCAGAGAGACAGAGAGAGACAGAGAGACAGAAAGCGAGAAATCACCCCCCAGGGGGGATGGACACACCGCAATCCCCTCTCCTCCATTCTCCTCTCGGGATCTTGGACATGCACGCACATGCACCTGGCATGAGTTTAAGCCACCGGGTCTGGAACTCAAACCGTGGTTGACTACATGGGGGTCCAGCAACATAGCCATTACACTAACTGCTGGTCCCAAAAAAAGGAATAATCTTAAAAACATAATATTATGGAAAAGAAGCCAGGTAGAGAAGAATACATGTTCAATGGTTTCTTTTATATAAAGTTAGAAATGAAAAAACTAGTGTATGATGTCAGAAGTAAGACTAGGGGCTGGCAGGTGGCGTGGTGGTTGAGGGCACTGGACTCCCACATGGCCGACCACAGTTTGAGTTCTGGACCTGGGGACTTGCTTCCTCTCTCTCTCTCTCCATCTCTGGTCAAATTAAAATAAATAAAGTTAAATAAAATAATTCTAAAAAAAAAAAAAGTACAACTAGAGGTTGTCTTTTGAGAGGAGAGAAGAACAGGAATATGGCTTCTAGGGTAATGATAATACTCTATTTCTCAGTCCCACAGATGGTCTCATATCTATAGGTATATTTGTTTTGCAAAACTCCATCAAGCTATATATACTTAGCAGTCTTACACCTTTTTACATACATGTTAATCTAATTTTTTAAAAAAAAAAACAAACCTGAGACAAGATACTAAGATTGGCAAGAGAAAAACATCAAGTTACCTACAAAGGACATCCCATCAGGCTAACAGCAGATCTCTCATCAAAAACAATGCGAGCGAGGAGAGAATGGGAAAATATATTCAAAGTGTTAAGAGAAAAGCAATTTCAGCCAAGAATACTGTACCCGACAAGATTATCTTTCATGTGGGAAGAAAAGACAAGAACATTCTCAGATAAACAAAACCTGAAAGAATTTACCAGCACCAGACCAGATCTCCAAGAAGTTCTCAAGGGTGTGCTATATCAGGAAAATTAAATACAGACACGTGGAAATAAGAGTTCAAAAACTAAGAAAGTGGCCAACTTAATCATAGGGACAAGTCTGGAGTTGGATATTATATCCCAGAATTTAATCGGGAAAATTGAACCAGAACAGAAGATAAAGTACATGAGACTGATAGGTTCATGCACCTACCATTTGAACAGAATCCTAACCTGTTTCCTGGCTTTAAGCAAAGTTCCTTGGCATTTCTTTGATTTAAATTAAAACTGGTTTTCTTAATAGTACCAAGTGAACTTACCATTGAAATTAGTTAGATTATGTAAGAAATTGTGTGATCAATTCACTGTGGGTGGTAAAGGAATGGAAGACAATTGTAGACACCAGAGATAGTGTGAGAAGAGGGTGGGAAAGGACAGAGGGTCAGAAAGAGGGGTAAAAAAATTCTAGGAACTAGAAATGGAAAATTTTTTATAATAATATGCATGATTAAGTCACTATGCAGTATATTCTGGATGGGAAATCACATTTTGTATGCTGTGATGATGCTTAGGGAAAGAATGTAAATGAAGTTACCAAAAAAAAGTTTCAGAAAAAATATTATCTATTCAATGACTGCAGTAAGATACATAGCCCCAGCTAGGTGCTACTTTATAGGATGCCTAAAGTTAGACTTGTGTTCATGGAAATGTATATATCAGCTGTGTTTGTTATGAAAATATTTAGATTAATTAAGGTCTTTAGTAAATCAATAAAATGTGGGGGGGAAACAGTATAGAAAGCAAATATAGATACCAGAGACAGTGTGGGAGGAGAGTGGGAGATGGCAGAGGGTAAGAGATAGGGAATCAAGGATGGGGGAAAAAAAGCAAAACATACAGGAAACAAGAAATGGAAAATTATTTGTTGACAATAACATGTTTGTTGATGTGCTTGATTGAGATAATATACAGTGTACTCTGGATGAAAAATCTCATTTTGTATGCTCTAATGATGTACAGTGAATGAATGCAAATAAATAAATTTAAATTTTAAAAAATCCTGAAAAAGAGAAACTAACATATTAATACAATGAATACAAGACCTCTGAAAAATTAGTTTTTCAAAATGGAAGGCTGAAGACCTCAAAATATAAACTTTAGACATATAAGTTAACTTGTAATTTATAATATGTAGATTTTAACTTCTATCATGGATATTTAAAAATATGATTTTATTTCAATAACCATGATTGAATAACTTGCTATCTTATTTTTTTCTTCTACAACATTAGGATGACAGATTGATATTTCTTACTGGAAATCAAAGTCATATTAACTCACTGAGACCCTTTCCATTTTAGAAGCTCATCTCTAACCATTGAAATATGGCCTGTGGTTTTTAATATTAGGTGGAGCTTGTTATCAAATACTATTTGATTCTGATAATTATACCTTCATATTTTAAATCTGTCACTTCCTGACATTTGTGAGTGTACAGAAAGATCTTTGAACCTTTAGATTTATCTTATCTTTTCCAATTTCTATTTTTTGTGTGCATGTATGACTTTACAACATACATAAAATTTAGTAACAGTAAAAATATAGAGTATGAAAGGTAAATGTACATATGGTAGCATTACAGGCTCATGCATTTTTTACTAACAGATATGCCCAAAGATAAATATTGACCACTGGTTTAATTCAAACCTTTTAAATATTCAGAGCAAAAATTCTTTTCTGATGGTGTGATTATGGTCAAGATATTTTACTGCCAGCTCTCTGTGTACAGGGACTGGAAGAGGCAATGGGAGCTTGTTGTGTTTTGGTTGATTCACATTTGGTTTGAGCTTGATTTCCGTGGGATGTTCATTGGATGTTTTAAATAAAAGAAGGCAAATGTATATGTTTTTAAAACTAGATTATAGTGTATAAAATAATTTTAAAGTTATTTTTAATATATTTCATGAAGAATGGTAAGGTTTAAATCAAGAATTGGTAGTTTATATTTAATTTTAATTAACTTATTTCTTATATCCTAGGCTGACCACATATCCGGTTTTCACATAAGATCTGTTCTCTGTGTACCTATTTGGAATAGCAATCACCAAATAATTGGTAAGACATTATTACCTAAATAAACTCCTTACATAAAGAAGGAGAGATTTGCTATAAAATCACCATTTTTTAAAATCTTTACCTCCCCCTCTCCCCTTTTTCTTTCTTTCTTTCTTTCTTTCTTTCTTTCTTTCTTTCTTTCTTTCTTTCTTTCTTTCTTTCTTTCTTTCTTTCTTTCTTTCTTTCTTTTTTTTTTTTTTCCTAAAGGCTTTTGCAATAGGGTGCATGTGCTTGCCAGAGAGAGAAAAAGACAGTGAGAGGGAAAATGAGAAATCGTCCCCTGGGAGGATGGCCACTCTGTACTCCCTTCTCCTCCATTTCTGTTCCTGCGATTTATAGTCTCACACACATACAGGTACCCAGCATGATTTTCAACATGCCAGGTCCAAGACTGGAACCATGGTTGGCTATGTTGGAGCCCAGTGCATTAATTCTCACACCACCTACTGGTCCCTTATTCTTTCTTAAGTCAATCCTACCTCAATCTCCCAGCTGGGATGATGAACCCACCACTGTACCTGGCTGTTTTTAGATAATCTGCCTATATTGTCCAGGCCAGCCCTAAACTTGTGATCCTTCTGCCCAAGCCTCCCTGAGTCACTGGAATCATAGGAGCACACCAGTGCACATGGCCTTCAGGTTGGACCTGGAACTGAACCCGGGTCTCCTGCATAGTTCAGGTCTGCAGAGTGCAGTATCTTAGCAGTGCACACCACCATACCTGTGACCAGGTGTCTCCCCTCCCTTTTTTTTCCAGAGGTTTTTGCTATAGGGCACGTGTGCTCACCAGAAGGACAGAGAGAGACAGAGACAGAAAGCGAGAAATCACTCCCCAGTGGGGATGGCTACGCCGCAACCCCTTCTCCTCCATTCTCCTCTCGGGATCTTGGGCCTGCCTGGCGTGAGTTTAAGCCACCGGGTCCAGGACTTGAACCACGGTTGACTATGTGGGAGTTCAGCGACATAGCCATTACGCTAACTGCTGGTCCCCCTCCCCCTTTTTTATGTCCAGGACTCATCAAACTGTATCTCATACTCTTGTATAATTTCATACTGCAAACACCTAACAAAGAAACTTTAATCAGAACATGAACAAATATTTATTAAGCTCAAAGAGCCATTAATATTGAAGCTGGAGGGGTGCTTAGAAATCAACCAATAGCACTCTTATTTTACCTTTTGGAAATTGAGGCTCAGAGAGAGTGGGGAGAAACCTGAATAAAATCACAATAGTTAGTAGCAAGTCAGGATTAAAATCAGGCCACCTGGGACCAGCAGGTAGCATGATGGTTAAGGCACTGAACCCCACATGGCCAACTATGTGGTTCAAGTCTCAGGCCTGGAGGCTTAAGAAACACTTGAGGCAAATCCTGAGAGGAGAATGGAGAAGGGATTGCAGTGTGGCCATTTTCCCCTGGGGGTGATTTCTCACTTTCACTCTCTTTCTCTGCTTTCTCCAGCTACCACGTAAGCCCTATGGCAAAAAAAAAAAAAAAAAAAAAAAAAGAAATCTAAACTAATAAAACCTCAGGTCTCTTAACTCCTCATGATTTTCTGACAATGTCTATATATGTACATCTGTGCTTTTACATGTGATATAATACAAAGGAAGAAAGAACATGCAATCAATATTAGACCTGATATATCATAGTTATTGTAGAGTCACACTAAAAACCATTTTTGGAGAATCAGATTGAGGCTTGGTATACTCGGTAGACCAGACTTACTGAGACCTACTCTGCCTGCCACAGCCCTAGAGAGTATCACCGTCTACCTCAGATTTACTCTCATGGAATCACTGGGCACCAGAGAGACTCGAGTTTTAAGTAAGTGTCTGCAGTGACTTACACGGTACACTGTATACGGTAACACAATGTCTGGTACTGAAAATAACCACACGCCCCAAACTTTCCCCACAGGGGTGGCTCAAGTATTAAATAGACTTGATGGGAAACCTTTTGATGATGCAGATCAACGACTTTTTGAGGTAAGAAAATAAATGTACAAACCAAGGCTATAGCTCTTAGCTCAATAGTCTCTTGGTTGTAGCTTGCTTCTCTGTGAAAGTAAATTATTAATCAATTATCATGATTGCTACAAAAATGTAAAGGAAGACAGAGAATATAGTAAAATTTTATCTATTTTTCACTTAGTAGACTATTTTCTATTATTTCTAATGTGATTATTGTTACTGAATTGAATCTTCCCCTTATCTCTTCAAAGTGAGACTATCTTATTCATGTCTCACTCCTGTGCGTTCAGGCTTAAGACCTACCAGCTTTGTCAGGTGTACCATCCCCTGGAGGGAGTAGCCCTGAACAGGCTTCCTTATAGAGGCTACAGACTGTACCAGTGGCCAACATGAAACCCCGATTACTTTTCTCTGGCCAAGAATACCTCACGGCTTCTTCATTAACTGGCTCTAAATCAATTTTCCTCCTTAACATTTGCCTTAGGTTTACACTGACTTGGTTTCTTTACCAAAGTACTTTATAGCCTATCTACTGAAAGAGGTTTTTGGTTGAATAGAACGGAACTACTAAAATCTGTGTACAACCTAAATAAATTAAGAACACATTTAAACAGGCTCTAAGTACCTATGATTTTGAATGTCTGAAGTGCTTTCTTCACAATGACATTAAATTAACAATTTTTTCTCTCACACAATGTGAGCTATAAAGTTGTTACATGACAATAGTAATTAAGAATTTTAATGTGCCTGTTTACCCAGGGCCCACCTCTGTGTGCAATAAAATTATATTTGCAGGCCCATCCCTAGTGACTGTCTGCTTTTATATTAGATTTTTGCCAGTGAGGTATTGCAAGTTTTAATTAGCATGCTTTCCCTTTCTTAGGCTTTTGTCATCTTTTGTGGCCTCGGCATCAACAACACAATCATGTACGATCAGGTGAAGAAGTCCTGGGCCAAGCAGTCTGTGGCTCTCGATGTAAGTACAGTATTTATGTTGGAATTATATACTAAGTGCCCTTATTTTATGATGGGGAAAATATTTTTATGAGGCTTAATTTCTAAGTTTTTAATGATATATTCATTGGGTCGAAATCATTTTAGGGTCGCAGATTCAAATTTGGTGAAAGCTAGAGACCCTCTCTAGAAAAATGCATACACATACACAGTGCTCCATATAATTTCAAGGAATTCACAGATTCCCTGAAGCTCACCTATTTATGTTCTATGGTTGGTTACATCAATACATTTTAAATATTACATTTATTAGTGATAACCCAAAAATAATTGGTCAGGATTTAAAATGTATTTTGAACTTCAGCTTGAATATTGGTAGATATTATATAAATTCACAACTTTTCTTGTCATAAGAAAGGACCTCATGATGAAGATGTGCTACTCAGTTAGGAGAGTCTGCTCCTATTATTGTTCAACAACCCCCACCATGCACACATACACACGTTCTGTCAAGGATTCTGTTTTGTCCCATTGCCTCTCCTCTTAGGACACACAGTTCATTACCTGTGAATCTCAAATGCTTATTTTGACCCAAGACATTTTTTAATCAGTAGATTGCACCAAAGATTTTGTTTATCTCTGTGAAATACTTATGAAGTAGAGCAGATAAAATAGCACTTCTAGGCTAGCCAGTGGCACAGGGATTAAAGCAACTGAATACCTCATGGTCAGCTGCATGGTTCAAGTTCTGGACCCAGTGGCTTGAAAAGCATGACAGGCTCCATTTGCACGTGTGCTCCAAATCCTGAAAGGACAATGGAGGAAAAGGGATTGTGGTCTGGCCATAACCCCTGCAGAGTGCTTTCTCACTTTCTCTCTCACTGGTGAGTTCACGCATGCTTTGGCAATTACAAAAAAATCAGTGCCAAGATAACAGTATAAAGAACAGTATGATATAATACGTGTACAATCTTCAAACCACTCTGTGAACTAAGTCAGATACTGATAGAAATAGAAAACCAACAGGAAGTAAAGGTAGGCAAATTGATGGTATCTGTGGTAATCTGGTTTGAGATTTAAAAGGCATGAAATTATCTGACTATATGCTCTCCCCACCCCAACTAGACAGTGAGATCTAGAAGCACAGGGATTTTAATGGTTTTTATAATCTTATTTTCAGAGCTTAGCAGGGTACTTAGCACAGAGGAGGGGTTTATTCAATGGTTTTTGGAGGGAGGGGGAAAAAGAGGAAGGACAGAATGGAGATAAAAGATTTTATTTGTTCATCTTCTGAGATGGTACTGCTTTGTTTATAAGTAACATTTTTGGAGGGAGGGAGGGAGGAAAAGAGGAAGGACAAAATGGAGATAAAAGATTTTATTTGTTCATCTTCTGAGATGGTACTGCTTTGTTTATAAGTAACATTTTTACAGTAATGGCTAAAAGATGAATTATAAATGGGTGAACAGTAAACATGCAACCAATGGATGGGAAACACTAATTCAGCACTAAGGTCTGTATGAAGCACAGTTTTCAAATCCTGATACTTTGACCTACTTCAATTGTGAGAATTAACTGAGATAATGCATGTGAAGATTTTAATCAGTAATCAATAAAATTAGAGCAAGAACAATAATCAGTATATTATTATTTGTAGTGGAATATTTATCACTTGGAACCACCACGGGTTGGGAGAAAGAACAGAACAGGAATCTGGAACAGCAAATGTTGAGTGATGCCTTCTTCACTGACATCAAATTCTGATCTCAACAGAATGTCCTCACTCATTCTTTCTTAGTTCTTGCAACTCTAACAAGGACACACCATATACCAGTTCTAAATCCTACTTGGTACAGTGAATACACAGCGCACATACAGAGAACAACTCCTACGTACCTACATTTTCTCCTCACCTTCCTGCTAGCACATCTTTCTCTTCCTGAGTGGGGGCTAGAATAACTGGATTGAAGCATGAATGGCCATTTTCCTGCAGATGAGAAGATTCAATAAAAGGCACACTCTTACTGCCATCATTTCCTCCCCTCCCGCCCCAAGGAGCCACAGTTACGTTGCCTAGAAAGAGCTAATAGCCCTGTTATTCAACCAAAGCCTCCTTACCTTGGCAAGCTTATTTGGGTTACATTCTGTCCTTTAACACAAAAAATATTATTGATGCTGAAAAATTTCTGGCCCAACTCCTAGCCTTGTGACAATCTCATCCTTTCCAGATGTTGACTTACATGTGTTGACTGGCATGTTCTCTGTGGTTTATTTTGTGACAGTGTCAAAAGTGGCATTCCCAGTCCGAATCCTGTGGTTGCCATTACTTTTTTTTCTTTCCATCCTCAGCCACCCCCACCCCACTGGGTACTGAATTATTGACTAATCATCAGGTGGTTTCTTCCTCAATCCCTGGCTTAGAAATCCAAATATAAGAGTATCTGAAAGGATTTCCTCTCCTCAGGACTTTATGAAGACAAAAATAAGTTGTTGAGAGCTACTAAACCCAAACTTAGAAGTGAGATCTACATGTTTTATAATATACATTAACTGCTGAATGAATATCTATCTTTTAAACAAATAGATATAAAACACCTTGAATGTAAATAAAAATAGTATCTTTATATATATATATATATATATATATATATATATATATATATATATACACACACACACACACACACACACACACACACACACATATATATATATATTTCTATTAAGCATATGCATTTATATTTATATATTTATAACCGGCCTAGTCCTATAAAGTATTTGAGCTACTTTACAAGAATATAAATAATCTAGAGGACCAGCAGGTGGCATAATGGTTACAACACTGGACTCCCACATAGTGGACCATGGTTCGAGGCTCACCCGGCAGCTTAAACCTCACTCCAGATACTTGTGAATGTGTTCCCAAGATCCTGAGAGGAGAATGGAGGAGAAGGGATTGTGCCATGATCATCTCCCCTAGGGGGTGATTTCTCACAATCTGTCTCCCTGTTTCTCTCTATCTCTCCAGTGAATGCAAGTGCCCTATAGCAAAAATCTCTCTTAAAAAAAATAATGTAAATAATCTAGTAAAATCTTTAAAAAGTAAAGTAATAATAATCATGATAGAGCCAAAAGAGAGAGAAAGCCAGAGGCTGGGACAGTGGGAAGAGCGTGTGGGCAGCAGCAAATGCAGTGCTAGCCTTATGTCATCCCCAACCCTCCTCCCCAAAGACCTGTGCTGGCCCTTCATCTTTTCTTGCTATGTTAAGGGAAGAGTCCCCACTATAGTAAGGCCAGGTTCCTCTCTTTTTTGGGTGGTCTCATTTTTGCTCATTCTTTTTGGCTTTTATCCTATTTAATCTTGTCCCAAGAAGAGCTATGTCTAAATGTGTCTCTTTGTTCCTCTAATCTTGTTGTAGTGTCTTTTTTTTTCTAGTTCGCAACAAGAGTGGAGAGAAATACTCCAGCCCACAGACCCTAGTGACAATAACCACCTTTGAAGCTTTTCTCTCCCCGGAAAGGGAGCATACAAATGGCCTGGGGAGTTACACACTTCCTTCTGTGTACTCACCAGACTCTTGAGAGACAGCACAATGTTACTCCCTTCTGTTTTTGAAAAATCCTTTCCCTGAGGGATGTTTAATAAATGTATTTCCTTGGTGCATTTTCTGAAGGTAAATATTCTCCAGATAAATTCTCTGGAAGGACTAATTCACATAAATGGGATGGAGCACAATTTCTGCAATACTCAGAGCTCACTAGAAGTACACTTTTGTTTTGTTGTGTTTCTGTTACAAAAGATATTGGTGTAACTTCACTTTTTTCCTTTAAATAGTCACCAATTTCCATCTGGTTATTTAGTACTAGCTACTTTTCCAATTGATTTGAAACGTTATATGAAATTATGTAAATTCACATTTTTTCAAATACACTTCTTTATTTTTTTCTTTATTATTTTCTTCCATTAATCTACCAATTTCTAAACCAGAAACTTCTTGTTTTAAGTACATTTTCAGTGTAGGTATTGCTTCACAGTAATACCCGCTGAAAAAAGAAGGTGCTATTTCTAGCCAATCAAATGACAGTGTAGGGAGAAGATTTAAAGTGTTGATTTTTTTTAAAGAATTATTTATTTTATTTTATTTATTTATTCATTTTATTTTAATTTGACCAGAGAGAGAGAGAGAAAAAGTGAGAAAGCAAGCCAGCAGGTCTGGGACTTGAACTGTGGTCAACCATGTGGGAGTGTCCAGTGCCTTAACCACCACACCACCTGCTAGCTCCCAAAGTGTTGATTTTAACATTAGTCTGATAAGTTAGTTAGGAATGAAGTTTGGTTGACCTTGGACAAGCTACGTAACTTCTCATTCTCAGTTTTGTCATATGTTAAATGGGTAGGATAAGAAAATGGTTTTAACGTTTAAATAAAATAGTGCTGGGAAATAATGCAGAGGATATATAAATATATATATATATATATATATATATATGTATATATATATATATATACATATATATATATATATATATCACTTTTATTCATATTCAGGTATAGTATATATATAAATAGAGTGTTCAGTCATAGTTAGTACTTAATAAAAGGTAGCTGTTCTTTCTAACCAGTCCACTTAGTCGCCTTAATTTTCACTGAGTTCTATCTGTTCAGCCCGAGTTGCTGTAAGACTGTGCTGGTTTGGGGTCTACAATCTTTTGCCTGTTTTATCAGGAAGTTCATTTCCTGCTCACAGTTTGAACTGGTTGTTTGATAAATGCTGTTAGTGACACGACTGAGCATCCCAGCAGCAGTGCGTGTACTACCCACTGCTTAAAGCATGCCCATGGTCTATAACCCATGTTACCGTATATGTTTATGAAGAAAAGACCAGGGCTTGGGAATACACTTTTCCATGGCAAAACAGCCAAGTAGGTCTTCAAAAGCTGTATGTCTCCTAGGGCAAAGCTTCTCAAAAAAGATTTCCATGCTAGGAAATCTCTTTTCTGTTGCCACTCAGCTCCCTCCTTTTAGCCACAATCTACATGTGGTGAAGAAATAGAAACATAGCATGTGAAACATTTTCCACGTTTTTGACCTTTAAAAAACTGGAGTGACATGGGGCCAGCAGGTGGAGTGGTGGCTAAGGGTGCTGGACTCCCACATGGCCAAGCACGGTTCCAGTCCTGGACCTGGTGGCTTGCTTTCTCACTTTCCATCTCTCTCATTCTGTACCTCTCTGGTCAAATTAAAATAAATAAAGTAAATTAAATTAATAATAAAAAAACTGGAGTGACTAATGCATTATTTGGATTTTGTTTAACAATTGAATTATCAACTCAGTTATTTTGTTGACTGCTTCTCTTAATTTCTCATAATTTAGTAGTTGAATTCTATTGTTAAAATCTTTTTATAAATATGTAAATTAATACTCTAAAGTTCTTATAGAACAGAGATGCTCTTAAAACTAAATAATGGGACAAAGAGAGGAATTCAGTATTTTTTTAATGATCTTAACTTAATGACCCTGATTTCCATTCTGCACAAGTAACTGAGAGCTTCAGAAGAGCTACGCTAATGTATGTTCACATTTTCTGAGAGAAAATGTCTGAAGATAAAAGGAACTTTACCTAAAAGTCAGACTACAGATAAAATATTGCGCTGTTGGAAAAGTCGTGACTCATTTTTGCCTAGAGAAACATAGGAAAACTATGTCATGACTTCTCTGACAACCCAATACAATATGAATATAGATATAGAGTATTACTTCCTCATTTTGAAAATCAAGAATTGTCCTTTGGGGTGTCTTTCACAGTAATTGCAAATGAAGCCTTACCTAGTACTGATGAGAAATTTTTCCAGGAAATATAAGTCTGTGTGTTAAGGGACACCTCATACTGCTTTATGATCAGGAGTGTTGAGGAATGGGGGTCAAACAGAGGGTGAGAAAAAGGCCTACGCAATCAGGAGCCAAGCCCCATTATTCTACCTCCCCAAAGCCTCTCCCATCTATTTCCTCCTTCCCAGTTGGCCATAGCAATCAACCTACCGAAGGGCTTCATTATCTCTTGACTGGGCAGTTATCACCGTTTACTGTTCTTCCTAAAACATGTTTTGGATTGCACTCCTCACCTACTCAGAGACCTAAATTACTCCATTACCTATCACAGTGTGGGCCCCCTCCAGGGCCCTGGGAAATCTCATATTGCACTACTTTCCTACACCTGGTAGGGATATGAGGCTAAAACCAGCTTTTCTGAAACGGAAAATTAGACAGAGTTCATTGGGCTGCATGATTCTTCACTGCTCACAGTCAACCTTGGAGTTTTAGTTCTGATGATTCTCTCTCTCTTTCTCTTCTTTTAAGTTTTTGCCATAGGGTGCATGCACTTGCTGGAGAGGAGTGATATAAACAGAGGAAAAGTGAATAATCATCCCCCAGGGCGGATGGCTATGCCAGAATCCCTTCTCCTTCATTCTCCTCCTGGGATCTTGGGCACACACAAATGCCCAGTTTTTATTTTCAAGCCACCAGGTCTGGGACTCGAACCATTGTCAGCCATGTGGGAGTACAGTGACATAACTGCTACACCATCTTCTGGCCCTAATTTTTGTCTGCTTTTAATTGGATTGCCTATCTTTTTATTATTTGGGGAAGGAACTCTTTATATAACCTGGATACCAGTCCTAGTCAGACATATGCATTGTGAATATTTTCTCCCAATCTGTAGCTTGCTTATTCATTTTCTTCATGATGTCTTTTGATGAGCAGATGTTCTTGGTTTTGGTAAGGTCTAACTTATTCTTTTTTTAAAGGTTTTTGGCATAGGACTCATGAGCTTGCTAAAGAGACAAGAGAAACAGTGATAGGGAAAGTAAGAAAGCACCCACCCTGTGCAGAAGGCAGGGATGGCCACAGTGTAGCCCCTTCTCCTCCTGGGATTTTGGGCATGAACACACACACACCTGGCATGATTTTCAAGTCACCAGGTCCGAGACTCAAACTTCAGTAGACCAGATGAGAATTGGAGAATCCAGCACCTCAACCACCACACCACCTGCTGGCCCAAAACTTATTTTTTTAAAAAAGTTAATTTATTGATGTCTTCCATGAGTAAAAAAGGGAGAGGGAAAGAAAACATCCTGAACAGAGTCCAGCGCATTTATTCGCTCCTAGCTTTGGTCAGCTTTGGGCATGCACAGGCCCAGTGTACTCATGAAGGTCTTCAGAAGTAAACCCAGAACCTTCCCAAGTGGATCAGACCCAGTGTCACTTTCTACCACCACGCCTCTGTCTGATCCTTTGCTTTATCAGTTTTTAAATTTAAAGGTTCTTGCTGTCAGTGACCTAAGAAGCCTCTGCCTACCCACAAATCAAGAATATGTTCCCCCCAAAAGCTTTATAATTTTAGCTTATACACCTAGCTTTATTGTCTATCTTAATAACCATTGAGGTTCCTCTTCTTTCCTGACATGTCCATTTATTGAAAAGTTCTTCTTTTTCCATTAGATCACTTTGACACTTTTGTTAAAAAACAAAAGACTGTATAAGTGTCAGCCCACTTCTGGCCTATCTGTTCTTTTCCTTTAATATGTCGATCCTGAACTCTTGCATTAAAAAAAGTATCTTCACTAATTCCAATGTAGATCTAAATTCTGTTATAATTTGTGTTCTTTTGAATTTTTTCACACATTAACTCATGTTCATTTGCATATCATCTATTATTCATTTACTTTAATAAATATTTGTTAAGTTCTTACTTTGGTAGATATGTTCTAGGTGCAGAAAATTCATTAATGAAAAAAACAATGTCCCCTCCCAAAAAAATAAAATAAAATAAAAAACAATGTTCATCTTCTCATGAATTAGTAGGAAAAGACAGGCAGTAGATAAAAACACAAATAAATTAGCAAAATAAGTTCATGATAATATGTTGTGAGGAAAATGAAGCAGGGGGGCAGCAGATGGTGGTTACATCACTGGACTCCCACATGGCTGACCACAGTTCGAGTCCTGGACCTGGTGGCTTGGAAATAACACCAGGCACGTGTGCATGTGTGCCCAACATCTCAGGAGGAAAATGGAGGAGAAGAGATTGTGGAATGACCATCCCCCCAGGGTTGATTTCTCACTTTCCCTCTCACTTTCTCTCTCTCTCTCTCTCTCTCTCTCTCTCTCTCTGGTAAGCACACGTGCCCCATGGCAAAAACCTCAAAAAGAAAAAAAGAGGACCAGCGGTTAGCGAGTTAGCGTAATGGCTATGTCGCTGGACTCCCACGTAGTCGACCTCGGTTCGAGTCCCGGACCCGGTGGCTTAAATTCACACCGAGCGCGTGTGCGTGCATGCCCAAGATCCTGAGAGGAGAATGGAGGAGAAGGGATTGCGGCGTGGCCATCCTCCCTGGGGGGTGATTTCTCGCTTTCTGTCTCTCTCTCTCTGTCTGTCTGGCAAGTGCACGCGCCCTATAGCAAAAACCTCTTCAAAAAAAGAAGAAGAAAAAGAAGACAAAGCAGGAGTTGTAATAAAGAGTGATTAGAAGTAGAGACCTATTGTGGATGCACTCAGGGGAGGCCTCAGTGAGAAAGTGAGAGTTGAGTTTTGTTCTTTTATTCTTTTGTTTATTTATTTTATAAATTTCACCCCAAGCTTGTTTGTCCATATGGTTTTCTGCTCCAGTTTCAATGATACTCTTTCTTCTTATATTTTAGGAAGATAGTATAAGATTTCTAAATGGCAATAGCCTTTGCAAAATAATGACCAGATGTGCATTCTCTCTGCATGCTCGTCTTTCATGTTGCTCCTCTCTCTCGGACTGTCACGTTTGCCAACTGACAGGGTACCGTGATAGTCCTTGAGCCTCTCTTACCATCCACTTATGTACTGCTGGAACGTTTTTATTTGACATGTGAAAGGGAAACGAACTGATGGATTTATTCCTAATCTGATTCGCAGACCCAGCAGTAGATATGAATCTAGCGTGATTTTTCCAGCTGACACAGTGTATTCCCCCCTAGTTTGGTCCCAGTGGGTTTTGATGTCTCATGCATAAGGACGTGTCTGTGTATCCGGCTCTCCATTGTGTCCCCAGTGCTAGCACAGCACACACCAGACACGCAGGGGGTATGTGTTGAGTAAATCAAGTAGAATCAAGTACAAGTAAATATCACAATTACAGTACAACCAGAAACTCAGTTCTCAGTACACACCACTGCTGAGGTTTTCTATGACATGCAGTGAAGTGGTCCAAAGTGCGGGCTTTAAAATTAGGCCGTTAGGATTCTAATTCTAGCTCTGCCACTTCCTACCTGTACTTCTCCGAGCAAGTCACTTAGCTTCCCTGTGCTTAATTGTTCTCACTTCCCAACCTTGTGGGATTGTTACGAGAACGAACTGAAATAGCACAAGCGAACTCTTCAGCACTGTGCACATAAAATGACAATAATGACTTAGGATATCACCCCTCCTCCCCCTGCCATCATACAGAGCTGTGTTTGTAGCCACTGTCGCCCCCAAAGTGAAAACTAATGCTTTGAAAACGACTGCCCTTTAGTAGAAGGTAAACACATCAGCACTGTTTAATGCAGATCCTGGGTCCCTGAGGTAGAGAAAGGGACGCTGTCCTCCCTTGGATTGCTTTGGGAACACTTTCCTGACTTCTCTCAGGCCAGGGCGGCTGCTCTTCTTCAGGAGCGAAGAAGTCAGACTGCCAGTCATTCTCTCCCATCCAGCTGCATCTGCCTCATAATTGTGAAATTCTTTTCAGATTCCAGCAGTGAGATACCAGTTTCTGTAATGGTTTCTGGGTTTTTATTTAGATATTCTGTGGAAAATGGGAGAACCTATATTAAAAATCAGCCAGACATCATTTTTGAAAACAAACTTTACATTTTAGAACACCTTTAGACTTGTAGAAATATTAGGAAGGTAGTAGAGTTTCCATATATTCCAGACCCAGTTTTCCTACTATTAATACCTTAAATTGATACACTACATGTATTACAGTTAGTAAACCAATGTCGCTTTATTATTATTAACTGAAGTCTATGGTTTATTCAGATTTTCTAAGTATTAACCTAATATCGGTTTTGTTCCAGGACCTCATTCAGGACACACGATTACATTTAGTCACCATGTCTCTCTCCTTAGGCTCCTCTTGACTGTAACCGTTTTTTATAGTTTCCTTTTTTGATGACCTTGACAGTTTTGAGAAATATTGGCCAGGTATTTTGCAGAATGTTTCTCTGGTGGGACTTGTCCGATGATTTTCTCATGACTAACCTGAAATTATGGGTTTGGGTGAGGAAGACCACAGAAATAAAATGCCAGTTTTATCACATCGTATCAAGGGGACCTACTATCAAAATGATTTATCACTCTAGACATTAACCTTGGTCATCTGACTGAGACAGCCGTTGTCAGGTTTCCCCACCATAAAGTTACTCTTATTCCCCCTTCCCAGACTGTTCTCCTTAGAAGGAAGTCATTATGCAGAGCCATACTTGAAGGATGGAAATTAGGGTCCTATTCCTCAAAGGCGAAGTATCTACATAAATTATTTTGAATTTCTTCTAAAAGGGATATTTCTCTTTTCTGTTTATTTATTTATTTAATTAATTTATCTCAACATATTTATATATTTATTGATATTTACTTAATACTTCAGTTTTTAATCCCATTACTACTCTATCAATCAATTGTCATTTTAAACCAGAATCCAACAAGGTAATTCTTTAACAACCACCAAGAAGAATTTATGGATACACACGAGTGGTGCTTCTCTGCAGATTGTCAAAAGAGTAGTCCTCTACTAACCTTACCTTTGTTTAACTATTCCTGAAACACTTTAGTGGAAACCGTGAGGTGTGTAAGATAAATAACCACTAATGTAATGAATAAATCACCTACTGTGTACCAAGAACTCAATCAACCCACATCACAGCAACATGGAGTAGACTATGACAATGTAAATTTCATTCAACTTAGTAAGTAGTCATGTCATCTCAGTCTACAAGGGGACAGAGATAAGAGAAAGTATGATCCACATCCATTATGGCGAGTTACAGGAAAAAGGAAAGTACAGCAGTAGAGGAAGCATGGAGGGGGCATCTAATTCAGAGTTCAGCCGTAACTGCTTTGCGGAGATGGCAGCTTCTGAGTGACAGGCGGCAGTGAGCTAGACGGTTTTGAAGACAGCTAGCAGGAGCACTCCAGGCAGAAGGAAAGTTGTGGGTGAAGGCAGGAATAAAGTAGCATACTGTTCAAAATAGTCCCAGCATGTCAGTACAGGTAGGGCAGTAATCTACGAAACCTTTCAAGAAAACCTTATTTTTATTTATTTATTTGTTTGTTTATTTTTAATAAAAAGAGCTCTTGCTTTCTTTTCTTGCTGGGGAAAGGCAAGGTATGAGGCTGGAGATGTGGAGAGGCCAGATCACAAAAGATGCTTGTGCTACACAAAGGAATTTGAACTTGATTTTTCAACTAGTGGAGAAACACTGCAAGGTTTACAGCAGGAGAAGAACAGGATTAGCTTGACATTTTAGAGAGATCATTCTGGCAGCAACAGAGAGAAAATTAATCTCAGGACTTCATAATCATACTTTGTTTTTTAACAAAAAGTTGACCATGTTTTTATTTTATTTCCCGTTAAATGATTTTTGGTTGTTTTCCAAAAGCAAATCCATCCTCAAAGAATTTGCCACCAGTGTCAGGGTCTAAGGAATGTGCTTTTGGGAACGAGAGTTCCCAAACATAGCAGAATGTTTGGAGTAACTTAACCTGGTCTCCATGGTAACCTTTACAAGTAACTATTAGAAGTAGCTATTATTTGAATGCACTTGTTCTGCCCTATTTGTTCCATTTCTTTCTTTCATTAGTTTATGTTCTTCTTTCTTCTGCTTTCATTATATTATTTTGGTGTTTTTTAAAATGCTACATGTATTGGGGCCAGCAGGTGGCATGGCAGTTAAGGCACTGGACTCCCACATGGCTAACTGCAGTTCGAGTCCCAGACTTGGTAGCTTGAAACTCATGCCAGGCGTGTGTGCATGCATACCCAAAGTCATGAGAAGGGAATGGAGAAGGGATTGTGTCATGCTATCCCCCCTTGAGGGTGATTTCTCAGTTTTCCTCTTTCTGTCTCTGTTTCTCTCTCTCCAGCAAGTGCATACAACCTGTGGCAAAAACCTAAAGAAATAAAATGCTGCGTTTGTTAAATAGTTATCACGTGTTGGCACTAGACTGTATGCCTTACGTATATATTTCATTGAGCCTTCAGCAAAGCACTGAGGAGGAGACGCTATCACTTCCAGTTGACAAATGAGCAAACTGAGGCTCAGAGAGTTTAGGCTGAGAGGAGTTTTGTGGCTTGCATTGGATAGCTAATAGCACAGCCAAATTCAAGGTCTGTCTGTTTCAAAGGACCACGTTGTGCAAATCGTGCTGCTAGATGACTTCTGGGGAAAGTGCCGTCAGTTGCAGTACTGCATTTACCACTGGCATTGTTGGCATCTGTGATAGAAGCGAGATGAGAGCAAGGTCAATGGCCTGTTGTCTACACCAGGGAGCACCCTTCTGGTTTATGACTGTGACGACAGTGTTTAAAAGACAACTAATGAGGAAAAGCCCAATGATCTAAAAGCACAAGCTGAATAAAACACCCTTGGTGTTTCCTCTTCATCTTTTACTTCACTGAAAATGACTAACTTAACAACCCTAACGCCGTCAGCGTTACAGTCAGATTCTCAGAGTAATAGCCAGGTTCTGTGTTGAGCTCTAGCAGCTTAATCCTTAATTCAACCCTGCCTGAGTCAAATACTGAGTACAGGTTAGTGGACTTGGGTCGATCACTCCATAAAGTGAGAAAGAACCACCATTTGTGGTGGAAGAGGCATGCCTTAGCCAGCTATCTGCTCTAGCACAACAAGCTAAGGTTTCACAAGCCAGGAAACCAGCATTCACTCTCTCTACGATGCGCGGTACCTGCATAGTGCTTTAATATGAGGGACAGTGTTATGGTTTGGATAATAGTTTGTACCCCTCAAGCTTCTTGTGTTGGAACTTGATTGTATTACAAAATGAAAATGTCATTCCTTCAGGGATACCGCCCCCCCCCCCCCCCCGTGGGGACTTTGGTTGTAATAAGATCATTAGGGTGGGGCCCCTATGATAAGTCCTGGTAGGTTTTTAGGAGAGGAAATGAGGCAGGCAGAAGTCACAGGGACACAGACTATGCTCTGCTCTGCTCAGAGTTCTGCCTTCTGCCGTTTTGTAGTGCCTTTGGAATTTCCAGCTGCCAGAATTGTGAATAATTTTTCTCTCTGTCTTTATAAATCCTCTAGTCTCAGGGATTTCTGTTAGCAGCATAATAACTAAGACAGGCAGTGCCAGGATGATGCTTTTTCAAGAGGTAAATCATACCTGGACCATCCAATGGAACAAAAAATACAAACCACTTAGAAGAAATGGGATTAGCTGGCTCCCTGTCCTGCCACCTCTTCCGTGCTGTGCTGAGTTTATGTGCCTGTGTTTGCCTTACAGCCTATACATTCCAGACTCTGTCCACAGCCCTGCAAGTATTCTCCACATAGCGGTGCATCCAGAAGAGGCCAAATCTAGAGAAGAAGCCCAAGCAGGTCCTGGCAGAGGACTTGGGGCATTTGGGTTATCTGGAATTTCGTGTGGGTGACCCCACGTATCTGGAATGTAATCTGCGTGGCATGTTCCCAGAGACCCATGGGATTTTCCTCACAGGGGAGGAGCAATAGGCAGAGAGCCATAGAGAAGCTTGGGCCCAGCCCAGGTTCCCAGGTTGCCCTGTCACAGAGAACTTCTTTCCACTCCTTGAACAAGCTAAGCACATCCCTTCCACAGGACCTATGGACTTGCACACTGCACCTTGTCCTGATACCCACATGGCCGGCTCCTCCTAGAATTCAGGTCTTCATTTTGAATGCCACCTTCCCGGAAAGTCTACTTAAATTTGCAACACCATCACCCCTATGTGCCAATCTCTCTTCCCTGCTTTTCTACAAAGATAAACATCATTTGATAAACCATCTCTTTTACTTACTTTGCTCTTCTTTTCTGTTTCCCCATTCTAGGTTGTAAATGCCAAATCAGCGGGGATTTTGGTACTTTTTGATGGAGCCGTAGCTCCTGGAATAGTTCCTAAAACATGACTGTATTTAATAAATACCCAATGGCTGAGAAATCTTTAAAGCCATTTTGCTTTCCAATGCTGGTCCCCAACCCTCCCTTAGTAATAAAGTTTGCTGTCTGCAGCTTCAGCCCTACAAAGAAAGTAGTCCAACCTTTTCCCTTCTCTATATTACAGAAACTATTCATTGATTACAGACTAAGTCATCACACCCATTCTCTGTCCCACAGCAGTCAGATAACTGGGCTCCAGGTACTCACACAGCGGAGAAGCAGCCTCCCTTTTGTTTGGGTCCAGTTTCCATATATGTGGGTCTCTCTTGCCCTTTCCTTTCCTTGTCTTTCTAGAGCCCTTAGTATTAACCTCTCCATGTCTGGAAGGGACTGGGGCCTGAGGCTGAGTGTTTCTGTGGCTCTGGTCCTTTTGCCCCTGAGGCGGGGACTCTTTTTCCTAGATCTCTGTGCATACTCACCACAAATCCGGATCACATCTGCCCTCCTAGTCCATCACTGTTTTCTACTCTTGCCCACCTCCAACCCGTCCTCCACACAGCACCATCCTCCAATACATGTGATGGAGATTGGTCTATGTAAGTTCAAGAACGGGCAATACCACGTAACATACCAAGGGAAACGATGTCATGAAATTGTGTGTTTGTCACCTCTGGGGTGGGGCATATTGACGACAGGCTTTCAAGGTCACAGTGATTGGAAAACTAATCAGATCACGTCAATCTGTTGCCTAAAACTGGCTCCCAGTGACAAATAAAATCCTTTACTGGCCTCTCAGACCCTGATGGCCCAGCCTCTGCCCAGCCCTCCCACCCCAACTCTGGTCTCCCCCACCTCACTCACTTTGCTCTTACACCGCTGTAAGGCTACTTCTCCTTTTGCCTCTTTTGCCCCTTTTGCCCTTTTGCCTGGATGGTTCCTTTTATTTTCCAGGTCTCAGTTTAAATACCATCTCCTCAAAGGGGCCATTTCTAACCAACTGTCATGCCACCTCCCTCTACTTTTCCCACACCAATCTCCCTCCCCAATTATCTCTCGGCATTTTGCCGTTTGACCTCATAGCAATGGTTTCAGTGTGTGTGCTTACCTGTTTAGTGTCTGTCTCTACTGCTGAAACACAAGTTCCATTAAGACAGGGACCATATGCACAGTGCCTGGCACACATTTGTCCTCATTCATCAATATACCCCAATCTGCATTGACACTAATTCCAGTCTTACACAGATTGAGTCTGGTCACTATGGCCACCAACATAGCCCAGACCAATTAATAATTGGCCTTTTTACTCTTACTTTCCTTGACGGAAATCAGTCACTCCAGTGGCCCCAGTCAGTTTGACAGTCCCCCAAACAGAACTTGCCCCCCTTCTTATTCCTTTCATTACAGAAGGAGCACCCAGCAAAGACACGCTGTTTCACACAAAAGGTGCTCTGTGGTGATTCTATGTAACCCATGCAATAGCAGCATACCTCTCACTCAAGTCATGAACCACGGTAGCCCTGGTTATGCAAAAACCACAGATGGAAAGGTATAGAAAATAAGTATCTATTGACGGGATGGGGAGGTGTGGTGTTATCTGTTGAAGATATTTCGATCAACGGGTCTGGGGAGAAATGTTCACATATCGAAATGGTCTCATTGTAAGCCAAACAATATGATTGAAAGTATATACAAAAATAAATAAATTAATTAATTTTAAAAAAATTAAAATTAAAAAAAATAAAAAATAAAAAAATAAAAATAAATAAAAAAGGGGTTACTGAAAAAAAAAAGAAAAAAAAAAGAAAATAAGTATCTATAAATACTCAAAAATGAGCCACTCAGAGGTAAGATATCAAATGAAATCATTCATACTTAATAGTTTCAGGTATGTAAATTATAGATTTGGAAAACTATTGTCATATATTATAGTTGTTCTAGAAAGAGCAATAACTGATTCAAGTTGCTCAATTAGCTCAAAAAAATGCTATGTTCTCCTCTCTTCTCAATAACAAACAAGAAAGGCAGCTAGGCAAGGAGCTCATTAGAAAAGCATTTGTGAAACATTAATATATTTAATAACCTACATGATGAAGAAAAGCAGCCTTACTCTAATACGGAATGTGGAGAGTAATGCAATGGTGGGAATGGAACATTTATTTTGAAACTGTTATAAATTATACCCCAATATGCATATGTATGGAGTCATTTTGAATCACACCAAGAATTAATCATAAAAACCTTTTGAATGTGTTAGTGGCTGAGATCCTTTAGGAGATACCACTAAAAAGCTTGCAAAATTAGAAGAATCTTACCACATGAAACTTTTCCAAAGAAGTAAGTTATTTCTTTATCCTCAGAATATTTAAAAGAAAACTAAGCATTTCCTAAAAGTCATTTAACAGAAATAAGTCAATCAAGATCCTAAACTTCTAAGAATTTCTTCCATTAATATCAAAATGTATATAGTCAAAGCAACAATTTTTAATGATCACATATTATGTTTCTGTATATGTTAAGTATAAACAATATTTAATAAGCAATGTATGACTAGATTTCTTTTCATTTCTTACTTATGTTGAAAATAAAAACACAAAAATACTGTGAAGTTAGTTTCATCGAATATCAGTTTAGAGTCCTTTGACTTATGAAGACAACTTGAGTAAGATGAGGTGAGTCAACTCTATTTTCTGAGCACAGAAATCAGAATTCATTCCTTGAATTGCCTTTGGCTTATACTATCACCTCTTTATTTCCCCATCTACAGTAGTCCGTAACAGTTTTCTATTTGGTTCATGTGAATTAATTGCTTTATAATTGGGACCGCAGTTAGCGTAATGGCTATGTTGCTGGACTTCCATGTAGTTGACTGCGGTTCGAGTCTCAGACCCGGTGGCTTAAACTCATGCAGGGCATGTGTGCGTGCGTGCCCAAGATTCCGAGCGGAGAATGGAGGAGAAGGGACTGTGGCATGGCCATCCCCCCTGGGGGTGATTTCTCACTTTCTGTCTCTCTATTTCTCTCTGTCTTTCTGGCAAGCTCACATGCCCTATAGCAAAAAACTCTCCCCCCCCAAAAAAAAATACATATATATGTATATGTACATGTATATGTATATGTGTATATATATACACACACACATATATACGTATATGTATATATATACACACATATATATGTATATGTACATATATATATAATTTATATGCAGTAATTCTTAAGACAGGCAATTTTTTTTTGTTTAGTTAAGTTTTGTTTTCTAATTTGTTATCAATTAGTTTGCTAGCACTAGGAGAGTGTATAGGTTGGCTTGAAGGAAAAAGTACTCCTCAAAGTGCGTGGTCATGCCACAATCACTTCTCTTTCTTTTTCTTTCTTTCCTCCTTCTTTCTTTCCTCTCTCTTTCTTTCTTTCTTTCTTTCTTTCTTTCTTTCTTTCTTTCTTTCTTTCTTTTTTCGTTATAGGGCACATGAACTCACCAGAGAAAGACAGACAGACAGACATAGAGAAAAAGTGAGAAATCATCCCCCAGTGGGGATGGCCATGCATCAGGCTGCAACTTGTTACTAATGTTAAAATTTTAATCTGAGTAATTATGTAGAATGATGAAGTTAAATCTTTGATTTGGATAAATACGTGAATGCATCCCTCAACCTAAATTGGGGACTTTTTCAAGCCATTGGAAATGACTCCTTATCTTTGAATGCAACAAAGTGCAAACACGTCATGTACGTGCTATCAAGAAATTTCATTAAAAGAGAATCCAGACATGATGGGTAGATCTCACATTGACCTATAAATCTCTAAGCTTCAGATTAGGAGAACATTGTTGTAGATTTTATCCACCAAGCTTGTTGGAAAGTGCTTTTTACTCATACGCTCCTGAACACAATTTGATAAATTATTTCATTTTCTTCCCACTTCAGTATAAATTTGACACTGTTTCACAAAACCAAAGCTATTTTTTTTTAGTTTTGATTTATTTATTTCTGCCATGGGAAAGAGAGACAGAGGAGGGAGGGAGACAGATGAGAGAGATAGACAGAGAAAGAGAGGCAGCACAGCCAACAGGGTTTTGATGCAGCAATCCACACCCAACCTCAGCAAGCTCCAGGTCATGGGCACATGTGTGCCTGGCATGCTCAGGGAGGTCTTCAGAAGCAAACCTGGAAACATCCCATATGTCAAACTTGCAGAGCATTGCATTTTACCGTTGTGCCCCCAAAACCAGAGTTTTCTTTTTAAGGATTTTTGTTTGTTTGTTTGAGTTTTTTGCTATAGGGCACATGAAGAGACAGAAAGCAAGAAATCACCCCCCAGTGGTGATGGTCATGCCACAATCTCATCTCCTCTAGTCTTCTTTTGGGATTTTGGGCACACATGCACTCACATGCACCCAGCCTGTTTTTAAGTCACCAGGTCTGGGACTCGAACCATGGCCACCTATGTGGTAGTCCAGCAACATAACCATTATGCCATCTGCTGGTCCCACAAGAGCTTTCTTTTAAGTGCTCAGTAAGACTGATCTTGTAAGAACTTGGTACTTACTCTTGATTGTAGTTTCTTGTACTCTACTAGTTTGCTCCATTATTTAAATGAAAAAAGTTTAGCCTCTTGTCTGAAGTCACTATTTTTTGTTTGTTTGTTTGTTTGTTTAAGAGGTTTTTGCCTTCAGGCTCATGTGTTCTCCAAAGAGAAAGACAGAGACAGTGAGAGGGGAAAGTGAGAAATCATCCCCGAAAGGGGATGGCCACATCACAATCCCTTCTCCTCCTGGGATCTTGGACATGCATGCACACATGCCTAGCATGAGTTTCAAGTCACCAGGTCTAGTACTTGAACTGTGGTCAGCCATGTTAGAGTCCAGCAGCATAACCACTATGCCATCTGCTGGCCTGGTCACTGTTTCTTATATCACAGAGAGCCAGAGGCTGGCCACAGAGCTTATAGGTTTATTGCCAGTGTGAATTTTGGCTAATATAAAATGGAATGGAAAATCAACATCAAAATTACATCTCCAGTCATGGTGTCCAGTAGACACCATGATTTTCTCAAAATGCATATTTACAGCTCTGTCGTCAACAGAGTGCTAAACTGAATGAGTTTGAGCCAGAGGGTCATTTATTATATTATTATGTTTCTAGTTATTGAAAAATAAGAATATAAGAAATAGCACACACTTCTTATAGCACACATGACACCACTCTCCTTCCTGACGCCTGTGGGGGACATCACTAATCAATCACAGCACACTTTCCAGTTGAGCTCTTCCTTAAGCTTCAGCAATCATTTTCAGCACAGTGCTCCATACAAATACTAGAAACCAACTAAAATTGAGGCCTTAGATAAAAGTTATTTGCCAGAACAGAAAAAAAAAAAATATCCATCACAATTATACATAGTAGATACCCCATAATATACGTTGATATGAACCACAACCATGGCCCTTCTTTCCTGCATGGAGTAGCTAAAAAGTAACTGATCCTGAAGTCATTCAGACACTTGGTTAATCATTTTACTTACTGCCCTAGGTTCAGCAGGTATTTCTTATTCTACTTTCAATTCAAAAAGTTTGAGTCTTTCTTAGATTTTCAAAAAAATTTTCATGACAGGTAAATTCTTTTTTTTTTTTTTTTTTTTTTTTTTTTTTTTTTTTTTTGGAGAGGTTTATGCTATAGGGCGTGTGCACTCGCCAGACAGACAGAGAGAGACATAGAGACAGAAAGCGAGAAATCACCCCCCAGGGGGGATGGCCACGCCGCAATCCCTTCTCCTTCATTCTCCTCTCAGGATCTTGGGCACGCATGCACACGCGCCCGGCGTGAGTTTTAAGCCACCGGGTCCGGGACGCAAACCGCGGTCGACTACGTGGGAGTCCAGCGACATAGCCATTATGCTAACTGCTGGTCCCATGACATATATATTCTGAAGGTGATGACAACAGATCACACAGCAGGTTATCTGAAGTGTCTTTTGAACATTTCATTCTATAGAGCAAGCAGCTTCTTAAATATTTGACAACATAAACTGATGATTTTTTAGCTTCAATGAACCTGTTCGGTTGCCATGCCTTTGAATCTTACCACTATCTTATTACAAAGCCCTGGAGTGTGGGTCCTCACACATAGATGACACTTCTGTCACATCATTCCAAGTCAAGCGGCTTTTCATTCCTTGCAGTGTGTCACCTTTGTCGGCCAGAGGACTACAGCTGATGGCAAAGCATCTGCGTTTCTTTGGAACTCATCAATATAAGTTATTTGAAATCTCACTTCAGATGGGCTTAGCTTAAATCTGTGATCAGTTTAGTTTCCAAGTGACACCACGTACCACTTTGCCACCTGAACCATGGCCGTATCAGTAAATATTCATGTAGCCTTTTCCTGCCAGAGACAGCCAGTCTGGGTGTACAGCGGGGTCTCTGTTCCTCCTCTCTATTAAGTAGTTCTTTACATTGGTGCTCCTCTCGGCCAGTTTCTGTAATAGTCTATTTTTTATTTCAGAGTGAAATGGCTGCCTAGATCCACAATAAATTAACATTCAAAGCAATTGTTATGAGAGACTGCCCTCAACCACTCAGGGTCAATTCCCAGGATTATAAAACGAGCATTTAACTCTGATCTTGAACTTCATGTGGTGTAGGGCAAGGTCCTGTCTCACAGCTCTGCTTATAGTTTTTCTTTTGAAATATAGTTCATTGTCTTTTCCCGCTGTGCAAACCTGACACAAAAACATGACTTCTTTCCTCTGTGTTGCATGGGTCTGATAATTGCTTTATCTTCCCTTTTTTGTTGTTTTGTTTTGCTAGGAGCAAGTTCATTCCAGATGTTCATTGAAGTTGGTAGGTTTTTGCAAATAATGATTTATTTTAGAAATTGTGAAGACTTAAGTCAGAGCTCACCGATAAAACCAGGTCATAGATTTTTACTTTAAAACAATAAGGGCCGGTCTGGAGAGCAGTGGTTAAGTTGCCTTGGGAACTGGATCCCATGGCCAACTGTAATTTGAATCCTGGCCCCTGAAGCTTGAAAAACATGGCAATGAATGTGTGTGCATGCCCTAAATCCTGATAGGGTGAGAAATGGTGGGAAAAGGATTGCAGAATGACCACGCCCCATTGGGAGGTGCCTCCTCTTTCTTTCTCTGGCAAGTGTTCATATCTTGTGGCTATAAAAATATATATATATTTTTAATTTACACTGACACAAAAGATAATTCTATCTGGGGCAGAAACTCTCTCGTAACAGTTTAATGTTTGTCAAGTGTTCTGTGGATCTATTGTTTACTTTGTAGGTAAGCTTTATACAAATTTTACTTAGCTGTCAAAAATAATTAACTAGTGTGTATGTTACAGCTAAACTCTCATAACCTGGCAATGTCCTTACTGAGAAAGATGGTATACATATATAATCATGTTTTGCAAATGCTTCTATCTTCAGAAGCCTTTCTTCTAACCTTCTTACAATGAATTCAACTAAAGAGTTTTTACTTGATTAAAGATATTATCCAAAAACATGTGGCTTTTCCTAGATCTTTGCTATGAAATATATATTTTAGGTAAAGCAAGTAGCTTATAAAATTAATATAATCTAAAACCGTAGAGAAGAATGGTAGTTTTAGGAGCCAGCAGGTGGCATGATGGTTAAGGTGCTTGATTCCCACGTGACTGATGGTGGTTTGAATCCCCAGACCCAGCCTGAAAATCACGCTGGGCACATTTGTATTGTGTGCCCAAAATCCCGAGAGGAGAATGGAGGAAAAGGGACTGCAACGTGGTCATCCCTTTTGCTGGGTGACTTTCTCACTTTCCCTCTATTTGTCTTTCTCTGTCTCTCTCTGTCAAACACACACGCCCTGCACAAAAATCCAAAATAAAAATAAAATAGTAGCGGGAACCAGCAGTTAGCATAATGGCTATGTCACTGGACTCCCACGTATTCGACCGCAGTTCGCGTCCCGGACCCGGTGGCTTAAAACTCACGCCGGGCACATGTGCGTGCATGCCCAAGATCCCGAGAGGAGAACGGAAGAGAAGGGATTGTGGTGTGACCATCCCCCCTGGGGGGTAATTTCTCGCTTTCTATGTCTCTCTCTGTCTGCCTGGCGAGTGCACGCGCCCTATAGCGAAAACCTCTCCAAAAAAATAAATAAATAAAATAGTAGTTTTAAGAGTCAGCAGGTGGCCTGAAGTTTAAGGAACTGGATCACACATCTGGCTTTATGGTTCAAGTCCTGGACCTGGCGGCTTGAAAATCACACTGGATATGTGTGCGTGCATGCCCAAAATCCCAAGAGGAGCCTACAGGAGAAGGGACTGTGGCATGGCTGATGGCTGACTTCTTAACTTTCTCTGTCTCTCTCTGGCAAGTGCACACTACCTATAGCAAAAAAAAATGGCGGGGGGCGGGGAGAAAGAAGAGAAAGAAAGAAGAAAGAAGAAAGAGAAAGGGATAAACTTTTTAAAAAATAATTGTAAAAAGACTACTCTTAACTTGTTGTTTTATTCTCAACTATAGAAATTTGCTTGATTTTTAGTCATTAGCTATGCCGTATAACACTATTTCTACTTATAAAACAGTAATAATTTTCTTTTGAAGATCAGCTGTTCTAAAAATGATCTGGACTTACTTTTGTTAGATTTCCTTCAATGGCCTGCATAGATTTGTCACAGATCTCAGGTTAAAAAGGTTTTGTGGCTTTATTTGTTTGCAAGAGCTGCCCTAACATAACAAAATACCAGAGTAGATGGATTAAACAACAGATCTTTATTGTCTCATTTATGGGGGCTTAAGTTCTAAAATCAAGATGCTGGCAAATTTCATTTCTTCTGAAGTCTTTTTCCTTGGCTTGCAGATGGTCACCTTTTGGCTGTGTCTTCACCTGGTCACCCCTTGGTCTGTATGTTGTCTCTGTCCTAATCTCCCTTTCTTATGACACAGTCATATTAGATTAGAGTCCATATGACCTCCTTTTATCTTAATTACCTCTTTAAAAACCCTGTCTCCAAATATATTCTGAGGTCCTGTGGGTTAGGAATTCAATAAAAAAAAAATTTTTTTTTTGAGAGGTTTTTGCTATAGGGCGCCTGCGCTTGCCAGAAAGACAGAGAGAGACAGAGAGGCAGAAAGTGAGAAATCACTCCCCAGGGGAGATGGTCACACCGCAATCCCTTCTCCTCCATTCTCCTCTTGGGATCTTGGTCATGCATGCACACACGCCCTGCGTGAGTTTAAGCCATCGGGTCTGGGACTCAAATCGTGGTCAGCTACATGGGAGTCCAGTGACATAGCCATTACACCAATTGCTGGTCCCAAGTTTTTTCTTTTTCTTTTCTTTTTTTTTTTCTTTTTTTTTTTGGAGAGGTTTAAGAATTCAGTAAAAGAATTTGGGAGTGACTCAACTCAGCTCATACCAGTAGCATTACAGAAAACACTCCAGATTTACTTTTGGTTGCTTGACAGATAAAACATTGTGGGAGAAAAGTCACTGAGAGATGGGAGGTGGGGAAGGGAGATACATGAGTGTCTTAGGATGCAGCTTCGCATTTTCCAGATTTGTTTCCAGCTTTCTTAATCTGGAACTCATGAAGATTGCCAGATGACATGCAGGATGCAAGGTAAATTTGAATTTCAGATAAATGACAAGTCATTTTTTCAGCACAGTATGAATATGTTCCAAATAGTGCAAATATTTATTGCTTATATTAAATTCAATTTTAACTGGGTGTCCTGTTTTTTTATTTGCTGAATCTGGCAATCTGGCCTATATTACTCCACTTACACTCGTATCCAAAACATACTATGATTTCAGTTTAGGAAAGGTACTTGCTCCAGGCCACTAATAATACAAACAGTGAGGCATATGGGAAATGAAGAGATAGTTTCCCTGTAAGATGACTTTATTTCTTTTTTTTTTAATTTTTTATTGTCATCATATTTTTCTTTATATTACATTGAATTACATATAACTTTACAGTGTATTACATTGCTTTTTCAAAAGGGAATGCCATGCATGTCAGTCAGTACAGAGACATTAATCTCCCCACTTTAACATTCAATATCTTTTCTATGTTTTCCCCAATCATTATTATTATTATTCTAATTATTTTTTAAAACAGTCAATTGCTATTTCTCATTTTGCTTGTACAAATACTTTGCCCATCATGAAATACTTCTCAGACAAATCCAGTTGAGAATACTATACATGTCAACATCAACAGTTAATAAGCCATATCTGTTTCTCACTAATGTCCTGCCTCTCTATTGTTCACTTGTTATCTTTCTCTATTCTCTTCTCTTCACTTCCCCCATTCCACACTGTCCTATTCTCGTTAAGTACCTTCACTGCTTTTAAGTCCTCCAATTTTTTGCTCTCTATTATAGGATGACTTTATTTCTTGATTCATTATTTACTGAGTGCCTAAGTTCAGGATAGACATTGGTGACCAAAACTCAATCTAATTTCTGCCTCTATGGCACCTACAATCTAGTGAAGGAAGCAGACAATTAACAAGTTAACAGGCAACTCCAATTGCAATAAGTGGTGTGAAAGACACAGGCTGGGAGCCAACAGGTGGTTTGGTGGCTAAGGTGCCGGACTCCCACATGGCCAATAGTGGTTCAAGTCTCTGACCCAGTGGCTTGACAATCACACTAGGCACATGTCGTGTGTACCCAAAATCCTGAGAGGAGAATGGAGGAGAAGGGATTGCAACATGGCCAACACACCCCCCCACCGCCCCGAAATCTCTTTTTTCCTCTAGTGGGTACACATGCCCTATGTCTAAAACCTAAAAAGAAGAAGAAGGAGGAGGAGGAGGAGGAGGAGGAGGAGGAGAAGGGAAGAAGAAGGAAGAGGGAGAGGGAGAGGGAGAGGGAGAGGAGAGGGAGAGGGAGAGGGAGAGGGAGAGGGAGAGGGAGAGGGAGAGGGAGAGGGAGAAAGAAAGAAAGAAAGAAAGAAAGAAAGAAAGAAAGAAAGAAAGAAAGAAAGAAAGAAAGAAAGAAAGAAAGAAAGAAAGAAAGAAAGAAAGAAGGAAAGAAAGAAAGAAAGAAAGAAAGAAAGAAAGAAAGAAAGAAAGAAAGAAAGAAAGAAAGAAAGAAAGGAGGGAGGGAGGGAGGGAGGGAGGGAGGGAGGGAGGGAGGGAAGGAAGGAAGGAAGGAAGGAAGGAAGGAAGGAAGGAAGTTAACTCAGAGAATAAAGGTGGAGGGAGGTATTTTCTCAGGATGGTGTGTGAAGACCTCCCTGAAGACATAACATTTAAACACCTTCAGAAGGTGATACCCCTGGAGTAAGAGCAGGCTCTGACGTAGGAAAAGCCTGGTGTGCGGAAAGGCCACAGGGAGCTGGGTACAGCTGCAGTATGCAGAAGGCGGAGCACCAGCAGCAGTAAGTGCGGTTTGAGAGGGTGCCAGCGGCCAGATGGTACAGGAGGTGTCAGGCCACCACCCATGATTCAATTTAACTTCATTCACTTAAAGTCTGTGACCAGTTTGAGGGTGTCATTGACGGAAATATAATAAAAGCGTGATAGGAAGTCATTGAAGAGATTTCAGCTGGGGATGGCATAATCTGATTTCTATTTATTAAAAATTACTCTAGCTGAGGTATACCAAAGAGATTGAAGGGGGCCAGCGTAGAAATGGAGGGGTTGTTACAGGAGTCCAGGTGGGAGGTGATGGTGAGCTGAACCTAGGCAGTGACAATGGAGGTGGAAAAAGTCAAAAAGGAGTGGAAATGACCTCACCATGTTTTTCTGACAGATTTGATGCTGCCAAAATAAAATTTTAGACAAACCAAATTTTAGCAGAGTTTAATGGAACAAAGAGGATTCAGATCAGGCAGCCCCCAGGGACGGCTTCCAAGGAATTCCCTCGTGGGAGCTTCCAAGGAACTGGCGTCGCCTCAGGCGATATGTATGTTCCAGAAAGGGAAAGTGCTGCGCACAAACACGAGTGAGGAAATAGGTAGAGAAATTATTAGATGGGTTACAGCTCTGTATCAGGCTAAAGAGTGGGCTTTCTGTGACGGACTGAAGTGTGGCTTCTTGACTGACTGTAATTTAGCAATTTGCTAAGGAAAGAGACTAACATGTAATTTTAGTTTGTTCATAGGAACTCAAGTGTGAGAGTACAGCAGCCATTTTAGGCCAAAATAATTCGGTTTAACAATTTGAAGAAAAAAGTGAGAGAGAAATCCTCAGGCTTCTGGGTTTTTTTTGTGTGTTTTTGTTTGTTGGTTTGTTTGTTTTTAACTGGTATTGTTTAGCTTTCTGCCTATTTTGGAGCTTGGGAAGATTGACAGAAAAACCAGTTTGTGTGTTTTACTAGTTTACTATTGCTTCTGCAGAAAAGTGCCATAATTTTAGTGGATTAAAACAACACATATCAGAGCCAGCAGGTGGCATGGTGGTTAAGGGTGCTGGACTCCCACATGACTGACCATGGTTCGAGTCCTAGACCTGGCAGCTTGCTCTCTTACTTTCTCTTTCTCCATATTTCTCTCTCACTCTGTCACTCTCTGCAAATTAAAATAAATAAATAAATAAATAAATAAATAAATAAAAAATAAGTTCAATAAAATAAATCTATAAATAAAACTCCACATATTTATTATCTTAGAATTCTGGAGGTCAGAAGTCTGAAGTGGGGGGGACCAGCAGTTGGCATAATGGCTATGTCACTGGACTCCAATGTAGTCGACTGCAGTTCAAGTCCCAGACCTCGTGGCTTAAACTCACGCCGGGCACGTGTGCATGTGTGCCCAAGATCTTTCAAGAGGAGAATGGAGGAGAAGGGATTGCAGCATGGCCATCTCCCCTGGGGGTGATTTCTCACTTTCGGTCTCTCTGTCTCTCTCTGTCTTTCTGGCAAGTGCATGTGCCCTATAGCAAAAAAACCTCTCCAAAAAAAGTCTGAAGTGGGTCTCACTGGGCTAAACCCAGGGAATAGATGGACTTTATTCTTCTGGAGGCTCTTGGGGACAACCCATTCACTTGCCTTCTCTAACTTCCAGAGCCTCCTTGCATTCCTTAGCTTGTGCCCCCCTTCCATCTTCAAAGTCAGTGAGTCTCATATCATATCACTCTACTCTGAGTTTCCTGCCTCCACCTTACACTTACAGGGACCCTGTGATTACATGAAGCCCACCCAAAATAACCCAAGGTAACCTCACCATCTCAAGGCGAGTTAATTAGCAACTGTAATTCTATCTGCAGCCTGAATTCCCCCTTGCCATGTGATGTATCATATTCACAGGGATTAGGATGTAGACATCTTTGGGTTAAAGGGGGAGAACATTATCCTGTCTACCACATGTGAGCAAATCAACATGAAGTTTTCAAAACGCCAATGAATCGTCCCCGTAGGACTAAGTAATGCAGGCAGTTGGATATGTGAGTTTGAAGCTCAAGGAGAAGCTGGACTAAATTTGAAAGCTGTCAACACAGAGAGGATATATAAAGCCATGGGAGTGTCTGTCATCATGGACAGAGACTGAGCCTAGCAGACGCCTGCATTTAGAGCACAGGTAGAGGAGGAGAAGCTAACAAAGAAAGCAGAGAAAGAACAGGGATATAGGAGGAGAACCACGTCGCGTCATGCCTGAAAGGCCAGGGAGATCTTCTGGAAAAGGAGAGGGGGATCCCCTGGTTCAGACTACTGCAAAAGGCAGTTGCAGGTATGTCCATGGTTTCACAGCAAACAGTGGGAATCCTGAGACAATCTTTTTTCAGCCAAGTGGTGGAGGCAGACCCAAAAGTGATGCACATTAAAGAAATGGGACATGACTGGCAATGAGGAAAATGTCCTATGTGACCTCAGTAGCATTTGTAAGTAGATGCTTGTTAAAAAATAGTGAAGTGTGGGACCAGCAGTTAGCGTAATGGCTATGTCGCTGAACTCCCATGTAGTTGACCACAGTTTGAGTCCTGGACTCGGTGGCTTAAACTCACGCTGGGCACGTGTGCATGCCCAAGATCCCGAGAGGAGAACGGAGGAGAAGGGATTGTGGCGTGGCCATCCCCCCCGGGGGGTGATTTCTCACTTTCTGTCTCTCTGTCTCTCTCTGTCTTTCTGACGAGCACACACATCCTGTAGCAAAAACCTCTCAAAAAAAAAAAAAAAATAGTGAAGTGATCACATTTGATCACAGTTCCTTTTCAACAAGAAGAAGCCAGATTACTATATATTCACAAATAGTCAAAATTGTGTGATGGCTAACTTGATACCTGAGGGAGTATAAATATTTCTGCGTTCTCATTGCCGTAGTGTGAGTAAACCATGAAAACACTGAGTGTAGACTGGAGCAGTAAGCCCCCACTACTTTCCTAAATGCATCCCAGGAAATCCTTAGGATCAAACAACAGGAACTGCTTGGGAGGAGAAAATAATAGTGAAAATTCTTTAGCAAGCTTCAAGGTCCTTCTGTCTTGAAAACTCTGAGAAGGGGAAGCCAAAAGCTTCATCATTAACTTTGTCAAACAAGGTAGGTTAAGTAAAGTCCTATGAATTTAATAGATTAGCCAGCAGATAATCTCAGAATAAGGTGAAAAATCTCAGAATAAGATTCCAGAGCTTTGCCTCCAAGTTATGGCACAAGAAAAGTTAAGAATCATGAGAAAGTCACGATAGCAATTATTTCACTGAAGTCTTATTCCTTCTCTATACCCACATTTGTTTCAGATGAATTGTAGACCTCAATATGAAAGAAAACTGTAAAGTTTCTAGAAGGCCAGTGTAAGATACATGTTTGCAATTTAGAGGTAGGAAAACATTTCTTAGAAGGGAAACAATAGCAATAAAAATTAGTAAATTACATTTTGTTGAAATTTAAAACTTCTGTTCCTTTAAAGATACATTAAAAGAAAAGTTTGTGTGGGTCATCAGGTGGCGTAGTGGTTAAGGCTCTGGATTCCATGATTTGAGTCTCTGGCCTGGCAGGTTGAAATTCCTGCCAGATGCATGTACGTGTGTACCCAAAATCCCGAGAGGAGAATAGAGGAGAAGGAACAATAGTGTGGCCATCCCCCATGGAGGGGTGATTTATCACTTCTTGTCTCTCTATTGAGCGTATGTGCCCTATAGTAAAAATTTCTCTCAAAGAAAATGTGTGGACAAGCTGCAGATGGGCAGGTACTTTTTATGAAACACATATCTGACAGAATTTGACTCTAAAATATACAAAAAAAAATCCTACAAGTCAATAGTAATTAGTTTCAAATAAACAAAAGTTTTAATCCATAATAATTGTAGGCTTCATTGATTCAAATAGTTTCAATTTAGCAGAGTTAGTAGGGCTGTTGTTTTAAATAAATAAAGAGAGGAGAACTGATTTTAATAAGGGCAGGTGGAGGTGTTAAAAGCTTGATGACGCACCACCTGGTGGCAGAGATGTTAAATTGCACCTTGAGTGCTGTGGGATTTTTGTTTTAAGATAAATTTTGTCGATTGAATTTGCAAAAGAGATTTGTAAACAATAAGAAATTCTAAATAGATGACTGCCAATTTAAGTTTACTATGGTAAAATCAAACAAAAAGAACAAAATCTATTCAGTTGTTTTAGCATCGAAAATACCCATTAGTATTCCGAGACAATGAAAATGATAATAGAATGACATGATATTTTTCCAGACACTTATATGGTGAGATTTTAATGGATTAGTAATGCAATAAATGTAAGTTGATTATTTATGTGCTAGGTATTCAACATACATTATCATATTTAGTCTTCCTAAAATCTCTATGAAGTACAGGTCTAGCCCACACAATAGCTCCACAATTAACATTTTCCCAGTAGATGGGGCCAGCAGGTGGTATGGTGGTTAAGGTGCTGGACTCCCACATGGCTGATCATGGTTCACGTCCTGGACCCGGAGGCTTTCTTTCTCCCTCTCTCTTTCTCTTTCTCTTTTGTCAAATTGAATAATAATAATAAATATATAAGATTAAATAATTTAAAAAAATAAAACATTTTCCCAGTAGAACATCTCTTCACTTTTAAATAACCAAACCTCATGGAATATATTTATCTCTCAAGAAAACATTTTGTAAGTCTCATCCCACAAGGTGAAAATGAGTTGGGGAAACTATGGAAAAAGAAGTAAAGATAGTAATAAAAGTGCCTATAATAGAAAATAAGATTATTCAAAGACATTTTTATTAAGAATTATGTCAGTTCTATGTCAGTTATGATCAGAAAGAAGCATCTTATGGAACTTATAACCTTTTTGGTTTTATATATACCTATGAATTATACTTTTAGTATTTTAGTTAATTTTTAAGAAGTCACAGCAGATATTATAATGTATTATAATTGTTTCTATTACAAGTGATAAAAATGGACCAGCAGATGGCATAATGGTGACATTGCTGTAGTCAATGACACCATTGACACTCCCATGTAGTCAACTGTGGTTTAAGTCCTGGACCCAGCACCTTAAAACTCATGCCGGGAACGTGTGCATACGTCCCCAAAACCCTGGGAAGAGAATGGAGGAGAAGGGATTGCAGCATGGCCGTCCCCTCTGGGGTATGATTTCTCACTTTCTCTCTCTCTGTCTCTCTGGCAAGTGCACACACCCTATAGCAAAAATATCTCTCTTCAAAAAAAGTGATAAAAAGGGGCCATCCAGTGGTATGGTGGTTAAGGCAGCTGCATCCTACACAGCTGTGTGGTTCAAGACCCAGATCTAGCAGTCTGAGAAACATACCAGGTACATGTATGGAAGGAAATTGAGTGGTTCTTTTTTTTTCTTTTTGTCTAATTTTACTGTAGTAAGTTGTAATCATCTATCATCTATCATCTATTTAGAATTTCTTACTGTTTACAAGTCTCTTTTGCAGATGCAGTCTTCAAAATTTATTCTTTACCTTAAACACACACACACACACACACACACACACACACACACACACACAAAACCTCAAGGTGCAATTTAAAACTCTACCGCCAGGTGGTGCATAATCAAGCTTTTAGTATTCAAAGCATATTACAGCCACCCTAATTTAAATCAGCTCTTTATTCTTCCTTTATTTAAAACAACAGCAACCTTATCAACGCTACTACATTGAAACTATTTGAATGTGCGTGCATGCCCAAAATCCTAAGAGGAGAAAAGAGGAGAAAGTTTTGTGGCGCGACCATTTTCTGTGTGTTTGAGGGAGAGGAATGCTTTCTTACTTTCTCTCTCTCTCTCGGCCTCTCTGTTTCTCTCTCTGGAAAGTGCATGGGCTCTTTATCAAATTTAAAGAAAGAAATAAAAAAGGAAGAAAAGAACAAAGGATGGAAGGAAAGGAAAGTGTCCTCTATGTTTTCAGATGGAACCTCTGATTTTCAAGAATAGGTTACTGATGTAAAGCAGGAAATGCTTGTATAGAAAAACTATATACCATTTTATAAAGGTAGCCCCAAAGGATGAAGTCATTTGCCCAAACTCATGGAGCCTAGAAGAGTAAGAGCCCTGTAGTCTGGTTCCGAAGGCTGTGCTCTAACCTCTTCCATTGTTGTTCTGCTCTGTCTCACAAATGTGTGTGCCTTGGGTCAGCATTTCTCAAAATTCTTGGTCAATAGTGTAATAAATTGGAATGTTACTAGATTTGTGTGTTACCTAAGAGGGAGTTCTGTGACTGAGATTAGACAATGCTGAGTTTAATGATAGCATACTACTTTACTTTTCGGAGCCAAATGTGCATTGTGATTCTCAAAGGGTGGTAGGTGAGGAAGAGTTTAGCATTTTTCAGACTATTGTGAGATTTGTATAGATTAAAAATGTGTTTCATGGGACCAGCAGATGGCATAGTGTTTACATCATTGGACTCCCACAGACTGACCACAGTTTGAGTCCCAGACCTGGTGGCTTAAAAATCACACTAGGTTCGTATGTGTGCATTCCCAAGGTCCCGGGAGAATGGAGGAGAAGGGATTGCGGCATGGCCATCCCTTGTGTGGGGGGTGATTTCTCGCTTTCCCTCTCACTGACTCTCTCTCTCTCTCTCTCTCTCTCTCTCTGGTGAGCACACATGCCCTAAGACAAAAACATCTTGAGGTGTTCATAGCTTATAAAATATAATATATATATACATTATATATGTATATGTGCATATGCATGTATATATATGCCTTATAACATACCAGCACTGCCTTAAATAAATGTGTGTCTATTTGTGCCACAAAATGAGAAGTCTGGTATTAGAGCAACCGAGGCCAGGCTCATTTCTCTTTCCCTTGCTGCTCTTTATTACTATCCGTAATAAGCCAGTGTTCACACTCATGCTTGTCACCTCATGGACACTGGATTTGCTGCACTCTAGGCTTCACAGCTGTAAAAAATAATCATTTCAATGATCATGAAGAAGCTACTTAATTACATGTGAGTGGAATCTTCAAAAAGTTCATGAATAATGCACATTATGAGAAAAGTATGCATGGATTTCAAAAGGAAAGGAAGGAGGTAGCCCCAACATGTCCACTTATAATCTATGAACCAAATTAGTATCACAATCCAAGCCCATCCCACATGGCCACACCTAGCTGCGGGAGCCTGAAAATTGTGGTTTTTTTTACTTTTACATCTCTCTATCTGTGAGTATAACATGGTGAGAAACACAAAAGTTAATTTCTTGCTCGCTAGACCTGTCATCAGCTGCAGGTTAGCTACAGCTCTGCTCAATGTGTCTCCTTTAATTTGGGGTCCAGGCTGAAGGAGCAGCCCCTCAGGATATGTCCTTCCCCTGGCAGAGAGAAAAGGGAGAAGGCAGAACCATATGCTTTCTCTTAAAGGGGTATTGGTCACTTTTTCCACATTCTACTGGCCAAAGCAAATGACACGGTGAGGCTGATGTCAATAAGGCAATAATCCTGTTACAAAAAGGGTCACAAAGACATAACAATATAATCTTTCTTTTTTTTTTTTTTTTTGGAGAAGTTTTTGCTACAGGGCGCATGCACTCGCCAGAAAGACAGAGAGAAACAGAGACAGAAAGTGAGAAATCATAAGGCACTTGAGTTCCCTGTGTATCCTGGTTATCAGTCCCTTGTCTGAGGCATATTTAACAAAAATATTTTCCCATTCTGAGGGTTGTCGGTTCACACTTGTTACTGTGTCCTTTGCTGTGCAGAAATTTCTTAGTCTAATATAATCCCACTTGTCTATTTTAGGGATTATTGCCTGTGCTTTGGGAGTCTTATTTAAGAAGTCTTTGCCTACTCCAATGTCCCCCAGAGTTTCCCCAGCATTTTCCACCAGTAGTTTTATTGTTTGAGGTCTTAGGTTCAGATCTTTGATCCATTTTGAGTTGACTGTTGTTAATGGTGAAAGATGGGGGTTCAGTTTCATCCTTCTGCAGGTGGATACCCAGTTTTTCCAGCACCATTTACTAAAGAGGTTTTCCTTTTCCCAATGGATTGACTGATATCCTTTGTCAAAGATCAGTTGGCTGTAAGCTTTGGGGGTTATTTCTGGGGTCTCTCTTCTCTTCCATTGGTCCACATGTCTGTTTTTATGCCAATACCATGCTGTTTTGATGACCACAGCTATATAGTATATCTTGGGATCAGGGAGTGATATGCCTCCTACTCCATTCTTCTTGCGCAGGATTGCTTTTGCAATACGAGGTCTTTTATGATTCCAGACAAATTCTATGATTGTCTTTTCTAGATCTGTGAAGAATATTTCTGGTATTTTGATTGGAATTGCATTAAACATGTAGATTCATTTGGGTAGAATTGCCATTTTGATTATGTTGATTCTTCCAATCCAGGAGCATGGGATGTCCTTCCACTTTTTTGTCACTTCAATATCTTTTTTAATATTTTCATAGTTTTCTTTATAAAGGTCCTTGACTTTCTTAGTTAAGTTTATCCCTAGGTATCTTATACATCTTGTGGCTACGGTGAAAGGGACTCCTTTCTTCAGCTCTGCTTCGTTCACTTGTTGTTCATAAATAGAAATGCTATCGATTTTTGGATATTGATTTTGTATCCTGCCACCTTACTGTATTCACTTATTACTTCAAGAAGTTTTCTTATGGATACCTTTGGGTCTTCTAAGTATACTATTAAGTGCCTTATGCGAAAAAAAAATGATTAACCCAATTAAAAGATGGGAAAATGAGCTGAACAAAAATCTCCCTAAGGAAGACATACGAACAGCCAAAAAGCATGTGAGGAAATGCTCAACATCCCTCATCAAAAGGGAGATGCAGATAAAAACCACAATGAGATACCACCTAACCCCTGTCAGAATGGCAAAGATTAAGAATATAAAAAGTGATAAGTGTTGGTGGGGATGTGGTGAAAAGGGAACCCTCCTACACTGTTGGTGGGAATGTAAACTAGTTCAACAACTGTGGAGAACAATATGGAGGTTCCTCAAAGATCTACAAATGTAACTATCATTTGATTCAGCAATCCCACTTCTGGGTATTTACCTGAAAGACAGGAGAACGCTCAGTCAGAAAAGTGCTTGCACATCAATGTTTATTGCAGCATTATTCACAATTGCCAAGACATGGAACCAACCTAAATGTCCACAAACTGATGAATGGATTGGAAAAGTGTGGTATATATACTCTATGGAATACTACTCAGCCATAAAAAAATAACAAGACCCTGGCATTTGATAGAAAGTGGTCAGATATGGAGGATCTATTGCTGAGTGAAGTAAACCAGGCTATGAAAGATATTGTATGTATCCACTCAATATATAACAACTACCTGCTCTATGGTAGAGAGCGAAAAATTGGAGGACATAAAAGCAGTGAAGGTACTTAACGAGAATAGGACAGTGTGGAATGGGGGGGGGATGAAGAGAAGAGGATAGAGAAAGATAGCAAGAGAACAATAGAGAGGCAGGACGTTAGTGAGAAACAGATATGGCTTATTACCTGTTGATGATGACATGTATAGTATTCTCAACTGGATTGGTCTGAGAAGTATTTCATGATGGGTAAAGTCTTTTTACAAGCAAAATGAGAAATAGTGATTGACTGTTTTAAAAAGATAATTAGGATAATAATAATAATGATTGGGAAAAACATAGAAAAGTTATTGAATGATGAAGGGGGGAGATTAATGTCTCTGTATTGACTGACATGCATGGCATTCCCTTTTGAAAAAGTAATGTAATACACTGTAAAGTTATATGTAATCCAATGTAATATAAAGAAGATTATGATGATAATAAAAATAAAAATAAAAAAATTTTAAAAAGAAAATAATAAATAAAGTTAAAAGAAAAAAGAAAAAAAAAAGAAAGAAAGTGAGAAATCACCCCCCAGGTGGGACGGCCACACCGCAATCCCTTCTCCTCCATTCTCCTCTCGGGATCTTGGGCATGCACACATACGTGCCCAGTGTGAGTTTAAGCCACAGGGTCCAGGACTCAAACCACAGTCAACTACATGTGAGTCCAGCAACATAGCCATTATGCCAACTGCTGGTCCCACAATATAATCTTTTCTACATGATAAAAGTAGGCAAGTGAGAATAGGGGAGGGAATGAAAGCTGCAGTGGACAGTTTCTTCTACAGGACATACACACACACACACACACACACACACACGCAAGCACATACTACCTATTTACTTATTTTCAGAACATTTTGCAGGATAAATATTCACATCTCTTGGAGACTTTGGTCTTGAATTACATCATTTCTCTTTGAGGAAATAATTATAGAAAAAAATCCTGGTATAAAATAACCTTGAATGTATGATCTATATCAAAGTGTTGCAGGATGGCTTCTGTGATAATGAACCTGGTGGTTCTCGGTGTTTTGGACAAAGAACTAAATGAAACATGCCCATAGCGATAGGAAAAGGTAGTTTACTAAGTAAAAGCCTAAGTGCACTCCTAAGAGGTAGGAGTGGGCCCAAATTGGGGGAGAGAGAGAGAAAAAGAAAGAAAAAGAGAGGCTCAAGGGCCTCAGCAGTTAGATTCTGTGAGATTTATAATTTTTTAATCTAGGTCATATCAATTGATCATTGGTTGGACCCACTGATTGTTTTTATTATCCCATTGGCTATATCAAATGTGTCTTAATCAGCTAGACATCCACCTCTGGAAATCTCCTACCCATGTTATCTAGGGCAGAGAATTTTCTGCCCTGATCAGCTTTTTTATCTAATCACAGCAGATGACCTCTGTTTGGTAACTTTCTTCTTGCCTCAAAAGACTGTTATTAGACGTTTCTTGTCATACTTTAAAATCCACTGTTCCGTCAAGATATACATGAGCAAGGTTTATTTTTAAGTCAGGTGAATTTCAAAAACTGCATGCCTCTCCAGTTATTAAAGTTCCTTTTTTTCCTTCTGAATCAGGTGCTATCATATCATGCAACATGTTCAAAAGCTGAAGTTGACAAGTTTAAGGTAAGAAAAAAATATATATTGCTCTATTACTGCAACCATTTTACAGTCTTATAGCATTCAAATTCACTTGGACTTGGACGTGCGCTATGGAATTAGTCCTGCTCCCTGAGAGTTGAGGGAAGAAAAATGGGCAAAGGTATCTTAGGATATTTCCATTTTAGAGGGAAAGCAGGGACTTCAAAAAGCTCGGGAAGAAATGGAATTAGAGTATGAGTTTATTTTGATGCAAAAAAGTTTTGAAATCCATGCATACTTTTTCCATAATGTGCATTATCCACGAACTTTTTGAATATCCCACTCATATGTAATTAAGTAGCTTCTTCACGATCATTGAAATGATTGAGTATTTCTTTCCATCTGCTAAGTTAGCAAGCTTTCAAGGAAAAATAAGCCTGTGTAACATGGTGAGAATCAGGTTTTGCTATTGGTTTTACCTCTAACTTGCTGATTGCTTAAAATCTAAGGGCCTGTATCTTCAGCCGTGAAAATAGTGAGGAGACTGTGGTAATAATAGCTAACATTTATCAGAAACTTACTGTGTGCCAGGTACAACACAGAGCATTTTACCTTTAATTAATTTACTTACTCCTCACAGTCCTGTGAAGTGCATGTGAATAAACCGAGGCACGTAGATTAGGAGTAGCCAGGCTGCGGTAAATGGCGGGGAGGGGGTGAGTGATTCAGCCTCAGAACTGGAGCTCTTCGCCATAGTTCATCTCCGCTCAGGATGACGCCCGTCCAGCTCTGGTGTCTGAGGAGTCTGTGAATGAGTGTTAGCAAATCCCGTTTACCTTAGTCATCACTGATCTCTTGGATGCAGTTTCATGTGTTCGCTTGTTTCCCTGGACTCCTGCCAGGCAGTTTTAAAATGGTCCAAACATAGTGTAGCAAAACGGATTGTCCTCCCCTTTGAAAGTTTTGGTGTCTGCTTTTTTGAATTTCTGTAGAGGTCCAGAGAATGAATAGAGAAAGCTACAGCTGTAAGAAAGGTCACAATTGATGTTGTAATATTAGTATGTGATATCATTAGGTGATGGTTACTCTTCCAAGAGTTTCATTTCATTTCACAGATGCATTCATCTTCCCATGGGGGCCAAATGACACAGAGACCTTTGGTCCTCATAATCAAATCACATCTTTAGAGGTGAATCACATGAATAACAAAAGGAAACAAAGGAACATCCCAAACACTGAGAGTAGAGATGGGAGAACTCTTCAGGAGGGCCAGGGGCAACACAGCTACTGGGTCACACAGTGAGCTGCTAGGGCTCCTTCCAGGGCAGTGGTTTATTACTGGTTTAGAGGAAGGCAGAGGGCAAAGACCTGCGATGTAACTCAGATGAAAAGGAAAGACGTGATGCCAACTAGAGGAGATAGCTGACAGCAGAGGACAGAGATGGAACAACAAAACCACAGCAGTCAATGCCCATTTGTCGTAGAGGCAAACACCCTACATCCTGACTAGAACACAAGCCTTGTCAGGGCAGGGCTCTGTGTGTACTTTACTGTCTAGTGTCTTTCATGGTTCTTGGAACATGGTAACACTTAATAAATATGTACTGACTAGATGGATGAATAAGTGATTAAATAAATCCAAAGAGTATTGGTAATCTAGAACTCAAAACAATTTGTCACCAAGATAATACTTTTTCTGTCAATTTTACTTACTGTATATAAATGTTATAACTGTTTTCATCAAAACCATCTAAAGCTATTTTATCTGTTTGTTGTTGTTGTTGGTTTTAATTACCAGAGAGCATGTGTACTTGCCAGAGACAGAGAGAAAGAAAGAGGGTGAAAGGAGCACCCAAGGGGCATGGTCATGCCAAGATCTCTTCAGCATTTCTTCATCTTGTCCACAGTTTGGGCATGTATGCAGACATGTACCCCATGTGTTTTCAAACCACCAGGGCTCAAACCATGGTGAGCCATATGGAATCAGGTTCCCTTAAACACTAGGCTTCCAGGCAGATCTAAATTTTTTACTTCAATCAACTTTAGGGGCCAGTAGGTGGCATAGTGATCAAGGTACTGGACTCCCACGTGGCCAAATACAGTTCAAGTCCCAGGCCCAGCAGCTTAAAATTCATACTGGGTATATGTGCATGTATGCCCAAAATCCCAAGAGGAGAGAAAAGAAGGGATTGAGGCCTGGCCACCCGTCCAGGGGGTAATTTCTCACTTTTTTTTTCTGTCTCTCTCTCTCTCTATCTCTCTGGTGAGCATGTACACCCTACAGCAAAAATCTCCCTAAATAAATAAATAAAGTAAATTTTAATTACTAGTAATTCTTTTGGGGGCAATACCTCATTTCTGCTAAGATGCTAATATAATGTCTATATTATTATAATCTTTGCTGATATTATAATCATCATCATTGTTAAAAGAGGGAAGGGATAGTCAGGGAGAAAGATAGTAAAGCTCACAAGGGACCAAATATGGCCATGAGAATTACTTAATGGAAGCTGTTCAGAGATACGGCCAGCCAAACTCATAGCTCTCTCCCTTCTAAAGGTTACTGACCTACATTCAGGCTTCAGCCTTTGCTTAGAGTAAGGAAAACCCCATGGTCCTGGAGCTTGCCATGTTTTTCTAGTGTTAGCTCACAAACATACTAAAAATATGAAGTATTTAAATTTGAGAACAAAGGGTTATTTCATCCTAAAATTATCGAGATTATTAACTTAACTGATTTATTCCAGATTTTATCCTGAATGATATTAGCTGGTACCCTATTACAATGTAATTGAGATATAGTAGATAATTTTAGCCAAGCGACTTATTTCCTTGATATATAAAGTAAATAAAACATTGTCATAATTAGTAGCTGATGTCTGTTATAACTGCAGTAATAACATTAAAATGTAGTGGGCTTAAAATAATCCTGCACATAGACTTGGAAAGCATTTACTGGAATTCCAGGCTGGAGCATATGCAATGGCAGCTGTCTAATATTATAGCTAAATAACAGTAAATAGGTGCTTTTTTTTTTTCTTGAGCAGTATATACAAACCATACTTACATTCAAATAAACCATATCCTCAGCTGCCTGCAGTACTTTTTCAATAAAGATAGTAAAAAAATATATATTTAAACTATGTGCAGTGATTTGTAACCTGGAATCAGAGTTGTCATGAGATTTCATGAGTTTAAGGATGACTGCGCCTCAATGTATTGGATTACACTCAGCTGGGAACAGACTAGTGACCAGTGATTTAGAGATTAAGCCAGCATCTGGGAAGAAATTTATTTCATCATAGAGTTCTGAAAATATCTGGAGATCAACTACAAACCTACCTTTGACAGACTGTAGCTGAAGGCTGAGCTGTGCCACATCTGGGAAACGGAAATATCTTGGAAACCAGTGAGGTGTGGATCTTTACATGAGACTGAGAGGCCTTCTGAGTCAAGAATTCTTCTGAACGGAAGTTGAGGCTCCAGGCCTCAGTGTCCAAACAATTCCAAGTTCAGTGTGATATTTGTCCCTTGGATTATGTTCCTGACCCCAGCCTCTCACGAATTCATGTTCTCAGTCACCTGAGAATGTGAATGGACACAAAAGGCATAGACTTAAGTGTGGTTTCAGCACGTTAAATCCTCCGGAGAGCACAAGGGGCCAGAGTGTCAAAAGCACACGCCGAGGACAGTAGCCCAGTGGCAGGACCAGCAGTGAGGGCCCTTCCCACAAGCACAACCAGCGAAAGCTGACAGAATTAATGCAGGCTGAGGTCACATTTTAAAGACAGGTAAGGTGCCCCTGAGAACTCCCAGAAATAAGTCAGAAAGATGGAAATCCTAAAATAGTAGAGAATGTGATATATCCATTAATTTGCTGCCATTTGCACTCATAGGCGGTATGCCTAAAGGAAGACAGATTTCTTAGAAGATAAACCTAGAATGAATCTTTAATAATCATTAATGCTAGGATGACACCTCCTCACCCCTCCTCATATCCGGTCTTTCTATTTCACACACCTCTATGTTTTGGGAATTTTTCCCCTAATCTAGAATGGCATGAGGTAGGGGATAGGTTTGGTTTGGTTTCGTTTGGTTCTAAAAACCCTATTTTGCTGTTGGGAAAAGTGTCCTGGAGGGATCTGTAGTGATGGGGTTAGTGTGAAAAATCTTTCTCGATGTGTCCCTCAGACTGTCCAGCCAGAATAAGTATGAGAAACAACAAATAATCCATTGCTCGTCCAAGAATGTGAACTTGAGCTTGTTTTTCCTAGCTCTAATACATCATTTATACCTTGAGAAAGTCCTTTTTTGTAGGACCACCTCTATAGAAAAAGATCACAGAACTTCCTGGAACTAATGAGTTAACTATTTGAAGACATCTGATTCAGGTTATAATGTTAATAAATTCTCCTTCATGGTTTGATAGCCCTGTGCATTGAATGAATCTAAAGAGTGGTTTTATCCTCATTAACATTTACTGATCTTCCATGAACTTGAAATAAGAAAGTTGTACACAGAAAATTTGTGCATATTTTAGTGCCTGTTTATCTCTCTTCAGCTCTGTGCCAACAGGAATAACATATAAAGGACCATATTGACAATTAGATCTCTTTGAAGATGGCTGGTTTAAAGGCTCTTAATAACCTGAAGATGCCAGCTGTGATAACATAAGAAAATGAGTTTAGTACACCAATTATATGCTCCTGTAATTTTATGTACTTTCCTTAGATTCCAATCGGTGGACAGACCAAACAGTTATCACTGTATACTGCCAGTTTACCAATTAAAATCAACTCATGGACGCTCTCATGTTATATTACCACTTTCTATCATCTGTCCTTTCAATTCAGAAGTGCATGGGTTACAGCCGCCATCAGAGATGAACTCATTTACAGCCCAATAACTGCCTCAGTAATTAAATGCCCATAACTCACGTGAGGTGTTTGGCTTTGGACTACTTCTTACATATTTCAAGTTTTCAATGTGAATTCCTAGACCACAAATTAATATCCTAGTAAAGTAAATGAAATAAAATACCAAGAATAGATACTCCTTGTGGCATTTACATACTGGAATAAGCAGGGATGCATCAAAAATAGGATCATATGGCCTCCTCTGCAGACTGAGCAATGGGATGTAGTTTACTAGGCTTTAAAAAATAATAGTAATAATTTATATTTGAGAAGTCACTTTGAGCCATGAAATGGTCTAGTATGTGTGTATAAGAAGCTTCAGCCTCAGGGACCACTCTTATGGTTACGCCTGTAGATGTGTCTGCTGTACGTCCTGCACAGGGGTCCTTGTGAGAGAGAGAAAGGCATAGAAAGAGGGAAAGTGAGAACTCACCCTCCCTCCAGGGGAAAGGCCATGTAGCAATCCTTTCTCCTCTTTGCCTCTCAGGATATGGGGCACATATGCACATGTGCCTAGCATATTTTTTCAAGCCACTGGGTCTGGGACTTGAACCACAAAGTCAGCCATGTGGGATCCAGTGTCTTAACCATCATGCCACCTGTTGTCCCTAAAGGGATTCCTTTCAGTAACTGATCCTCCAGGGTCCTCCTCCTAATTAGCACACCGGTGCCACATACTAGCCACTGCCTTGCAAACTCTTTCCTAAGCCTGGGAAAACCCGATCCTTGCAGCAGCCCCTTGCTGGGAAGGAGTGCACTATGTAAAGAGGTGGGATGCCATGGTATTTTCCCAACCCAGGGGTGCACAGAGACTGCACGTCTGCTGGCAGGCAGAAGTCAGGCAGCCCTTGTCTCCCCAGCCTTGCTCATTAGAATGTACTGTCCAGCTCCTCTCCCTCAGGGTCACCCCCAGAGGCTCCTCTGCAGCCCTGGGGGTCATCCTGGATGTTGGGATGCCTATGAGGAAACAAGAGCTTTCTCTTTCTAAGCCCTTCTGAAATGCCTCCTTCGGGGGTGTCCACGACTTTCCAATTCACCTCAGCTTATTTCTAAGATGGTTTAAAAGATGACCTCACAGCAGTATAAATGGAATTTGGGTATCACCTTATACCTAACCTAGTTTGTCATCCTCCCTTGTCTCTGCCTCTTAAATTTAGGGGGTTGTTTTGACTTTAAATAGTATTTATGCCAAGTTTAATATCTGAAGTTTTTTTTATCATCAGAGAAAGTTATTGAACCTTCACTAGAAAATTGACTGCAGAGGAAACAGCTGCATCAGCAAGCTAAAGGACATCTCTGCTCCCGAGGCAGCAGACGGGCCAGGCGGCTGTGCTGCTTAGGACGTGTCCATAAATATGTGGAGTGCTTTGTGTTCAAATGTCCGGTTCTCTTTATGAATTGTGTCTTAATCAAATGCCACATCAGAAAAAGGATGGTTGTACTTTGTCATTCTTGAGGACCGAAGATACTAGGGGGAGGGGATGGCACGGGAGGAACCAGGTCTGCAAGCCCAGGCTGGCCTTTCCTACTGCAGAGGACCTTCAAGGACCCCCTGACCAAAATACATCCTGCGATGCCCGTGACCTTCCCTCAGATCAACTTAAACAGCTGCTATTTGTCACTCTGGCCATCTGAAAACACTGTCTCCAGAAGGTCACTGTGAACATCTTTCCCTAGAAAGCTTTCTCCCACCTTCTTCCTTCCACACACTAACAGAGCTGAGCTTCCTGCATTCCCTAAGTGCCACCCTGGAGGGCCCAGGCAGTCTGAACCTGAGGCAGTGAGACACAGGGCAGTTCATTTTTTCTTTCAGAGCACTAGGAAGCAGAGCAGTGACAGTTCCGGAAGGTCTGGTGGTGAGTGAGTAGGACCCAGTGTGAGCCCTCATCACTGAACTGGGAAAAGAACTGTAAAGCCCTAAGGGGTCAGAAACTTCCAGAACATTGGAGCTTCTGGAACTGTGTCACTCTACGTTCTTTCTGGTGTTCTTCAAATTAGAGGTTCTGTAGTTATAGATGTAACCTGGGAAATAAAGAACGGCAAGCTCCTTATCTCAACGATAGGCACTTGGTTAACCAACCCTAATGGTTGACCTTCTCTCTGCTACTTATTCAGCGTACACAGAAGCTATAACCTCCTGACGGTTACGCTTCTCTCATCCACACTCTCCAGATGCACACTGGGTATAACTGTGCAGTCCTCACCCCTCCTCACAACCACCCGCTGTCCCATCCATTCTTCCTTCAGAGCACCCTCCAGCCCTCACTAACCCAGCTCCTCCTCCTCTCTCATGTAGACATTTCATCCTAGGTGGTCTCCATGCCTCCTTCTCTTGACTCTCTCCCAAATTCATCCCATACACAGCTGCCAGTTAGAGAGTACTCTTCTCTTGGTACCAGGTTCCTGTTCACATTTAGCATCTTCTATAAGCACCTAGATCCCATCAACTCAAATTCTTTCATGAGATGTCACAAGTGTTCTGAACTCCCTTTGCTGGGCTGTTTCCTATGCTCCTGGTACCTATTCTTCACATTCGTTTTATTTGATGTCTTCTGTCCACCCCTGCCCTTTCCTCTCTTTGTTTCCAATCTTCTCTTCATCTCTGCCTATTTAAAGTCCCAACAATCCATCTGACCCTTCTTAATTGCCCTGCTTTCTGTGAAGTCATTCTAGCTGTCCTTCAGGCAAAAGTGATCTTCTCATTTACCATCCTTTTCATTATACTTATCAGTTTCTAACTTGCAATATAAATCTTGGTGCGCTTGTCTAAATGGTTAAACTAGAAGAAATTTAGAGGAGAATCCTTGTCTTACTCATTTTTGCAACCTTTATATCACCTAAAGCCATGCCTTGCACTTGAGTGCTGGAGAAGTTTTCTACCTTGTGATCACACTCTGAAATGTTTGCCAATTTTACAGCAGAGGAAATTATAATGTGTGAGTAGAATTTTGAAGCAGGAATTTGTGACAATGAGAATGTTTGAAAATTTGGTCTCAGGATTTGTTTTATGTTTCATTTTTTTGGTTGTGTGCGCGTGTGTGTGTTTCGTTGTTTTGTTGTTGTTGTTTGCCAGAGGGTGCATGTGCTCACCAAAGAGAGAGAAAGTAAGCATCCCCAATGGGGTGTAGTCACACAATTCCTTTTCTTTCATTTCCTCAAAGCATCAAGATTTGGAGCACACATCTGTCTACATGGTATGTTCCTTAAGCCACTGGAGCCAAGAGTCCAACCACGGTCAGCTGTGTGGGGTCTGGCTTTTTATGCACAGTGCTTAACCACCATTTTATAGGACCAGTCCACTTTATGTTGCTTAAAACCCCCTGCTTTTCCTATGCAACCTAAACTACATGAAAATGAAGGGCTTTATTTAAGATAAACACTGGTCACATTCTTTGTGGAATACTCCAAAGACAATGTCTCTCTTTCTTGCTGTGAACAAAAGTCCCTTGCCATTAGTTCTTAGGTGACTGAACAGTTTCTTGACTATTAAATAAGATTCCTCATTATGTATCCTGCTACCATCACCCTGCTGACTAGATTTTTTTAAAACCTATTTTTTTCGTGACCCTCAAGATGTCCATTACTTTTTTATTCGTATTTGTACTTCCTCTTCTGTCTAGTCCAGTATTCCCTCTCCTACATTTTTTTTTAAATTATCAACTGGTTTGGTAGTCCATGTTTTTTCCTCAGTTGGAAATGTATCTACCCCAAATCTTTAAAATGTTTGGTAATCATGATTCTATTGGTCACAAGGCACCATACAAAATGTGAAGTTAGTAGAGAATGTCTGACCTAAGGAGTTTATGTAGCCAGAACTGTCCCTTTAAATCTTTGTAAGATCATGGACACTGTAAGGCAAGAGTAAGCAAATGCATAAATAGATCAAGCAGCCACCAGACCTCGCTGTTTCTTTAAAATTTCTAGGCTTCAGGTTTCCTCATCTGCAAAACAAAGCCATTTCCAGCTATAAAATTCTGTAATTTTATGAGGCTATAAAATTTATTTCTAAGAGAGGAGAAAATAAAACACAAAGCAACATAAATGTCAACAAAACATCTTGAGGTTTTTATGATTTCTGAAGACTCAGGGGTTTGAATTAAGCCCTGTTTAAGAATTTGGGCATTTGGTAGAAGACTTGGCTTGGCTTGATTTATTTATATACTATATGTAATTTCCAAAGACCCTCATGACTATACTATATTTGAGTGGTAACACAGTGCAGCAATATCCATGAGAAAGATAAGCAACTTTTTGGTAAGGCAAGGGTCTTAATCTCATCAGTATAAAAAGCTATACACTAACATAACCTAGAAATGTTTAAATAATAATAATAATGTCCTAAATTCTAAGAATTCACAGTGTACAAGGTTTTCATGGCTATCCCACAGCCTGGAGGTTAAGGTGGCTAGATCCTACTCAGCTAACTGTGCAGTTCGAGTCCTGGACCCAGTAACTTGAGAAAAATATCAGGCACTTATATGTGAGGGCCCAAAATCCTGAAAGGAGAGAAGGAGGGAGAAATGGAGGAGAAGAGATTGCTATGTGACCATCCCCAAGGGAGGTACTTCCTCACCTTTCTCACTCTCCCCCCAAACTCCCTACACCCAGCAAGTACACATGCCCTCTAGCAAAAGGATAGATTATAGATCCAGATATACAGATAGAGATATATAGATAAAGATATATAGATATAGATATAATGATCGATTCAGAGCAATAAACATATCCATCTTCTCAAAAAACATTGTTCAAGTTTTCACATCCATTGTCTCACATGAGCCTTACAACTTCTTGGTAAAAACAGGGTTAGCATATTTTCATTTTTACATATGAGGCAACTAAGAATCAAGGCAACAGCAAGAAAAATGGACCATCTGCTTTGACTTTTCTTCTCCAATGTTTTGTTTTGACCTTGACTATTTTGCTCTCCAAGTGACTGTGTGGGGAAGTGGAAGCAATGTCATGGAATTTTATCCTGAAGTCATTTCTTTTGATTTAACTATTATTCTGGGGTTCCTAGTGACATTTTGACAGTCTGGGGGCCAAATAAGCATGAATGGTAATGATTCCTGAGAAAGACAGAATTCTTGGCTGAACTTAACATAGACATTGAAAAAGACTCTTCATGGTACTTTTTGTGCAATTAATACATAATGCTATGTGTTCCAAACTTCTTTCTGTGTATGGTTGTGCCATCCATATGACTTCTTGCTGTGGGGCATCAGACTGCTTAGAAATCTAAGAAAATTGCGGGACCAGCAGTTAGCATAATGTCTATCCCTGAACTCCCATGTAGTCGACCACAGTTTGAGTCCTGAACCTGGTAGCTTAAACTCATGCCAGGCACATGTACATGTGTGCCCAAGATCCCGAGAGAATGGAGGAGAAGGGATTGCGGCGTGGCTATCCCCACGGGAGGTGATTTCTCACTTTCTTTCTGTCTTTCTGGTGAGTGCACACGCCCTATAGCAAAAATCTCTTAAAAAAAAAAAAAAAGAAAGAAAAAAGAAATCTAAGAAAATTGGAAACAACAGCAAACATTATAGAGATATTGCATCATTCTTAGCAAGAGAGTATGCAGTCCATTATTCTGGTATCCCGTCTGTCTTTCTTACAATCTGATCGGTTATCTAACTGTATAAAATCTCTCAACATCTAGAGAGTCGAAAGAAAAAGAGCAGTCCCGCTTTATTATCCTATGCTCTCTAGGCCTGCCAAGTACCTTGAAGGAAAGATAATAGGAATAAGAGATTGCAAACATCAATTTAATGATAAAGCACTTGTCAGGAGATATAGTCTTATGTTTAAGACCTGAGAACTTATGAACTAGAGACTATTGAGGAAAGATATGAAGTGAAGAATGTGGGACTGGTTTGTTTTCTTTGTTTTTGTTTTGTTTTTGAGAGATTTTTGCTATAGGGTGTGTGTGCTCACTGGAGAGACAGCAAGACCAAAAGCAAAAAATCACCCCGGAGGGGTGATGGCCATGCCCAATCCCTTCTCCTCCATTCTCCTCTCAGGATCTTGGGCATGCATGTACATGGTCCTGGCATGAGTTTTAAGCTGCCAGGTCCAGGACTCGAACTGCGATCAACTATATAGGAGTCTAGTGACATAATCATTACACCATCCACTGGTCCTATAAGGCTGAGTTTTCACTTGAATAATAGTTCTCAGAATGATACTTGATCTTAGGAACATTGCAGATAGTAATCTGAATATTCAGACGATAAGACTCTTAAGGTAATTTTTAAAATTTTTATGAGATTTAAAAATTAATTTTTTTCTGGACAGACCCCTGATGTTGTCTCTCTCAATTTGTATGAGGGAGAGAATGGGGCAGGGGTTGCACACCCGCACACCTTCAACTTAAAAAGACAGTATGTGATTTGGAATTTTAACTCTGCCTTTGAGAAAGATCTATGGCAATGTATTGTCTCCATGGAGACAAGCAAGTGGAAAATCCATGAGAAAACAATCTGAGATGAAACACTTTGGCCACTGGGTGCCATCCTTGCTCCATGTAAGGATTTACTGAGCCACATTTCTAGGAAAATGGTTAAAACCCAGGACACAGTAATTTAAAAGTAATTTTGAGATATAATAATGTTTGTGTGTGCGCATGACCTGGAATATGTTAGTGACACAGGCAGCTTATTCATTTGCCCAGGCGTGAGAGCAGAGGGACTGGGGAATTCTCCCCTTAGGCTCAGCCTTGGGAACAAAGCCCAGAAAGGCTCTTGCTGGTGGTACCCCAGTGAGGCAGCCTGCGGTGGCAGCAGGGAGGGGCTGGCAGTTGTTGAGGTGGTGTGGTAGGTATCTGGAGGTCAGCAGGTCAAATGCTCCATTAATTATTGTTATTGTTGTGTGTGATTGCAGCACACGTGCAGCATCACACTTGAACCCACCTGTCTGTGGCTACATTCTTCCCCTCAGACGCACTGCTGTCATTGCCAGTGTTGGTGGAGCTCTTTTTTTTTAATTAATTAATTCATTTATTTATTTTACATTCATTCACCAAACATCATCACAACATACAAAATGCAGTTGGTGGAGCTCTTAAACCTTCCTTTTCTTCCCCTTCACAGGAATGCTCCATGTTGGTGAGAATGGTAACTTTTGGGTGCTTCTGCTTCCCTAGAAGCAATTCACAGACTTGACAAAGACAGCACCTTAGCCAGGCATCAGAACACCATGATGACACAAGGTCTCTGCAGGACTTCACTATCTTTCCATTTGATACTTGTATACATAAAACCAAGGAATTGAACTCGATATTACGAACAAGAACAGCCACAGAGAATATTCTGAGGCTGTCCTATAATCCAGACTGATGTTTCTGCCCAGAGCCTCACACATTTGGTTGGGTCTAAAAGACGCTCTGCTATGAACAAGTAAGAGCTTTAATGCAAACTGAAAATCCTTTACAGTCTCTCCGTAACAGAAAACTCTAGAACCCTTTCTGCAAAACCACATTTTAAAAGAGGTCTAAGTGCAAAACGGATTTCAGCTCATACCCGCAGGGGGGAGTCATAGCAGTTGACCTCATAGTTGATCCTAGAAGCCGTCCCAGAGCAGTACCCAAAAGTACTCCTTTAGCCTGACTGGAATCAAATCCACATACTCAAGAAAAAGCTGGTGAGAACTTACAAATAGGCTTTTTTCAATCCATTCAGGGGTAAGAGGCTTAAATACTATTCTGTCGTTAAGCATCTGCAGGTGGAAGGACTTTAAAATACATTTTCTGAGCTTCCTGCAGAGTAACATGACACCAATCATTATATGCTTTCGAATTTCACTATTCACGGAGAGTAAGGCTGTTACAGTACAGCATTCTCACTGATCCACGGCGCTCTCATAGTGCCTGCTCCACTGCATGTTAGCAGCGGCCTTGGACGGAGGCAGCTGCCTGTCGTTTAGATGCCAGGCAGCAAAGGAGCTATCACACTGCCCATATGAAGGCCTCCATTCCTGCCGCTGAGGCCCTTTCTTTGGATTCTTCTCCCTAGTACATGCCCAGTCCACTCAGTGACTCAGTGGGACAATCTGCTGCAAAATAGCAAATACTTAATGAACCTCTCCTCACCTGACAGGTCTATTGAGGGTATCTTGCCTACATTAACTCATTTAATCTTCACACAAACCCTACTACTTTTTTTCTTATTTTGCAGATGATAAAACCGAGGCACAGAAAGAAACGTGTAGTTAGTTACAGTGAGCAAATCAAGATATAGGTGGGGCGTATGCTGAATTTGTGATATTCTCTTGTGAAATGGCATGGCAACGAAATGGAACTCTTTGTTTTAGATTTTTCTGGCCTTGGCTTGGTCCTATTCTCTGTTCTGATTAGGAACTCTTGAGTAGTCTCGGCTTAGTTGCAAGTTCAGATTTCAACAGACTCTGCTAAAAGTATTTGTGTTTGTTTATTTGTTTTTAATGTTGTATGTTTGTAAAGTAATTTAGCGCCACTGTTTAAGCAGGTGTGTTCCTGGGCCTTTAGCATTCTAGAATATCAACTTTGTTTTTTTGAGGCATTTGCCTCAGGGCGCACGTGCTTGCTGGAGAGAGAGACAGTGTCAGAGACAATGAAAGGGAAAGTGAGAAATCATGCCCCCCAGGAGGGATGTCACACTGCCATCCCTTCTCCATTCTCCTCCCAGGATCTTGGGCATGCACACACACATACACATGCCCAGCGTGATTCTCAAGCTGCTGGGTCCAGGACTTAAACTGCAGTTGGCAGTGTAGGAGTCCAGCGACATAACCACTATGCCATCTGCCAGCCCCTAGAATATCAACTTTAAGGAGTAAGTTTGTGGGATTTAATAACAATTTTCCTCTCTAAAGTGTAAATCCCAAACAATTCTTGTGCTGAATAATCCCATTCCTCTTGATACTAGGTTTATTTTCCTGACATACACTGTAATTTACCTCTGGCCTTTCTGGAGACAAAAGTTCTGTGACAACCAAGCTCGTGCAGAAACAGGTGGTCATTCTCACCACCAGGCTTTAGCTTGTCAGACAACTGTGAGACACAGAAGCTGGCTTTTGAAAAGTTTGAACCTTTCCCCTCACTACCAACAAAAAGCACTTACAATTCAGAAAAGAAAGAGGAGAGGCTTTCTATGACTACATTGCTTAAATGAAAACTCATGGGAATTGCCTTCCCTTCAAACCCATGGAGAAAAGTCTGCTTTTGCCTGAAATATCTTCCAGCCCTTCAGTGAGCTCCTTGAAAATGCTTTACTCTGATTGGCTGAGAGGTCGCAGCAGAGGCTGATTATTTTGTTATTCCAGAAAAACATAGTATTTCACTGTTAGGAATACCCTCGTCTATACTGGGCTGTGTTCAAACTTCCCCCTCCATAGTGTGTGGTAAACTCATTCATGAAAAGGCATTGTTGAGTAGGATGCAAGTCCTCAGATGTAATATCTCCTACCTCTATATAGTATAGGTAAGCACAAAGTCTTCCCAGGAAGGGCTATCAACAGGGGTATGGTGTGTACCAAAAGGAACACCTGCCCACTACATGTGCTCCTGCAAAGCCAGTTGCTGCACTTGGAGCCATCAGACCACTCCCAGGGCTGGCTGCTGTGGCTCTGCACAAAGCACTCAGCAGGCCCCTGGGGCCAGATTTTCAGAGCATCCTGTTGCAGCATTGAGCCCACAGGTGTGCTCACTGCAGACCGGATTTTCTACTCCAGACAAAGGAGTAAACATGGTCTCTGCCAGAACCTAGGTTTTTCATCTGTCTGCATCCTCCTCTAGGAAGGAACCACTCCCAAGATCCAGGCTGGAGAATCTCGGGTATTTGGGGATTGGTCCATCTTGATTCACACATTCATCCCTGGACCAATTAGGTGACCAGGTGGTGTGGTCATTAACAGAATACATCAGCTTCCCAGTAGAAACGTGGCTTGAGTGAAAAAAAGATGAGTTCTCCTAGAAAGGAGAGAGGTACCAGGTGGTATCATAGATGTTCCTCACTGGTGAGGTTCACGTGCATGTATTAATCATTTCGGGTCCCCATCGAACCTCCCCATGCCCTCTCTTATAACAACAGACATTTCCTGGGGTGCAGGTGAGATGCTCACAAGGACCTCTTTATAATATATAAACTCCCACCAGTGACCTTTCTACTGAAGTGGTTTTCCAACCAATGTTGCTTAGATCACATTGTTAGAAAAAGTATTCTATTATGCCCCTAAATCATTTCTATTTCCACAGCTAATCTGATGATCTCCCTGATTACCTCTCAAACTAATCTAAATATTATAAAGCAAATGAATATACTTTCCAGGGATATACTAATTAAATTGGCCCAAGAACCGCTCATTAATGACTATCTCATCAGGTCATATTAGACCAGCAGCTTTCTACTGTGCTTGACTGGAGTCTCTGATGTATAACCAGGAGTCCTTTTCAACTGGGTCAACCGATAACCTACAGATTCCTTCTGGATAGTCGTTTCTTCATGAATTAATTAGGACCTACGAGAGAATTAAGCAGATCAAAAAGGCCAAACATCCCTATATCTGATGTTTGAAACTCATAGTAAAATAGCTCAATTTCTAATCTACTTCCTGGCCTCATTAGAATTCAATTAGTAGAAGGACATTCTTTCCTAGAGGCCCTTTGGCAGATTTGTGTGTGAGCAGTTAACCCGGTGTTAGCAAAAGCAGTTACTTGTATCCAAATCGCTCTCTCTGGCTGCAGAGAGGAATCCCAAAGTTGCTTGGACAAGACTCTGCTTATCCTCCCACGAGCACGCAAATATTTTAAGTGGACAGAGTGAGATAAAACGCAGCCGGTGCTGCCCCGGCACTGACCACATCCTGCGGCTGCTGGATTGTTGGGCTTGAAGGTCAGGGCAGGAAGGGGAAGGAGGAGACGCTGGAGACAAGGAGACGAAAACATTTTAAAACCCTCCTTTGACATTGTTGAAAATTATTTCCTGAATAAACAAGTTAAGGTTTTAAAATATATAAGCACATATTCCTCAAAAGGTATGCAGAGATACCCATATATTTCTTGAGCAGGAAGAACTGCTTATTAGACCATGAAAAGCAGAATATTTGAGGGTAAGACAACCTTGAGTTGTTTTTTTTTCCCCCGGTTGTAATGTCGTAACTGTTCTTCAGATGCCTGAGTGAGGACTCGAGGAGATTTATTTTTCTTCTAACAGGGTATGTTATAGTTGTCACTCAGCCTTGAAATAGTTTTCCTCTCCAGTGGAATATCAGGCTCGTAATCTATTTGCATAGCTATTCCCTCCTGTCAGTCTCTGCCAGCCTTAATGTGTCAGCATTGCGAGGTATGCCCAACCAGCCAATGGCAGGCCTTCAAGCTGTTGCATTTATGGGACTTGTTTTCAACGCCTTCTCAGTCACCCAGCAACAGGAAAAGGTATTTCATTGGCTCTCTCCCTGTCAGCTGGAAAGGACGGCAATCCAGATGGGCCTCAGCTGTGAAGATCAAGATGCCTCATGGGGGTGGAGGGGTGGGGGAGGGAGATATTTGGACACAGGAGCCTCTCAGTGACAAATGAGGTATTTTACAAGTGTCCTATAAAGCATGATGTTTTCATCCCCCGAATAAAAATCAAATGTGAAATCCGGGCACCAAATCAGGGCAGGTAGTTTGACTCTGCAGTGTCATGGGATGCACCAAGGAACGATGTCGGCCCGGATGTCATCCGTGGGATGAGAGAAAGTGCTGTTGAACGTGGGGCCTCAGAGGAAAGGGAATCAGGGCTCTTTGGTGTGGAAACGATTAAGCCTCTCTCTGCTAGAGGTGGGACGCCATGTATAGCAAGTATTCCAAATTCAGAGTAAATCCCCAAAGTTACTTTATCAGTATCTGCTCTTATGAATTACTTTGCCCGTAAGGACGTCTTCCTTCTACTTAAATCTTCAGGCTGATTTTTCCTCCAGAGAAAACCAAAGGAGAGCGTCAAGGAACCAGCCAAGGTTACCAGGGCCCTGAATAACAGGCTGTAGCACTACCTGGCCTAATCTCTCCTCCACGTGGTGCCGTGCAATCCATAGAGGAAAAGAACACTTCCCGCTTTCTATTTTACACTTTCATTTCTACTACAACATAGAAAATTAGTATTGGTGGAATGCATATGTGAATCAAAGCAATTAGGGGATGCTCTGAAAAGAACATGCTATTAAACAGATAAGGGGAAAAATACTTTTTGTAAAGTTATGTTTATTTATTTATTGTGAGAGAGTCACCCAAGAGGGTCCTATGCTGCAAGCCATCCCCACTTCCATCCATCCCATATTGCAAGCACACACGCACACACCTGGTATGTTCAGAGAGGTTTTGGGACTTGAACCCAGGACCTTTCCCATATAGGTTCAGTTGTATTACTCCCTGGGCCCTGAAAACAAACTTTGTTTAAACCAACAACACCCAGTCCTTGCTAGTACCTGGACTCTTGTCACTTCAGGCTACAGGATGGAAGGGCATCCACTCTCTATAATGAGAAACAGTTAAATTCCAAATGCTTCAATGCCAGGAACCCATACATACCTGGTGACTGTTTGATGACATCAGTTTAATGTGGAATTCAATGGTCAGCACTCAGTCAGTATCGACTCTGCTGCTGATTCATCTGAGCACCACTATTTGCTGGATTTGAACGGAAAAAGAGAGCTAAAGTCCTGTCAGCTTTAGCAGAGAGCTAATCAAATTGGAAATTAATCATAACTTGTAGTAATTATAATTAACAATGAACAGCACATTCCTGTATATCCTATGCTATTGCATGCATGGGATGCTATGACTTGCATTAACAAATTAGTATCTGAGTATCGTTTCCACATACTTCTAATAAGCACGAATAACGATATGGCAAAATTTCCCTTGAACTTTAAGTTATTTGAAAATTGTGATATCTGTAGTACCTAACGAAATACCTGACTCACAATAGGTGCTCAATAAAATATCTGGCAACTCTAACTAAAATAAGAAATTAATGATTGAATTCATGGTCTGATAAATAGCACCCTTGGGAATCTGCCTGAGCTTCACAGAAAACAAACCTTGGAAAGTCAGTACACTTAGATTTCCTTTTACATATTTGCGTATCTTACACCAGCCATGTGCTGGCATGTTAGCCCGTTCTCAGGAGGGGACACATCTGGCCTTTGGGGCTGTGCTGGCCTGTGGGCTGGTGGCCCTCATGCTCACTCCCCCCTCCCTTTGGAGGAAACTAAACTCAGGAGACCAGAACTGTAATCTTGTTCATTTGCAACTCTATGAGATAAATATTGTTATTACCTCATTTTATGGATAGAGATTAAGGTCTAAAGAAGTCAAGTAACTCACTCAAAGTCACGAAGTTAGTAGGTCATGATGAAAAATTTGAAGCCAAGTCTTTTCCAGAGGTGGTATTGTTACCATTATTGGAGTCTGCCTTCACACCTATGTATTTTTTAAGTACTGAAATATGAACTCAGGGAGGTGGACATGCCACAGCTCCCCACGGGATCAACACTCCTGTTTTAAAGCCCCAAATAATAGAACACTGAAGAGAAGGTGCTTATGAAATTCCGATGTTATTTTTATGAAATTTAGACACTATTCCGGAGATAATATGAAGCAAACTGAGGATTAAGATGCGGGTTGCAGGTAGGACGAAGACCCTGCAATTTTCTGAGTTCTAAACAGGCCACCAAGCTCAGGACCAGGTGCCACATCCTGTGTCTTGCGGTGGGCTTTGCAGAGGTGCAGAACCAGCTCATCCAGTCCAGGTCTGCCATCGCCATTACTAGACGTGGTTTCAAGTCCCAGTTCTGCCTCACCCTTCCCACGTGACTGTGCGAAATGCCTTAAGTCCTTTCAGGCTCCCTTTCCAAAGTCATAAACAGGGGAGGAGGGGCCACCCCAAGGGGCTGTGTAAGGATTAAACGGGATGACAATCTGAGAAGACCATTTATCCTGGCACATTGTAAATGCCAAATAAATATTACATGCCCTTTCTCTTGCTCCTGTACCCCTAAATGAAAAATATAAAGAATCTCATTTGTTTAGCATATTATAGAAGAATATAACATTATCTAGTTTTTCTCTTTGGTTTTGCTCAATCTGTAAGTGTTGGTCCCTTATTTAAGGAGGAGAAGAAACATATTTTCTTTCCAGTAAAACTCTAGAAAAGTTCAGACACGAAGTATGAATTTAGAACTAGAAATCTACATTGGACAAGGGTTTCTAAGACTCCAGCCCCCAGGCTTCTGCCCCAGCTTCCATTTTCCCAGGGCAACTGCACTAAGGATGGACATTTCAGGGGATTTCAACACCCACCAGCTTACCAGGAGACAGGGTATTATAAACCATACAGACAGCCTTGAAGGTTTACCTACAGCAGAGGTTCTTGCCATTTTTTGTAAGGGAGAGCTATTCGTCACTTACATAAAGTCAACATTTTAACAGGCATGGATTTTCAGGAAAGGTTCCAGGCAGAGTAGGCAGCCTAGCCTGTCCTTTCCAACTGAAAATGGCAACAATCAAGTGGAAGGATGCATGGTAGGAAGTGAGCCCATGAAACCAGTAAATCAATGTATCATCTAAAACTTTAGGATCAGTTGGTAGATTCAGATTTAGTTCCAGAGGAAACTTTCTACAAAACATCAAAGCTTTAGATGTTTTTTTGTTTTTGTTTTTTTTTCCTTTTTTCTTTCTATGGCTCTGTACATTAGAAAAGGGATAACTGGGAACCAGCAGTTAGTGTAATGGCTATGTCGCTGGACTCCCACATAGTCGACCGCGGTCTGCGTCCTGGACCCGGTGGCTTAAAACTCACGCCGGGCGCGTGTGCGTGTGTGCCCAAGATCCCGAGAGGAGAATGGAGGAGAACGGATTGCGGCGTGACCATCCCCCCTGGGGGGTGATTTCTCGCTTTCTGTCTCTATGTCTCTCTCTGTCTGTCTGGCGAGCGCATGTGCCCTATAGTGAAAACCTCTCAAAAAAAAAAAAAAAAAAAAAAAAAAAAAAAGAGAAAAGAAAAGGGATAACTGAGATGTGTTAAGTTTTGGGTGTAAGGTGGCAGCTTTTATGCCTGATTGGGTATTAGACTAGCCTAGGAAGTGGAGTCCTTGAAAAATAATACCAATAACCAGTATCACCCCAAGACAACTAAAATGAAGTGGGGACGAGATTGGCATTGGTATATTTTTTTTCAAAGCTCTTGGGTTATTCTGTCACAGGCCTAGGAATGAAAAGTCCAAGTCTTATGTCTTATAGAACACTGTTTCACAGAATATTAATAGATGTGCTACATACCCACAAAAGGTGTTTTGGTACTAGATTAATTTTTTAACTAGATTAAATAAAGTTAAGCAGGAGTCTACCGCACAATTTCTGAGACTTTATACCCTCATTGCCATTATGCCTCCTATGATAAAAGAGCAACTTTACCCAGCCAATGTTGGCCACACCTTTTACAAAGCCCATGTACTAACAGCCTCTGTAACGGTGTGCCAGGGAACACCAGTCGGCCACACGTGGTCATAGGAAAGATGGAGGGAGTCCTGAGTAGAGGTATCCGCAGGTGCTATAATCTGACACCCAGATCCTGGCATTGATACACTTTCAGGAAGAAGCCTTTAATTATTATGCTCATCATTAAATAATAGTTGCAATCAAGACTTGTCTCAGGAATTTCCTAAGAGCAGTTCATTTCATTACAGTAATGTATATCTCAAAGCCGCTCCATTTTTATTGTCGGTAATTCTGTCCTGTAAAGAAAACGTGTTCCTGTTTTGAGTTATAAATGGCCTCAAAGAAAGGGAGCTCCTAAAGATTCATACTGCCTTGGAATACCCGCCGACACTCAGAGAGCAGGGCTTTACCTCCAACCAGGGATCTCTCAGAGAAGGTGGAAATAAAACCGAACTGACAATGATATTGAGCTTGAGTATGTGCAGAAATTAACGATGTACTAACTATCTAACTGCCTAAAATAAAAATGGGTAGTCAGTGATTTGTGCTTTACTGAGCAGAGGTGGCAAGGTTTCTTATGTGCAGCTGAGATTACGTACTGTTGTAAATGAAACTTAAACTCCAGTTTTCAGGATCTGAGAAGAGAGCTTTGTGAGTCTGTGTTTCCCCTTTCTTATATAAGCCTGTGTATTCTGTGAATCTCGGGCTCATTCCCTTTTCTTCTTTTTTTGTTTTTAGGATTTTTGTTGGTTTGTGTGTGTGTGTGTGTGTGTGTGTGTGTGTTTTCTTTTTGCCATAGGGTGCATGTGCTTACCAGAGAGAAACAGAGAGAGAAAGTGAGAAATCACCCACTAGAGGAGATGGCCATGCCACAATCCCTTCTCCTCCAGTCTTCTCTCAAGGTTTTGGGCATGCACGCACATGTACCTGGCATGATTTTCAAGCCACTGGGTCCCGGACTTGAACCATGATCAGCTATGTAGGAATCCAGTACCTTAACCACCATACCACCTGTGGGCCCCTCCCTTTCCTAACAATGTTGTTTTTACATTCATGGTTGATAATATATAGCCATGAACAATTCTTTTATTTTTATTTATTTATTTTGGAGAGATTTTGTGCTAGAGGGCAGGTGCTCTCACTGGAGAGACAGAAAGCAAGAAGTCACCCTCCAGGGGGAGGGCTATGCTGCAATTCCTTCTCCTCCAGTCTCCTCTCGGGATTTTGAGCATGCATGCATATGCACCTGGCGTGAGTTTTAAGCCACCAGGTCCAGGACTTAGTCTGTGGTCAACTATGTGGGAGTCCAGCGATGTAACCATTATGCCATCCGCTGGCCCCACCATAAACAATTCAACTAGGGACAATAATCTATGCAGTACCCAAAGTAGTTAAGTTAGGTATAATGAAAAGAATAGTAACCTATTATTATTATTGCCTTCATTAATTGAATACTTTGTGCCATGTACCTTACATGTGTTATCTTAATTTAATCATTAAAATAACTCTCTGAGATTAGTGGTTTGGCATTTTTGGCCTGATAAGGAGCTGTAATTCAGAGAAGTAAAGTAAATTGCTCAAATGAGCAGCAAAGTGGGATTCGAGCCAGCGTCCATACATGCTCTTCCCAGTATGTCTCGCTGCTAGATGTATGGTGCACCCCGGTCCGCCAGTTAAGAGAAATACTATTCACCATGGAAGGGATGATGATGCAAGAACATGTTTATAACATCGTCTGTGAACTATGTCAGTATGTTTACATTTCCATCTGTAATTATCAGTATTTCTATAACATTTTTCAGTTTTAAAAGAATATTTGACATCGTATACTTGTAATTCTCATTTTCAAAGTCTATTTCTGGGGCCTAAAGTAGCAGATTAGTGAGTATATATCTATTTAATTACATCTAGATAGATGTAGATGCACACATGTACACATGTGTGTGCACGCACACACACACACACACACACACACACACACCAGCAATTTTGCTGTGTGGTGACTATCCCTTGAGATTTTTATTATGGAAAGATGACTCTCCAGACCCACCTCCATGGTGCACTAACTCCTAGTTTTTTGGGAAGCTGTGGTCTTGGATTATTCTGATCTGGTTACATTTCTTGAATCAGCCCCTTTCTGATAGAATAAGAAAATTGTCTCCTGTAGTGTTTGTAGTCATAGAAAATAACAAAGCTAACTAGCTTCTTAATCCCACAATCATTACCCAGAGAAGAAAAAAATACGCTTTTTTCATACTTAATCTGACTAAAATATGAATCTAATGTTGGAAAAGAGGTATAAAAAAGAACCAAAAAACAAAGACAATTAAAAAATGAACCTCTGTCTCCCCAGCAAAAATAATGGTACATGTTTGGTAAAATATATGATATCTAATGAGAAAAGTCATCCTGGTCTCTCCTTGCCATAGTTTACTCTGTATTTGACCCAAAGGAAATGACTTAGCATTTATCCACATTATTTTCCATGACCTAATTCTAAAGCAGAAAATTTCTAGCTCTGGCAATTTTATTTTTATTCCCCAGAAAACAGCTTTCAATGCTGAAGAATAATTTTATTAACATAAATAATCTACCTGCTGGTGTTTTATATCATATTCAATGACAAACTATGAAATGTAACATTTTTGCTTTGACAGTCTATGAAATCCATCATCTATTTTCATAGATCCCTCATTCAGAAAAAGATTTGATTTTTAAGGATTTATGGTCTGATCAGAAATATTTGAATAAAAGATTTGCAGCTTTAAAAATCAATATCAGGATTTACTGGTAAAAACCTAGTCAGTGGGTGAAATGTTATTGTAATCATTTATCCTTTGTGACCTTTAAAAGAACAAAAAAATAACTGCTGTCTCATGCCCATAGTTTATATCCAGCAACACTAGATAAGAGCAAGGAGCTCTTTTTGTTCACCCTGCAGTTCATGACTCTGCCAAGAATTACCCATATACTGTTGCTAGGAGGCAGAGGCTCCGTATCATCTCGGTATTTAATAAGATGCAAATAGATAAGATAGAAAAAGTGCTTTACTCACCTGGCATGTCTTTACAAGAGTAACTGGAATAGAGAGAAATATGACTTGATTCATCTTCAGAATATAAATTTACAATCTGTCTACTCTTTCTCAGATGCATGTCATTCTCCTGTATGGGTCCATGAAATGGGCTCGATCTAAAATTTCCATTTAATGAAATTGTCATCATAAAGAAAAATATTTTCTCTCAGTGGTAATTCCAATTTTAAAAATATTCTCTCTTGGAGCCGACCGGTGGTGTGGTGGTTAAATGCACTGGACTCCCATGTGGCCAACTGTGGTTCAAGTCTCGAACTTGGTGACTTGCTTTCTCACTTTCACTCTCTCTCTCTCTCTCTCTCTCTCTCTCTGGTCAAATTGGAAAATAATAATAATAAGTAAAGGTAAATAAAATAATTTTTAAAAAATATTCTCTCTTGGATAAGTTATATCATTTATCATTTATTAGATTTATTAAACATATGCCAGACAAAAACTATAGAATGCTACCAGTTAGAGTCCGTCTAAAAGAGAGATTAAGCAGGGCACCCTTACTGTTGCAAAATCCTGCCTAAACTGGAAGAGGGGGTCTTAGCAGGAGCCGGTGAGCCTAAACTCCGAATTAGTGGATTCTAATCCTGACCTTACCACCAGCAGGTACTCTCACTTGGAGAAGACACTGAACCCTTCTGGCATTGCATTAGCAGGGGGCAGCCTTCTTTCATTTTCAGGCTTTCTGAGTAGTATTCAGAGGTCCACACCCATTCTCTTTATTTGTTCCTAATGAGCTGAGCTAAAGAGGAGACCAAGGTCTCTCAAAAGCTTTCCTGAAATTCTGCAGGGAATACAATAAAAGACAGGCCACAGTTGCCCAAGAACCCAAAATTCAAAATTTTGTCCTATGGCAAAAGCAAAAAAATAAAGAAACTAGGAAAGTCTTCTGTCTCACATGTGCATAAATGATTATCTTTTAGCTTCCAAGATTACCTTGACAAATACCAGTAGATTATTTTTTCCTTTTTAAATGATTTATTTCTTCCTAGCAACTTGTAAGGTTTTTTTCTTCTACCTTAGATGTCAAGAATTTTATCAGGGGGACCAGCAGTTGGTGCAATGTCTATGTCGCTAGACTCCCATGTAATCGACCATGGTTCGAGTCCTGGACCCAGTGGATTAAACTCACACCAGACGCGTGTGCATGCGTGCCCCAGATCCCAAGAGGAGAATGGATGAGAAGGGATTGTGGCATGGCCATCCTCCTGCAGGGTGATTTCTCGCTTTCTGTTTCTCTGTCTCTCTCTGTCTTTCTTGAGAGCACACACGCCCTATAGCAAAAAAAAAAAAAAAAAAAAAGAAAAGGAAAAAAAAGGGATTTTATCAGAATATGTCTGAGTATGGATCATTTTTAATGTCTCTATAGACCCTAGTCTCTCTTCAGTTTAAGAAAATAGACTATTTTTCTTTAATTATTTTTTCTCTCAGTTTTATTTTTTTCCCCCTCCTTCTGAAATTCCTGACATTTACTCATTTTTCTCCTGGGCTTAACCTTCCAAGTATTTTGTATATTTCCTTCAAACGTTTCTTTTCTTTCTTGCTTATTTGCTTTTTCTTTTCTTCTTTTTTCCTACGTGTGTATGTGTGTGTGTTTATGTGTGTATATTTACTTCAATATATTTCTTTCATTTAATTTTCCAACTCACTACTTTGGATCCCACTAGAAACCATCTTCTTTAATTAATGAACTGAAATTTTCTTTGAGAAACTCACTTTTCTGCTAAAATCCTTAGAAACAACGGTGATTATCGGGCTGTGTCCTTCCTATGTGTCATTATCCTGCGTTCATTGAGGCTCAGGTCCAACTCCCAGGAGACTTCAGCTACAGCAGTTCTAGAGCCGAGCTATCGGAAGGCCCTGAGGCCTTCAGGTGAGCAGTGAACCTACAGCCAGGTGGTTGTCAGCCTCTACAGAGATGTCAACACAAGACCTCTTGGCTCCTTGATCCCATTAGTTGATTACAAAGGCCGATGCCATCCCTGCCTCTCAGGAGTACAGGAGTACGTAGTTTACCTCATAAACTTTGGCAGGAAGAATGTAAGGGAATTTGAAGAACAGATACACTGCCATTGTTGCTTCCCTGCCAAGAAGGACCACTGTAGACAGAGCTTCCCTAGATACCTAGGGCTCTCCACAGCTTGGTCCCAACTCTCATCTGGCCCAGGAGGAGAATGGAGGAGAGGGGATTGTGGCATGGCCATCCTCCCTGGGGGGTGAGTTCTCACTTTCCCTCTCACTCTCTCTGTCTCTCTCCTCTCTGGCAAGCTGATGTGCCCTACAGTAAATGTGCCCTATGGCGAAAAAAAAAATCTTAAAAAAAACAAATCCATGAACATCTGGAGTGGTCTGACTTGTTGGCACACTCTTCTCCCAGCACAGGGAACAGTCAGACTTCGAGGACATCCGACAAGGTCATATAACATATTTTTCCTATTCCCTACTAAATAGGCTTTTTTCTCTTCTGCAGATTTCTAATTCCCTTCCTCCAATACCATAGTCTTTTTTTTTTTTTTAAAACATTTTTGTCTTAAGGCATGTGCACTCACTGGAGAGAGAGAGAAACAGACACAATGAGAGGGAAAGTAAGAAATCACCCCCCTGGGGGGATGACCATGCTACAATCCCTTCTCTTCCATTCTCCTCTGAGGATTTTGGGAATGCACACACATGCACCTGGCGTGACTTTCAAGCCACCAAATCTGGGACTTGAACCGTGGTCGGACATGTGGGAGTCCAGCAACATAACTGCTATGCCATCTGCTGATCCCAATACCTTAATCTTTTTCTGTTTTTATACCTTCAAAGTTTCCTGAACCAGAGTCCCCGTTTGATCTTAGACATATTTAAGTCTCTAGCCCTGTTTTTCTCTTTATTGCCCAGTTTCACTGGTGGGCAAGGACAGAGGAGGAGGGGAGTGGAGGAAATCCTGAAGGTGGACACCAGGTGGCAGCTGGCTTCTCTAATAATGCAATACCTAAAGAACAAAAGTTACCAACGCCAAGGCTGACCTAAATTTTAGGGTCTTCTGTTCACACCTTCTCTCATTTCCAACTTGAATTCATGCATAGCCCTATTCAATGATCCCTTCCTGATTCCTGGGTATTCAAGTTGTAAAACTGTCCAAATCCTTGCTCTACCACCACCTCCTCTCCCCCCCCCCCCCCCCCCACACACACACATACACTATTTTATCCCTTTGGTTTACTCATAGTTCATTCAAGCTTCTTACCAGCAAGCTAATTAACCCCCCTGAGCCTCAAGAGTATGTGAATTCAAGGAGAAACTAGCTTTAGGTGGTGGCTTCACCCACAAAATGCTAAATTGTTTCTTCTTATTATCTTCAGAGGATCTTCTTGGCTTTCCTAGATCAAACAAGGTTAATTCTGCAGGCATTTCTACACTGCCTTGGCATCCAGCACTTGCATAGCTCAAGGCATACTGGAGGCGCTCAGTGAGCACTTGGCACTATTTCCTCCTCTCACCTTTCATCTCAGAAGTCGCATGCCCTCTTCCTCTGTCCTTGTTCTTTCTTATCTCCTTCCCTTCACAGCTGAAACCAAGAGAGCAGCATTTGATTTTTTAACTCTCTGCGGTGGTCCTGATGATCAGAAGCTATGAGGGTTTAACAAAATAGCTGACTAATAACACGGTCATACACTGAGGGCCTACTATGAGCCTGGCACTGGGCTAAGTATTTTATCTCATGTCACCTTTCTAATGACTAAGAAAAACAGTTATTCTGTTCTTTTTTTCAGAAGAAGAAATAGTTGCCCAAGGCCACAGCTTTAGCAAGTGGCAAGCTCATACTGAAATGTGCAATCTCTTTGGCTCTAGAGGATATGTACTTGGCATGCCTACCTGCCACATTTATTAAATACTAACCATGAAAGAGTACTAGGCTTTTAATAATTGCTGACATTTGAGAATCTTAATCCTTTCCTTATGAAACTTATAAATGAGGAGAGACAGGTTTACGAAGACCAATAATAATAATAAATTTTTTAAAGCTGCATGAAAAAGAATCTCTGGAAGAAATAATGCCATGGCAACACAATAGTGAATCTAAGCTAAGAGGCAGTCAAATGATTGTGTGGACAATGTAGGGTAGTGGTTACAAACATAGGGGGTAAGGGTCAGATTAACTGAGTTTCAATTCTAGTCCCAGCTGTTTTCTATCTTTGTGAATTTAGGAAAATTCCTTATCTTCTTAATCTCAGTTTTCTCATCTGTACTAAGGGTGCTAAATTGGAATTAGTAATAGAATTTTACCCATAGAGTTGTTGCAGAATTAAGTGAGCTAAAAAAAAAAAAGCACTTAGCACAATGCTTGGAAATGAGTATGTCTCAATAAATGCATCATAATTAGGAAAAAAAATCTTTTACCTAATTCTAACAAAAATAGCCAACCTATCTAAACATGGGTGAATTCTTAATTGTTTTAACTAAAAATTTTAGTGTTGTTATATTTGTGAATATTTCACCAACTTTTCTATGTAAGTTTTTAAATATAATTTTATTTTCAAAATAATTTTGCCCTATCTACCATATTCCACTTAAATAAAATACCAATATATATCACATGTAACAACAGAGTCCAGGCAAAATTAAAGTGTTGTCAATGCGAGTCTGGCAGATGGCAAGACAGAATGGGATAATAAAATACCTGACAGGAATAAAGAGCAGATCAAAGATAAAGTGTGAGCATGACATTGTGTGCACGGACGCACCTGTACGTGTACTCTGGAACATTTTCATCCAACTGAAAATAAGCCGGAGTACAGTTCAAGACAGGGATTGTGGTTCAGGAATCAAGCCCCACACCCATCTTGGTGCCACTTGATAGATTGCTTCTTCACTGCTAGTGATTGCTTTATTCAGCCCCAAGAGTAGAAGCCTCTTTTATAATACTTCATGTACTTTTATGACACACCAATATAAATATTTACTGGATCCATAAGTAAAAGTATACGAAGTCTTATTTACCTTGCTGCATAGAGGAACCATGAAAACATGTGGGAAGCCGTCTATTTTCCTCTAAGAAGACATTCAGCTGTATCCTGAGGCAACAGCAGAGATGCCTAGTTCTAGACATGATGAAGAGGCTCTACCATACGTTTGATACACAGTAATGGGAAATGGTTTATATTGGATACATGGATATTGAGATATTTCTTCTAAACATTTCTCTAGGAAGTGAAAATTGAGTGAACAACTCCATTGTCCCTGGTGACAGATTGCACTCTAACCCCAACTAACAGGCCAACAAGAGGGGGCTATGGGTACTGAGTAAAGGGAAAGAGCACGGAATCAGGTCAGTAGCAGGAACAGAAGGCTCAAACAAAGCCCATGTCCTGGCCAGTGGCTCTGCATCATCCTTTTTACCCCAGCAGTTGGCATAATGGCTATGTCACTGGACTCCCATGCAGCTGACCATGGTTCAAGTCTCGGATCCGGTGGCTTAAACTCACGCCGGGCGTGTATGCATGCGTGCCCAAGATCCCGAGGAGAATGGAGAAGAAGGGATTGCGGTGTGGCCATCCCCCCTGGGGAGTGATTTCTCACTTTCTGTCTCTGTCTTTCTGGCAAGTGCACGTGCCCTATAGCAAAAACCTATCCAAAAAAACAAAAAAGAATAGATCCTTATGGCCCATTAGACTCAGCCAGAAACTAAGTCCTTTGCCCTGAATGACACAAACTACTGCTTAGTCTTCAAATTATTCTGTAAGAGGCAGGAAAGAATTTGCCATCAAGTGCAGCACAGAGGAAAAGAAACAAAGACTCTTGCTTTTCCCTATGAAGAGTTCAGACGTTTGTCACCCGCCACATCTAAAATTATGACCAGAGCTTCCAGGGGAAGGTTCTGGAAGTCCTAACCATAGAGCACAGGGACTGGTCACTACCAGGGGTCAAGTGAGCAGACCAGGTATTGACATGAACAGAAGTCAGACCGGTGGTCACAGCCAAGCCAGGCCCATGGACTGTGGTTTAAAGTCACAGACAGGAGCTTAGCGAAGCTGATGTCTTTCACCCAGGTGAACTCAAGTTTTATAAGCAGCCAAGGGTTCCAAGCCTATTAAGGCAAGTCTTGAATCCCTGTGAACAAGCAATATTTTGATCAATGCAGAGGCCCATGGTATCGTACCATTTTCAAGGAGATAAGAACTCTGCTCACATTGTTTACTGCCTAGCAGAGCCCATGTTTCTTTATATGCCTGGTGAACTCGTATTCATCCTGCAATGCCCACGTTAGATGATCTCTTCCACTGTGTTTCTTGACCTCCCAGAGGCTTCCTCTTCTTTTTGCCTCTGAACTCTGTGTATAGGTTTTATAACATAGAGAAACTTTGGATACTAGTAACTATATTTAATATTTTTAAATTATCCCAAATATACTTCATACCACCCAAGTTTAATGTCAATTTGGAATTAAGACAGGGAGACTAAGCTAAAAAGATTTCACTAAACTCTCCTCGGGGCTCTGTGGTGCCCTGTGCTATCCCATCACAGCACTAGACCATGTTGGACTGTAACCGCCTGTTTTTGTCTTTACATCCCGACAGACTGTGAGCACAGGGACCACATCCATGTTACAAACTTACCCATAGCACCTAATGCAGTGCCTACCATGGCGTTGGGCACACAATACACATGTACTTAATTAAAAGGAATTAAATTCAGACATTTCCTAAGGAAGAGGATGGAATTTGACTCCTCATAGTCTGCTCATTGAAATCCCCCAGGTCCTTTCTATCCATTCTGAAGACTAGTAGCAGTATGAAAATAATAATGAGTGTAATCAACAACCACAATCAGAGCAGTCACTGTTATTTAGTGCATCCTATTTCCAAGCACTGTTCTAGGTTCTTGATGCCAATGTTGCCTTTATTCTCACAACTATCATGCAACATAGTTTTGTTACTGTCTACACAAAGGACACCCAATTCAAGGCAAACTTCAGTTTCTTACCCATGGCTGCTGAGCAAATAGGTGTCACGGTAGAATTAGAGTCCATATCTCTTGTGAAGAATATTCTACATAACTCCAAGGTAAATTTAATAAGTGGCTTCAAGAGAAAACAATTACTAGACAAATCTGAATCCTACCTTTTAGTAACATCACTGCACTGTCTCAAGTCAGATCTTGATCAGACTTAGTTCTTCGAGATGGTCATGGGAGTATTAAGCTGATTTTGCCTTAGCTCCAATCAACACAAGGCTAAAAACTTGGGCTTGTTTCAAAGTCATTTGTGAGCTTAGAGACTTCTCCAAATGGATTATAAAGGCCAAAAGATTGTGCTTCCAAAAGGGTCCAGGCTGCTTGTAGTAAAGAATGGGCAGATAGGCTTGTCATCTGGATCTACATCCTGAATGCTACAGGTGGTGTGCTGATAGTAGTTTGCATCACCCAGAAATGAAGGACCCTTTAACTTGGCTGCAGATCATTTTTAGAGGCAAAGGGGTGGTTAGGAGTCAGTCTCCAGACGCAAATTCTCGAGGTTCCAATCTGCCTCTGCCAATTACACCACAAGTATGGACAACTTGTTTATCATCTGTTTCAGTCTCCTCACTGCAACATGGGACTTGAAATATTCCAATCTCTTAAGGTCCTTGGGAAGATCAAATGAGTTAATATGCAAAAAGTGCTCAAACAGTACCTGGCACATAATAAATGCTATAACAATGTTGGTAAAACTTGGCTGTCAACTTCACATTATTACAACACAGCCTTCTGCCTCCATTAATCCCAGAATCCTAAAACCCCTAACCTCTGCTTTTGTTCAGAGGAGTAGGTGGGAGTTTGCCAGAATGGCAACAAGTCAATTTCCTTAGAACTTTCAGGGCTGGACTACTACCCACTCTGTTGTTTCTTCCCATTTTCTGAGCATCACAAAATGTAATATTCATGTGTCAAGGGATCCAGAATTGTATTTTAACATTTTACGGCCTCTTTGTAAAGCTACCTTTTCAATTTTAGAGGAGGCAGTTTTATGACTCCCTTTGATAACCACTTAACTATTAAGACCCAAACAAAGAAGAGGAATGGTCAGAGGATATCAGGTACTCCCAGCCAGCTCCAGTCCCACTTCTTGAACATTATTCAAATTAGCTCCAGGACTCATAATTCTGTGTTTTCATTTATTGCTGCAGTAAAGTAAATGGTTCTTTTATCCAAATGTTATTTCCTGACTATTAATTCAGTAGTTATTTTGGATTGTGGCACTCCTCTTTGATTTAGGGATATGGCGCCTTATAAATATTTAAACGTTGAAGACTGACACTTGGAGAAATTGACTTTGATTTGTTTTCTTAATATCCTTTGGCTAGAGTAATTATAGGTTTGGAAGATGCAGTCTCATTCTTTATTAGACAGGATGGGGAGCACATATCTCATAACGAGAAATTTGGCAATGGACTGTTCCCAAGTTTCTGCAGACTAGACCCCTATGCTCACCTCCTTGGGATACACATGGTACTTTATTCTTCATAAGTTTTTCCAGAACCTGCTCTTGAACCCAGGAACGTAAGGGTGAAAGCTACCCATACCCTTCCTACCCCTACTTCTCAAAACAGCTGAAAATGGTAATTCCTGAAAGGCTTAGAACTTTGTCTCTACAAATGCCAGCAAGGGTTTACGACAGGGCTCAGGGTGATCTATAGACTGGTATGATTTAACTGTGGATCAATCAACCTATTAGGGGAAAAAAAGACAAGGTCAATAAGGATGGGTCTTGGTGAACCAGAGGTCACCCCACGTTTTTCAACCTAATGTTCTTATTTCCTTTCCATTAACATTTCATAATGAAAAGATGCCTATATTCTTTAATTTTTAAGATAATTAAGTGAATTTAGTGCCTTCGAAGAGTAGAGGATTTATAATGGCATGAGGGAATACTCTATTAATAATCTGCAAGACAGGGGCTGCCTGGTTTGCGGCAATGCTGTCTCCGATACCATTTCTCTTCCTTTGGTTATAAACTAAGCAGTCCAACCTCCTCTGCCTATCAGAACCAAACTTCTCTCCTGAGACCAGGAAATCTTGTATCTTGGGGGACAGGGCCTCTGAATGTTTGGAAGAGGTTTTCTGCTTCTATTTGAATTTGAACAAATTACAACAATCACAAATCTTTCTGACTGCTTGTCATTCTCTATATACAAAGTCCGGAAACATGCGATGGTAACAGAGAATTTTTCTGGGGAAGGGAAAACACAATTCCTGCTTCTGAGGTTGTTAAAGTCTATCTTTCTCCTAAAGATAATTTCAATAATTTTTGGATAAATATAGTAGATATAACACACTCATTTTATTTTGTCCCTCATCCCAAACCCTTCTAAATGGGAAAATGGGATTTTTTAAAGTTTATTTATTTATTCTCTCAGTGAGAGAGACAGACAGAAAAACAGAGAGAGAGAGAGAGAGAAATACCACATCTCCCATTGGATCTCAATGCCTTGATCCATCCCCAGCCTCAGCCAGCCTGGATATGGGCCCAGCATACTTAGGAAGATCTCTGGACTTGTACTAGCAACCTTTCCATGTGGGTTAGTCTTGGAAAGTGTCTCATTCTACCACTGACCCACTGTCTGGCTCCCCAAACGGACTTTTTTAAAGTTGTAAACTTTTAAAGACAAATCGGAAGAGGACTTAACAATGACAAAATTTTAGAAGCTAGAAAATGAATAGATGAATCATAACTAATTTAGCAAGCCTAAGAGGACCAAAATACATTGCAATGGGAAAAGCTGAGAGGCAAGCGGATTTATACTGTAGACTTCTCCCCACAAATAGCTCAGGAACTGGTAAGTGAGAGTGCAGAATGGAAGTGAGAATGAAGGTGGGCCTCTCAGGAAAATGGAGAGGTAAGGAGCAGTTAGAGTCCCAGGTTATTTGTCTGACTCCTCTATTCCTTAAAGGCTGGAGGCTTTCCTCTGCAGAGTGTATCAGGGCATGGCTTTGGGTTCAAAGTCCAGAGCTTGAGGGAGTGAAGGCTGAAAACAGAAAGACTGAATGGACAGTTACAGACCGGTGTTGAGACTCCTCCTCTAAACCTTGTCCCCACCAACCTCCAGCCAGAGGATTATTCTCTAGGGAATCTAAGTGGCTTAACAGCGAAGACATGAAGATAGTGACATTTGGTGGCTTCCCCGAGGAAACAGGCCAGTCAGATTCCCTCTGTAGAAAAGCCTAAGGAAGTACCAATAAAAGCATTTAGAGCTCTACTTTCATTTTATGTATTCATTATTGCCAGAGGGCACGCACACTTGCCAGAGAGAGAGAAATTATCCCGCAATGGGACCTGGTCATGCCATAATATTTTTTCCTCCATTCCCCCTTTTCATCAGGATTTTGAGCACACACACACACACACACACACACACATGTGTTTTCAAACCACCAGAGCTGGGAGTCACACTGCGGTTGGCCATGTGGTTTCTGGCTCCCTTAACTGCTGAGCTATGGGGCCAGCCTGTCCCACTTTTAGACAGGAGCAGAAAACCAAAGGTTACCAGAGACCTGAAGAAAACCTCTAATGTATCTAAAACCTCTAATATATTGAAATAATTTATTGAAGAATATGTGATTAAGGAAGATGGATTGACAGGTGAAGGAAAACAATGTGATATATACATACAGTGGAATACTACTAGGCTTTCAAAAAGAAATTCTGTCAAGTACTACCACATGGAGGAACTCTGAGGATATTATGCTAAGTTAAAACAGCTAATCACAAAAGAGTAAGTACTATATGATTCTACACATATGAGATAATTAAGAATAATCAAACTCATGGAAAGAAGTCAGATGATGGTTTCTGAGAGCTGGGAGGAGCAAGAAAGAGGGAGTTGTTGCTCAATGGTATGGAGTTTTAGTCACGCAAGATGGGAAAGGTCTAGAGATCCATTTTACAACCATATGTAAACAATGCTGTACACTGTACACTTAAAAATAATTAAAAGAATACATTTATGTTATGTATTTACCACAATAAAAGAGAGAGAGAGATTAAAATAAAGTGAAAGGAGTGAAGTAAACTGAGAGAAGAAAATGTCAAATAGAATTACCATTAACATCCTCAGAGAGGTAAGAGAAGATGTTGCATCCATAAAACACAATTAGGACACTATTAAAAATGAAAAGGAATATTCAGACAACAAAAGAACATCTGCTAAAATGAAACTGTGATATTAAAATCTCAGGAGTAAGAAGAGGGAACATTTCCTAGAAAATAAAGTAAAAAAAAAAAAAAAAAAGAAATGAAAAATAGAGGAAATTAAAGACATGAAAAAAATAAAAGAAAGAGATAAAAGGAAAGAAAAGAAGAAGTGAAAAGGAAAGTAGAAAAGAAGAAAATCCAGTCTAAAATTCAAATAAAAGGAATCCCAGAAAAATGAGAGGAAGAAGTCATCAAGGAATTTATTTTTGAATTTTTTTCTAAAATTAAAGGATGTGATTAAAGGGTTCACAAAGTATTTAGGGTTGTGGATGAAAATAAACAAACACCATGGCACATTTTTGTGATATTTTGGAACTCTGGAAGCAAAAAAGAACCTCCTTCAAAAATGGGGCAGGAGGGGGAGTTATTTTCAAAGTTTATAGCCCAGAATAGCTTCTGAGTTCTCAAAAATAACAGCTAAAGCTGGAAGAGCAATGCCTTTGAAATTTGAATGAGCTGATTTCCAACTGGAAAATCTGTAGGCAATCAATGAACTGGGACAATAATGTAAAAAAATTTCAGACTGCAAGGTCCCACAGATCTACCTACCCCACACCCTTTCTTGGGAGCCTGTTAGAAACTATATTTCAACAAAAATGAAAGGAGAAAACAAAAAAGAGAAAGATGTGAGATACAGAAGAACCAGAGGGATGAAAGTCACCCCCAGAATTTTAGCAAAGAACATCCTAGGATGAAAAGTATACATCAGACATAGAAGACAGCCAGTCCTGATTCAAGAAGTACGGAAGTTCCAAAAGCACTTTCTTCATGAGACTGGTGGAATACCCAAAGCATGTGAAAGTCCTGAAAAGAGACTTTGACAACCAGTAGAGAGTTTAGGAGGTGAATTACTTATAAGTGCATAGAAAACTGAACTAATAATTACCATTAAAAAGTAATTATTAACTCTGCAGAATACAAAAAGCTGTCAAGGAAAGAAAAGATAGTCATCGCAAATTGCATGACAGTTATACATATCTAATACATAGTCACAATAATATACATTCTGAGTATTTATCTAACAAAGTCTGTGTATTAAGGAATGAAAACAATATTACATGAGACAGCAGAGGTTGGCAGATATCACATAAGACAGCTTAATCTTCATTTTCAATGGTGAGAAGTCAATACTTAATGCTCAAAAGAGAAAATAATCCAAAAAATTGTAAACATCTTACTTTGCCAAATATACATATATAGATATAGATATATAGATGATTTGAAAGTGGTTGCCTCCAGGCAAGGGGAAATTCTGGTACCAGAAGAGTTCTACATGTGTGTGTGTGTGTGTGTGTGTGTGTGTGTGTCTGACTAGCCTTGTAGATCTATGTTACTCTTTAAACTATGTGCATTATTATTTTGATTTTAAAATAAAATAAAGTAAAGTAACAAAGTTAAGTGCTTGCATGGGGACACATAGGAATTCCAAGCAAGGATACACTGTAGAGAGAATTTCCACTATCATGTTCAAGTTTCACAAGCCGTACCGTTTTAATTCCAAGGAGTCTGACTATAAACGCGTTAACCACCAAGATAATTTACTAAAGGATAAGATGATTTATTTTTAATAAAATAAACCATCTTCAGAACAGAAGGCAAATTGTCCTGTGATTTGTATATTTGTTCCTTATTCTTCCACATGGGAGGGATAAGCAGTGTTTGATTTTAGCCTAGAGATGTGAACCTCTGTGGAGGAGCATAGAAGTTGGAAGGAAGAATTCATTATGTGGTTTCTGGGTTGATTAATCACCTGAGTTGGATTTCATTGCGCAAAGTAGTTCCGTTACTCCAGGAGTAATTTATAGGAAAATGACTTCACAATGGTCCCTGATAACCTGAAAACATAAAAGTGACTCCCATGGGATCAGCAGATGGTGTGATGGTTAAGAAGCTGGATTCTCACATGGCTAACCACAGTTCGAGTCCCAGACCTAGTGACTTGACAGTCATGGCAGCCTCATGTGCGTGAGTGCCCCGAATCCTGAGAGGAGAATGGAGGAGAAGGGATTGTGGTGTAACTCTTCTCTGGGGAGTGATTTCTCACTTTCTCTGAGTACACATGCCCTATGACAAAAACCTAAAAAAAAAAAAAAAAAAAAGAAGTGACCCCCCCCAACAAGATTGTTCCAAATGGCATAATAAACCCAATGAAATCAGCACGAAAAGAATTTCCGAATATTTTTATTCTTCCCTTTATGTTTGTGTGGGCAACTGATTAACAGCTATTTGACATGGGAGTTTTCAAAACCCTAAATGTATATGGCCAGTATTGTAATTATGTTATAATGTTTATACAAAATGAAGCTACATAATACAGCAAATTTTATTTCTTCAATGACACATGTGCTTATCCTAGCCCTCCAAACATCTCTCTTTTATTAAAACAACATAGTTCACACCAGAGATGTTCTGTCTGATCCTTTCTATCCTTTGCACACAGAACACATGTGCAACAAAGAGCACATGCAATCCACCGGATTTAAGGACACAAGAAACAAGGCAAAGTATTCCATCTCCTTCTCCTGAATAGTGGCAATTAAAATTCACAGCTGCTGGCTGCCCAGATGTTTCTTGCATTTAGCGCTTTGTAATATGCATCAGAATATATTGTTTGACCATGGTTTTCGTAAACTAAACGGTTCTGTATTCTAAATTCTGCAGGCTAGATCCAGAGTGTATACTTTATCTTCAGATTAGCTTCTCTCCCCTTCCCCCTTCATTTGCTTAGGGCATTTGCAGTTCAGAAACAAAAGACATTTACAGTTCAGGGTTTAGCTGTATCAGGGTGTAAGTGCAGGTCAGGCCTGATTTATGTGGCATGTCTGATAAGCAGGGGATGATAGCAACACAAGGGGATGGGGAAAGCTGGTGAACTTGGCCTGACTTACGTCTTTCGCTTTGTAGGCAGCCAACATCCCTCTGGTGTCAGAACTTGCCATTGATGACATTCACTTCGACGACTTTTCTCTCGATGTCGATGCCATGATCACGGCTGCTCTCCGCATGTTCATGGAACTTGGGATGGTACAGAAATTTAAAATCGACTATGAGGTAAGATGTTGTCTTGGATGATCCAAACAATGCACCTGGGACAACCTGTTAGCCACTCTGAACTACAAAATGAGGATGACCATCCCTTCAAATACAAAAGGGGTGATAATGCCTTCAAATCCAAAAATGAGGATGGTAATCTCTTTGCCACACACTTCCTCAGATTACCTTGAGAATCAGAGGAGATGTTTGTGGAAGGGCTCTGATCATTATTGGTTTCTCAGAGAAAAGCATTGTTTTTGATAATGAACCACTAGAAACATATTGCCTGACAAGACCTCTCCCCTCCCATTTCAGACACTGTGTAGGTGGCTTTTGACAGTGAGGAAAAATTACCGGATGGTTCTATACCACAACTGGAGACACGCCTTCAACGTGTGCCAACTGATGTTTGCGATGTTAACTGTAAGTGTGTTCAGTGATGGCGGAAGATCATCTTCCATATGTATAGACCTAGAGGCCTTCTCTTTTACACTTCCATTTCTTTGATAAATCGCCATGTGATTATTATTTTATGTTGGATCTTCCCTGCCCTGGTTATGGGAATATACATTTGACACCAATTTCTAAGCTACAAGGTGTCATACATTTGACACCTTGAAGCCAGGGTGGCTAGAACCAGTTTACCAAGATAAAACATTGAAAAGAGGTTCACTGGTTCTTTTACAGAAGAATGCTTAGATTTTCAAAGTAATCTTTTTTTTGAAGAAGACATAGAGGTGAGTATCAGAACAAAGAAATTATTGGATAAGACACTCTGGGTAAGTGAAATCCAAAATAGGGAGGTGCAAGCATTATCCACAGAAGCATGGAACTCCTGAGAGAGTGCTTATTTGGGAGAACAGTGGAGGTGAAGACAGAGGAAGGGGGAGGAATGGTTGCTGTCAGGGTTCAAAGACCACCAGGCTTAAATCTCCACCCCAGGAACCATATCCCAGTGATGTGACCGTCTGTTTTCTGGACCTTGAGATTTGATCTAAAAGCAAATGTTTGTGGCAAGATTGAAAGAAACAGAAACCTCCTATTAATCCCCATTTTCTGGGAAGAAATCAGGTTTGTTTTTGTCTTAATTTCTGCTTACATTGTTATCATCAAGCAAATGTTTTCTGGCTTAAATATGTTGGTTTCTTTGGACTCATAGTTGTATATGCACACATATTTATACATACATACATGTAAGTGGGTGTGTCCGTGTATTTAGCATACAGAGAAGAGAGTGTGAGTTTTGGATTCTCACAGTATAGTGATAATAACCTTATATCTTTGTACCCAAATGAAAATTTAAACACAAAACTGGATACTCCAAAGGACATGCATTTTTCTTTGGTCCAAATGAACAAAAACAATTCTGCTTCTTCCTCATGAAAATCTCTGCCCTGTTCTCTGCCTATTAAAATTTTACTTACCCTTTAAAGGCATTGATCTAAAGCCAGTTTTTCTATGAAGTTCTCCCCTTTCCCCCAGAGCATCAGTAATTACTTCGTCCTCAGCACTGTACCTGGTACAGTCATTTGCCTATAGAGGAATCTGCTTGAGACAAAGGGTCATTTATTTTACAACAACATTTACTTATGTGCTCAACACCTATTTATCGGGGGCCCCACCAGCACCTTGTACTCTATTACATAACATTGTAAGTTTTCAACAAATACGCATTAAATTGACTTGTACTCAAATGTGCATGTGGCATAAGATGATAGGACCGAAATGTCTTCCTTTTGTACTCGAGGATTTGTGTTTAGGGTCCTCAGCTGCTTCAGGAACAGGCGGGCTGGCCTGGAAAAACTGACGGACCGCCTCTTTCTGTTGCATACACTACCAGAGCAGTCAGCCATCACCCGAGGGAGGGAGGGAAGACGATGCTGTGAACCACGAGGCTTTATTGCTCAGGGGCCAACACTGCTTGCAAAAACACCTTTGTGCTTTTCCGCGTCAGGTCTCAGTATATAAGGAATCATTTTCTATGTGCCAAGTTTACATATCTGGTTCACGGAGGGCATCCAGTAAAGAAATTTTTTTTTAAAGAAATTATTAACCAATTATTTTGGAGAACCTTTAGACTGATGGTGAATTGCCAAAATAAGTAGGCAAAAAAAATCTCCTTCCATGAAGGAAAAAGGAGTGACCATAACGTTATGAGTTTACAATGGACAGAGACACATTTTTATGACAAGTCTTAAAACAGTTGGGATGGGGGAATTTGTCAATGACAATAGGAGTAGGGTGGACATTTAAGAGTAAAAAGAAATATATACCCAGTTTTCATCAAGTAGATCCATGATGGGAATAATCTTGATCTTGATCTTTTTTTAAGAAATTGAATGAAGTAGAACTCAAAATAACCATGTCACCACAATGGGGATACCCATGACTTCAGAGCTTAGAATGCATTTGTTTTTGTGTCTGTTCAGAAATCTTGAAGGGTATCCCTGTCAGAGAAGGTTTGGATTTTGTTTTTCTATTCAAGCTAGTGCACAAAAAGAACTTATGCTGTTAAAGTTCTTTAATGGAGGTTGGGAAGGTATCATAAAATAAAAACATGACTTTGGAAAGAACATATTAGTAATTTTTTTCTCCCTCACATTAAATTGAATAGCCACATATGGAAAAAATAATATTTTTACTCATTACATTATGCTCACCTTGACTAGGAATTACAAGTTTAAAATGTCAACTTTCATTCATCCCTCACACAAACAAGTATCTTCTCCAACTTGACTATAAACAATCTGGTTGATCAGAATTTCTTTTAGTTAAGAAAATAGTTATAGAGATCAAAAAGATGACTTGATTAGTGTAAATAATAAAGAACTTAATGACCCATGAGATCTAATTTCTAAAATACAACCTCAGCCAATGCAACATGGTACCCTCCTTATTTCCATGAGAGGGTATTCTAGAAGATTTCTAGAGCCTTTCACGGTTTTGACCTAATAATTGGCTCTATTTCCATCCAAGTGATATCATAGTCAATTTCCATGTATTGGGTTAGAATCAAATTTTTCTATTAATCTGGAAAAAAGAGAAAAAAGAAAGAAAGAAATTTATCTTAACCAGCCAGTGGTTTCAGCTTGAGTCATAAGGTGAAAACATGGTATCTGTGTGCTAAATTCTCCTCTAGATGGCGCTCCAAGGCAAAGTTTCTGAGCCAGTTGCCAGAAAAAAGGAGGAAAAAAAAGTAATCACCCTTTCCTTGAAAGTGCTTCTTTTCGTCTAGCACAAGAGACACTGAGACATACATCCTACCACAAAATAATGTTTTCCTTAAAAGAGATGCCAACAAAACTAGTCTGTTTGAAAGAGCCTTTCCGATCAGGATGGGCCAGTTTTACGATTGCTTCCTTGCCCACTCTGCTGTTAGCATGAATAATGCAGCGTTCTCCCTGTGACCTTAAATCGGTGATGTGTATTTTCCTAAGCCTATTGTCTCTGGGAACGGAAAGATGCATAGTTATGTGTCACTGCAGAGCAAATTTTGACACGATGTATGACAAAACAAGCAAATTACATATATATGCAGCAGCTTCCTAATCTTCAACCCTAAAATCATTTTACACAATGAAAATAAACGTATTGATTCAGAATTGGTTTTGCACAAGTATTTAGGCTCATATTTACATCATAAGATAATTTTTTTCATTTAAAAAAAAAGAACTACTTTGTAAAATAGACAAATTGCTATAATAAAATGGTGGGAATTTAGCTCACTGGGAATCCGTTAATGACATTAATGTGTTCTATGCCTCCAGCCTGAAATTTCAAATTTATAAATGGAAACTTTGAATGTTATCTTTTGCTTTAGAAAATTTACTTAGTTAAAATTTACCGAATACTTTTCATTTCTCTGATAAATACAGTATGTAGTTGATGTTACTATTTGTGGTTAAAACAATGAATAAAAACCTGCAGATCAATAATAATTATACCAAATCTCTTTATTTGTAGAAGCTTGTAGAAAAAAAATATTCCATCAAGCACACATATCATAGAAGCTGATGGACACATCCCTTATGTTCACAAGGTAGAGAAAATACAGAAACCAACTGTGCTTTTGTTTGTGTTCTGTAAAATAAAAGACATGTAGTAGTGTCAAGGTGGCAGGGAATTTTTCGGTTTTATAAATGATGTATGAGCTCTGACAGATTTTCCAAGGGGGAAAAAAAGGTTTCCTTAAGAGTCAGTATTCTTTACTATCCCATAAATGTACTCATTAGCACTTTAGGCCAAGCCCTGCATCCTGTCGGGGCTCAATAAAGATTAATTGAATGAGTGAATTTAGTTTGGGGTAATATTATTCAAGGAACCAGGTTGTTCAGTATCCAGTTTAAAAAAAAAAAAAAAAAAAAAACATAAAATGATGAACAACTATCACTGCTAGAAATCTTGTTCTTTCTTCATATCACAGTAAGGTTCAACTAGGGTTCATATAGAATATTATGATCTTGCAGAATTCACTGGATATGAAAAGAGACGAGCACATGATCACATTAAAATTTATGGTGGTGCTGGCAGCGTGGCGCTGGTGGGGAATTGCAGTTAAACACTAATAATAACCAAGTATCTCAGCAAACACATTGACACCCCCTGACATTTACTGGGGGCTTCTTAAATCTTAAATGTAGAGGTAGCATGTTTAAGTCCATATTTGTGTTGTCAACAAGGTTATTTTCAGAGATAAGCCAAGCCGTTTTATTGATAATTCAAACTAGAAAGCATACGGCTGTTTAGGAAGAAAATCCTTCCTGTTCACCAGCTTGAGGGTAATGTGCTGTCCGCTGTCTGCAGTTGTCAGGAAAAGTCCTTGATTTTTTAGGTAGGAGAAAAATTGGAAAGGACATCTTAGAAGCAAAATTAGAATCTCCTCCCCAAGAAGTAAAGAAATCAATGGAATTTTTAATGAAATATATTTTACTGAATAGCCCAAATCCTCGCAACAGAATCAGATTCTTTTGTGGATTGTAACATTGGACGGTACAAAGAGACCTAGGTGTTCTGTCCTGGAACTGACTGTTACAAAATAACAAACAATAATCCTATTTGTAATCTTCAACTATCGTGTTTACATTGTACTTCATCATCAGTATCAATAGTAACTAGTGACATTTACTTTAAAATCAATGGCAATATTATCATTCTAATACAATAAAATCTGCATCTTAGAAATACTCGCATTTTAAATTTTCATGTAGAGGCTTATGAAAGGTGGTAAATTTTTTATTTAGGAAAGGAATGATTTTTCACGTTTTTGCAGAAGATCAGCATTAGGCACTATCAATTAACTAAGGAGCTAATAAATTTGAATAGTATGTTTAAACGACATTGGAGATTCCCGTCTTTTAATCATTGAAGAAGGTTTCTATTTTTATTCTCTCTGCCTACATTTCAGAGCCCCAATTAGGCCCTCCATGCTTCTAGATGACATTTCCTTTATCCACATTTATTTTACAAAAGAAAAAGGCAAAGCCGCACATAATTAAGAACCTGGTGTGCTAATAACCAAACATACAATTGGGCAGAAGGATAATCCAATCCATTTCCTCTCACAGGAGAGTAACCTCCATAACTCACTTTAAGCGCTGCCATTCATGAGTTATGGGTCATTCCCTTTCTAGTGAAAATAAATTCTCCCGCACCATCAGCCAGAGCTGGGTATTTTTCTTAGGACATGTAAATTGTAAAAGTGTATGAACATAATCATGCCCAGTGTTGCAAGGAAAGGCTAAGCTCTCGTTCATGGACACAGGCTTGTAAGGAAATGTTTGTGGTTTGAGGACTGGGGCTGCCTACTTACAATATAGGATTTTTTATTAAAGTGAATTTATTCTTAAAATTTTTACGGTGTTGGTAAACTGCTTAATCTGTTGCTTTGTGTTTTATGATGCCTGCCGAATCCTCCAGGCCAGGGAGACCCAGCCACAGAGCTGCGGTCATTTATCACAGCCTCCATTTTCCAAGGTTTATGACTTCGTAGTGGTACTTTCTTGGGACTGAAACCTGGCACCTTAGGATGTTAAGTTGGGAGCTCTAAAAACTTTTAATTTTTCATGGGTCTCATGTTTAATTTTGACTCATGGATGGCTAATAAAAGTTGAGGTGAGCTTAGAAGAGGCCTCGGAGTCTTGAAATTCATGAGCCTGGCCTTCCATGGCACTTTGAGAAATCTATCTTTCTGCATAATTAATATGCACTGAATGATCTCCTCATTTTCAGTGCTCACAAACTTCATGTTAAAGATGGCCTAGCAGAGCAGGGCTACCCATCAACATTGCAGTTTAGGGCACTTTCTGGAAGACACGAGCAACTTGCATGTGATATTTACAATGAAACCCTCAAAGAGCACTTTTGGCTCAAGTAAATTTTATTTTAATACAGTAGTCCTCCTTTATCTGTAGGTTTGCTTTCTGCAAGTTTAACTACCCATAGTCAAACACAGCCTGAAAATATTAAATGGAAAAATGCAGAAATAAACAATTCATAAATTTTGAATTGTGCCCATTCTGAGCAATATGTTATCTCATGCCATCCCACTTCACCCCACCTGGGACATGATTCATCCCTCTGTCGATTATATTCTTGCTAAATATGTTATCCTCCCACAAGCCCCTTTAGTAGCCAACTCCTTGTCAAATTGACTACCCCAATAGCATACTACTCGTATTCAGGTAATCTTTGTTTTACTTCATAAGGGTCCCAAAGTATAATAGTAGTGATGTTGACAACTTGAAAATACCAAAGAGAAGCCATAAAGTGTTCCCCTAGTGAAAAGGGGGAAAACCTTGACTTAAAAAGGGAAGAAATGTATGATGAAATTGCTAAAAGTCTATGGTAAGAATAAATCTTCTCTCTGTGAAATTGTGAAAAAGGAAAAAGAAATTTGTGCAGTTTTGTTGACACACCTCCAAACTGCAAAAGTTATGGCTACATAGCACAATAACTGCTTAATTAAGATGGAAAAGGCATTAAATTTGTAGGTGGAAGACACAAACAGAAAACACGCCATTCCAACTGATGACAACATGTTGCACTAGAGACCAACAGGCCCATCCAAAGACTTCACCAAGAGACTCTCTAAAATGAGTGGCACCTTACTGCAAGTGAGGGACTAAAAAAATGTAAAAATTACTGGAGAGATTGTATCTGCTGATGAAGAAGCTGCTGCCACATGCCACAGAAGAAGTTCATTAAGGAGAAAGGATATCATCCAAAGCAAGTCTCCAATTGCAGTGAAACCAAGCTCTCCTGGAAGAAGATACTTAATAGAATCTGCATTCATAAAAAATTCAAAAGGAGCACCAGTGCATAACACATGAAAGAACAGATTTATCCTGAGTCAGTTTGGTAACACTGCAGGATATTTGAAAAAGCTAGGTGTAGTGGGCAGAGCAAATAACCCACACACTCTCAAAACCCAAACCAAAAATTATGTATTGGGCTCTGGCAACATAATCCAAAAGGATGAATGACAACCATCTCATTTATGAAATGGTTTTACCAATGCTTCATCCCAGAAGTAAACAAATACTGGGGAAGGGGGTTGAAAAGGTTAGAATTTAAAGGCCTATTAAAAGTAGACACTGCAGCCCAGCTGTGGTGACACAAGTGGGAGGATACCACCATGCCGTGGCTGACGTTGCATGGCAGACCCAAGTGAGGTTTCCAGCCCACTCTGTACAGGCTTGAACACAGTGGCCTGTGCCTGTGGCCCTACCTAACTAAGAGGCTGGGTCCACCATAGCAAGACCCTGTTACATATCCCCTCTCTCTCTCATAATTAACAATGTACCTGGCTATCCTGAATCTAATCACTTTGAAAACAAAAACGCCAAGGTTGTATTTTTATCTTCAAATACAACCTCATAGCTTCATCTCCATGACAAATCATTTGATGGTTTTCCATGGTATTTGGTCACATTTGATCAGCAGTTAATACAGACCCTATATGGACATAATGCAGAGCTAGAAACTATTCACTATCGCTGATGCACTAACAATCATCAAAGCTGTAATAGATGACTTTGAATCAGAAACTATAAATGACTGTTGGGAGAATTTATGGAATAAAGTCATGAGTGATTTTAGAGGCTTCCTAGTGATCAATGAAGAAATTAAGAAAATCATTCATTCAGTAAGACAGGTCGATAGAGAAGGATTTGCCAATATGGTTGCTGAAGAAGTAGAAGAACATAATGAAGGTCATCAAGAATGTTAACACGGGACCAGCAGTTATCGTAATGGCTATGTCGCTGAACTCCCATGTAGTTGGCTGCAGTTCGAGTCCCGGACCCGGTGGCTTAAACTCACACCGGGCATGTGTGTGTGCGTGCCCAAGATCCCGAGAGAAGAATGGAGGAGAAGGGATTGTGGCGTGGCCATCCCCCCCCCCCCGACCCCGGGGGGTGATTTCTCGCTTTCTGTCTCTCTGTCTTTCTGGAGAGCGCATGCACCCTATAGCAAAAACCTCTCAAAAAAAAAAAAAAAAAAAAGAAGTGTTAACAAAGAATTCGAAGAACTTATTCAGTCCTCTACAGATGAAGATGAATAACAAGAAACTGAAGCAGAACATGCAATGTGGACACTTCCAAAATTTGCCAAAGTGTTTGGAACTGTGCTGACATTAAAGCACAACATTATGTATTATGATCCTTGGATAAAATGTGTTTGGAACTGTGCTGACATTAAAGCACAACATTATGTATTATGATCCTTGGATAAAATGCAGCATTAAAGTTACCCATATTATTACTAAAAGAGTACAACCTCTGCATCAACACTTTGATGAATTAAAAAACAAGAACAAGAAATAAACAAACAGGGACAACTTCCCAGTACAACATTCTTCCAAAAGGTTTCAGCAAAAGTACATTCAACTCTCAAAGATCCCCAACTGGAACCAGCAGTTAGTGTAATGGCTATGTCGCTGAACTCCCGTGTGGCTGACCGCAGTTCAAGTCCCCAACCCGGTGGCTTAAACTCACGCTGGGCGCGTGTGTGTGCGTGCCCAAGATCCCAAGAGGAGAGTGGAGGAGAAGGGATTGAGGCGTGACCATCCCCCCTGGGGGGTGATTTCTCACTTTCTGTCTCTCTCTGTCTTTCTGGCAAGCGCATGTGCCCTATAGCAAAAAACTCAAAAAAAATCCCCAACCATCAACATAATCTACTTCTGACACTCAACCAATGATCATCATGGCTCAGTGATCCAGGATCACCTAAATGCTTATGTCACCGTGAGTGATGTCCCAATGCCTACGTCACTCACCTCACTTTATCTCATCACATGGGCATTCTCTCATCTCACATATCCTAAGAAGAAGGGAGAGTATTGTACAGTAAGGTATTCTGAGAGCCAGACCACATTTACCTAACGTTTATTACAGTACATTATTATATTTGTTCCATTTTCTTGTTAGTTGTTACTCTCTTATTGTGCCTAATTAGCAAGTTAAACTTTATAAATTGAACTTTTTATGCCTGGATATTGGCATCCTTGGAGGAACATTAGGAGTCAAACACCTTCAGTCTGGGATTTCTGTGATCATCAGGCATTTCCAGTATGTCCTTGGATTCCCTCCCTCTCTGTTTGCTGTCGCCAGATCTCAGGATCAACAGGCTGTCCTCCGGAAACCCCTCCTCGTGCGGTACCTCTGGTAGCCAGGTTGTCTGGCATCGCTCTCTCTGTCGTCTGTGCCAGGGCGGCATATACGACCAAGCACATGCAGTCCATGAGCTTCCTTCTCCATAAAGGAAGCCGGAGTGCCGGGACGCTTCTGCTATTACTCTTTTCCAGAGAGCAACCAACCTTGCGATGGCTTCTCATCAGAAAAGGACAGTTTGTGGCACCGTTCTGGCTGGCACGCAGTGAAACCAGACTGTATATGCAGAAAGAGCCAGCACTGTAATTGTCGTCTTCACTGCTCTGTTCGTCGTACTTGGAATGGAGTAAATCCTTAATTAACATTAGCTCAATTAATAAATGAATGGGCACTTCTCAGAATGTGACTACCTCATTTCAACCTAGAATAGTTTGATGAATTATGGATTTATTCTTAAAGCAAAAACATTTTGCAAGTACACAGTATATATAGTCTGACAGTAAATATCTTTTCTACAAATTTTAGGCACAAAAGAAAAACATTGGGGCCAGGAGGTGACGAAGTGATTAGGGTGCCAGACTCCCACATGGCTGACCATGGTTTGAGTCCCAGACCTGCAAGTTTGCTTTCTCACTTGCCCAGTTTCTCTCTCTCTCTCTCTCATGGGCACATGTGTCCTATAGAAAATTTTAAAGTAATAATTAAAAAATAAATATATTTAAAAAAAATAAAAACAATAAGTCACCTGTACTCCTACTGCTGGTAACATTTTGATGTACATCCTGACAGTTTTTTTTTTTCCTATTCATATATTTAGACATTTTATAAACCTGAGCTCTTTCATGCAAATGAGTGTACCTTTCTTTTCTCTTTAAACTTCTTTGGACCATTTATTAGCAGGTACATTTTGCTGTGCTCGAGATGCGTTTAAGTCTAAAAGTGTCTAATAGTTCTTCAATAGTAACCTCATATAATCCAAGAAAACCATCCTTTGTGGAGTAAAGTATACTCCAAGGTGATTCTTTAAAGCCCTCTTGTCTAATATTGTCATCTCAAGAGTGCTTACAAGCTGTGCAAGTGTACCTACACTCACTGGAGAGGCTGTTCCAGCATGGCAGTTGAAACACTGGCTGAGAGCCAGGCTGCCTGGGCTCTAATCTCACCTCCGTTACTTTGTAGCCTGGTAAGTCAGTGCCACAATATCTCTGCGTATAAAATGGGAAGATAAGAAGAGTATCTATTTCAGAGGATTCCTTTAAGGATTAAATGAATTTATGAATTTGAAGTATTTAGACTATTGCATGGCATACACTAAGCTCTTGCTAATATTACCCCAAACCCCTTTTGTTAAAAATACCAATTACATGGTACATAATAGGCACTTATCAACATTTGTTCAATGAATGAATCCTCTACAGCACAATCTAGTGTTGTTATGGCTGTTGTTTTTACATATTTTTTCATTCAACAGAGCCACAGAACCATTTTGTTTGGATATGGTATTCCTCCATCCACTAATATCATTCAGGATCAACTTTGAAATTAGAGTGTATGCTGGCTGGGTAAATTTGGCTAATGGTAGAAGTTACTAGATCATCTAGGGGAATCTGAGAATCAATATTAACTAGTTTGAATCCTTTAAAAGCCTTCTTATTATATGTTATAGTAGATGGGGGGGGGGGGGAGGGTGTAAGGTTATCCCAACTATATTTCAGTCCAATAAAGAACTACCACTGAAATAGGTTCTGTGCTTTGACTACTTTTTATTGGATCATTGGAAAAGTCATGACACATTTTTGCATAGAAAAAAAAAACATAGAAAAATATATCATGACTTTTCTGATGACCCAATACTTACCCTGGGTTCACTGCTCTTATTTCTGATGTAAACCATGAGGGAATACAAGTGAGAAGATATATTAGCATGAGGGTCAATAAAATTCATAGTTACTGGGCAAAGAGCAGAAAAGACATCATTTTGTTTGAAAAGAAAAGAATAAACTAGGTCACAAATGGAGTAAATACATTAAAAAATATTTTCTGCTGTCTCTCTGCTTTCTTTTGAAAGTATACTGTCTTCAGCTGACAGCTGACGTTTGCTGCTCTGTAGGGGTAAATGTGGGTCTGAATGGCTAGGACTGGAAGGAAGATGGATGAGGGTGGGGGAGGGGCAAATGGACACTTAGTGGCAGGTGGACATTTTTCAGGCCTGACGATTCTCAGAAACCATTTACCAGGCAGCTCTAAATCACAGTCAAGAGATAGGTGCTGCTTCAGTAACTCAGGTATCACAGTGGAGAGAGGTAAATATGTTTGTGTGATTGTGAGTGTGCTATACCTCAGGACTCTTTACTCTGCAGATCCAAAAGTAGGCTCGATGGTCTTTGAATACTGTAAGAGTTCATAACTTTCATCAAATTCTCAAAAGTGTCCATGATGCAAATAGTATAAAAGCCAGATACTGGATTTTTCAGGGAAAGGGAAAGTGGTTGCATAGAAAATTGTAGCCAAGTTATGTTCCATCTTATTATATCATGGATGTTAACTAATGACTTAAAATGATTTAAGAATTTGATCTTAAATCTATTATATGGCATTTGATTTTTAATTTTTAGTTAGATTAATTTATAATCAAGTTACCTTATTTTAACATTATCCCTATTCTTACTATTCTGATTCATTAGCTAGTTCTAGTTAAACATTTTTCACAGGCAAAATCTCTTTAAGTTTGAGTAGAATGTCATTGCTGTTTACAGCATTTGTTTCCATAGATAATTATTCTACACTTGATAGACTCTCAGGATTTACTTAGTATTAGAAAAACCAGACTAAACAAAGCTAATTTACAAAGACATGACAGAAAACGGCATTTACACCTCCTTCTTTCAAAAATCACCCTAGAACAACAAAGAGAACAAGAAATTAACACAGATCCCACTTTTCGTGGAACTGTGACATGTGAAGACAGAAAATGGAGGATGATGGAAAGAGTAAGGGAACCAGCAGTTGGCGTAATGGCTATGTTGCTGGACTCCCATGTAGTCGACCACGGTTCGAGTCCCAGACCTGGTGGCTTAAACTCACACTGGGCATGTGTGCATGCATGCCCAAGATCCCGAGAGGCGAATGGAGGAGGCTTGTGGCGTAGCCATCCTCCCTGGGGGAGGTGATTTCTCACTTTCTTTCTCTCTGTCTCTTTCTGGTGAGCATACATGCCCCATAGCATAAACCTCGAAAAAAAATAATAAGAAGAAAGAGTAAGGTCCAATCCAAGTACATCAGGGATGAAGGATAGAAGAGAAGGGTGAAAAACAATGCCACCCCCCCCCCAAAAAAAAAAAAACTATAAAGACTCAGGAACTGAAAATGTCAAAGAGCACAAAAATGGAGTGAGGTGGAATGAGGGAGTGATGAAAATAGTGAGTTTCTGAGCCACTATCCCTTGTCCATGTAGTTGGATGGCTATTTTAACCCCACCTAAGCAGTAACCAGAATATTTGCAGAAGAAATTGAGTCTCAGATTTGCTGGTAGGAATCCCAGGAAAAAATTACAGTGAGGTGCACACTGAAAATATGAGGATTAAGTGAACATCTGCATCCTCACAGCTGGGAAGTGCAGTCATCTCTTCTCAGGATGCCAACACCTGTGCTTATGACGTTCCCAGGCAACAGATGGGGAAGTCCAGAGAAAATATATTTAGAGACTGACATTTGAGGATCTCTAGCAAAAGACCTCCTAATTACCTGGTCACGCTGTGGTAAGGCCCAGCAATCTTCAGACACCACCCACAGGCACGGTGCCAGGTGAGCTCACTACAAATCATTACAGCTTTACTCTTGAAAGGACTAGACTACCGAAGATGGCCAGACATTTGCGGCACACCACCAAACACAGAAAGAAGAAGTAGTTCAGGGTAAACAAGCAACTCAAAAAACAAAATGGACTGTGATTAGTATCTTCAGAAAGATAAGCAAGGATAATACGGCCATGGGATAAGAATAATATGCTTCCAGGAAAGGAGTGGTCGACAAGAACATTTGTATGAATTGACAATATTGCTCCCGGACAGCAAGAGAAAAAGTCTATAAGGGAAATGGGAAAGAAGAGATAAAATAAGAAAATCAATGCATGAATTCCAATATCCAGCTGATTGGGATTCTCTTCAAATAGAACAGAAAAAAATGCTGAAGAGAAAATTATCAAAAAGAAAAGGATTAGGACCAGCACACGGTGTGGTTTCAAGGCAGCTGAATCCCCCATAATCAACTTTGCAGTTTGAGTCCCAGACCCACTGGCTTGAACACACCAGGGAGTGTACATGTGTGCCCCAAATCCTGAGAGAATGCAGAAAAAAAGGATTGTAGCATGGCTATCCATCCCAGAGGGTGATTTCTCACTTTTTCCTCTGTTTCTCTTTGTCTCTGTCTCTTTCCATGTGAGTGCATACACCCTATAGCAGCAACTTAAGAAAAGAAAAAAAGATGAGATGAGAAGAATGTTTTACTAAGGAAGTTAAGCCTCCAGATTAGGTTTACCAAGCAAATTGAATGAATAAAAATGTTCCAAACCATAGTACATCTTTATGAAACTGCTGAACATCAGAATAGAGAGGAAATTCCAAAAGAATGTCAGGTAACATTCAAAGCATCTGGAATAAGAATGGAATATTCTTCTCAAAAGCAGCTTCGGAAGCTAGAAAACAATAGAGCAGTCCTTCAAGATTCTAAGTGAAAATGTTTCATCCTACAGTTGTTAGGCAAGCTAACAATTTAGTATAAGAACAGAATAAAGGTTTTTGTTTTGTTTTTTTCCCATCATGCAAAGAACAGAACCATTCCCCAGTGTTAACAAAATAACCCCCTTTCTCACGAAGCTGCTAGCAGATATGTTCCTGACCAACGAGAGAGTGAATGAAGCAAGAGCAAGGATGGGATCCGAGATAAGAGCAACTCCAGGAGAGGTAAGAAGAACTCTCTAAATGATGGCGAAGGAACTCTCAGGAGGGCAGCTGGCAGCAGACAAGACAGGGTAGAATCAAGAATGGAACGGAGGCCCCAAAACACCAAGGAGCCAATAGAAGGTGTGGTCAATTTGACTCTCTTTTAAATTGCTTTAGGGTGCATTTTGTAGAGTTATGAGGGTGTGAGAAGACTGAGATGTTTTAAAGAAATCCAAACTCCAGGAAATGAACAAAAAATTGCATAAGAAAGGACACAATGACCATGTACTAATTGACTTAGCAGTGATTAATAGTTATAGGGTGAAATCAGAGAAGTTCTGTCTATGGATTACATTGCGAGTGTGAGGGGAAGGTGTAAGTGAACTAACTAGCGGCTTCATGAGAAAATGTAACATAAACTGTCCTTCACCCGCTAGCTATGAGATCTTAGGCATGTGACTTAGCCTCTCTGTGACTCAGATTTCTCACTTACAAGTGGCAACAATAGAGTTCCTACCTTATAGGACTGTTATGAAAATTAATTAAGTTAAATAGTTCTAAAGTTGTTAGGCAATGAATGGTAGTTAGAAAGGACTAAATAAGTAATGGTAAATAAGCAAGTGCTAACAATACATGCATTTAAATATAAAAGGTATATAAAATTATGTAAAAATCTACATAAAAATTTGGTAAAACAGGAGAGGTTGATCAATGAGTATTAATAACAATATACTATTTATCTCAAAATAGAAGAGAGGGTTTTAAGTGTTCTTTTTTTTTTTAAATTTTTTATTTTGGAGAGGTTTTTGCCATAGGGCACGTGTGCTCGCCAGAAAGACAGAGAAAGAGAGAGAGACAGAAAGCAAGAAATCACCCCCTGGGGGGGATGGCCACACCACAATCCCTTCTTCTCCATTCTCCTCTCAGGATCTTGGGCACACATGCACACACGCCTGGCGTGAGTTTAAACCACTGGGTCTGGGACTCAACCGTGGCCTACTACGTGGGAGTCCAGCGACATAGCCATTATGTCAACTGCTGTTCCCAAGGGTTCTTAACCAGAACGAAATGATAGATGTCTGAAGTGGTGGATATGCTAATTACCCTAATTTGATCATTACATCTGTGTATATGCATCAAAACATCACATTGCACTCCATAAATATGAACAATAGCTATGCATTGATTGAAATTTTACAAGTGAAAAAAAAAAAAGGAATATGGTGGAAACCTAACAATTTAGGTGAAAAAGAAAATGGAAAGTGATTGCCTTTTAGAATCCAGAAGGGGAAAGATGAGGAACTTGTTTTTTGGTTCTCCATCTTAGTACAATTTTAATTTTTTTAACTATTATAGGTAATATTTTAAATAAAATAAAGTTAACCTAGAATAGCCAGCTCCACATTTTAAAATGAAAGACATACACAAGCTTTGATATGGACTGTTTCATACTCGCAGACACTATATTAACATTCCTATTTGCCATACAAATGAATTTACGTGAATTTCTAAATGCAGTAGACCCAACCCGATTTTATTTATTTATGTCTTCCATGAGTGACTGAGAAAGACACAGCTCACCCAACAGGATCTTGATGCCATAATCCTCCCCAGCCTCAGCCAGCCCCAGAGCATGGGCACATGTGTGCCCGTGTACTCACGGTGGCCTCCAGTTGTGAATCTTTAGCCTTCTCTGTGGGGCAGCCTCATAGAATGTCAAGGTTTTCCTCTGCACACCATGCATTACGAACCCCACCCCCGGTCAGTTTTTTTTTTTTTTTTTAATAAAATTGCCAACACAAGAACCTGTTATTCAATTACTTCTACAATAAAAACATAACTAATTAAAAAGTGTTCATTGCCCTGATAGAAGTATCTTACCAGTATTAGTTAGTGATCCTAGATTTAGCGAAAACACACAAGAAAAGTGAAACGATTGGAATCCCAATTCTTCCCCCACCCCCCACCCCTGCCTCTTCCCTCAGATAAATAACGTAACAGGAAATGAAATGGGAGACTGACAAAGGAAAAGGCTATTGGTCAGGGAGGTTGGAGGGAGACAGAAGCCATAAAGTCCTGGGTCAAGAAAACGCATAGACCTGCCTTCCCAGAGTTGCACTTCCTCTTCTAAACTAATGAAAGGACCGGAGGAAGCAGAGGACCACTGCTGCTCTTGATTACATAATTCTATCAAACTGTTTCCAGAAGAAATCACATCATAGCTATGTATTTTGTAAGCAAGCTACAAGAATGCCAAATAATGAATACACCACTCAATCTTCAATCTGAGTTGCCTAGCCCTCTGTCAAATTCTACTTTCCAAGACATGCCCTGCCTCATTATCCATATGAATTTTACCTGTCGACCAACTTAATACAAATTAAGATATGTACAAAGCAATACCTAGAATGTCATCCTGTAGCAATTTGAGTGTCTCTAAATTGCTCCTTAGGTTATTAAATTTCCTACAGGGTATATGTGCTAGCCAGAGATAGAGACAGAAAGAGGAAGAGGGAAGGAGAGTGAGAAATCGCCCTCAGGAGGAGATGGCCATGCCATAATCCCTTCTCCATTTCTCTCTCAAGATTTTGGGCATGCACACACATGCACTGTTTTCCAAGCTGCCTGGTCTAGGACTTGAACTGTGCAACTGGCCATGTGGTGTGTTTTCCAAACTGCCAGGTCTGGCCTGTTTTCCAAGTTGTCAGGTCCAGGACTTGAACTCTGTGATCAGCCATGTGGGATCTAGCCGCCTTAACCACCACACCACCAGCTGGACCTATAATACTTTTTTAAAGTTTTTTTTTTTTTTTCTTTTGCCTGATCTCATTTGAGTGGCATCTGGGGGATATAGCATTCTGTTTGAACTTCACAATCCTCTTTTGTCCCTATACAGTACAACTACACATGATGCTCATCATTAAAATGTGGAATAACAAAAGACATTTTGCCTTGGTTCTTTGCCACACCGTCAGTGTATCTGGATAGTACCGCCTCCTCTTTACAGAGGGAACAAAATAGTCTGAACTTTGTCCTGGTGTGGCCGCATAGGCCACTGTGACAGCAAGCTAATTCATCACTGCAGGGACCTCAGGTTGGGCAACTGACCACCCAACTTACTGTCATCCAGGGGGGTGGCAGTTAATCATCTCCTTAAATGATGTGGGGATGAAAACAGAACTCATTGTTGCTCAGTGGACTAACCTTATCCCTCCTCCCTGCCCCTCATAGTGACTGCTGTCATTTTCCCCTTCTCCCCAGACTGCTGGGTTTCAAGAGATTCTGACCGAGGTGGAAATTTTAGCTGTGATTGTGGGATGCCTGTGTCATGACCTCGACCACAGGGGAACCAACAATGCCTTCCAAGCTAAGTAAGTGTTCTAATTGTTGTTATTTTAATGCATTTGCCTTTCTGTTCAGAGCCAAAGGTGACCAGTGCTAAAGAGTAAAGCATTAATTTCTGGCATCCGAGGCCAAGGCCATGCAGGCTTGGGCGTGCATGTCATGGGGCCCATCCATCTTTATAATTCCCTATTCTTCTTTTAATTGCAAATTTGCCCTTCATGTCATGCTTGTTGATTTGGTTTGTCTCTGCTGACCTCAGTCAGATAACAAAGCTCAGATTTTAAAGGGCCTACTTTTTTTCTTCCTGGAATATTTGCCTTCTTGGCATTAGAAACCTCTTGGACCTGCTACTCTCAAAATCTGGTTTTGAAAGTTAAAATAAAGCAGTCTTGGGAAAATTTATGAAGCAAAATATCTTTCTTTCCCCATAGAATCTCATCTAGGACCCTTGTGATGTTGAGTGTTGTATAAACTGCAATGAAATAAAGCCACACTCAAGAGTATAGGCTTTGCTCCTCCCATCCTACTCCCAGTAAGAAGGTGGAAAACAAAGGATTTACACAAATACAGGGACATGTAGGGAACTGTTTGCCGTGCACGCAATGCACATAGTTAGAATACCCTGTCCCTAAGTGGGAAGCTCGGGTCGAGATAGCCTCGCTTGATGGTTCACTCTGTAGCCAAAGGCACAGAACTTCCAGGTGCTGGAAATAAGATCACCACCCAGTCTCCTGACTTATTTGAGAACACAGCTTTCATTTTCTTTGCACTATCTGTCTGCAAACAAAATGATATAGGAGTTCAGAGGCTAGAGAGAAAAGTTTTAGGCTAGGGCGGTTAGAGAAAGATTCCACTCAACAAAGAGGTAAGATGCATTTTCAGATGACTGATTTCGAGGCCTGCAGAGTAGGTTGACCTCTTTTATCTGAAACCCCAACAGCTTGCTCTGTGTTCAATAGGTTCCTCTCAACTCACCACTCTTTTTGTTCCCCAAATACCTTCCCACTGAGACCTCGGAGCCCTGGACCCTTCCACAGGCTCCTGATCTAGCAGGCGAATTTTGAGTTTGTGTCCTTTTCTATCTATCTTGTATCGTATAGCCCGTTACTTCAATCCCATCTTCTCAATATCCTATAATTTCTTGACCTTCTTATGTTTCTGTGATGTCCTCTCTGCAAAAGGTCAACCCTCACTCAACCTGAAAATTTCATTTCTTGCCACTCTGCCTAGACATATAGAGGCTTTGGGAGAAAATGTCACCATGGTGAGAGTTGGAGCCATAACCAATACATACTCGCGTTCTCCCACCCCAGCTGGATGCTCAGTACTCCCCACTCATCTTTCTGGGTGGCGGCCAATTCTGTCCCCTATCGCTCCTGACAGTTACGTATACCAGATGTTCTCTCTTCCTAGACCACCTCATGCCCTGTCACCTCTTCTGCACCTCTCAGATCACCTTTCCTCCTACTTCACTGAGAAAATTGAGGCCATCAATCGAGAACTCTCTCCATTTCCTCCACTGCCACTTACAAACTTATCTGTCCACCCCTGGCCTTTCCTCCTTCCCTATCTCAGTGAAAGGGCTGTCCTTCCCTATATGAGGCTAATCCCTTCACCTCTGCTTTAGATCTCTTCCTCGTTCTGTTCTCTGGGACCATGCACTATCACTCTCCCTCTCTCTCCCTGTAGCCACCAACCCCTTCCCACCAGCGCTCTGTATCCTATTAATAATGAGCAATTCTCCCTCATCTTAAAAAAAAAAAACACCTGAATCCCCATTTCCTTCTCTAGCTCCTGTACTTTTTCTCTCCTTTCCTTCACAGTCAAGCTTCTTAGAAAGATGTCTGGGTTCATTGTGTTCAGTTCTCCCAGCCTTGTCCTCTCTCGGGGCTTTCCGTTCTACCTCAGCAGAGAAATTACCCTCAGCAATGTCACCAATGGCCCCCATTCCCGAAGTTCTTGACCATTTTGTCTTTTTTCCTAACCCTTCTTGCTATGAGACATATTCTCCACTCCTTCCCTAAACTCTCTCTTCTTCTGTCACACACAGACTTTTCATCTACCTTTAGAGCTTTCTTGTCAGTTTGCTTTAAGGCTTCTCTCTCCCTACCCCAGCCTTCACTGGTGAAGTTCTCTCCTGTTTGCCCTCTCCATGATTCTTTGTGTGGGGACTCCATCTGTCACCGATTAGGCCCAAAGCCATTTCTTTGGACCATAATTCACAGCTCATGTCAAGGTACTTATGTGCCTATTTAAAGACCCAGTCACTTTGATATCAGTCATTCACTTCATGCACATCCCCCTTTCTCTTGTTCTCTCTCCCAGTGAATGCATCACCGGAAACCTGCAGATCACCTAGACTCCTACCTTGGCCGTCTTCAGAGTTGACCCCTTCTCTGTATTCTGACTCTAACTACTGCTTCTTGGCATCTTTCCTGGATTGCTATAAGACAGCTCAACTTTCCTTCTCCAGTGTGCTTGGCAATCCAGAACAATCTTCCTAATTCACAAGGCTGGCCAGGATACTTCTTAAACACTAACCATAGGCCACCTGTGATTTTAGGATATGTTAAAATTGCTTAGTTTAGTCCCTTAAAGCCTTTTCGATGGGATTTCTCCAGCTCAGCACCCACCTGCCCTTCCCACCCCTTTTATGCATCTATTTTCCCAAACACAAGAGGCCATCAAAGTGCTTGATGGAGTGCTCCTGTTCATTTGTCTTCACTGCCCCAGATGCTGTTTCCCCTGCTTGGAATGCCTTTTCTCTCCTTCCCCCCAAATTTCTCTGGAAGCATCACTTCCAAGGTTCTATTCCTGATGCACCCTCCCTTGGTGAATTTTCTATGCCCACATTACACCCTGATTATGTCTTTTCACTCCATTTCATTCTAATTGCCAGGTGTAATCTAACTTACAGGTGTAACCCTCTTCTTCAGTATCTGTGACTGAACAGTGCTAGCAGCATATGAAATACACAATAACATGTGCTCAGTGAATGAATGATAAATAGATAAATGGATATGGTTTTATTCACTACACCTTTTCAATAGTTCCTGATTTCTTTTTTAGAGATATTTAATTTTAATTTTATTATTATTAATATTATTATTATTTTATTTTGACCAAAGAGAGAAAGGGAAAAGTGAGAAAGCAAGCCACCAGGTCTGGGACTCAAACTATGGTCAGCCTTGTGGGAGTCCAGTGCTTTAACTACCATGCCACCTGCCAGCCTCAGTTCCTAACTTCTTGAACAGGTATAAGCTTTTATAGATTATTACAAAGCATAGTTTTCATACACATAGGTTTGATACTGTTCCTAAGACCTAGAGCCCAGTAAAGTGTAAATTTTGTATGTTTTCATTACAAGGTCTGACAGTGCCTAGTTTTGAATTCTTGTATCTACATTTTATTTCTATTTTTATTTTATTTTATTATTTCAGATTCCTCTCTCGCCCAGGCCAATGGCAGCATTGTCAGTATATTTCCCTCTAGTACCCTCTCTCTAGTCCCCAGCCATTCTATGACTTATGCATAAAGAAGAGAAAAATAGGTTAGAATTATGTTTATAAAATAATAGTAGACACCTTTTTTTGTTTGTTTGTTTTTGTTTTGTTTTTTAAAGACAGAAGTATACTGTTTCAGACACTGGGTCCCTTTCCATAGAGAAAGCTTGTGTATCACAAAAGACAGCTCTTCTGGCTCGTTACCGCTCAGCTATTTGAATGAATCAATAATACACACCTGATCAAAGCTGGTCCAATCAGAGATTTAGAGTTGGACTATCATGACATACAGTCAGTCAGTTGCAGGGATTTAAGCTGCTGGTCTTCCTAGACTTAGGAACCAAGGCTATCATTTTAAGAACGCTGTGATGACCCCATCCCAGAAGATGAAAGAAAAAAGAAAGCCAGTCTACAGCAAGGAGAGAAGGAAGCTGATATTCAGAAAGAAGCAGAAAGGAGAGGCTGTGTAACGAGAGAGAAGGAGAAAAAGCAGACTTGATCCCTGGCCCTCCCTATCTCTGCTTATATGTCTAGGATGCCTAGCCATATGTGTGATGATGATACTGGAGTTTCTTTAAGCTTTTTGTTTTTGCTTTGTTTTGTTTTTTGTTGTTTTTTGTTTTTTTGTTTGTTTGTTTTGCCATAGGGCATGGGCACTCTATGGAGAGAGACAGAGAGAAACAGTGAGAAGGAAAGTGAAAAATTGCCCCTCCTCCAGGGGGATGGCCATACTACATCCCCTTCTCCATTCTCCTCCTCGGATTTTGGGCTTGCACACTCACACACACACACACCATGATTTCCAAGCCTCCTGGTCTGTGACTTGAACCATGGTCATCCATTAGGAGTTGAGCGCCTTAACCACTACTCCATCTGCTGGCCCCAATTAACCTTTTTTCTTGGTAAAGTTGATGGCACTTTATCTCTGTTCTTTGCAATCAAATTTTTCTGAGGCAATGAGAGGAACTACTGTTCGTTGCTTTTTATGTTTCAAACCTTCACTAACATCCCATAGGGTAGACATTTTTTTACTCCATTTTATAGGAGGAATTGAGCCTCAGTAAGGTAAGTAACTTGCCCAAATGTATCCATCCAGAATGTAGTAGAGTTTGGACCAGGGCTATCTGATTCCAAAAGCTGTTCTTTAACCACTGTATCACACTGTCTTCAGTGACTTTGGGACATCTACTTTAGACCTTTGGACTTCCAGTTTATTGGCTGACTTGCCAGATACCTGAGCTCTGGAAAACTGAAATATATTTTGACACCCAGCCATTCAAAGTGTGGAGCCATAAACATTGTAGAACTGAACTAAACCTTAGTCATATTTTCAACACTTAATTTTACAAGAATAGATATTGGGATCTTCAAATCTCAGGTCTCTCGTATAAAACTGAACAGTTTTCACACACATTAAATGGATAGTAAGGCACTGATGTTAGATTTCATTTTTTTCTTTTGTATCCTCATGCTACATGATCAAATCTGCCTGTTTCAAAATGATCTGATGTTTTCCTCAAGATGATTAACTTTATACACAGTTTACCAGCTCTTGGGGTGTCTATCAGCCCTGCACCTACCTAATGGAGTTACTTTGGAACTTAAGACACTTAATGCTGGGGGAGATGGTGGTGCAGTGGTCATGCAACTGGGAACCCACATGTGAAAGGTCCTAGGTTTGAGCCCCAGGAACTCTCTAAGCCCTCCGGGTGCCTGTGATCTCGAACAGCTGAGGTTTGTGGTGGATCATAACATGGTACATGTGTGTGTGTGTGTGTGTGTGTGTGTGTATGTGTCTCATAAAATAACTAAATGAATTTGAGAAAAAAAGATAATACCATCACAACCCAACCTCCATTAAGATTTCTTTTGGCAATGAATGCTGAAAAAGACTTTTTTATATATCATGGTGAAGAAACCACCTTTTTATTGATTAGAATAAGATTTATTCAGTCAGTGTGCCATTGTTTAGAAAATCCCTAGGGAGAAACCTATATTTTTTCTCTTTTTCATTCCTCAAGAGCTGAGTGCTTTCTATGGTCAGGATGCTGTGCTAGGCATTATGGGAGAGGTAAAGATGTACAGCAAATAGTTCCTTCTCTTGAAGTGCTCACAGTCTAATCCTAGCCTTTCAAGTAATTTGGAAATGGGATTTAAATGCACCAATTATTATGTGGCTAAGCATATGCTACGTTTTTTCATATATAAGGCTATAAAGAAACAGGAGACATTTAGCAAGGGACAAATTACTATATAAAATGCAAAATGCCTCTACAATAAAAGTGTGACTTCAGTTAGAGTACAGTTTGATTTATTCTCTTAGCCTTTCTGATAAGTGAACCTTTGCATTTTCATATCTTATTCTTAATTTTTAAGTATTGGAGTGCGTGCAATGAATGATCAATAGGTAGAGAGGGGAGCAATACCACCGTGCTCTGAAATTGTTCTGTCCACACCTCGCCCCTCTTTTCTCCAGGGACAGCATTCCCCATTTATCCCCCTCTCTATTACAGCTGCCCCTGATGATTAAATATCAGTACCGAGCAGCTTTGTAGTATATTCTCCTAGGAGACTTCTTCTATTCATTTCTAGCATAATCTCTTATACTCATTTCTTGGGAATGAAAACCCATCTTGTCGCTTTCGGCCAGGTCCCAGAAGTGAAATACTGGGGCACATTAATCTGCCATGACAGCCTAATCCCATTCTCCACCACCTCCCAACAATTCTCAATTTCCTAATTACCTTTCATAGTTTTCCTTTTTAAAGTTTCCTTTAAGCCATGGCTGCACACTGCCATTAAGTCTCTTTTTCAAAGAATATTCATATCTAGGGAAGTTATAAAAGTACATTTCCATTTGCATTCTTATTTTTGGTGCGTTTGCAAAGCATTGAATGCCTGAAGGGACAGATTTTCCTTTGATTTTTCTTTATAATAATTTTCTCCTTAGTGTACTGCATGTCCAAAAATGAAAACTTTCAGTATGTCTGGATGACCTAATCGATAATGCACATCATGAATACTCACATACATAAATGCGTGTGGAATTTGAATTCTCTTCTGCTTTCTCTCTCTCCTTCCCATACATATATATGATCATATTTTTCACAACTACAGTGTGTATACCCCAAAGCTACTTATATAATGGGTATACTGACTACAGAAAATTAAAATGAGGTGCAGTGTTTGGTCCAGCCTGTGGCCCAGTTGGTAGCAAACTGACCTGCAATGTAGCAACCACAGTTCAGATCCCCGGACTGCCATCAGGTGCATGTCCAAGATCCTGACAAGCTGGTGGGTAAGCGAGAAGGGACCACGACATGATAAGACTCTGTCAAAGATATTTCTCTCTCTGTGGGTGTCTCTCTCAAGCATGTGCACATTCTCTACTATGAATAAAACCCTTTCTTTTTTTCATGTTTTAGATGGAAAAGTGGAAGCATACCTTTTACATGACAGACATGTCCTCTTTCTTCTTTTTTTAAAAGAGATTTTTGCTATAGGGTGTGTGTACTTACCAGAGAGACAGAAACCAAGAAATCATCCCCGGGGGGGATGGCCATGCTGCAATCCCTTCTCCTCCATTCTCCTCTTGGGATTTGGGGCACACATACACATGGGCTCCCTGCATGAGTTTCAAGCCACCGGGTCCAGGCCTCTTACTGTGATCAACTACGTGGGGGTCCAGCAACATAACCACTATACCATCTGCTGATCCCGACATGCCCTCTTTTTACAAAATAGTTTTATGATCAATTGAGAATGAATAATGTTGTGTAGTCTATTCTTCTGCTATAGAATCACATTGTATATTTTTACATATTGACCCCATAGAGAAATCCTACAATGAAGAAAAAGTTTAACTTTTTGGAAAAAAATTATTTACTTAATTTTATCTATTATTACTTAGTTTTCTATAGGGCTCATACACTCACCACAGAGAGAGAAAGTGAGAAAGCAAGCCGCCAGGTTCAGGACTCAAACTGCAGTAGGCCATGTGAGAGTCCAGTACCTTAACTACTCCCCACTTGCTGGCTCCCATTTAACTTTTTTAAAAAAGAATTATTTTATTTCACTTTATTTTTAATTTGACCAGAGAGGGACAGAATGAGAGAGAGAAGGAAAGTGAGAAAGCAAGGGACTCGAACCTCAGTTGGCCAGATGGGAGTCTAGCACCCGTAACCTGCTGGCCTCGGCCCCCATTTAACTTTTTTTTTCTTTTGGAGAGGTTTTCACTATAGGGTGCGTGCACTCGCAAGACAGACAGAGAGAGACAGAGAGACAGAAAGCGAGAAATCACCCCCCGGGGGGATGGTCACACCACAATCCCTTCTCCTCCATTCTCCTCTCGGGATCTTGGGCACGCACACACACGCGCCCAGCGTGAGTTTTAAGCCACCGGGTCCAGGATGCGAACCGCGGTCGACTACGTGGGAGTCCAGCGACATAGCCATTACGCTAACTGCTGGTTCCCCCCCATTTAACTTTTAAAGCCTATATTTTTCCAAACTTGTTTGATCATGCAACCTTCTTTATTTCTGCCCTCATGCTATTTAACATTTCAAATAACTGGTATTATGTAGAATATTTTTTGAGAGAGCTTATTCTAACATAAATTTTATTTTTTGCCACTTATGTTAAGTTTTATGACCATACACTAGGCTCTTGATGGTCCTAGGAGGCTCGCAGTACGTAAAGCTGGTATAGGTGGCATTCTCAGTGGACCTCAGCCCAAGAGAGAAGCCACTAAGAGATTTGGCAGTCTTAGAGAACCTGACAGAGACCAAATCTAAGAATACAAGTAAGGGTTCCATGCAGAAATATGGCTTAGATGATTTTACTCTAGGAAACTAGAGGTAGTACCACACTTCCTTCTCTGAATGCTAAGGTGGGATTTTGCTTACCAAAAGGTGAGCATTTTTAGTACAAGACTGGTCAGAGAAAGTCCCTGGCACAGCGATAGCAAACTGCGAGCTTCCTGAGTGTAAGAGCCATGTCTTATTCGTCTTTGCATTCCCCATGTGTAATAACAGTCTTCCATACTTGGTTGAATGAGTAAGAGATGAATAAATTAATGACAATGTCTTCCTGCTGTCTCATAGCATTAGTCTAGTTTAGCTGCAAAATCTACTATTTTATGTGATTAAATCAGTACTGGGTGAGGGTGGGAGAATGTGTGATGGACTTATAGAAGGGTAGGAAGAGGGAATTTAATAATAATGAAGATGCTTGAACCACGGACAGTCAGACCGCTGCTTTCCCACAAACATCCCGAGAGTCCTCCGATGAAACACAATCATTCAGAAGCCATGTAGATGTGGGGTAAGAGAGAGGGGCTGCTCGGAGACAGCTGTGTGTTCATTACAGTGTCCCCTGGCTAAAGAAGGAAGTATCTCCTTATCATCCTGAACAGAGAAAATACAAGAAGACCTATGATCCTCCAGGTGGCTAAATTCTTGTGAGTTTTCATTAAGACATCATGAAAACCTACCTTACATTAATGACAATGTCATCAGGATTCATACCAATAAGGATGGTGCATCTGAGCATGGCTGATTTATAGAAACAGATCACAAGAATCTAAGTCTGCAGTTATAATAGTAGAATTCTGATTTATACTTTGTAATCTTCTTACATTGATGAAAGCATTTTGGTTAAAATAGAGAATTAAATGTTAGAAATATATGTTATAATGATCATTTTTATTAGGTAAGAAACAGCTTTAAAGTGAATTCAAATCTAGAACTGGTACTAGGCAGCTGTATGACCTTGGAAAAGTTACATAACTCCGTTGAGTCTTGGTTTCTACTAATATAAGCATAAAATGAGAAAATAATACCTGTTTTGTGGTTGTTATCAGGACTAGATAACATAATATCTTAAGTTGATAATAGGTGTCTGGTGCATGGTAATGGTAGTTTTTATTACAAATATTATTATATTGGAGGGACCAGCAGTTAGCATAATGGCTATGTCGCTGGACTCCCATGTAGTCGACCACGGTTTGAGTCCCGGACCCGGTGGCTTAAACTCATACCAGGCATGTGTGCATGCATGCCCAAGATCCCAAGAGGAGAATGAAGAAGGGTTTGCAGCATGGCCGTCCCCCCTGGAGGGGGGGGTGATTTCTCACTTTCTGTCTCCCTGGCTCTCTTTGTCTTTCTTTAGAGCGCACGCGCCCTATAGCAAAAACCTCTAATATATAGATATAGATGATATAGATGATGATATAGGTATATAGATATATAGATATAGATATAGATATAGATATAGATATAGATATAGATATAGATATAGATATATAGAGATAGAGATAGAGATATATAGATATATTGGGACCAGCAGATGGTGTAATAGTCACGTTGCTGGACTCCCACGTAGTCAATTGCAGTTTGAGTCCCAAACCTGGTGGCTTAAAACTCACCCCAGGTGCATGTGCTTGCGTGCGCAAAATCCTGAGAGGAGAATGGAGTAGGAAGGATTACAGCATGGCCATTCCCCCTGGGGGGTGATTTCTAGCTTTCTGTTTCTCTGTCTCTGTGTCTCAGGTGAGCACACTCACCCTTTAGCAAAAATCTTCCTAAATTAATAAATTAATTAAATAAACTATATTAAGACATTATTGTCAGCCTTCTGGTTTGATTAATAATTTCTAGACCTCTCACTGTGAGCTTATTAGTCAAGCAATCAATATTTTCAAAGCATCTACTCCATACCAGGCATTAGGATATAATATGGAGTCATTGGAAAAGTCATGACATTTTTTCCTGTTTTTCTATGTAAAAATGTGTCATGACTCTTCCAACAACCCAATATATACACAAGGCATCCAAGACTTTAGATAGCCAAGACAAAAGGCATATTGTTTCATAGAAATGAACTTTATATAAGACAAATAGTAATGACATTAAATATTAATTCAGTACTGTTTACCAAGATTACCCTAACAAGTTTTTAGGTATTAAATGATATAGATTAAGATTTCTTAGAAAGAATTATTTTTATTTAACTTTATTTATTTATTTTAATTTGACCAAAGAGGAACAGAGAGTGACAGAGAAAGAGAAAGTGAGAAAGCAAGCTGCCAGTCTGGGAGATGAACCATGGTTGGCCATGTGGGAGTCCAGCACCCTTAACTACCATACAACCTGCCAGCCCTGATATTGCTTAATATTTAAAGAAATAACACACACCTGTTTAAAATCCAGTACCCTCCTTGCTAAACTTCTTCATAACAATCACTGTCTAACCTAGTCTTGCTGTTTCTCCCAACATGTGTTTAGCTTCAAATCTTTCCAAGAATGGCAGGTCCTCTGCACCCAAAACTGACTGTACTTTTGGGCTGCCTTCCCCTAACAATGGGAGACAGCTTGTGACTGAAATCCTTCCTGTTACACTGAGATGCCATCTTTAGTCCTCCCACTAGCAGGACAGACTATGAGCTGTCCATCTCCAATGTTTCCAAGTTAGCTTCAAATTGCCCTTCCAATGCCCAAGTCCCCAGTCAGCAAGAAAGAACATTCAGGACCTGAGCAGATCCTCAGCCCAAGTCCCATGACTGTCCTTTAAAATGTGGGATCTTCTGGTTTAACTCTTAACTCTTAAGATGCTCTAACTCCTCCCCACAAAAGAAGAGCTACAAATACATATATTTGAATTTTTCCCCCATAGGGCACATGCCTTTGCCAGAGAGAGAGACAAGAGAGGGAAAGTAAGAAATCACCTCCCAGAGGGAAGGCCATGCCACATTTTCTTCTTAGGATTTGGGGACATACACACAGATGCACAGCATGATTTTCAGGCTGCCAGGTCCAGGACTTGAACCATGGGCAGCCAAGTGGGAATCCATCACCTTAGTCACCACACCACCTGCTGGCCTTGATATTTGGACATTTTTAAAAATGAGCACTTGATGGGACCAGAAGTTGGCATAATGACTATGTCGCTGGACTCCCATGTAGTCAACCGCAGTTCAAGTCCCAGACTGGGTGACTTAAACTCATGCCAGGTGCATGTGCGTACGTGTCCAAGATCCTGAGAGGAGAATGGAAGAGAAGGGATTGCGGCGTGGCCATCCCCCCGGGGGTGATTTCTCACTTTCTGCCTGTCTCTCTCTGTCTTTCTGGCGAGCACGCACGCCCTATAGCAAAAACCCTCTCAAAAAAAAAAAAAAAAAAAAAAAAAAAAAAAAAAGATCACTTGGCCAAACTGACATTGTTGAGAAATGAATTTTTTTACATAAACAAAATTTACAGATAGCATAAAGTATTCCCTTCGAGTATCAACTGGCATATTATTGATTTAAAATGAGACTATCTGTATGCTTTAATTATTGATTAATAATTAATACAAACTGTGATCTACTGTGCCTATCGCAGTTGGGCACTTTAAATACTGTACTGTAGTCTCATAATAAACAAGCAAGATAACAATATTGTAATATTAGAGACAAAGAAACTGAGTCCGAAGGAGGCCAAGTAACTGAACACAACTACTAATTAGAAGAGCTCAGATCTGACTTCAATTCCAGTGAACTTTCTAGAGTTCTACACTGAGATATCTTAGTGCCGTGTGAACTCTGAAACCATATTAGAAGCTTGTCAACCTTACATGTAAAGGCTGCTAATGATTCACAAGGTCTTTTCCTCTGGAGACTCAGATACATTTGGTGTAAGACATTCTGGACATTCAAAAGACATAGAAGGTTTAGTTCATGAAGGCTGTACTGATCCCCAGAGCCAGAAATCATGTCTCACTTTTCTCTGGTCATCCACAGAACTTTGATTGGGTCTGGAACTTTTCTACAGTGTATCAATATTTGTATTGTTGTTATGTGCATTATTTTTCTTTATAATCATATTTCATCTCTCTTACTAGTCTGTACATTTCTTAAGGGCAAGGACAGTGTCTTACAGCATCTAGCCTAACACATGGAAAGTTATAGAGGTAGTTACCTGAGAATGTATCTGTTTATGGTCCTTCTCCAAAGGCAAGAAAAGCAATTTGATCCAAAGAACTGATGAGGGGCAATGGTTGGCAGACAAAAGGCCCCCAGCTCACTCACCTTTCTGTCGTCTTCCAGGAGCGGCTCGGCCCTGGCCCAACTCTATGGAACTTCTGCTACCTTAGAGCATCACCACTTTAACCACGCTGTGATGATCCTTCAAAGTGAGGTACAGACCTGAGTTCTACTTCTCCCCTCGACAGAAACCAAAACAGAGACTCATTTCCTCATTCTCTTTTATTGTGCTCCCACAGATAGATACAAAGGAATGGGAAACCATTGTTAAGTCAAACTATTATGCCTCAGTAGCTTTTTTTCATTCTTTTAGCTGCCTGACCATGGACTTTATTCAAATTCTTCCTGGGTTAATTCGTCTGGGTTTCATTACCAATTTGGAAGTTTTTCATATTCTCTTCACAGGGTAGCAGGTATAGACTACTTGTCACCACAGCATGAGCTTACCCTTCTTAGGGATATAAGAATTCACTAAGGGAGTGACCTGATCCGAGGCGTGAGCAGCCTGACATTTCCCTTTTGTGAAACCCAAAGCCATTTTAAAGGATGATAGAAGCAAAAGCAGGGCAAGAAAGTTATACTTTATTAGCACAATTGAGAAACCTATACAAAATAAAAGACCTTAAAATTACTGATAGTACCAGTTTGAAAGTGAAGACTGCAACTAAACTTAAGACCTAGGGCTAATGCCATATGCCTTACTTTGCTTCATGTGGTAATGCAGGAGATAGAAGTCGTTGGAATTTTATACTTTCAGCTCTCCACAGAGAAACACAGAAATCACCGACTGACTCTGGCTGAGGCATCTCAGTTTTAAATTGCCAGGAAAGGATCTGTTTAATTTTCTGCAGGCATACAGATTTTTTTTTTTTTTTTTTTTTGAGGCCAGGAAAGGATCATCTGTTCCCCATTATTTGTCAGTTCTCTAGCTGTGCCATTAATTATTATTATTATCATCATTAAGGCCCTGCTTCGCTGGAATAGCATCATTAAATATGGAGGCATTTTTCCTCCAGCCTATCTTGAGAAAGCATGTCTTTTGCAATGTCAGGAAGGCCTCTGACCCCATAAAGGAGAGTCCACATTCTGGAACCTGAATATGGAGAGGGGAAAGGCAAACCTGCCAAGGGGGATGCATTGTCAGTCAGGAACAAAACAACAAGGGTTATGCTCTCAGTAACTGACATACGCCAGCATCCTGACATCTGCAGCTCTGGAATTTTCCTATGAAAGTCATGTTATAGCTGAGTGCTGTGAAAAAGAGAATAAAATAGGAGGAATTTTGGTATATAATACATACATATATATATATATATATATATATATATATATAAATATATATATTATACACATACATATGTGTATATATATTATAGACACACATATACACACTCATGCATGTGTATATATATTATATATATTACACACACACACATATATATACATATTCTTTTTTCTTAAAGATGGTCTCCTTTTGTGACCCTCTTCCCTCAGCCTCTCAGGAATACAAATGTGCTCCACCATACCCAGCTCCTTTTTAGACAGGGCCTCCCTATGTTGCCCAGCAGCCTTGAACTCATGATTGCCCTGCCTCAGCCTCCCTGAATTGCTGGGATTACAGGCACTGCACTGGCCTTTAGGTCAAATCAGAGTTGAGCACCGGTCTCCCATGTGGGCCCTGGGCAGCTCAGCATCTTAGCAGTATTGCACCACCGCTGGGCCCAGGCTCTCTTTTCTGTACAGGTAACTGTGATGAGTTTACACCTCCAATGTCAGGAAACCCCATCTTTGTAATAACAAGGATTGTAAGCAGGATGAGAAGTAAGCCCCGCCCACTCAGAATTTGTCTATACATCAGCTACCCTTCACGCCCGGGTTCTCCAATAAGAACAGGGACTAATAGTATGCGGAGGCATGCACCGAGTTGGTGTCTGCAGGCACTGCTCTGGCACTGCCTCCAGACCCCTCCTGGCCTTCTCCTCAGACAAGTAGAAATACAGGTATCCTTCCACCTTCCAAAGGATGTGCAGGCTTGGAGAGTTTGGATGGCTTGAGGAAGAGTGCTTCAGGCCTTTTTCACTCACTTTCTTTCCTTCAATACCGCTCTCACTGCTTTCCTGAACAAAGGGGAGAGACAGCATTTCAGGGATACTTCCATCTACTGCAGAGACCAAATCCTTGAGGCACTGTAGAAAGTCAATTAGCATGTAAACAATGTACTGATTGCAAATTAACACTTTCTTAATTAAAGTTGATCTGGCTAGCTTCTTCACTCTGCTAGCTAAAAAGTTACTTTCTGTCCTCTGAAAGTAGTCGAATGCATACCCTCACAAAATAATCAAGATCCTCGGGACTAGCAGCTGGTATAATAGTTATGTCTTTGGACTCCCATGTAGTCAATCACAGTTCAAATCCCAGACCCAGTGGCTTAAAACACACTGGGCACATGTGCATGCATGCCCAAAAATCCCAAGAGCAGAATGGAGAAGGAATTGTGGCATGGCCATCCCCACCCCCACCCCCCCACCAAGAGGGTGATTTCTAGCTTTCTATCTTTCTGTCTCTCCAGCAAGCACACATGCCCTACAGAAAGGAAAAAAGAAAAAAAAACTCTTAAAAAAATAATAATCTGGATCCTCAAATTCAGACCAGCTTTCTCAACATTACATTTTTACGAAACTTGCTCCCGAAGGCTATATCTCTTCAGAAGAATCTAGGTGTGTGACTAAATGTGATGACTACTTTTCTATACCTTCTAACCACTTTTTCCCAGGCCTCAGAACCTCCACCTGTGATTGATCCATGGGGCAAGGCTCAGGCAGAAAACCTGGGCAGAATTATGGTGCAGTGTTCCTTTAGTTATTTGCCTTCTTCTTAATGGCTGAATTAAGGGGCTGGAAGAGTTCATCTGAAAATTATTATTAATATTGGACCCAGTCCCAGGGGAAACCAGCATACTCTGATCTTTTAGGAATGGTGGGTTCACCCAATGAGATAAATTAACTCAGGGGAGCAGATGATCATCTGGTCCCTGGTAAGAGATAGTTTACTAATTGGTATTCTGGTTCCCTGTAAGAGTCAATTTAGTTCTCACTGGAAAACTGTTTATTCCCAAGCAGTCATTCCAGGCCTTTCCTGTCCACTGGCTTCCATCTTTCAGCACTAGGTTTAAAGAGCACATGCTCATGAGTTCATATTCACACTAAGAAGCCTGAAAAAAAAGTCCTGACTGTTACCTTATAGAAGGATTTTTCACTTTACTAGATTTTGGAGCCAGCTCCATGATCTGGTGGTTAAGGCAGCTCGATCCCACATGGCTGGCCCGTGGTTTGAATCCTGAACCTGGCAGCTTGAAAAACATGCCAGGCACGTATGCTTATGTGCCCCAAGTCCCAACAGGGTGGATAAATGGAGGGAAAAAAATTGTGCATGGCCATGGCTCATTGGAGGGTGTTTTCTCTCTCTCAGTTTATCTCTAGCAAGCATATATGCCCTTCTGGCAAATTGTTTTAAATAATTGTGAAGCTGCCTAGTGTAGCTAAAACAAATTTTGATGAAAACAAGTCATTTCAAAAGTATAGCGATTAAGGTATAATTTCAAGTTTTCTTAGGTAAAAGTCATCTTAGAGTTTCAAGGACATTTTATACATTCTACTACTCAGTTATTATTCAGCTTGTGGAATTTAACCTACCATCCACTTCATCAAAGCATCTCTTAACAGTTTAACACAGGGTTCTTCAACTTCAGCAGTGTTGTATGCTGGCAGCTAACTCCTTGCTGTGAGGTCTCCTGTGCATTGCAGGAAGTTTAGCTGCATCCCTGGCCTCTGTTACTGGATGCCCACCAGAGACTATCAAAAATGTCTCTAGACATTGCCAAGAGGCCTCTTTGTCAAAATCACCTGCTCTTGAGAACCACTGGTCTAATGTTTTGTTTTGTTTTTTTTTCTCCTCCTTTAGGTCATTTGTTGCCATAATAAGTGTTTCCAAAATGCTAGCTTAAACCTCTACTAGTGAAACTATCAATAGTATTTATTTTAAGATCAGAAAGAGTCCCACAATTTTACCAACTTCTCAACTAAATAATTCATTGGAAACAGGCATGTAGGTGGAGCTGGCTTGTGCCGGCTAATATATCCATACTAATATAAGCTCAAACATTTTCAGAATTTTCCCTTTTTTTTAAATTAATTTATTTGTTTTACATTCTTTTCACTGGACATCACCCCAGCATACAAAATGCAATTTTTCAGCCAAAATACACTGTAAAGTGGCTTAATCATACATGTTATCATCAACAAATAATTTTCCATTTCTTGTTTCTTGTGGTTTTATATATATATATATATATATATATATATATATATATATATTTTGTGTGTGTATGTGTGTGTGTGTATATATACATATATATATATATATATATGTATGTATATATATATATATATATATATATATATATACATACATATATATATATATATTCCCCCCCCCACCTCCCATTTCTCACCCTCTGCCATTTCCCATCCTCTTCCCATCCTGTCTCCGGTTTCTACAGTTGCTTTCCATTCCTTTATTCTTTCCCACATTGTATTGATTCACAAACTATCTTAATTAATCTAAATACTTTCAATAGTAAGTTCAGCTGATATATACATATCTGTGAACAAAAGTTGACTTTAGGCATGAGACTCTAGGTAGAATGAATATACTATAAAATAGCACATAGCTGGGGCTATATAGCTTACTGTGATTACTAAATAGGTATTTTTTAAATACATTTTTAATTTCAAGAATGGCAATTTTAGCTTTAATAAATCGAAATCAAAAAATGTTAAGAGAACTTTGCCTAATGCTTAAAGCCAGGAAACAGGTTAGGATTCTGTTTGAATAGTAGGTACATGGACCTGTCCACAACTCAAGAGAAGACAAAACTTCTTAACACTGGGAAACAAAGCATAGAAGGCCAGTAATGTTTTAGTCAAAAGTCATAAAATTCTATTTCACCAGTTCAAACTCATGTACTTTATCTTCTGTTGTGGTCTGATCTTTCCGTTTAAATTCTGGAAGATAAAGTTCAACTCTGGACTTGTCCCTACCATCAAGCTGGCCATTTTCTTAGCTGTTTTAGAACTCTTATTTCTGTGTGTCTGACTTTAGTTTTCCTGGGATAGCACTCCCTTCAGAACTTCTTGGAGATCTGGTCTGGTGTTGGTAAATTCTTTCAGGTTTTGTTTAGCTGAGAATACTCTTGTCTTCTTTTCTTTATGAAGGATAATCTTGCCGGATATAGTATTCTTGATTGAAATTGTTTTTCACTCAACACTTTGAATATATTTTCCCATTCTTTCTTTGCTCGCATTGTTTCCGATGAGAGGTCCTCTTTTAGCCTGATAGGATATCCTTTGTAGGTAACTTGATGTTTCTCTCTTGTCAGTCTGTCTCTTGCCAGTCTGAGTATCTTGTTTTTGTATGTGGTTTTGGTCATTCTGGCTACAATGTGTCTTGGAGAAGATCTTCTTGGCTTGATCCTATTTTGGGTTGTTTTTATTTCTTGGGTCTGGATCTTTGAATGCCTCTCTAGGTTTGGGAAGTTTTCTTTCAGGAATTCATGGAATAGATTGTCAATGCCCTCGTTAGTTTCTTCACTTTCTGGGATACTGATTATCTGGATGTTTGGACATTTAATGGTATCTAGTATCTCTTGTGTATTATTCTCATTTGGGGGGGGGGGCTATTTTTTCAGTCTTCATGGTGGATTTTACTAGTCCAGCAATTCTGTCTTTTACATCTGAGGTTTGATTTCCTGTATGATCTAGTTTACTTTTAATACTTTCAAAGGAAGTTTTGACACCCTGTATTATAGCCTTCATCTCCAACAGTTCCTTTTGATTCTTTTTTATGGTATATATTTCTTCCTTCAGCTCTCTCAAGAACTTCTTCACTTTCTGGAACTCATCCACTTTTTTATTCTGGTGGTCTTTGTCCCTCTTCTCTTCCATCTCTGTTAGTTTTGTCACTATACTATACTCTATACTAAACTATACTCTAAGTTTTTATCAGACATTTCCATGAGTTCCACTGTACTGTCTGTGGATGAAGAGGAGTTATACTTTTCCCTCAGGGGTGAGGTATTTTCTTGGTTTTGGAGATTTCTTGTTCCCCTGCCGTGATTTCTAGTCATCTTATGGGTTATTCATTTCCTCCTAATTTCTAGAAGATCAATCTGAGCAATCAGAGGTCCAGAGGAGGATGTGATCTGCAAACTCTTTCGTGTGCATTTTTCTCCCTTTGTGTTGCAGATTCAGTGGGAGTTGAGGAATATGAGGACCCAAATAGTATCCAGATTTTGGCAACTTTTCACTTAGACTTGTCTAGACACTCAGTGGGTAGAGGCTGAGCAGCAAAGTGATGAGGTAAAAGAAAAAGGATAAGAAAACAGAAAGAGAGAAAGGAAACAATAGAGAAAATTGGATTAAGCAAACAAACAAAAATTATTTATTTGCTAATTTTAGAAAATGAAAACAGAGTGGCACACTTGGGTGAAATCACTAGATCTCAGCTCTCATAATGGGTTCAGTCTTCTTCTGGCCTGCCCTTTCTTTTTGCCTAGATGGGAGAGGGAAAGCGGGAGATTATTACCAAGATAAAGAAGAATTTCAGAGCCAAGAAAAAACTCGACCTTTAAAAAAAATTTTAATAGAAAAATGAAAAGACAGAGACAGAGAGACGGAAAGAGACCCAGAGAAAGAAGGAGACAGGGGTTCTACCAGCGTAAATTCTCAGCAGAACATCTTCATTGCTCTTATCTCTGAAATCACTAGATCTCAGCTCTCATGGCAGACTCCCAGTTTTCTGTTTAAGGATAAGTAGATAACATAATGGTTATGTCACTGGACTACCATGTAGTCGACTATAGTTTGAGTCTCAGACCTGGTGGATTGAAACTCGTGCCAGGTGTGTGTGCCCAAAATCCCAAGAGGAGAATGGAGGGGAAGGGACTGCAGAGTGGCTAACCCCCTGGAGTGGCTAACCCCCCTGGTTTCTCCCCTTATCTCTCTCTGATTCCCTCTGGTTCTTTCATTCTCCAGCAAGGGCACAGGCCCTATAGCAAAAATCTCTCTTTAAAAAAAAAAAGACTAGAGGCTGGCAGGTGGCATGGTAGTTAAGGGTTCTGGATTCCCACAAGACCAACTATGGTTCAAATCCTGGACCTGGTGGCTTGCTATCTATCTTACTTTCCCTTTCTCTCTGTCTCTGTCTGGTCAAATTGGAAATAATAATGATAACAAATGGAATTAAATAAAAATAAATAATTCTTTAAAAAAAAGACTAAACACATAATAAAGTGTTCCATAATAGATTGCCTCAAAAATCATTACACTTTTTGTCAAGGAATCTGTTTATATTTGTGTGAAATTTCATTCAGCTTTGCTTTTTCTAATAATATCATCATCTTTAAAGAACTACCTTTTTTAATACAGAAAAAGAAGTATGCAAACAACAAGAGATTTAATGTTTTTTTGTGTGTGACTTTTTACTTTCTCATTACAGGGTCATAACATCTTTGCTAATTTGTCCTCCAAGGAATACAGTGACCTTATGCAGCTTTTGAAGCAGTCAATATTGGCAACAGATCTCACGCTGTACTTTGAGTAGGTATTGGCATTTGATCTATTTGACAAATGAATATCTAAAGTTCCAACCTGTAATTAATTTTCAGATCTAAATTGGGGGATGCCTGTTATTCTAGCATTGATATTAATGTGTAAATGAGCTAAGCTTTTGGCTGTTGTTTTTCCCTCATCTAAATGAAGTTCATTACGGTAGAGTGTATAACCAAAAGAATCACCTGCAATCACAAGATTTATATATTGCTTCTGTCTTATGAGCCTTGTTTTGGGCTCTTAACTCTGAAACTAAGTAGAGCATTCTCATTTTAGATACTGTTTAATGATGTTATTTTAGGAGATTATTTCTGTTAGAGCGGTAATGGTGATAATGGAAAATATTTGTTGTTGAGGATTGCCTAGATAGTCAAGCCTTTGTTTCTTGCTTCTCCTCTTTTTTTTTCTTGGAAGAGTTTTTCCTCTTTTACCCAAAGTTCAAGCCTCTCTCTGAACTGGAAATTCTATTTCACTCCCAGTGGCAACTGCACCATCAGGTACCACCTGTTTCGGTGGCCTGGAAATCTTTTCCCCTAGTGACATGCACAGTCCTACCTTAGACTAACTTCCTCCCCTTAAAAAATTATTCCAGGACTGGTTCTGTGACCAGTTGTAATGCACTGCTGAAAAGAAGCCCAGTCCCACGTAGTATGGGTGCCTCAGATCTGATGGGCTAGATGACTGGAGGAAGAAAGGGGTCAGAGCATGACCATACCTTGGAAGGGAGAGAGGGAGGAGGGATATTCACGTAGACCACTGGCAGTCTATGACACAGGACTTTATTGTTGGATTCTTCTGATTGGATTATTCCATGATACAGTAGAAGGAGTAAACTTTGTAGTTACGTTAGTCAGGATTTAAATCTCATTGGCATTCTAGTTAAAGTTGGTGTATTGAGCCCAAATTGTCTATGTTTTCTCACTCCTAAAGCTCCATTAAAATGATATTAAATAGATTTAAAGAAAAAACAGACATAAACTTGCAAGGAGACGAAGGAAGCCACACAACAGCTGAGAAGAAATACTGATCCATTTGTAAAGTAAAGGCAGACGAAGGCATGACAACTAACCTAGCAAAGCAGAAGTGGAATGCCAGACCTACCAAGGATAACTCTGAGCAGGAAGCTATTTGTCCTGTAGAATCTTAGAGACAAAAAATGGATGTGACGTTCAAATCTTAAGGAGACTGTGCAAAAGATGGCTTATAGAACATTCAGAGTCCGCAAGGTCCTCTAACAAAATGGCTTTCCCTCTCCCTGGAGGTAGAAGCCAGAAGTTTAATCTCTGGAGAGATAAAATGAAGAGTTTAGGACTAAGGAGAACTGGGTGGGAAGGAGGAGCAGTGTTCAGAAGGAGGCATTCAGTGAAGTACAACCAGTCTCTGGCTTGAGAGTCCACAGCCCATAGCCAGTCACCAGAAACTAGGAGTCTGTGAATCACACACCAATGGTTTTAAGATTTAGTAAATCGGGGAACCAGCAGTTAGCGTAATGGCTATGTCGCTGGACTCCCACGTAGTCGACCGCGGTTCGCGTCTCGGACCCGGTGGCTTACAACTCACGCCGGGCGCGTGTGCGTGCGTGCCCAAGATCCCGAGAGGAGAATGGAGGAGAAGGGATTGCGGCGTGACCATCCCCCCTGGGGGGTGATTTCTCGCTTTCTGTCTCTATGTGTCTGTCTGGCGAGCGCACGCGCCCTATAGCGAAAAACCTCTCCAAAAAAAAAAAAAAAAAAAAAAAAAAAAGATTTAGTAAATCGAAATACAGAGGGCGCAGTTGATTTAAATTTCAGATAAACAATGAGTAGTTCATGTGTGTGTGTGTGTGTGTATCCCATGAGATATCTGAGATATACTAATAATCATTTTTTATCTAAAACTCAAATTTGACTGAGCTTCTTATATTTTATCTAGCAATCCTACCCTATCCCACCCCCTCCACATGCATGCATACATCCCACTTCGCTTCTTAATGCCTTTTTATTACACACAGACTACTAAGGATCACAGAACATTTTATAAGCCTATGTTACGAAAGGCAGAGGCCAAACCAAACTGAAAGAAAAAAAAAAAAGTGAAAAAAAATTTCAGAGAAAACAGGGCCAGGATAAAGAAAAAGGAAAAAAGAGCTGTTATTAATATCCTCATAGTGCTGAAATATTGCATCCATGATACAAGAACAGAACACTTTTAAAAATAATAGAGAGCAACCATGAAGATAATAGCATTCTTAAACATTAGAAACATGATGGCCAAGTGCAAACTCAAGTGAAAGCTTTTGAAACTTCAACTGAAAAGCTTTGTCAAAGGACAAAAGGCAGCAAGATGGAAAATACTACCACCTTTCCTTACATACTTTTTAGTGCTGTTTGACTTGTTAACTACATGCATATGACCTTGATGAATATAAATTGTAAACATACATTTAAAAAATTAAGTAGCTAGTTCTGCTGCTAACTAGCTGCGTGTCATCAGTTATGTAATTTACCTGGCTGAGATTTTTTTTCTGCATATATAAAATGGAGATAAGAATACCTATGTCATCTATCTTGTAAATATCTTACATAGTTTATAAATAATAACGTCTACAACCTCATTTGCTGTATAACCTGTTTATTTTGCATGTTTGGTGAGTTTTGTGTTGATTTAACTATCTTGGTCTTCCATCTTTTTCTGGATTAATACTCCTTGATTTGGGATTTATGGAAAGCCTGTCTCCTTTTAATGTTTTCATTTCCTGTCCCTGATACTTGCAGGATTTGTTGTTATTTTCTTAAAGTAGAAGCATTTGCCCAAACCAAGTTTCCAAGTAACTTCTAAAGAGAAAAAAAAAAAAAAAAATTGTTCAACACTTGGAGTCCATTTATCAAGCCCTGTTAGGGATGTGGCGAATCCCTGAGTGACCGCTGGAATGCAGTCAAGGAAGTTGGTTGCAACCCGTTTCTCATTACTCTGTTCTTATCTTAATGCTGCAGCCCTGCTAATGTTAGCTGACTCCCAAAGAAGCTGGCTTGTTCTCGTTTTGTCAGCATTATTGTTTCTTGAGGTTCTGAATAGCTTCTCATTCTCTAATCTAGACATTCAGAGGGCTGATTCACTTGCCTGTCTAAAGTTGCATTAAAGTATTGCCATATTTTTAGCCAAAACCATTGGTAGGGTTAATGAAGGGGAAAGCGGCTACTCTACATTGTCTCCCAGTTGCTTTTATTCACAAATGTACAAATGTGGGACTACCAGGGATCTTAGAAACTATGTAACCAATTTATCACCTTATTTTGCAGATTCGGCACTGAAGTCCAAATGGTTAAATAGGGTAGCTTGAGTCACATAACTAATTATTGGGAAAACAGGAACCCATATCTCTTTTTTCAAGGTTTTTCTCTCAATCACCACATTCCCTCTCTAATGGGAAAAATCATAAATAGTTGTCGAGTTGGAGATACATTATGTGACAATATTGACTTCCCCAGGCATACTTTCATCAGGTCAGTATAAAACCTAGCCTAGGGGACCAGTGGATGGCATAATGGTTACATCTCTGGGCTCCCACATAGACGACTGCAGTCGGAGTCCCAGATCCGGTGGCTTCAAACTCACACCGGGTGCATGTGCATGCGTGCCTGGGATCCCAAGAGGAGAATGAAAGACAAGGGATTGTGGCATGGCCATCCCTCCTGAGGGGTGATTTCTCACTTTCTGTCTCTCTGTCTCTCTGGCGAGCACAAATACTCTATAGCAAAAAAAAATCTCTCTTAAAATTTTTTTTAAATAAAACCCTAATCTGGGGACCAGCAGTTAACGTAATAGCTATGTCACTGGACTCCCACGTAGTTGACGGCGGTTCGAGTCCTGGACCCGGTGGCTTAAACTCACGCCGGGCGCGTGTGCGTGCGTGCCCAAGATCCTGAGAGGAGAATGGAGGAGAAGGGATTGCAGCATGGCCATCCCCCCGGGGGGTGATTTCTCGCTTTCTGTCTCTCTGTCTCTCTCTGTCTGTCTGGCTAGTGCACACGCCCTATAGCAAAAACCTCTCCCCAAAGAAAACCTAATCTGGGTTTTGTACCCTCTCTCAAAGCAGAGTTGAAGACTAGGCTGGCATGCAGGTAGTTTAGTTTTGTGAATGACACAAAAGAATAGGGATCTGAAGGATGGAAGGCATTGTAAGGACACTTTTTTCTCCATTTTGGTTACCACTGTGGTTAGCTGGCTTGATCTTGAAGGGACCATCTGAGAAGTCTTGTATGCTGCACCTCAAAATTGTCCACCAGCCTCCACCCTTGACAGCCAAACCTTGCTCTATAATTTTCTATTAACTCCCATGCCTCCCAGGGTGTGCATGCTCCAGGGTCTAAGGATTCTGACAGCCACCCCCAGTACCACACACTGAGTCAGGACAGTGCCAGGATAGAAAGTCAGCAGGCTGGCTGGGGTAGTTGCTGTGGTACTGGTGGTAGCAGCAATGACTGGAGAATGGTGACTGCGCCAAGAGAGTGTGGTGTGGTCCCATATAACTAGTTTCTAGAAGTCTGAATTACCTTTGGTTCTTCTTCTCTGACTGCTCAAATAAAAACTCATGATACAGTTAAGGAACCCAAAAGGAAGTTCACTCCTTCCCCCACTAGGAAGAAAAAGTTAGCTAGAAATGCCCCAGATGGGCAAGGAGCATATCCTGGCCTTTAGAGGAGGAGTTTATGATTCATTCCTAGGGGCATAATTTCCTGACATACTCCAAAGGGGAAAAATGTAAGGTATGTGGAAATGCTTTAAAAATAACCACAAAAACTTGGTACTTTAATTTCTGATGGCCTTAGGCACCCTCAAGATTCTATGCCAAAAATGGCATAAGAAAAAAGAATGCACGAGATTTTTTAAAAACAAAGAAATTCTAGGTTTTATAACCTAAGTCTGGAGTAATTATTCAGTCTGATTTTCCAACTCACTGAAAACATTTTTCAGTTACTGCTGAGTGATTTTCTGAAATTGATTTCTGTGCCTACTTCTGAGTCCCTGCAGTGAATAAGACTTTAATAATTAAATAGTAATTTCACCATCTCAAGCAGGAATTAAAGATATCCCATCAGTAACCATTTTGTAGCTCTGAGAGACTCACTCAGTCTCTCTTTATCTCGGTTTCCTTGTCAGCAACATAGGGACAGGCATATCAACCATATCAATTTCCTAGGGTCCTTAAGGCAGTCAATGGAGATTATCTATATGAAAGAGCTTTGATAATTTAAAGTACCTTATAAAGAAAGAAATCATTCAGCCAGAAAACTTAATAAAATATGCATCATAAAAGATGATGCTTATTGGAGTGACACTTGCAAAGAAAGAAAGAGATCTAAAATTATAACTGTTTAAACTTAAGAGGGATGTCATGAATGCCCTTTGCTATTTGTCTGTATGTAAATCAACAAAGATGACCTATGCAATTTCAACACTGAATAATAAAAACAAGAACTAATATTTCCTGAAGGCTTACTTAGGACCTTTATATATACGTTATCCCATTTAACACTGAAAACAGTTCTATTAGAATAGTTACTGTGATTAACCTCAGAGTATGCATGAGGAAAGAGGTTTGGAGGGATTCAGTAAATTGCTTACAATGTCAAATAGTAAATCTGGGTTTTGAATCAACTCCAAATGTTTTTAACTACTCTGCCTTTATCTCTATGACTACCTGACTGTTCATTTAAGAGTATTAAAGGGGAAACTGGGACCAGCAGTTAGCATAATGGCTATGTCGCTGGACTCCCATGTAGTCGACCGCGGTTCGCATCCCGGACCCGGTGGCTTAAACTCACGCCGGGCGCATGTGCATGCGTGCCCAAGATCCTGAGAGGAGAATGGAGGAGAAGGGATTGCAGCATGGCCATCCCCCCGGGGGGTGATTTCTCGCTTTCTGTCTCTCTGTCTGTCTCTGTCTGTCTGGCGAGCGCACATGCCCTATAGCAAAAACCTCTCCAAAAAGATATAAATAAATAAAATAAAGAGGAAACTGAGGCCACACCAGAAATACTTGGGCATTAGGGGCAGAAGCCATGTGGGGTAAGGTCATGCCAGAGGCTAGTTCCAAACATAATAGGTATCAGGTTGAAAGCAATTCAACTAATTTCAGGCCCCGCCACCAGGAGTGCAGAGTGGGAAAGGAGGTTCCAAGTTACAGTTGCTCAGGAGCCAATGTGGCAGGGCTGAGACTGTGATTAGAAGTTCTTTGTTTGCAATTGAGCTAAGCTAAGCTGGGGCATCGTCACCAGCCTTTTTTTTTTTTTTTACCTCTGAGTCTCATGATGTTGAATTTTCCTGTTACTTAGCCTCCCAACTAGCATGCACCACCATACCCATATTCTCAGGTTAGACCAGGAATCAGACCTGGGAGTTGGCAATTTTTTAGCTTTAATACATGGAAGATGGTGCAAATGGGTAACAATAAATAGGTTAGCATCCATCCCCATTAGGTTGTGATGAAATAACACAGTATCTCTCATCTTCCAGGTACCTACTACCTGCCCAGCACTGTTCTAAGTATGCCAGTGTCTCCCTGTGTCATGACAGGAATGGAAGCTCCATGAATGCAGACTTTCTTTTACTCATTAGCTCACTCTTAGAGGCCCCAAACCTGACACAGTGCCTGACATACTAGTTTTTTGATACTGAATTCTTCTACCAACCTGCAAGTTAGATGTTGTTATCCCATATTAAAGATAGGAATTCCTGGGCTTACAGAGAGTAATTTGCCCGAAGTCTTCAAGTTGTCCGTGATCAGATCTCTGTGCCACATTGCTTCAGACAAGCAGAGAACTATCCAAAAATTCACACTTTATAAGTCCACTTGGGTACTGAATGCTCTTCAGATTGGCTTTCTAAATTAACCAGACTAATCTTTAAATTGAAATTTTACCATTTCCCTTTATGCTCTACATTCATCAGCAGTTATGAAAAATGTCCAGCCTTTGTCTTTGTCTTTCCAAAGGGATGCCCTAAATAGCATTTCTCAAAAGCATCTGATGATGACAGCAGAATTTACTAAACTATTATCTATATTTTTAGAGTAATGGTTTGATCACCCTTTTAAAAACCAGATTAACGTCTAGACAATTTATGTTAAAAATACAGTGGGAATTCAACAGATGTTCCTACTTCTATGTAGATACAAATATTCATTCATTGATCATTCAACAAATATTTATTAAGAGCCCACTATGTTCAGTGTTTTCATTTGCACTCAGTCATCTGCCATATTGGAGAGGACAAGGACAAATTGATGTGCTGTAGGGTGTTAATGACTGGTAGACCTTAATCCATTGCTCTCTCCCCAAAACTTCTATATTTAACAGAGTCCAATAAGTTAATCCACTGAAACTGTTTTAACACTCAAATAACAGGCTCTGTGGTAGATTGTGGAAAGAAATATTTTGGTTTTCTTGACATACTTCATAGCATTTCTACATATACTCCTTCTCATATCCCCATTCACATATTAAAACTGAGTTAAAACTGCAAAATTCATTGTACTAGTACTCGCTGATGACCTCTTTATGCCATGCACGGTGCTAGTTACTGGAAATGCACAGGCAGATAAGACTGGTAGATTATTTTTAGGGACTCAGTCAGTGGGAAAGAGGGCAAACTGATACTACGACACATGGACTACTATGGCTGGAGTGAAAACAGGGAACTGGAGCAAGCCGCACCTAGCCTTGGCTTCAACAGCTTCTTTCCTTTGTCATACTTTGAATGAACTCACTGTTGGGGCCTTGTGTTGTCCAATCTGCCATTGTCAACGTTGAGAGTGATTCTAGTTTTCCCATTTCATGCATTTTGCCGATTCTATTTATGCTGTCAGCAACAGCACAGCATCAAACAGGTCATTTCACTAAGGTTCTCAAGTGGCCCTGGTGTTATCGGTGTTATTCTAAAGCATGGAAAAAAGTCACTTCAAAATTAAATATCTGACTTTTTTTCCTGTAGTCATAATTGCTGGAGTTAACATCTGTGTATTGATTTTCTATTCCTCTTTAGTGCTTTTATGCATGAAGTTCAGAAATCTCTCCAGACTCTGCATTTAGTAACTAACTGCAGGTGCATGATTTGCCTGATGAATTATCTTACCTGTAAGAACACTGCAAGAATAAATAATCCTCCTCCCCTTCCCATTCCTACTCTCTCTCTCTCTCTCTCTCACACACACACACACACACACACACACACACGCACACACCCCCAAAAAAAAATACACTCTACTTGACAATTCTGGAGTTGAAATGGTAGAAGTCATAGTGATGACTTGACATCTCAGCAGTAAAACCTTCCTATCATTTGCGGACTTTCAAAGGAATTAGATGGATAGAGAGATAAAGAATATGTATACATCTTCATGCGAATAGATAAATAGATACACAAAGAGGTATTCCTTATTAAAATATACCCAGGAATGATGACTTCCAATTTTGCAAATAAAAGTGCCTTGCAGATAAATTATAAACCAGGAAGATGTTCAATGTAGTGATGGGTGACTGGTAGCTAATCTTTAGAATTATTTTTGAGGGCAATTTTAGTGGTTTTGTTCAAATGAAGCTTTTTTAAAGACTGCTATTTTTCTGAGTGGAACATATGTCAGGAGAGCAGGATAAAAGCCTAATAAAAACATATCTGATTATAAATGAGATTTTCCAGTAAGTTGCTTTTCACTAGCTGAAATACTTGCCATTGTCCTTGAAAACCAAGGTTCCCAGTGATCTGCTTGAGAAGTTAATGATACAGTTCTTCACGACAAAGGAGTCTGGATCCAGGGGGTATTACATAATTCTGTGGGTTTTCAAATATTCATGTCAGCAGTCTCATGCTTCTAAGAATGCTCCTGTTTCTGGCACTTTCAGGTGTACTCACACTGTTGATTGTGTAATCTACATATGCATACACACAGAGTTGCTAGATGGCACAGTTCTATGGGCAAACTCGTTTTCCAAAAACTCAGTGAATTTCACATTATTGTTTTGTAATACTTGTCACTAAGGAGGAGGTCAGAACTATGCCACCTGGAGATAGCCACCAGCCTGTCCTGAGCCATCTGCAGCTCTTTGGAACATCCCCTTATTGATGATGGAAAAATCTCTGGTGTCTGCCTCTATACTTGGTACTTCCTTGGTACAGCCGCCTGTGAGCTCATGAGGATGGTCAGCCACCTGCCCGTACACTCACAACGTGGAGGGATAGCTGACCCCAAAGTTTTACACTACACACAGTCTACAAAGACAATCTCAAAAGTCAAAACTAGGGACTTGGCATCTACCTAAATCTGCCCATAACTGCCCTGTGACTGGGCAAATCACCTCACCTTGAGTTTTCTCATCTATAAAATGAGAGAATTACAGCTGTTTACTTACCCATTTCTTAATCATGAAATTTAAATTATTTCTATCTTTTGCTATTCCATACAATGCAACTAGCAATAACCCTGTACATGTCTCCTTATGAATCTGTATGTGTGAGTTCTCTCTATATAGCTATCTATCTGAAAGGACTAGACAAACTTGACTAAAATATGTAGAACAAATCATAGAAAACATAAGCATTTTTCATAGATAACAGTCCACATTAAAACATGTATTTACACAGATATGGTTTATTATCTGTTGATGAGGATGTGTATAGTATCCTCAACTGGACTGAGATGTATATCCTACTGAGTAAAGTCTCTTTACAATCTAAATGATGTATAGCAATTGAATGCATAAATAATCATCATCATCATAATTTTTTAAAAAATCTTCCTGGAATAACAGCCATCGTTCTTTCCAGGAGTCACATAGACATGAGTATGTTGGATAAATGACAAGACATATCAGTGACTAAAATGTGGATTATCAGAATCCAGGATTGAAGTTGTCATATGGCAAATCACATACTTAGATAGATAGGGTGAAAGATTCTTCAAAATAACATTAGCTATGACAGTCAATCAGGATAAACGTGGGAATGTGGCGCGTCCCTTCATATACCTGGTATACTTTACAAATTAACAAAATCTACCTTGACATTGCATCTCACTTGAAGGCTTTCCTTTTGTTAACCTTTGTTTCAGTACTAGAATTTAAATGACTTCCATTCTGTTCCATGTTCAGTTCTATCTCCACATTGAGACCATTTCATCATAATAGCAGCCTAAGACAGATTCCTGCCACATATCTTTCCTTCTAATTTTCTCATGGCAAAACATTCACTTGTTAGTTTCCATAATGCCTATATAAGCTGAAGGATAAAAATAAAATATTAGGAAGATAAAAACAAAAACATATTTTTACATCAGAGTGCACAGCTTACATACCTATATCATATAATAATAAGATTACTTAAAGAAAAATGCATGTATTTAAATACCAAAAAATTGAGAGGATTATCTATTTATTCTTTGATTGCTGTGACTAAACTCAGAGACAAGACACACATGTCTTGTGTCCATAAAGCTTCATAAAGACTTGGCACAGGGGCCAGCAGGTGGCGTGGTGGTTAAGGCAGTGGACTCCCACATGGCCAACTATGCTTTGAGTTCCAGACCTGGTAGCTTTCTCTCTCTCACTTTTTCTCTCTCTCTCTTTCATGAGCACACATGACCTATAGCAAACTTTAAAATATAACAATAATAATAAATAAAATTTAAAGGGACCAGCAGTTGGTATAATGGCTCTGTCGCTGGACTCCCATGTAGTCCACCACAGTTCAAGTCCCAAAACTGGTGATTAAACTCACACCGGGCACGTGTGCATGTGTGCCCAAGATCCTGAGAGGAGATTGGAGGAGAAGGGATTGTGGCATGGCTATCCCCACCCCCCACCCCCCATGGGAGTGATTTCTTGCTTACTGTCTCTCTGTCTCTCTCTGTCTTTCTGGTGAGCGCACACACCCTATAGCAAAAACCTCTCCAAAAAAAATTTTTTTTTAATTTAAAAAGACTTGGCACAGAGTATATGCCCAATAAATAGTTGTTGACGCCAACTTTCTATTCCACAGTAATTCCAAAAAAAAAATAATTTTATTCAGTGAGAGGAGGGAACTCTTAGTTTCCATGTAGTCCAATTAGCCCGTGGCATATTACTGTTAGGAGTAATAATAGGATTAGTAATTATTAATTTTATTTAGAAATTAGTCATAGATATCAGGTATTAGGTATATACCAGTGTGAATAGCACAGCTTATCTCAAATTCTTAGCACAAAGCTACAGATAAAGCTCAACAGCATGGAGTCATGTGCACAGGATCACACAACTAATATGTGACAGTCAGTGTGAGTCCAAACTCCACCACCTCCTTTCCATTCCAGCTCATAGTCAGTGGTGGCAATCTGAAGAAGGCACAACCATAGTCATGGGGAAGAGAGGAAGCCAATCCAGGAAGACAGGGAAGTCATACAGAGACAAGATATGCACACACCTGCCCACCCAGAGTGGAAGGGGGTTGCTGGGCCCTTCCATGTAACTGGGAAATACCTGGTCTGCCGATTGCTGTATGTTTGTCTTGGCGATTGTCCCACACTGCACTGTGGCCTTGACCTGTATCCACCTGAAGGAATAAATCCAGGACCTGTCTTTGTGTCTCAAATAAAGCAGGAAGCTACATATTTGTCTTCCTGACCTACTCCCTTCAGGTAAACCAGGTAATCAGTCTGACCCATCAACAGGAAGTTCAGACTTGGTCAGCTGGTGATGGGCACCCCAGACATCAGGGAGCCAGCTGTGTTCAGCATCATGTCCTTTGTCCTCTAAACGACAAGCCGTCAGCAACAAGTTTTAAGATAGTACTCTAATTTTCACCATAAAACATACGTCATGGTGGTATTTTCCAAAATGAATTCCTTAAAATATGGAATTCTGTGGTTGAGTACTGTTCAACAGGCTTTCCTACCACATATTTCTGTCTTTGAAAGGTGTTAATGTGCGCGGTGTTTCCAGCAGAGGTATATTACAAAACCCATTTCTCAAACCTTTTTGTTTAGGGAATTCTTCTACATGGAGCATCTCTTAATCTAGCATTTTGGGGGCTGTGCTTTAGGAAATGGCATGACAGACTTTATGAATACTCCCTCATTAGGAAGTGCCCAAGGGATGAAAATTTGGGAAATGATTCTTAAATAGTTTTATTTTCTCCCCTTTTTAATGCTACAAATAAAAAATCATATAACTAGATTAAAAAAAAGTTTTTTAAATAGTAATAAATCACCCTATTTCACAGCTTTAAAATATCCCTTTTTCCAAATGTATGTCACCAAATGTTTGTCCTTGGGGTGTGTGTGTGTGTGTGCATATATTGAGCACTTACGATGTTCAGACACTGTCCCAAACGTTTTGTATGTCATCTCATTCAGTCCTCACTGTAACCATGTGAATTAGCAAATACAACCCCATGTCAAAGGTCAGGAAACTGAGACTCAGAGGGCTTAACTAACTTCCCAAAGTTGCACAGCAAGTAGGTGACTGAGCCAGTATTTAGACACCATTACTTTCTGACTCCATAGCCCATGTGTTCAACACTCAGATGGTGAAATAGTTATTTCCTAACCTGGGGAAGAATTATCTTGAATTTACTACCAGAGACTTTATTTTATCTTGGATCATCCTACGGCTGAATTCTATGTTGGATGGATTGTCCCTGCTCCTTCTTTGTCCTTACCTCCCTTCTTTGACTTTCAGTAAGTGTCGCCAGGGCTTCACGGTACATAATCCTAAAAGCAGCACCACGTTGTTTTCTGTTTTATGGCTCTATAATCCTCTCCGTTGTAAATACATTCAAAAGTTATTGTGGCTTTTTCTTGAAGCCTCAACATCTTCCAAAAAGTGATTTATTCTGATAGTGCTTTAGCCTCATGATTCCAAATATTAAGTTACTTGGCTCAGGTGGTCTTATATTCTCCCCATAAATGTGTTTATGTCACCCTACAGACTAAGAAATTTCATTCCAGGCTTTTTTTTTTTTCTTTCTTCATTTGATTTTCCTGCAGGAGGAGAACTGAATTCTTTGAACTTGTCAGTAAGGGAGAATATGATTGGAACATCAAAAATCATCGTGATATATTTCGGTAAGAAAAAGCTCCTGGTGGTGTGTTTCTTCATTATTTGAACATTTAGCCATGCTTTTATGACAGGGATAAGAGCATAAAGGTGATTTTTTAAAGTAACAAATCTTAGCTTACATTTAAAGCATTCAGAAATTAGTTTGATAAACTAGAGAAAAGATCATGTGTCTTTTCATCTTAAAATTTATTATATTTTTGCCTTCATTCCATAAATCTGCCTTCCAAATTAGAAAATGATGTTCAGACTAGTTCTATTTCAGCAAGCCATGATTTTCTGTCTTTTCCTGGGAGTCGAGGAGGGTGCAAACCGGGGGAAGAAGTGACATTTAAACCTCAGATGCCAGAGTAACACAAAAGAAGATGGAGAGTTAATTTTTGCTTTTATTCAGAGACACTACGAATTGTGGATAGAACACATTTTTCTATCCACAAATTAAAACATTACAGATAAACTCCCAAATATCCTTTGAGTTCCATCCCCACTTCCCATATTGGGAGCTATAATTTATTGTAATCAATCTGTTATGTTTCTCCAGACCGTTTCCAAAACAGTCACATACATATATATGTACCTTTAGTAAAATCACTGTTTAGTGTATGTTTTTTGTTCATTTTAACATAAATTATATATTTACATACAAATCTGAACTCGATTTCTTGCTCAACTCATATCCTTGGAATTCTTCTGCTGTCTGCACAGCATCGTCTTTTACTGTGGCGTAGTGTTCTAAAACATGACTGCACCACGGGGTATTTAGCTGTTCTTCTACTGAAGGATTAAGTCTGTGAAATGTGATTTCTGCTCCTTCTGAAATTCACTGGTCACCTCCCCAGTATGAAATCCTACAGCCTTTGTTCTCTTCTGCTTCCTTGGTCTCTTTATAGCCCCTAATTGGGTTAGGCTTCCCTTTCCTAACTCTCTCACCAGCTTTGATGTCTTAGCCTGTTATTGTGTTGCTAAACATAAGTACCTGAGACTGGGTGATTTATAAGAAATAGAAGTTTATTTGGCTCAAGATTCTGGTAGCTGCAAAGTCTAATGGTGTGAGGCTAGCATCAGGCTGGCCCCTGGTGGCCTCCGGCCACATTACAACCTGACCAACGGAAGCACAGAGGAAGGTGGGCACATTAGAAGAGAGGAGAAACAGAATTCCCCATTTCCTCTGTTTGTCCCTCCCATACCCCCAGCAGTTTGGATGGTGTGCTCCTATTAGGCCTCACATCTTAAAAGTCTCATTGCCTCCCAGATTCATTACACTGGCGCCCGAGCTTCCGGGTGGTGAACCTTCGGGAACAAGCCGCTATCCAAACTACAGCAGTTGGATTCCGCAGAGTCATGCTCTTTCTACTTTTCTTCTTGCTCTTCCTTCCTTTCTTCGTTCTACTCTAGCTTTTCTTCCTTCCCACCACCCCTAAGTATAACAGTCCCCTAAGGATCTGTTTTTGATTCTCTTTTCTTTGCATCCTTCACACTCACCACCTAAACTTTTCTTCCTGAAGGTCCAACAGGTCTCCCTGAGCCCCTAATTTGACTGCCAGTTCCAACAGCATAAAGGTTTCAACCATTCCACCCATCCTACCTCCCACCCTTTTCTGTCCTCTTCTCTATATAGATATCCTGGCCCTCTGCATTCACGGAAAGTAGACATGCTCCTGACAGACTTTATGGATCCCAGCCTGGCGCTGACATTTCTTAGCTGTCTGATCTTGGGCAAGTTACTGCACTTTTCTGACCCTTAATGTTTTTATCTGTAAAACGGAGATAACAGTAGTATTGCTACTTCCTGTACAAACCGTGTCAGTCACCTAGTAGTGGCTACTCAGCTAACAGTAGCCATTAGATTATCATCATCTGAGCACCTCGCAGACATTCAATAACTGTGTTGATTGACTGGTAAATGGTGGTATGAATTTGAGAAGTTCATTTCAAATGATCAGATAGAACCTAAGTCATGATCCAAGTTAGAATACAAACAGGCAACCTCAGAACATTATTTCCTCTCTAAGAGAGTCATTGCAGAAGCTGATCCACTGGTCACAGTCTTGTCTACTTTGAGTACCGAGAGGACCTAAAATGAGAAGCATCGGCATATAGTCTAAGGGGGTCTGATAGCTTTGTGATAAGCACAGAATCCTAAATCTTTTATTCACCTTGAGAAAGTTGTTTAATCTCTCCATGCTTCTGTTTACTTATCTGTAAAAAAAGAATAATAGCACCTACCTCTAAGGGCTGTGATGAGGAGTCATTTAGTTAGAAAAGCACTGAGTACAGTCTCAGACACCCAGCCAGCACTATGGAAGGGCTCGTTACAGAAGATAAAAAATGAAGAGACTGGCACGTCTGTCTTTGTGTGGTGCTTCACACCAGGATGTTTGGAATCAGATGCTTCCTAAATGCTGCTGGAGTCAAAAAGGGCTATTGCTGGTGCTGCCTGGTTGTGCTTTGAATGGCCTGTTGTTGTCTGAGTCTCTACCTCGTTCCCTGGAGGAGTTTCCTGGGGAAGTTACACAAGCCTTTCTACCACCTAGGTATGCTCTGCCATCTGGGCAGCAGACACTTTTCGAAGGCGGTCAGCCCGCAGGAAACGACACAGCCGACATCAGGACAGCCCTCTGACCTTTACCAACACACCCCTTTCTTCCAAAAGCAGTTAGCCAAATGTGGTTTCCCAGCCCTGGTCCTGCTGGTTTTAGCACAAAGAAGGGAGGTTTGGGACAAAGTGTGTGCCTTATTTTTCCTCCTCCTACCTCATCAAGTGATAAGCACCAGAACCATCTTCAATTTCAATTCTTCCCCATGTTTCCAGAGTTCAATGTGAATTCTAGTTAAAGGTATCCCTAAAAAATCTGATTCAAATAATTTGTGTTCTTTTTTTAGGTACCCAAATTAAGGAAAACGATAACTTCCTCTTCATAGTGCTTATAAAACATGGTTGGAGCCAGGTTGTAAACTGGAGTGAAATGGTGTGGCTCTCACCCATAAATCTCAGCTCTGTGGAGCAGATGAAAATGAAGGCACTCCTTACGTGGCATGTGCCATGCTGCTTTGGTGTGGGTTTCCTTCTGTTCCCATCAGTCAGTGATAAGATGGTAAATAGATTCATCAGCCATGTAGTGTTACATACTGATTCCCTCGCTTATCATTAAAATAAATAAATAAATAAATAAATAAATAAAACCAACATTCTCCCTTATAAATGATCTTAAACAGGCCTTGCTTAGCTCAGGTAGAGTGAAAGCAGTGCTTTGCTTTCCTTGATTTGCTGCAGACAAAACAAAAGGGCCACCGGAGGCTGTGTGAGCGCTTTGTCTTCCTCAGCAATGTGGCCACATGATGGAGATGCTGAACGCAGGGACGGTAAACAGAGCTGCCCCTTGTTGAGGAAGGGAAGATGTGAGCGGGTCTTATTTCCATTTTATTTATTTATGTATCTAGGACGGGTTTGTTTAGGAATGCAACAAAAGATTATTCAGGCTGTTTTGTTTGGTTCTGTTTTTCAGATCAATGTTAATGACAGCCTGTGACCTTGGAGCCGTGACCAAACCGTGGGAGATCTCGAGACAGGCAAGTGGTGATTAATGGCAGGGCTCAGCAGAGGAGGGACTGGGGGGTGGGGGGGACAATATTCCCAGAGCCCTGACTACCAGGCACTGAAACCCCAGTCAATTTGCATCAGTATTAACATGGTGTAAAAAATAGCAGGAGGCTTAGGCACGACGTAGTTTATTGCACAGCCTCTTCTTTATCGTGCTTCCACTGAGCAATAATATTTCTGACTCTACGGTTTTTTTAACGCACTAAATCTGAATGAAACTTTGACCATTTCTTAAAGCAAGAGTTTCAAGATAGTGTTTTGAATAGGTAATCATGTCTTAGCAAAAGGTCCTCTTTTTCATGTCTGGGGGAAAAAAAGAGGTAAAAAGGAAATTCTGTTTTTCTCTTTAAATATTACTTAGATATCAGAGGGCGCTGTGGCCAAATTATGCAATTTAATTTGTATGAAAATATCATGCTTAGTTTGGCTGCCACAAAACATTAGTTCTGTTAGTTCATTGAGAAAGTCAAGACATGTTTTCCTATGCAAAAATACATCTTGACTTTCCCAATGACCCAATATGTCAAAAATAGTTTTCAATCAAGGAATTACTCAACTAAAGCTCCTTGATCACTGATAGTATTTATTTTTTTAGAGGTTTTTTTTTGCTATAGGGCGCATGCGCTCGCTAGACAGACAGAGAGAGACAGAGACAGAAAGCGAGAAATCACCCCACCCCCCACCCCCCGGGTGATGGCCACGCCGCAATCCCTTCTCCTCCATTCTCCTCTCGAGATCTTGGGCATGCACGCACACGCGCCCGGCGTGAGTTTTAAGCCACCGGGTCCGCGACGCGAACCGCAGTCGACTATGTGGGAGTCCAGCAACATAGCCATTACGCTAACTGCTGGTCCCCACTGATAGTATTTAGAGGTTAACAGCTCTTTAAGTTTGATGAGGCATCATGTGAGCTGTGGGGTCTAAAACAGTAACTTGGTATCTCAAGATTTGGCATTTTAGGGAAAATAAGATCCATTCCTGTATTAACCAATAACTAATATTTTCAATTTTTTAACATTTATTTATGTATTTATCTTTTTATTTGTTGTGATTTTTCAAGCCGCTAGGTCTGGGAACCAAACTGCAGTCAGTTGTGTGGGAATCCATTGCCCTAGCCAGGGAGCTACCCATTGGCCCAATAACTAATATTTATTGACTGTTTTTGTATATTATCTCATTTAATCATTCTGTCAGAGGCCCTGGAGGGTTTTGTTGTGGTAGTAAAGTGCCCCTCAACACCAACCGTTCATTGATTAGAACTTGTCATATCACTCTATTAAACAAGAAGTATAATCTTTCCATGTGCTCAGAGAGTAGAAAGTCAGAAACAGATGGTAAAAATATGGCTTAAGTTTGTCCTTCTAATCACCAAAAATGTGATTCACTCCCCTTTCTGCAGACCACATATACTCATCCTTTACCCAGAGGAGACGTCCCTCCCTGCCCCTGCAAATGTCCCATCAACATACCATCAAACTCCAAGTCCAGGATTTTTGCATAATGTGTGCTAGACTCTACCTCAGGTCCAGGTGCGAATTAGAGACTTACACCCAAATCCAGCGTCTAACAGACTTCATAATAACACTCCCATTCAGAAAGGAAAGAGAGGAGCAACAGCTGGCAGTCACCGGCTCGTAGCAGTTCCAAAATCCCACTGGGCATTCACTGGAGGGTCCTCTTCACTGTGGTGGCCCCTGGTTCTTTGGAAGAGCTTCCCAGTGTATTACGTTCTGTGGCCTTTAAGTCCTCCATAGGAAATTAGTCCTTTTCCTTTTACTCTTTGGCTTTATCTGAAGGTCAAGAAGTTTTCTTAGCTTGCTTCTCAGCTAGAGAAGGTTGAGGGCCCAAAGCCTCTGTTATGTAAGCATGAGCTTAGAGTTTCTTAACATTAAAGCTCTCTGAAAGTTTTAGCCAGCTTCATATGTCTTTGATTCTAGTCCTTTCCATTTGGCCATAGCCACATCCACAGTCCTTTGATACTCAAATATCTTAGATTTTAGGTAGTTCTTTGCTTTCTTATATTCAGAAATAAAGAAACATAGCTAACTTTCTTTTTTTCTTTCTCATGGATTAATTCCTAGTATCTTGAGCCTAACAGACTTCAGTAAGAAAACTATGTAATTAAATAATTTCTTCAAACCATTTTTGTCCAGTTAAAAGGATATGGTGTGTAACATGTAACTCATTCAGAGTTTTTAAGCTATAGATGTGCTTTATTTGACTCGTGTTGTAAAACTAAGTCTTAATTGATCTTTGTCATTCAAAGCATATCTAAATTTTCATTTTATTTTGTGGTTCAGGGTTGAAAAGCAGCTTCATCTTCCATTTTTAAAAACCCCCGAATTTGTGACTTTTTCTATTTTCTTTTAATCCTGCTTGTAAACTTGCGATCCTTTGAACTCACTGTAATAATTTAGTCAATAGCAACCATTACAATCAATCTCTTCTGTTAAAACTGCAAATTAATTTAGAACACTGTTGATGTTATTTCAGTGATCATTGTACTATATATGTGTGTTTATACATACATATATATGTGTGTATATATATATGTGTGTATAATATGTGTGTATACATACATATATATGTGTGTGTGTGTATATATGTGTGTGTGTGTATATATATATATATATATATATATATATATATATACATATATATATATTATTATTATTTAGAGAGGAATATTTTTGCTGTAGGGAGTGTGCACTTGCCAGAGAGATGGAGAGACAGAAAGTGAGAAATCACCCCACAAACGGGATGGCCATGCCGCAATCCCTTCTCCTCCATTCTCCTCTTGGGATTTTGGGCACGCATACCTGCCTGGCATGAGTTTCAAGCCTTTGGATCTGGGACTTGAACCACGGTCAGCATGTTCCAACACTTTAACTACTATACCACCTGCTGGGCCCTGTACAAATTATTCTGCCACTGCATAACATGGATTACTATCTCTACAGCCTCCTCACTATCTCGTACCTGACCTTTAAGTTGACAACATTCTTTTAGGGTTTCTTTTTCTTTTTTTCCTTCCTTCCTTTCCTTTTATTTTTTAACAGCAACACCTTGCCTCAATACCAATTTTGAATTAGTCAAGGATAAGGTTGATTTTGCTGCAGTAATATCTATGTCCTGAAATTTCAGTTGTTTAACACAAATAAAAGCTTATTTTTTTGCTCATGTGATATTACAATGCAAATTGAGTGGCTTTCCTGTAGAGCTTTCCGATTGAGCTTCCATTTTCGTTTCAGTGGAACATATCTGAGGTCTCTAAAAGTCATCTAAAGCAGGTTAATGGTGAAGAATTTGTGTGATCCAGGGGCTTCTTTCTACGACTTTGCTGTAAGAAGGTCATCCTTACTGTAGAGTTTGAGAATAGACTGCAGGGAAAAGATGGGAGGCCCTTCTAGGTTTTTAGGGAAAGTGTAGACTGGTGGGTGGCTGCTGTGATAGGGATGAAAGTGAGTAAAGGGATTTAGAGTGCCAGGAAGCTAGAGAGCTGGGGGAAAATAGAGACGACTAGAAAGGAAGTGATGGAGTGAGGTATCATGGGCCAGGGCCTGCAGGAACCCCAGAGAAATGCATGTCAAGAACTTTTAAAGTTCTCCACTCTGTGGAGGGTGTTCATCTCCCTCTCTCTCTCTCTCTCTCTCTCTCTCTCTCTCTCTCTCTCTCTCAAGTGTATGTATCTAACTTCTAGCATTAATATGGGGGAAAAAGAACTAATGGAGCAGAAGACCACTTGGGACAGGAACACAATAGGGTGAAGCACTTGGAGGGAAAGACGTCTCCGTGTTGTTATTTTAGGTTAACTTAAGAAGGCCCATAGCTTCATTGTAAGTGGTTAGGTCGCTGGTATAAACAATATCTTTATTTTAGGATGTGCAATTCTCCTGCTAAGTGCAGAAACAAAGGAGTGCAGGGAAGTATAACACAAAACTATGTTTATCCAAATGATTCTATCAGAAATCTTGGCACAGTTCAGGGTTATCTCCTTCATGTCTTTCTCCAAATTGAATAAGTTATTTTAAGAAATATATTCACTTTTTGATATTAGAACACATTTAGAAAAATAATGGAATCTTCTTTTAAACATATAAATATATTTCTAACTTCCTACATATTTTTTTTAGTTCCCTTTCAAAATATTTTTTTTACTGGAATCTAGTCTACTTTTCCTTCATCACAAACATGACTCTAAGCATGTGGGTTTCCCCAGTGATCCCCCAAGGCCTGATTAGCATCTCAATTTCCTTCTTAATAAAAAATCCAATCAGGAGCCACTTAATGTTCCTGATTGGGTTTTTAAGTACAAACAAAACAGTGGTACAAGTTAAGCTGTGTAAGAAGCGCAGGGGAGACACCCAGAACCACTTTAGAAAGAGCAAGAACAGGATTTTGTTTTAATTTCTTTGCTTTCCACAGGCTACAAACCTATGCAGGGCTCCCATCTTGGGGTGCCCAATGTGCACATTTACATTCTTTAATGCATAAGACCCAGCTTCAGAGTGATCTGAGGGAGCATTCTGGGAGCTAAATAAAAGAGGCCAGACCTGTAGGGGACCATTTCTTCTTTAAAGGGAGCCAGAGAAAGAAGAAAGAAACTTGGAATGCTGAAATGATAGTAGTAGCATAGAATGGAAGGTGAGAAGTGACTCAAGGCCTAAACATGGGCAAACATTACAAGCGAAGTGATTGTAGCCAAAGGTTAGGGAAAAGGTGATTTGTAAAGTCAATTCTAACTCATTTTATGTTGTTGACTTCTTGAAAGGGACCTATGTTTTTCAAAGAAGTGCTGGAAATATGAACTTACTGAATATTCTGGGGTTTTGTTTTATGTTTGTTTTCATAAATGACAGTATACTTGCTACTCTCGGGTATGTGTGTGTGTGTTTGTGCATATGCAGACAAGTATATGAGTGTCTGTGAGTTTGATGTTGTATTTAAATTTTTTTTTGAGAGGTTTTTGCTATAGGGCATGTGTGCTCACCAGAGAGACAGAGAGAGACAGAGAAACAGAAAGCAAGAAATCACCCTCCAGGGGGGATGGCCACACTGCAATGCCTTCTCCTCCATTCCCCTCTCGGGATCTTGGGCATGCATGCACACGTGCCTAGCATGAGTTTAAGATACTGGGTCCAGGACTCGAACAGCGGTCGGCTACATGTGAGACCAACTACATAACCATTATGCCAACTGCTGGTCCCAATGTTTAAATTTTATCTATGATCCATGGTTGACAAAATTTCTTGAGAGATGCACTTAGATAAATTTTCTTGATTATATGTACTTGACCGAAATTAAATCCATCTCATCTTTGCCAGACTTAATTATCTTATCTGTACAAGAGCCTGGAATAGATGAAAAGTTAATTTGGGCATCTAGAACTTTTTGCCCTTAAATTATCTGAGATTTTTCTTGTCCCGTCAATATCTTGTAAATACAGCTAGTTCATCGCAGAGATTTCCTAGTTGCCCACAAACTATCCTGAGAAGTAGAGGCTTGGGGAAGGAAAAAATACATATCTTTGGCTTGGCTATGATTAGTAGCTAATAAATGAAAAATGGAAAAATCCAGATCTCTATGGTTTGGGATAGAACAACCATTTCATTGTATTTGTACCAACCAGAGCCTAGCATAAATTTCAATATAGAGTCAGACATCCTGAAGACCAAATCATAGTTTTCAAACTATATCATGACATACTGTCAAAGTCTGGTATAAACAGGGAATAAGCATTCGTCTTGCCTCTTATGTGATCGCTACAATAGGAAGTAGGGTTAGCCCTTCCAGAGTACATGTGAATATTGGTTAGGAGGAAATGAAGGAATTTTTGTGGTGGCAAGAAACAGCCAGGCTAAGATAGAAGTATGTAACAAAGAATCTACATAGAAAGAACCCGAAGTTGGCTAAATTAGCATTATGTAATAATATAAATTGTCATTAAATTAGTATTTGCTTCATTTTCTGTATAAGAACTTTTCCTACTTTGAAGGTGGCACCCCAGAGCCTCATCTTGAATATGAAAGCTGTACTGTGGGAGACCATCTATTGGCATGTATTTTAAGATACATTGCACACGTTCTTCTAATTAAAAGTAAATCAGTCTTGGGACCAGCAGTTAGCGTAATGGCTATGTCGCTGGACTCCCACGTAGTCAACCGCAGTTCAAGTCCCGGACCCGGTGGCTTAAAACTTACGCCGGGCGCGTGTGCGTGCGTGCCCAAAATCCCAAGAGGAGAATGGAGGAGAAGGGATTGCGGCGTGGCCATCCCTCCTGGGGAGTGATTTCTCACTTTCTATCTCTCTGTCTCTCTCTGTCTGTCTGGCGAGCGCATGTGCCCTATAGCAAAAACCTCTCAAAAAAATAAAAAAGTAAATCAGTCTCATTGATTGAATTCTGTAATATCTTCAGATGCAAAAGGTTAATGTACATCCACATAAGCTTTTTAAATGATTGCTAATGTTGAAGATAATTACTATGTAGCCAGAAACAACTTCAGAGTCTCATTATAAACTACACTTAACCGTAAGTTACAATATTTGTATGTTTCAGGTGGCTGAACTTGTAACTAGTGAATTCTTTGAACAAGGAGATCGGGAGAGATCGGAACTCAAACTCACTCCTTCTGTAAGTTTATCCTTTCATTATCACTTATTTACCCTTTTAAATGACATTTTCAAAAATAACTCCAATTCATGACTTTAAGATGAGAAAGAGTGAGAATGGATTTGAGAAAGCACTCCTAAAAGTTTAAAACTTTAATTAAACTTAAATGCTAAACACTCTTATTCCCAGGTCTCTGATTAAGAGTGGTGAGCTACTTAATAAGCATTTCCTGAGCACCCAAGTAGGCATGAGGGAGGATGTGCAAAGTAGAATTTGAATAATTTAAAGCCCAGGGCTGGCATTTCTTAAATGCCTACTTTGGAACAGAAATACAGCAAAAATTAAAAGGCAAGCTGTCCAGCCTTCAGGAGCTAGGCTTTATTTTTCCAGTTTTGAACTTTTCAAAACCCCAAAAGCAAATCATTTCAAATCAGTTTCTTTTCTTTGTTTGCAAATAGGTTCTGGTGACTGGAATGTTGTGCATATTGGACTCACCCATTCAGTTATTATTTGAGAGTGCTTCCTGTAGCTTGAGATGATGCTGTGTTATGCTTCAGGATACAGGGGACATAAATGCCTCAATCACCACCCTCAAGGAGAGGCAGACTTGATTCCTAGTGAATGATTATAGCTTAAAGCATATAACCCAATGACTTTGAGAGTGGTACAGAGTGTTTTAAAGCCAGTAGTTTCAATAGGCTCAAGAAACGTTATCAATTGTCAAGAATGTATGTTTGTGAAAATTCAGGTCACCTGAATCTCGAACATTTGAAGGTATTAGACACTCTTCTTTGCTAACATTTAAAAGTAAAGCAGCAGAATTAGCTTCTAATTTGAGTGGTTCGACCTGTTTAAAAGTTTGAACTCAGTCTCATTAGTTTTCACTCTTTAATCAGTTGCTAATATATAAAAGGTCAAAAGACTATGTAGGTTGAAACATGTACCAATTATTTTAATTTTTCAAGGCAGTTTTCTAAATCACCACCAAAATGGTCATAAAAATATGTTAGATTGAAATATATATGGTCAATATGTACAACATAGTATAACCCAATGTCTCTCAGCTACCTATCCACATCAAATAAAGTTCTTTCTCCATTTTAAAAGCTGTTTCAGAGACATACTCTGAAGGGTTTACAGTGTCATGGTACCACAGATCATTTAATCAAATGGAAAAAAATACGAGTAAATTGCCAACATCAGTGGGCTGGCAGGTGCAGTGGTGCAACACTGAGGAGCTTTTATCTGCAGGCTTAGGTAAAGCACTTTCATAAATGAAACTGATTTTGTGGTGGAAACATACCTTTAAATTCTACTTTCTCCTCACAGAAGACTATTAATACTGTTTTCCCAGGAGAAACCTGGCCACCATGGCGGGGTTATCCCCCATTAGTCCTTTCCCAGCAATGTCTGGAAATGCATCCACACAGAGCTGATACCTGTTCTGTCCCTCATCCCTTGACATTGAGGTGTCATGATTCTAGAAGTGACCAGAATAACTTTGTGAAGGCAAAGGCTCATCTAGACCACAGCCAGAGGATTAATACTAGAAGCAGGGAGTCAGTTAATAACATACGCATGAGTACCTTCATGTGTCAAGTATGGAGCTAAGCACAGTGTGTCCAGCAATGAGCAAGACTCCAATTCCTTAAAGACTTCATCAACTGATATGAAATACAGACATCAAAAAAATAATATAATACTCAATTTCAAAATGCAGTAAAGCAAAAGCACAGGACAATATGTTATCTCATACTCATTTTTCTCTCATCAAATATTAGGAAGTGACTAGTCCAGAAAAAAACCCTTACAGTTATGGTCAACTGATTTTCAACATGGGTCCCAAGACAATTCAATGAAGGAAAAACAGTCCTTTCAACAAGCAGTTGAGAGATAACTGGATATCCATAGGCAAAAGAATGAAATTGGCCCTCCTCTGCCTCTCACTATACCTTTGAGTAAGTTCAAAATGGATCAGAAACCGGGGTAACCGGCAGTTAGCGTAATGGCTATGTCGCTGGACTCCCACGTAGTCGACCGCGGTTCGCGTCTTGGACCCGGTGGCTTACAACTCACGCCGGGCGCGTGTGCGTGCGTGCCCAAGATCCCGAGAGGAGAATGGAGGAGACGGGATTGCGGCGTGACCATCCCCCCTGGGGGATGATTTCTCGCTTTCTGTCTCTCTGTCTCTCTCTGTCTGTCCGGCGAGCGCACGCGCCCTATAGCGAAAAACCTCTCAAAAAAAAAAAAAAAAAATGGATCAGAAACCTAAACAGAAGAGATAAAACTATCAAACTCTAAAAGAAAACATAGGTACAAATATTCTGCATTGGATTTAGCCATAGTGTCTTAGATATGATATCAAAAATACAAGGGGCAAAAAGTAAAATGACCCAGAAGTTTTAGTTGGATTTCATCAAAATTAAATTTGTCTTTACCTGAATTCAAAACTTTTATAGCAAAGGACACTATGAAGAAAGTGAAAAGACAATCCACAGAATGGGAAAAATTACTTGCGAATTTATCATTTTCAACTATCTGATGTGGGCCTGGTGTCCAGAATATAAAAGAATCATTATAGCTTAACAATAGAAAGACAACTCAATTTCTAAAGTGGATAAAGGATCTTAATAGATATACCTCCAGAGAATATATATAAATGGTCAGTAATCACATGAAAAGATGCTTAAAATCATTAGTAATCAGGGACATACAAATTGAAACCACCACTGCATACCCATTTAGAAAGCTATAATTGAAGCCAGCAGGTAGTGTGGTGATTAAGGCACTGGACTCCCACATGGCCAACTGTGGTTCAAGTCCTGAACATGAAGGCTTTCTTTTTCACTTTCTCTGTCTCTCTTTGTACACTTGTACACATGCTCTACACCATATTAAAATAATAATAATAAACAAAACAAAATAAATAATTATTTTTAAATAGATAGTTATACCACAAAGACAGAATAACAAGTATTAGTGAGGCTGCAAAGAAATGGAACTTCATATATATACATATATAGATTTATTTTTTAAGAGGTTTTTGCCTTAGGGCACATGCAGTCGCCAGAGAGAGAGACAGTGACAATGAGAGGGAAAGTGAGAAATCACTACTCAGGTAGGATGGCCACACTGCAATCCCCTCTCCTCTATTCTTCCCCGAGAATCTTGGGCATCATGCACACTTGCCCCACATGCATTTCAAGCCACCAGGTCCGGGACTCAAACTGCAATGTGGGATCCAGCAATGTAACTGTTGTGCCCTCTGCTGGTCCCTGAAACTTTATATTTTGATGGTGAGAATACAAAATGGTGGAGCTACTTTGATAAACAGTTCAGCAATTCCTCAAAAATTTAAACAAAGAGTTACCATATAACCCAGAAATTCCACCTCTAGGTATATCTCCAAGAAGAAAAACTTGTACATAAATGTTTATAGCAGCGTTATTTATAATAACTTAAAGGTAGAAACAATGCAAGTATCAATCTAACTGATAAGTGAACAAATAAAATATGATATACAACAGAAGATCATCTGGCAATAAAAATGAACAAAGGGCCAATGCATGTTACATGGATAAACCCTGAGAACAATATGCTAAGTGAAAGAAGCCAGTCATGAAAAATCACGTATCATATGACTCCATTTATATAAAATGTATGGAAGAGGGACCAGCAGTTGGCATAATGGCTATGTCACTGGACTCCCATGTAGTCGACCGCAGTTCGAGTCCTGGACTCGGTGGCTTAAACTCATGCCGGGTGCGTGTCTGTGTGTGCCCAAGATCCTGAGAGGAGAATGGAGGAGAAGGGATTGCAGCATGGCCATCCCCCTGGGGGGTGATTTCTGTCTCTCTATTTCTCTCATTTCTCTCTGTCTTTCTGGTGGGCGTACGCGCCCTATAGCAAAAAAAAAAAAAAAAAAAAAAAAAAAAAAAAAAAAAAAAAAAAAAAAACACTCTCTAAATAAATTAATTAATTAAATGTACGGAACAGGCAGATCCACAGGGAGGGTATGGAGTTTCTTTTGGAGGCAATAAAAATGTTCTAAAATTGATGGTGTTGATGGCTGTGCAACTCTGTGAATAGACTAAAACGTTTTTTTAAAAAAAGAAGTAACTATATATTACTAAAAATAGAGTAATTCAATAAATGAGAAAATTTAAGAGAGTTATAAATAAAATAAAACAGAGTAACATTTACTAAAGGAACATCTGGGACCAAGATTCATGTAGTTCACAAGAGCTATCTCTTTGTCCAGCGTATTTCACAGTCTTCTCTGAATTCCAGTCTTCTTCCCTGATACTTCACATTTCATGTTGCAAGGCAAGCATGAGCAGAGCCTGTGGGACTCAGTGACCTTCTCCCTAACTGGAAAACAGATTCCCCAGATTTGGCAACTAGTGATTTCTTCCCCACCTATTCCCATTCTCACTCATAAGTCTGAAGGATATAGGCTTCTCCAACCTCTCTGGACCAAGGGGATGACTTGAATCTGTCCTCATAACCTATAAAGACAGCAAAATGATATGGATGCCACATTTTATGTAGAGGGAAGAAAAAAATCTACGCTAAACCAAGGACAGGAGTAGTTGCCCTACTCTCAAGGCATGTTGTAGATAGGTAGCCCAGTCTTCTAGAGAAGCAAGAGCACAAGGTAGCTTCTTAGTCCCTGGCCTTTGGAGTAGAACTGAAGATGCTTATTCAAGAAATACATTTTAACCCTTTAATTCTGATTTTTTTTTGTTCAATCTTTCCAGCAGAAATATGTCACTTATTTTTTTTAATATACTGAAATTATTTTCAACATTATAAAATCTAAATACTGGTGGGACCAGCAGATAGTGTAATAGATATGTCACTGGACTCCCATGTAGTCAATCACAGTTCGAGTCCTGGACCTGGTGGCTTAAATTCAATGCTGGGTGCGTGTGCATGCGTGCCCAAGATCCTGAGAGAAGAATGGAGGAGACAGAATTGTAGCATGGCCATCCCCCCGGGGGTGATTTCTCGCTTTCTGTCTCTCTCTGTCTTTCTGGCGAGCATACACTCCCTATAGCATAAAATCTCTCCAAATAAATAAATAAATAAAGTCTAAATACTAGGAATGAAGAGAGAATGGGTGCCTCTTACCAGTATCCATTCAAAACAGATAAATATTTAGGAATGTATTAAGTTCATAACCTTATTCAAATAGACACAATTTTCAAATCAATAGTCCACTCTGAAAATTTAATATAAATGTTTTTTATTTAAAATAAAATTCTTTTAAAAATCTTTTCCAATCTATCCCATTCTATCTCATCCTCTCACTATAGAAATAAAAGCCTGCATTATTTTTGTGGCTATAAACCATATCTCCCTCCCCTTGACTTGTACCCAATTCCCAGTGACCTGATGACTTGATTTAGTAGCAGTTACCTATATCTGAAGACAGATTTTGGCCCCAAGGAGTTGTGTGCTATAAAGTTCAAATAAATTCACTTACAAATCTCATAAAAAGAGGTGAAAATACTTTATTTCTTATCCTAGATAAAGGAAAAGAAAGTGCGTGCAAAGATTGATTGTGATTTGTGAAGTGTTCAGTTGGTAAAAATTGGACCATTGTGGCAAAGTGTCTGACAAAGCACCTGTAAAATACTCCAGTGTAATAAAGAAGGTTCTCCTCCCCTATTCTAGGCTATTTTTGATCGGAACCGGAAAGATGAACTGCCTCGGTTGCAACTGGAGTGGATTGACAGCATCTGCATGCCTTTGTATCAGGTAATCTTGATTTACGAGGGCCCAAATTTCCAGACTGAACCAGAAAAGAGTGTATGTAAGGCATTAATTTTAGGAGACTCTTCCCGGCTATCTACATTGCTGGGAACTCCGGTCCCTAAGGAGTTGGTACTAGCAAGCTGTAGACTTGAGTTGCCCACCACCTTCAAGGACATAATCTCCACGGGCTTCTCCATCTGTAAACCAACATGATATTATTATATTTTGTCTCAGAATTTCTCAAACTGTATCCCATGAAACACAAGCATCCAGTCATTGTTTAATAGTTATCTCTTGAAAAAGAGCTCACAGGTCCAATTACTAAGGACTCTCCCATGCACATTGAAATATCAATGGCTCAGAGTTCTGCACAAAAGAACCTGATCCCCACCGAATAGCTCAAATACATTTGACCATAGAAATCTCTTTTAACCTTCTACAATTTTTCTTTTACTTTATTAATATCATGAGGGATGTTTTCTGCTCTAACCCCATGACCAGGACCAGAGGTGATTGTAAAGCACCTTCCATCTCCAAAACCTGCCTGTCTCTGAGATGAATGTTACAAATCCTGATCAGTGAATTCTGAGTAAGATGCACTAATGATTTCTCGCTCTGCCTCCTGGCATGCTGGACCCTGCTCCTGGCAAGCAGATGAGTGTTGGCTTCAAATGGTTCACTCTCCATTGTTTGAGTACAGATTAGGGCTGGCATCAGTCAGCACTAAGAATTTGGTGTACACTGGCTTTTAACTCTCCTTCTAAGCATTTGCTTTCACATGTAAAACTGGGCAGATCTTTACCCCCACCTAGCTCAATCAAACTGAGCTGCTTTTCTAACTTCAAAGTGAGAAGCCTGCAAGGAAAGCAAAACCTCTTTAGTTTCTCACTCTATGAAACTCCATTAAAAATGCAGTATTGTTTTTTAAGAGCTTCACAACCATTAAGTTTCAACCTTTCTACAGTTCGTTTTCAGCATTTTCAGGAACTACTAAGCCCTGTCATAGTATCCTGGGGGGGAAAAAAAAAAAAAACTGGGATAGTGTCTTAAAGATGAAAATGTAATTTTTAATAACTAAAATAACAAAAGCATATTCATTTTTTGGTTTGATGTTATACATAATAGCAGAAAATCAGCCATCAGCCATATCGAGGTTTTTGTTTGTTTTGCTATAGGACGTATGTACTCACCAGAGAGAGGCAAAGAGGGAAAGTGAGAAATCACCTCCCAGGTGAGATGGGCACACTGAAATCCCTTCTCCTCTATTCCTCTCTCAGAATTTTGGGCACACACACACACACACACACACACACACAACTAGCATGATTATCAACCTGTAGGTCCAGGACTAGAACCACAGAGTTGCCATGCAGCATCCAGCCACCTGAAGCACCATGCCACCCGCTGGCCCCAAATTGAGTTATTAAGTGATCTAGAATTAGTCATTTTTATTGTCAATGGGGCATAATGTTTTTCATTATTTAGTTTATTAAATAATAATAAAATATTGGATAAAAACAATGAAGGATGATATACGCCTTATTATAAGGGGATCTTCAACTCTCTTTTCTTCTTGTCTGCTCCTCCCATCTTTGATGTCTCTGATTAAGCTAGGTCCCCATGGGTAAAGCCCACAGCTGTTGGGTCAGGTAGATCTTGCTTTGCTAAATTAACCTTGACTACCCACGTTGAATTAGTTTTTAATGTTATTCAGCTTCTTGTGAACACTTAGGGAAAAAATGGGATGAATACGTTATTCTCACATTATTAAATTTTTTTACTGTAGGTAAAGCTTAGGAGGATGAAGACATGCATTTGTGAGGCTGATTAATTTTGGATATTAGTTTGCGAAACTACTTTGGAGTGAACCCAAAGTCTACACACTCTTCCTATGTGATTAGTTACTATAAATCCTGGAAAGAACTCCTTTTGCATGTTAATTTTATTGTTTCATTATTGATTCACAATTGTTTGGGCTTATTTTCTACATCCTACTATACTTTGAAATCTTCAGGTTAAAAAGGAAGTTAGTTAAATTCAAACTGAAAGTAGTAGTTTCTAGAATTTAGCGAGTAAGGGTACCTCATGTATATATCATCCTGATTTTTCACATTTGTTTTACTTTACTACTTACCTGTGAGGTTAAACTGCTAATTTCCTCTGCAGGAAATGAACATGTAGAAAGGTTAAGTGGTACTTGCACCAAATGAGAGCTGTATCCTGCTTATCCATGATCTTTGCTTTAGTGCAGTAGCCTTTCTACTGCCCCACTCCACCCCTGATGGGAATTTTTTCCACCATTTTTTTCTCATTATTTAATGAACTAGGGAGAGGCAGTCTAAGAGGGATGTGGAAGGAACTATATTTATACTGCTGCTCTATCTTCTCATTTAACCAAAGATGAAAATCTTGCCCTTTTTTGACTTTTTACCACTAATTTTTAAAATCTTCCCTCTTTTTTTATTGTTCATAATAGGATACATGCCCGTACACCTAAAAGAAAGAGAGCAAGCACCATCCACTGGGTCTAGTCATGCTGACATGGGATATTGATGTTGGTGGGTCCAATACACAGTGTAGAAACAGCAATGAACTCTATTCTTTGTTTTGCACTAACAAAGAATTAGAGACAGACACAGAGAGGGGATAGAAAAACAGAGTTCGTTGAAAAATTAAAAACAGCTCCCAGGCAGCAGGGAGGGCTCCCAGAAAATAGGTTGCCTACTTGGGACTCTTATCCTAGCCAAGAAGGACTTGTTTGCTTTCTGTCCCAATGGGGGTCACATGTTAGATATATCATTCTGTATATTTAGGTAGCTATATATTTAGATAATTTCTGATAAATTATTGCCAAATCAGAGCTTCAACCCAGAGACAATTATTTAGTAGTCAATGCTTGCTTGAGTCTTTGTTCAAGACCTTTGGGCCCTAAAACCCATTACCTAGGTTCTAGAATGTAGTGGGGACATGAAAAAAGCTATCTAGGTTAATAATTAAGTCATTGCTGCAAGCCATTTCTTGTGAGCGAGCAGTTCCTAGTGCAAGCTTGACTACTGTGCCTCCATCTTTGGGCCTTGTGTCCTGACTACCTAATTTTTAGGGTTCTATCTCCTACCTCAATACCACAATCCCCTTCCTCTGTCCTCCAGCCCGATAGATCTTGTGTTCTCAGGTGCTTGCCTACTGTATTTCAAGCTGAGCAGTCAAGGATACAAAACTGTGGTTGCCAAGTGAGGTCCAGCTTTTCTTGGCCATATATTACCACTGCAACACAAAGCTGGACCCAAATCTTGTGATTTAATTTATAAATTCTTCACAAGCCTTTGAAACAAACCTTTCAAAGATCCCTCAACTGAAGCTATGTAGAATGAGTCTAAGTATCCTCTCTGAGGATCCCTGTTTTGTTTCTTCTCATACATTAAGGGTCCCCCCAACCACCTATTTAACTGGGTAATTGCGCATTAACTGTTGTGCTCCAGAAATGAAATGGAATCAGTCCGTGGGCAAGGATAGCTATTAGTGGAAAGACAAAACTTTGAAGAAATGACAAACAAGGAAACTCACTGAAGTGACTCTTGCCACTGAGATAAATCATCTGAAGTCATTCAGGTTGTTGCTGAAAGGCTAGTTTTGGATACTGAACATAAAAACACAATAACAAAGAAAATAGAAAGCAAATGGGAAGTAAGCGGGTAGCAGAAATGCCTAATGTAATTGGTTCAAAATGATGTAGTCAAAATATAAAGCATGCAAATCCAGTTCAGCCTTGCTAAATTGGCCTGAGTATATGACAAAGGGATACAGAATAGCACATGTTTAGACAAAGATTATCTCCTCTTATGGTCAAGATCCTGATTTCAAGGTGGGGAAAGCTTGGATGGCAAGAAACCTCATAATGAGCCTGAGCCTGAGAGTCTTGGAGAGAGCTGGAGTCCTCCTGCACGTGGAGCAGGGTAGAGAGATGGAGTCCAGAGAAGGCAGAAGCTAGCCAAGGGCCACCACAGCTGGAGACTGCAGTGCACAGTGCACAGAGGTTGGTTGACCAGGTGGACATGCAGCTGGGCTGCAGATATAGACGTAGTAGATTTAGTACAGCTTTCTGACTTCATTGACTTTCATTGGGTAATTCAGCTTTACTTCATGGTTTTAAAGGGTTGTGCTTGTCAAATATCAAATAGATAAGCACTTTCTGCTTGTGGTCCTGTTTGCTGCATTTCACCTCTCCTCCAAGCAAGGGGTAGAAATGACTGCCACTCTCAGTGCCTGAAGGGCTGTTTATCTGTGTGCCCAGATGGGAACCCACACTGGTACATTTAAACATCTATTGCATTTAAAATCAAGTCTCATTTCTGGAATAACTTCAATTTCCTATAACTTGTGACTATGTTCAGGAAAAACCACAAGGAACTCATCCTTCTTCAAAATGTATTTATTAGGATGTTACCTAAGTAATCTAATGATTGACCAAAAGCGACTGCCAGAAAATATATAAAAATATATAAGTAAAGTAGAAAAACCAATGTGTGGGCCCTCTTTATCGTATGTATTGTAAACCAGAGAGGCTGGCTGATTCTAGCTCAAGTGAAGAAAGAGAGTATGGAACTGAGGCATTTTTAGCTCTCACAATGTGCCAGGTGGGTAGACACATGCAGAAGACAGTCCCAGATCCATGGACAGTTAGATGGGACACATTTATAAACTAATGTTTATATGAGTATATATAATAGTTCTTTGTCATCTTTCAAACCTTGTTCCAAACTTTTCCTGTAAAACAGCAAGCAAGAAAGAAATGGTCCTAACAAACGGAAGTCGTGATTTATCTGTGACAGCATTTTAATCAGGAAGCATATAGGAAGCCAGGAGTGGGCAGGGAACCATCAAAGCATGTTCCCCAAGAGACGACTAACGCCCTGGTTAGTTAGCTCCCTCCTAGCAGGGTATCTCGGAGGAATACATTGACATCTGATTCCCGTGCTTTCTGCTGTCTTTGCACCCTGCTGGGGATCCATTAGCCTGCTGCTCAACATCTTTGGGGGAAAAAAAAAGAAAGAGGAAGAATAAGAAAAAAAGACACCATCAAACTTTGAAGTTTGTTGTACCAGCCTTAGGGATAAACAGAAACCCTGATGTCACAGTATCATTCCGAGCATCTCTTTGCAATAGCAAGAGTTTTTGCCCTTTATTTTCATTCTCAGCTTCATCAAACCTCAGCATACCTAGAATGTCAATGATGCACAGAGGCATTATAAATCTTCTTTTTGTTAAGGATTGAGGGATTTAATTTTTATTATGTACATAATCCAATTTTCAGCTCATCTCAAACTGGTTTTATTTATTTATTTATTTTGGAGTGGATTTTCTCACAGGCAATGTAAAAGTGCTCGACCTTAAGTGCATCTAGCCAGAATAATGCTCTCTCCATTAAGGGAAGGAAATTTGAGAAAAAGTAGGCCTTTTTATAAAAATGTCTTGGATTTATGCAATACACCCAGCTGATGATGTTAAGATTATAGTAACTTTTGGGACCAGCAGTTAGCATAATGGCTAGCTATGTCGCTGGACTCCCATGTAGTCGACTGCGGTTCGAGTCCCGGACCTGGTGGCTTAAAACTCACACCAGTCACATGTGCGTGTGTGTCCAAGATCCCGAAAGGAGAATAGAGAAAGGATTGCAGTGTGGTCATCCCCTCTGGGAGGATTTCTTGCTTTCTGTCTCTCTGTCTCTCTCTGTCTGTCTGGTAAGCACATGCGCCCTATAGCAAAAACCTCTCAAAAAAAAAAAAAAGATTACAGTAACTTTTGACTTTTGTTCTGTCTTCAGTTGTAATGGCCATTTTGGGAAATACATTGTACCTGATGCAATATTAATATGCTTTCTGAAAAAAAATGTGAAAAATCGTTTAAAATATACTCAAAATTTTAGTAACCGGTATTAGAAATTGATAAACTGGAGAATATAAGGTACTTCTCAAGGACAAATTCTCTGGATATTGATAAAAGAACTTTAAAAACAACTCAGTGTTCCCCAGGTGGTTCATGACTTTGTCCAATTTAAGAAAAGAAGATGAAGTAATGAATTATAGAGTGACTAATTAGCGTATAAGATCATTTTCTCCTTAAAAGTCTATAAGCAATAAGAATGAGGTTAGAGAGAACTTCATCAGATATTTAAAAAAAAAAAAGATACCAATCAAATTGGCTTCTCATAAGCGTTTTCTCTATGACATGCAGTATTCTTGTGGATGAAAGAAAGCAGTAGTTGAGGCTTGATTTCAAATTTGTGATTATAAGAGAAGGGCATATACGGAATGACATCATATATAACTCAAAAAAACTCAGAAAGAAGGGGAAAAATGTATATATTCTCTATGATTGATCTGTCCGGCTCCATCTTTTCTTGGTAATAGGGAAGAGGTGGTGGAAAAGTGTCCAGGAACTGGTACTTAACTTTATGGTATCTTTGTCTCTTGTGATGAAAACAGAGTTTTTGGGGTGACTAAAATTTGAACTGGTCCCTGTCAGAGCTAGTTCTTCTCCCCAGCTGACTTCTATGTGTCAGGGGGGATGTACCTCTGGTTGTGACCAGTTAGTGACTTTCATTCAGGGAGAAGGACCCCTGACACACAGCTGCCTTCTGGATCTTACTGGGTTCACCAAGAGATGGCTGCTCAGGACTCTGAGTGTGGTGTCGGGAGGCCTCCGTGTGGCACTGTGGGTGTGATGAGCATATTTGCAGGCTCTGGATGCTAGCTCTGGCTGCTGAAATCTATTGTGTTTGTAGTAACCTCCTAAGGCAAGTGTCCTCCCTTGCCCTCACTAACTTCCTGGTCAGGACTAATCAGCTGGTTCTTGCAGCGTGTGCTTAGTCCCTCTGGGGCACCCATGAACTCCTAGCTACTCTCTCTTCACCCTGATGCCCACGCAGCCTCCTTTTTAGTATGTTGCCTAGGATGTGCCAGCCTGCTCTAGGAAAATTCTGTGACTGCCCTGAATCAGGCTCTGAGATTGGAGAGACAAGCTTTCCCCCAACGTCCAGGGTTTGACACCCAAGGAATGTGGGGCCAGGACACTACCTTCTGATCTCTCGCTCCTTCTCATTCCCACTTCTGCTTTTCTTTTTTTTCTCTTCTATGCCTCCTTTTCCATCCCTCCTTTCCTAACACCCTCAGAGGAAAAACTTAAGTTTCCTTTTTCTTTCTGGTGGGAATTCTCCTTATATGGTCTCCTCTATGAATTCCCTACTAGAGATTTGTAGTAAAACCTGATGATCTTACTTAGCTCGACTTGGTTCTTTACAGGGACAGAAGAGTTCTGCAATTCACAGATCACTGTTTTTGTGGTGAGCAAGGTGATATACAGTGATATGGAGGATGATTCTCCCTCAAAGCTGTATAATGACAGCTTACTATTTCTAGCTAGGAACTAGCATTTGCCTGAAGGAAGGAAGCCCACTGAATTAATGAGTAAGAAACCACAGGCGTCATGATTGAAACAGAATGAAAAATACATTGTTTTAATATTTTCAAATTTTAGTCCATGTTAAATATACTATACCCAAATCTGAGTGGTGATAGTAAAATCTGTTTTTCTTCAAAAAAAATCTGTATTTTTGTTTTTCTTTAGATTTTTTGCCATAGGGTACATGTGGTCACTAGAGAGAGAGAACATGAGAAAGCACCCCTCCCCCACCATGGGAACAGCCATGCCAAAATCCCTTCTTCTCCAGTTTCCTCTCAGGATTTTGGGCACGTGCACACCTACACACCCTGTGTTTTGCTTTTTGGTTTTTTTTTTGTTTTGTTTTGTTTTGTTTTGTTTTGTTTTTTTTGAGAGGTTTTTTAGCTATAGGGCGCGTGCGCTCACCAGACAGACAGAGAGATACATAGAGACAGAAAGCGAGAAATCACCCCCCAGAGGGGATGGTCACGCCGCAATCCCTTCTCCTCTATTCTCCTCTCGGGATCTTGGGCGTGCACGCACATGCGCCCGGCGTGAGTTTTAAGCCACCGGGTCCGGGACACGAACCGCGGTTGACTACGTGGGAGTCCAGCGACATAGCCATTACGCTAACTGCTGGTTCCCGCACCCTGTGTGTTTTTCAAGCATGCTTTGTGGGTCCAGGTCTCAAACCACAAAGCCATGTGGGACCCAGCAACCAAACCACCATATCATCTGCTGGCTCCCTCAAAAAGTATCCTATGTACTATTAGTCAAATACAAATAACAGAGAAATATAAATATTCCAAAATGTCAATTGTATGTAATTTTCAAGCCTTTGCATGACAGCACTGCAACCTACCTTCCAAACTCTTGCCAAAATGATCTTACAAAAAAAAAAAATAATAATTAATTAATTTAAAAAGGCCCCAGTCATGGTGGCACAGACAGTAATGTGCCAGACAATGGAGCTAGGAGCCACAAGGCTACCACACTTCAAATCCCCGGTCAGCCTGAAACATACCGGGCATGTACATAAATGTTCAAAATCTAATGGGCTGAAGGACCCGACAAAGGAGATGGTAGGATGATCAGAGAATACCCCTTACCCTTCTCTCTCTCTCCATTTCTATGTGCAGACGTGCTCTACCACGAATAAAGAAAAAAAATCTGATCACTGCCTCCACCTGCATTAAACCTCATATTACTACCATCATCTATAAGATCCTTTCCGGGTTCTTTGGTTTAGCACTCAAGGGCCCCTCATCCAACCTCTTGACCTCATCTATCACCTACCAACTTCTTCAGCTAGCACAGACCTCATTAATGCTTTTCTCTGTCTTTGCTAGCTTTATTTTTTTTTTTATTTTTTTGAGAGAGAGAGAGAGAGGAGAGAGATTTTTTTGCTATAGAGGACATGTGCTTGCCTGAAAGACAGATAAAATGCAAAAATTGCACCCTCCACCCCCAGGAGATGGCCACACCACAATCCTTTCTCCTCCATTCTCCTCTTGGAATTTTAGGCATGTGCACATACACACACACACACACACCTGGCATGAGTTTCAAACTGCCGAGTTCAAGGCTCAAACCACTGTCAGTCATATGCGAGTCCAGCAACATAAGCATTACGCCATCTACTGGTCTTGGCCTTCCCTCTTCTTTCTGCTTGGAAGATTTCAGTTCAAATGGTCACTTCTGTTAAATCTCTACTCAACATTCCATGACATTCTCTCCATCTCTTTCTCAGTACACATAACACTCTGAATGGTGGTTATCTGTCCGTCAGTCTCTCTTTCCCATTAAACTGTTTCTTGGGACCACCATATTCCTGGTATCTAGCATAGGGCCTAACACATTAGAGCTGCTCAGTAAACATTTGTTGAACAAATGAATGAAAAACAGAAAAATAAATGACAAAATGCAGTACCACAGAATTACTCAGAAGCAGTAGAATGTATGAAAGATTATAATGTCATTTAAAGTTATCACCTATAAATATATAAAATCTTTCATCAGCATATGTACTATTATATTCTTGCCCATAATCTGAAGTATATGACCTATGATATCTTTTTAGAAAGTGGTTTAGTTCTCATCATGGTTGAATTGGCCCTTAATTCTACTGTAAAGGACCAGTTTATAGCCATGAATTTTTCAGAGCTTTGACTTTTTCAGCTAGGAAACATATTAAATTTTCTTTTATCGAGCATTTTCAGAAAATGTAGTCTTCTAGTTATTTTTAGATCAAGCTAGCATATATCATCCACAGATTTTAAGAAATTACATTGTATTTGTGTACATATGATTCCAAAAAACTTATAACACAATAAAACATACCGAATTTATCATAATTAGGATTTAATCTTTCATTGACTTGGAAGACTCTCATATCCACCATTGCCTAGTACTCATCAATACAAAGACCAGATAATAGTGCACTCTGTAGGATGAAGTCGGAGTAGCAGATAGGGCTCATGAATCAAAGGACAGTTAAGTTCATGTCAGTTTCTACATCATGCATAATACTTAGCAGGTAAAGATATCCCACACTGTTATTACATCTCAAAATTCTTCCCGAATATCTGATATGCCAGAATGCTTGACTTTATGGATAATTTTCCACCTTCAAAAATTAGTTCAACCTGATAAAGCAACCAACTCTATGCACACTTTTGTGCAAATAAAATGGATTTTAATTTATTTTATACAACTTTTAAAAAATGATTCTTAAGACGGTAGTACTTAGTCTATTCCAATTCGCGTTTTATGGGCCCTAAAACTTCCATCATGAATCCCTATTAAAATGATGGAATTTGCTGAAAAAATGTGATATACTCCCCAGTAAGGCTCTCGAGAATAGAATTTAAATAATATCTACTTCTCCTTATCTATCTGACCAACATAATTTTTTGGACAAACTTTTGCTATAGGGTGAGTACGTTCACTGGAGACAGAACGAGAGAAAGTGAGAAATTACACCCCAGGGGGAATCGCCACGCCTCAGTCCCCTCTCCTCCATTCTCCGCTTGAGATGTTGCACAACCACGCACACATGCCCAGCGTAAATTTCAAGCCACCAGGTCTGGGACTCGAACCGTGGTCAGTCATGTGGGAGTCCAATACCTTAACCACCATGCCACCTGCTGTCTCCTCATAAATAACTCTTTAAAAAGGTGCGGGGACGTATTTCTGCTTTGGAATCATCAAGGTAAAGGTCATGTAACCCCATGTCTATATAAGGCTTAGAAGATTGTCTTTACTAAGTTATGTTCCAGTTCCTCTAGAGAGCATATTTTATAAGCTGATTTATCACCTCTTCATGGCTCTCTCTTCTTTCACTCTCTGCAGAAGAGAAAGAAAGGACATGAAGAAGGAAGAGAAGGGAGAAAAGGAAGGAGGGGAGGAGAGGAGAGGAAAATTGCCTTCTTCTCCCCACTGGGATCTAAATAAAGGCCTATTTTAATGATTACTTTTTGCATTGCAAGCACCTCTCCAAAACTTCTGCAATTCAATGTTCATTTAGAAGGTCACCATATTTTGAGCTCCTGGGTGGTGAGGCATAAGATAAATATATTGTTATGCTGTTGCCAAATCTGTACTACTTTAAATATTTTCTGAGAGAATTCAAGGAGTACTACTGGGTCCTCAGTTCTCACTTCCCTTAAAGTGATCAGAGCTTCAACTTACAAATAATAAATAAATCCCTGAAAGCACATTGCCTCTTCATAGTAACCGGATGCTCTATGATATTGTGATTGGAGTCAGGCACTCAGCCACAGACAGCATTCAGCACGGCAGCCTAACAGTTGTATCTGTTAGCCAGATGGGCCTGAGTTTTGGGAAAAGAAAGTTATTATTAGAGTCCTACAAATATGAGTGCCTCCTTATGCATACTTTTTCAGTAAGTAACCATTTATTAAGTACTATCTGTATTGCCATGGGATAAAGGCTTAAATTTTAAAGTTTGCAACATGCCTTTTTTTCTTTTTTAGTTTGCTAAAGGTCATGCGTGCTTGCCAGAGAGAGACAGAGAAAGGGAAAAAGAGAGAGGGGGAAATCGCTCCCCATGGAGGATGTCCACATTGCAATCCCTTGTCCTCCATTCTCTTTTCAGGATTTTTGGCAGGTATGCATATGCTTCTGGTGTGTTTTTTCAAGCCACCAGGCTTGAGACTGGAAACACTTAGCCATGTGGGATCCAGTTGCCTTAACCTCCACACTAGCTGCTGGCCTAACAAAGTGTTTTTATATACAGAATTGACTTTAACCCTAACTCTGTGAAGGAAGAAAATACTTCATTTCAAATCCTGTAATACCTCAAGTTCTAATGTTTACAAATGAGAGACAGAGCTCTGCAGAAGCTAATGGACTTAGAACGAAGCAGTGAATCCAAGGCAGAGCCAGAATTCTAAAACTAAGTCTTCTCGGTCTTACTATGCTGATTTTTTTCACTATACTCTCCTGAGGACATGAAAAGTGATTTCATTCCATCCAGCAATACTTTACCATTGTAAACCTCCCATTTACAAAATGGAATTCTAAATCTTTCAGAGGGGAGGGTATAAGGACCTGAGTAGAGATTCCAGAGAGAGAACCTAGATAATTAAATAAACTAATGGATTCTGTTTAGCTGAGTGCTACAGAAAATTTTCTGACAAATATTTTTTGTCAAGTTGTAATTGATCTAACACTTAAACCTATCAAATGGGTTGATGGCGCCAAGTAAATATTACTTCAACTACTTCATTTTCCCATCTGTCTGAGAATCCCACTAATATTATAATCATCGGGGAATTTTCAAAAAATAAAAACACCCTTGTGCAATGGGCAATATTTTGAGAAGCATAACAGAAATAGCCTAGATTGCCTTAAACAAACCATTAGTAGAAATGTAAATGTTGACTCTGTTAGTGAGTTCTCAGAAGGAAACAAGGAGACAGTAAAGAAAACATAAACACCTCAGAGAATAAGTCATCACGAACAGACTGTTCAGAGAAATACAAACTGCACATTTTCTTATTCTTGTGTAACTTCTTCAGACCACTGTCCACATGCAAACACATTGTTCCAGATACACTTTGGTCACTTAACCTGAAGTTCATAACATATTTCCATGTTCCCCTATCATGTTAGTATTATTATTATTATTATTATTATTATTATTATTATTATTGGAGAGGTTTTTGCTAGAGGGCATGTGCGCCTGCCAGAAAAAGAGAGACAGAGAGATAGAAAGCGAGAAATCACTCCCCAGGGGGGATGGCCATGCCGCAATCCCTTTTCCTCCGTTATCCTCTCGGGATCTTGGGCACGCATGCACACGCACCCGGCATGAGTTTAAGCCACCGGGTCCAGTACTCAAACCGCAGTTGGCTACATGGGAGTCCAGCGACATAGCCATTATGCTAACTACTGGCCCTATGTTTGCATTATTCTTTAAAACAGAAGCTTATATTCCAATTAGTTGATTTATAATATATTTGATCATTTTCTACTTTTTCTCTCATAGAAATCATTCTGAAATGAGTACCTCTGATCAATATTTTATTGACTTATTTAATGCTATTACCTGTGATTAGAAGTAATAAAGTTCCATTTCTTTAAAAAATATATATAAACTCTCAAAGAAATAGAATGTGAGTAAAGATACCTTCAAATATTGGAAACTGGAAAGGAGGTAACATCCCAGAATCTCTGCAGAAGGGAACAGCAATAGAAAGTTGGGTGATTTTTCAGAAGGACCTCCCGATAGACTCCAGGCTTAGAAGGGCCAGGTAGTCAAAGATAGGCATACTAGTTCCTAGGGCTGTCATAAAAAGTATAGCAAACTAAGCAGCTTAAAACAACAGAAATTTATTCCCTCATGGTTCTCGAGGCTATACTCCAAGTGTCAGTAGTGCTGGTTTCTTCTGAAGCCTCTATAGGAGAACATGCCCATGCCTTTCTTTGAGCTTCTGGATGCAATCCTTGACAGTCCTTCACTTGTACATGCATCAGTCTAATCTCTGCCTCTGTCTTCACATGACATTCTCCCTTGTGACTCTATGCCTTCACATGAACTTTTTTTCTCTTTAAATATTTATTGTAGTTTATGGTTTACACATAATCATTACACATCTTTGTAGGGTACAAATGGTCTTTAAAAGCATGAATAGTTGTGTAAAAAACAAGTTGAGGATATAAGAATATTTACCACCTTCAACATTTAACATTATATTATGTTGTGAACATTGAAGACCATTCTAAGGGTTATTCTGCAAGTATGTACTGAATTGTCTATGATGTTCTTTACTGTGAGGTATAGTTCTAAAGAAAAGCATACTGATTAAAGATCAGATGACAGAAGATCTCATAAATTAATAAAGGCAATCCTAATACAGTCAATGAAAGAAAAAAATGTAATGTCCATGTAGAGGACTGTGGGAGATAAGAGTTTATAATATGAAAAATATCTGCAGGTATTAATCATTTGTCCAGTTAGAGATAGGTAAAATTGTACATAATAATAGCTCATTAGGAAGAGATAGAAAAAGAACACTTTTACTAGCACACTGAGTTCTTGTAAGAGCATAGTATTGTATTGTGCATAAAGAAATACATCCTCAAAAAAAGGGAAAACAAAACAAAATTGAAAAGAGATGTTTAAAAGTGAAGACATGGTAAAGCCAGTGATTTGATGATTTATAGTCTATAAAGTCAATAGACTTTACGAAATTCTTGATTTTAACCTTTTAAAAACATTCATTCCAAAGAAAGACTCAGCTACTTGTGACATTTTGGACTTTTCCTCTATTAAACAATGAGTAAGGGTTATAATAAATATAAATTGAAACCTGTGGAGACAACTGTCTATCAAATAATTGGCGAATTGGTATTCAAAACTGCCTTGTGTAAAATAGTTGAATCTGCATTTTTAGCCTTTTAGCTGAGAAATTTAGTCCCAACATTCAATGTTATTACCAAATATGTGGACTTACCCTTTTCTTCTAGTTATTTTGTGTTCTCTTACTTCTATGTGCCTCCCTTTTGTTTTCCTGGTGTAGTAATCCTTAAATATTTCCTGAAGAGCTGGTTTCATTTTTATGAATTATTTCAGCATTTTTTTATCTAGAAATTATTTTTTTTTCTTCTTGTAATTAGAAGAATAAACATGCCAGGTATAGTACACTTGGCTGGAACTGCTTTTCTTTCAGAGTTTTTAATGTCTTCCTATTCTTTTCTTGTCTGCATTGTTTCAGTTGAGAAATCTGATGTTAGTCTAGTGGGATAACTTTTGTAAGAAACTTGGCATTTCTCTCTTGCCATTTTAAGAAATATTGTCTCTGTCTTTGATTTCTACCAGTGTGGCTATGATATGCCTTGGAGAGGATCTTCTTTTGTTATATCTATTTGGTGTCCTTTGTATCTCCTGGATTTGGGTGTCCACATGCCTCTCTCTAAATTTGGAAAATTTTCAGTTACTGTAACATGAAAGATATTTTCTATGCCTTTAGCTGTCTTTTCACCTTCTGGATTATCTATTATGTGGATATTTAGCTGTTTAATGGTGTCTAGGATTTCCTGTATATTGTCCTCATTTTTAATATTTATTCTATTCTTTTCAGTTGCTTGGACTAAATTGGAGATTTTTGCCTCAAGGTTAGACATTCTTTCTTCTGCATGTCCTAATGTGCTGTTGATGCTTTCAAGGGAGATTTTTATTTCCTACATCATTTTCTTTATCTCCAGAAATTCTGTTTGATTCTTTTTCTGTGTTTATCTTTTTATGTAGTTCCTCCTTCAAGTCATTGAAGAATTTTCTCATCTCCTGGAATTGGTTGTCTGTTTTTTCTTGCACAGCATTGAGTTTTGTTTCAACGAATATTCTGAATTCTTTTTCTGACATTTCTGTGATTTCTTGGCTTTATCCATAATTGGTGAGGAGTTATATTGGTGGAAATGTCCTTAGAGGGGGAGATATTTCCTGATTTTCTCCTATTTCTTGGGGCTCTGCTTTGATTTTTAGCCATCTGGTGATATACTTACTTTTTCCTACTTCCTTGGAGTATGTTTCTGTAGTAGATGTGTGCTCCTGCACTTCTCTACAATATGCATAAACTCTGTGCCAATTTCCCTCTTCTACTGTGGGTGGGAGTGTGGAATCCGCAGCAGAAGTTTTGGATTCAGGTTTTCAGAGGGGAGTTTCTCTCCTTTTACCGCTAAGAGTGTTATAAGGAAAGAATTCCTCCAGAATCTCCTATTTTCAGGTATTTGGTTCTTGTATATCCAAACCTAACTGCTCTCAATGTAGATGGAAATTAACCTGGCAGGTAGAATGTAAGGTGATAGTCCATGTTACATGGTGCACAAGTGCACTGAGCAAAGTAGAGAGCTTCTCCCTCCCAACAGCAGGCTGGGAAGGGGTCCCTGTTGATGAGCTCAAGCTGAGTGTCTTGGCTTGGCCTGCCTCTTGGTCCTGGATTGATGACTGGAAGAACAGCATCAGCATTCATGGGACAGCAGCTCCTACCTTCTATCTCTGGGATTGCAGGGTCTTCTCATTGCTCTTTCTATCACTGGGATTGCAGACTACATGACCTTTTTATAAAGATATCAACCATTGGATTTAGGGCTCACACTGCTCCAACATGACCTCATTTTACCTCAATGACATCTGCAAAATCCTTTTCCTGAATGATTCCATTCAAAGGTACCAGGAGTTAGGATTTCAGCATATTTTGGGGGAAGCTACAATTCATTTCACAACAGTGAGGATGAGAATAAGTATAGAAACAAGAGGAAAGGTTGGAAGTTGGTAAATAAGATCTCGGGAATTTCCCACAACCCCTATGCCCAGGTAAAGAACCTCTGCAACTGCAGCATGTAGGGAGACCAGAGAACTCTTTTTCTCAAAGCATGGATCAGAAGAGCTAGCGGCTGAAGTGAAAAGTCTGGATGAATTTCCAGATGCACTCCTACTCTGCACTTGGAACATCAATGGCCACTCTCAGAAACAGAAAAGTGGAATTCTCTAAGGAAAAAGAACAACCTCAGAGAAAAGATCTACTTGTATGTGCACATGGGACTCTTTTCAGTGAAGTAACTCCCTGCAGAATGCACTTAAATCAAGTCCACCAGTTGACAACCACAGATCTCCCTCTTCCTTGCCCCTGCCTCCTTCTTTACACATTGCCTAGAATGTCTTTCAGTGCCTTGCATTTAAATTATACAAACATATAAAACCCAGAGGCTATCTGAGGATGTCTCCAATATGAAATAATAGAAGTTAATAAAAAAAAATGAGAGATGGGGAATTCAGAGCACACAATAAAAGCACAAAAGAGAAGGCAACTTCAAAAAGTGTTCTAATGCCATCAAACTTACAGTAAATATGTTACAAAGACCAAAATGCTTGAGTATTTTCTTCTGTTATTTTCTAGTTGCCTCATCATGGTTTTTCTTTGTCCTCAGTCCCCTGTATTAGTCCAGGTCTCCTGACTGAGCTACTGCCTCCACTGAGACCCTCGTCATGCTCTGCCTTCCGCAGTCTCACCTGCGCAATCCCATCTTCCATGGTACCAGTAATCTGTCTTTTTAAACCGTATCTGATCACATCATTCATCTGCGTAAAATCCTTCAGATCCTTCCTCCCCATTACTAGGGAACTAGGACCTTCCCATCATGTCCCCTCTCTCTCCCTCTTTCGTACTTTCTGCTCTTGCTATAACCCTGTCTTTCCCGTATTGCTGCCTCACTAATGTTTCAGACCCCTGTGCTTTTGCTCATATCCTGTCTCCCCAAGCAAATTCTACTTTTTCGTTAGGGCTTTACTCAGATGACAGGCTTTTTGTAAAAATCTCTGTTTGCTCCTAGAAAGTAGATATTCCAGCCTCAACCATCCACTGGGTTTCCTTTATTCCCACATTATAATAATTTGCATTCATTGTCACTCAGCCACAATGCCCCGCAGCACCAGAGGCTACTGACCTCCTCCTTCATCCAAGCTGGAGAGCAATGTGGAAACTGTTATCTGGCTGCTGGGAGACCCCATGGGGCTGCCTCAGCAGCACAAGAAGTATACAGAGTGACTGAAACGGGAAAGATTGGCTTGTCACATTGCTCCTAGTAAGAATTTGTCTTCCCTCAACTTTCTTGTGTTTTCAAAGTGCCCTGAAATAACCTACCGTTCCTAAGTTGTCCTGTGGTGGCTGTTAGCATTTCTGGCTTTATTTCACAGATGAGAAACTCGGGAGGTTATACTTGCTGTTCAGAATCTCCCCAGTAAATAACAAGAAATAACTTCTTGAAGTGCTCAACTTATTAATATATAATCATGTAAGGTCTTAGTGCTAAATAGCTAAAAAAAAAAAGTCTAAGTAGGAAAGGAGAAACAGAGAAACAAAGATATACAGAGAAAGAGCCAACAGGAAAAAGGACAAAAGACCAAAGATGAGAGCCTAAGATGAGGGAATAAGGGCTAAGTGTTTTTGTAAGTATCTACTTTCAGACTTGCCCACCCAACTCATAAACCTAACATTTGCTTTCCTGAGTTTTCTTTTTGTAGTGATTAACACTGACTCACAGGTTTGAATGAAAGTAGCTTGATTCTGCTAATTTTTAAAGGTCTTTGGCCTTATAAAGTGACTTTCTTCTTGAAGCAAATGGGATTAATAATAGAGACGCGTAGCCATCCTAAGAGTCTGAACCAATGGAGGTAAAGGACATGAGAATGCTATGGAAAGAGTGAACATTATGTTAAAACCCTCCAACATGTGAGTCATTCTTATTGTTAATAATATCTATACGTCTCAGTGTCTCTGCTGTAAATTTCGATAATTAACAGTCAAACTGCCCATCTCACAAAGACATAGTGAGTCTATGTTATGGTTTGAATAACAGTTTTTCCACCAAAAGTTCACGTTTTGAAATTTGGTCCTAGTTGGTGGTGATTGGATCATGCTGACTAGATAATGGAGTTACTGGCCTCATTGGTGGATTAATGCTGTCTCGTGAGAGGCTGAGTGAGATCTGGTTCTTGTGAGAAGAGTTTAGTTCTTTTGAGAGTGGATCATAAAACACACTCTTCATGTCCTTGATATCCTCTCTGTTTCTGTAAGCATGTTGTGGCATAGCTGGCCTGATGGCAGCCTTGCCTGTTTAACTTTCTAGCCACCACAATCATGAATCACATAAACCTCTATGTCTTTATAAATCACCCAGCTTTCGGTATTTTGGTTAGCAATGTAATAATGGACTAAGACAGTCTATTACAACATTTATTGAGCACTTACTAAGTGTTCCGTTTTTCATGGTACTCATAAGCCTTCTTTAATTAACAATCAGATGGCTTATAATTTATAATTTTCCAAGCATTTTTTTAAATTTAATGCTCATAACAATATGAAGTTAGATACTATGATTATCTCCTTTTTCAGATGTGAAAACTAAGACTATCAAGTTTCTGTAACTTACACAAGAGTGCATAGTGACAGGGCTTAGATTCTTTCTGCTTTTAAATCTGGAGTTCCTCATTAACAGGACCTACTACAACCTGAGACATGTGTGTAAACATTAGCATTCTACAAACTTCCTATCTTTTATTGGGTGGCCTTAAACAAAAGCAACGTGCTGTTGTAATGCAAAAAATGGTAAACTAGAAGCCTACTTACAGATCACCCCCATAGCTAAGGTAAGTTGAACCATGAGGGTCACTATCAAGTGACCAAGTTGGGTTTAGAACACAGTTCTTTTAATCTTAAGTTTAGGGTTTGTCCCACTACACCTCACCATCTGCATGTAAAATTTGCAGTGTATTATCTTAAAGTGTCCAAAGGTACCCTGAAGGGACAATATTTCAAAATGAAATCTACATGAGTAATATGTTCTGCTTGTTTTCAAACAAGCAGAAAACAGACTGAACCAGAGGTTTGTTTTGAAGGACAGCATGGTGAACCAAGAAGCCTCCAAGAACTGGGGAAATGGAATGAAAAGTCAGCAAACAAGGTAGAAAAGACAGCCCTGAGAGAGCCTGAGAAACTGAACAGGAAATCTGAAGGAAGATAAATGGATAATTTAACAGCCATTCAGTTTTTAAGAAAGACAAAGAACAAGCTACATTGCATCAGAAAAGGACTAGAAATGATGATGGATGGGACCCTTCAAATGTGTGGTGAACATAACAGAATCACAGTTGCCCACAGAATTCCCAGCTGAGGGCAAATTTGAGGAACTAAATAAGGATATGAGACTGATACGGATTGAAGAGTTTTTCAAAATCTATTTAATGGCCAGGCAGGGAACATTGATCGCTTTTCAGAGGAAATGTTGAGGAGCAATGAGGTAGTCAGCCCTTATTTGTGATGTGGATGGGTGACGTGGAGAGGGGGGTTGGAGTGGAGTTTATACACACTATATATGTTAAGGTATTCAAATAATTTTTGAATTGTGATGTTAAGCACTAAATTATTTTGGTCTTTATGAAATACGCATTTTTCTTGGTACTCATAAGCCTTCTTTAATTATTAACAATCAGATGGCTTATAATTTAATCATTCTAACACATGACCAAAAATCGCTAGTTCCTTTATCTGTTTGTGTTAGACTTAAATAAAATATTTTATTGCTAAATAATTTGCACATGCTCAGTGAACATAATCAAAAGGCACAAAAGTATTTGAGAAAAGTGATCTCCCTCACATTCCTTTTAGTCACTCAGTTCTACTCCCTAGAGTTAACCACTGTTAACCAATTGCTTAGGCTTGCTTTTAAAGACAATTGATACAAAAGCATTGATACAGTGCATTTTACACTGTTTTTTTTCTACACGATATGTATAAATTGTTTTATACATAAACACACTATGTCTATATGTATTTGTATATATACTGTGTTCACATAAGTGTGTGCATATTCAAGCATATATGAGCATAGTATATAAGAGGTCTTCAAAAAGCTCATGGGAAATCCATATTATGGAAAAGTTATGCATGAATTTCAAAATTTTTTTGCGCCAAAATAAACTCACATTTTACTCCATTTTTTAACAAACATTTTGAGGTCCTCTTGTATGTTTTGCTCCATATCTTCCTTATTTACATTTAACATATTTTTTGAGATTATTCCTTTTCAGTCTCCAGAAAGAAGCCATCTCATTATTTTTTGATAATTCTGTAGTATTGAATTTTTCCAGACAAATAAATTAATTAACCAATTTATTTATGTACACTGATGTTTCTAATAGTTTATGAACATGATGGCAATAAATGTCCTTATAGATATATTATTTTAATACTTTATTTGTAAAGTATATACCCAGAAGTGAGGTGACTGGGTATTTGAAGTAGGGGCATTTGAAAGTTGGTTGATACTCAGGGCCGGCAGGTGGCGTGGTGGTTAAGGGTACTGGCCTCCCACATGACCAACCATGGCTCAAGTCCCGAACTTGGTGTCTCACTTTCTCACTTTCCCTCTCTCTTTGTCCCTCTCTGGTCAAATTAAAATAAATAAGTAAATAAAGTTAAATAAAATAATTCTTTGGAAACCAGCAGTTAGTGTAATGGCTATGTCGCTGGACTCCCACGTAGTCAACCACGGTTCGCGTCCTGGACCCGGTGGCTTAAAACTCACACCAGGCGCGTGTGCGTGCATGCCCAAGATCCCGAGAGGAGAATGGAGGAGAAGGGATTGCCGCGTAACCATCCCCCCCGGGGGTTGATTTCTCGCTTTCTATCTCTATGTCTCTCTCTGTCTGGCGAGCGCACGCATCCTATAGCGAAAACCTCTCCAAAAAAATAAATTAATAAAATAAAATAAAATAATTCTTTTAAAAAATAGAAATTTGGTTGATACTGCCAACTTTTTCCCTGTAAAGTTAGAAACAATTTATATTCCCACTGATCTGAGGTGTTTATTTCTTTTTACTTTTATTAAAACAATGTGTTGTCAAATTCCATAAATTCTACCAACAAGATAAGTATAAAATCTATTTCATTATAGTTTAAATTTATATTTTCTATATTATAAATATGATCATATTTTCAGTACAGGTTTCTCTACTTAGGAGCCACTTGTATTTTTTTCTGCAAACTTCATATTTTTGCCCATTTTTCTATTGGACTACTGGCTATTTTTTATTGATTTTTAGGAGTTCATTATATGTTAAAGAAATAGACATTTACCTATAGTAAAAGTAGCAAATATTTTCCCAGGTTGATCATTTATTTTTTCATTTAATTTATGCTATTCTTATGTTGATTTCAAATTTATCTTTTTTTTCTGGCTTTGAATTTTTGTGTCCTGCTTACAATGACTTTTCTCATTTTAAAACTATAAAATAAAAAAAAATTCTCAGAACTTTTTTTAGTATTTTATCATTTTTTTTTATATCTGTGATTCTTCTGGTTTTGATTTGTTTGATGTGAAGTGTAAGGTAGGAATCCAACTTCACTTTAGATAACTACCTGAGTCCCTACATCCATTTTTGTTTACTATTTTTCCTTACGATTTGAATATTCACTATTACACTAAATCCCTTTAACTTGGTTCTATTTTTAATCTTTCTAGTCTGTTCTGTTGACCTGTCTACCTAGTTATACTTTTTAAATTAATATCATTTTATAGTATATTTCAGCATCTGGCAAGCCTTGTTTCACCTTCCCCATTATTCTTTTTTTTTTCAGTATTTTCTAGTATTTTTTATATAACATTTATAATTTAGACAAAGAACAAATCTAGTTTAACTTTTTATTACTTGCTTACTCAACTATAAGTGGCCAATATTAGTAAATTCAATTAATAAAAAAATTTCCAACATTTAAAACATAGAAAATGTTTTTATCCATAACGTTCTTATGTTCTATCCCTTAATTATCACTTCAAGACTTTAATAAAATATTCAGGGTTTTGGTCCTGCTGTTCTTAACATACAGACTTTTTCCATTTCTAAACCATTTTGGAGTTAGCAATGTAATCAAAGAAGAGCCAGAATAGCATACCCTCTACCAAGTCTTAGAGTGGACAGATTGACCCCATTCTCTGAACAAACAGAAGGTCACCTAATGATACAACATCCCCGTCAGACTTATAGCCAGTGGGATAGGTAAAATAGTCCCTTACATTTCTATTTTTTCTCTCAAAAAAAGATACTCACTTTCATTATTGTGTTGGAAAATTAATTTTAAAAAGTTTCCCTTCTCATGTGGTGAGAGACCACCAGAATAATAGAAGATTTAGATTCCTCATGAATCTCTACCTAAAGACAAAACATTTCTCCAGAATGCTTTGAATTGTATCCTCTGTGTATGTGGGAAATTGGGATACACAGGTTTGACAGGTCTGCCCCGTCTCCCGTCTAAACAATGTTTGGTGCTGGGCATGCGGACCACATTTAAACTCTCACGAGAAAATGGTCAGCAGTCATCAGATTGTATGGTGCTCATTAAGCAGTTTACTTCGACATATAATTAGTCTCCGACTCTTTTGGGACTCTCAAATTTAAACTAAAGAAAAAAGAACAAGTGCTGATAGAGCAATCTAGAATCTATTCTTCAAGGTCCTAGAGTACCTTATGTATAATACCAGTCACATGAGGGACATGGAATTGCTACTCTATATTTGTACAAAGTCTCCCACACAGGCACCTATTCATTATTTCGGGGGAACTATGGGACTCAAGGCACAGAAGGAGTATTCAAAAAATGTATAGTGAATGAATGCTGCTACTTTATGAACCCAAAATTTTGCTTGTTCTTTATAAACATTGAACTTCACAAAAGTAATAGATTTTCACATATTTCTATAAAATCTCATGCGGCATAATTTTACCAGAAAACATTCTGGCATGTAGAGGTAGATTATTACCATGTGGCTGCATTTTAGTTACATGTTCCAACCACTGCTCCTGTGAAGCCCCATTCATCAAAGGCTGTGGCTTCTGGGTCAGCAGCCTTTCCTTCCAAGTCAGAAGTTGCCTACACAATGAACATGATTGATTAGCTACCAGTCTGCTCTGAAAACCCAACCAACGGGATAACGCAGGACAGTATCCTAGAGGGGCTCATTAGAACAGAAGCCTGTTCTCCCTGCTCCCATTTACACCCACTCTCTTTAGGCTTGCCTGTTATTCACTAATTAAAACTCTTGTTTTTATTTTCCCAGGGCAAGATAGAGTAGATGACTCATAGATAAAAGAGTCACTGTGTACACCCAATCTTTTGGAGGTGGTGCTTCTTCCTTCTCAGTGAGACCTCTTTCCTCTTGTGAATTTGTCCTGAGTCAGTGTCAGGGTCACTAAAACAAAAAGTGGCTTCATTGTCCTCAACACTGCGGTGTGGTGTGAAGCATGTATTGCCGTCACCACTGTGGCAGTTGAGTTCTCTGATGTGAAGACACCATGAGCTTTGTACTCAGTCAGGCCTGGACTGGCATTTCAGCTCTGCTTTATACTTAAACATGTAAACTTTGGCTCTTTTGACTTCATTTCCCCAGTCACAGGTTCCTTGTCTGCCAGAACAGTGCCAGTAGTACCTATCTTGCAGCACTATTGTGAAGTTTAATCAGCTCACATGTTAAGAACTACTAGTGTGACACTCGCAATGTAGGAAACATTCAATACTCAATAACTAGTTCATTCTCTGTCACAACAAGCAAATAGGTAGCCCACAAAATAGATCCAGCCCACAGACATATTTCATTTAGTTGATAACAGTTGTTTAAATGGTAAAATGTCCAATTTTCCACAGTCCCCACCACTCCCACCTATATCATGCAGCCTACTTAATTCATTAACTACTGATCTGGCCCTGTAGACTGAGTTTAAGACTCTTGCCCTATGTTATTGAAATAACAATGCTACTAATCCAAGGAGGATGAAAGTCTTGCCTCATTAATTCAGAATGTTAATGTCATTTGTGAATATTGTAATCCATAAAAGAACCCACTGAATATATAAATAAATAAGCAAAACAATAACCTGAGAGGTCAGGAAGAAAATAGAAAGAGAACAAAAGATAAATATATAGAAAAGAGAAAGATAAAAAATTGTTATAAAGCATTGTTGTATTTTCACTTTTACATGTACTACTAATCTGTGTCAAACCTTGGAAAGAAAATTATCTCTTTCTAATTTATTACTAATATTATAATTAGCTTTCAAGTTATTAGACACTGATGCTACAAGCATTGCCTTCAGTTCTAATTTGGGTAGACTAATGCCCTTTAGATTCCAATTGCAGATCTAAATCATTTTTGCATTGGATTCTTTTTCTTTTTTTTTTCAATAGAGATTTTTGCTATAGGGAGTGTATGTTTGCCAGAGAGACAGAAGGCAAGAAATCACCCCCAGAAGGGGTGGCCACGCCGCAATCCCTTCTCCTCCGTTCCCCTGTCAGGATTTTGGACACACAAGTACATGTGTGAGTTTTACGCCACCAGGTCCAGGACTCAAGCCACAGTTGACCAGATGGGAGTCCATCGACATAACCATTACGCCATCTGCTGGTTCCCCTTGCATTGGATTCTTATTTGTCTTCGCAATAAGCGCTACCTCTGTGGCTTTACCATCTTTCTTGTTATTTGGATAACTGTCACACATTATTTCGATTTTAATATTTCAAAGGAGGGCTGCCGAGCAAAAGCTAGCAGCAAGTTTTTATTCTAGAGAAGAGGGAACAACTCCCTTAAGCCAGTTCAAAGTCCTGGGGGTTAAGTTTTAAGCATATTTCCTTAGCATTTCCTTGATTTATTAAAGCTAAATCTACTTTTCTTGAAATTAAAAAATATAGTAAGAAATACATAATTGATGACCATAGTAAACTATATAGCATCAGCTAGGCGCTACCTTACAGTATATTCATTCTACTCAGTTTCATGCCTAAAGTCAGACATGTATTCATAGATATATAGAGGTCAGCAGAGCTTGCTATTGAAAGTAGATAATTTAAGAAATTTTCTGAATCAGTAAAATGTGGAGGAAAAAGGAATGGAAAACAACTATGGACATCTGAGATAGTGTGGGAGGAGGGTAGGCAATGGCAGAGGGTGAGAAATAGGGGGAAAATACATACATATACATATATACATATGAAACTAGAAATGGAAAATTATTGATGATAACATGTATGATTAAGCTACTATGCAGCATATTCTGGATGGGAAATCACATTTTGTATGCTATGACAATGCTCAGTGAATGAATGTAAATTAATTATTTTTAAAAAATTTTAAAAAGGACTTAACTACAAAAATAAAATAAAATAAAGTTAAGTAAGTGGTATAAAGGCAAAAAATGCCTTGGGGGTTTCAATCTTAAGAAACAATAATAGGAGACCTATTATTTGGAGCTCAGAAATTCAATTGAACTAGTTTGAACAGGGGATCTGTTGGCTCAAGTAAGTAGAGAGTCTTAAAAAACAGTTGGCTGTATGGATAAAGCTGGATCGGAAGATTCAAAAGATACCTCGAGGCATGTGTCCTCTTCTCTCCTAGTTATGCTTTGGCTTCATTCTCAGTCCTCGCATTCCCTGGCAGAGTGTTCTAGGCACCTTGATACTTGAACAAATTAATCTCCTGAATTGGGTGTACATACACACACTCACACACACATACACAGTATGAATTGACCTTTTTTTTGGCAATGGGATATAAGTGAATGCTAACAGAAATGAGAGGCTGTACACTGTCCCTTTACCCTTCCTCTGGTGGCAGAACTCATTCCACATGCTCTGATAGAGTTGGGCCTAACCAATAAGAGTGCCCTAGTGTCTGGCTGAGGATAGACATGAGGCCCAAGCTCTAAGATGTCTCTGGCAGCTTTAAAATCATATTTTCATCACAGCTGTTATCACACCAAAAGAAAAAATTAAAACACAGTCTCATTTCCAGTAGTTCCAGGTAAAATCCTGAGAGAGTTCTGACTTAGCTTGAGCTAATGTATAAAAACATTTATTCAAAGTCTTGACTAGCTTCTCTGTTCAACATTATTGTTTGATTGCTTGTTTTTAGAAGCAAGGTTTAAAAGCTGCTGGAAGCCTCCTATGGTAGTTAATACATTATCTTAAGCAATTTAATGCAAATTAATTTTTACACAACCTTGAATTTCAAAAGCCATTGAACTTGGGAGGGAAGGAGTGAGAGTTTAGGAGAAGTCTGCTGCCTCCCATCTGGACCCCACAGCCAGCTCCATCTGCTCTCACATGTAGTAAGTAACACTTCAGCTACTTGCCTGCCAAATACACCATGTGGAGTTTAGCTTTTCTTTCTTTTTTTCTTTTTTTTTAACTCAGGAAAATGTTTAAATGCACAGAAAGACGTATATTTCAGGTTTTCTAGAAAAACTTGGTGGAATTATTTTGGCATTTCAAAGTTCCATTGTTATACCATAACCCAAGTTTTCCATTAGGTTTAATGAGTTTGTTTCTCTTTTGTTTTGTTTCTGGATTACATCCTCTTTTCCTACTACAATTCTCCTTCTCTGATTGTGTCTTATAGGACATATTGAGGGATTTAGACTTGATAGTATGAGCATATTCATAATGGGAATCACTGGAAGTTCTAAGTACAGGCCAGCTCAGATTCGTGTTTTTGGTCAGTCACTCCATGGTGGCTTCATTGGGGAGGTCACTGGACAAGAGCAAAAGGAAAAATGGAGATGGAAAGGCTGCTGTAGCAGATTTGAAATAGTTGAAAAATGATGGTAGCCTGAAGTGGGGTTGTACAAATGGCAATAGACTGACATTCAAGGATATAGGGTTGAGAGCATTTGGTGATAGATTGGATGTACGGGGAGAGGGAGATGTCATGGATGACCCATAGACTTATGAGCTGGGCAGCTGAATAGATGATGATGCTCCTTTTTCTGAGAGAGTAAACCTGAGCATAGAGGAAGGTTTGAAGGAAGGTGATGAGTTCAGTTCTGGACAGTCAGGCCACTGTGCCTCTGGCCTTCATAAAACATGGAATAGTAGAGGATGGCAAGCCAAATGTGATTCTTGGCCAACTTCAAAGTTGTAGTATGGCATGTAAAATCCAGGAATATGATAGATTAAATCATGAATAATTTAAAACTTTGGGAAACAGGAGAGATTAACAATTCAATAATTCACTAGTTAGAAAGTCTGGATTTGCTTCCACAATTTTTTTTTCTGAAGTCATATATTTTAAATAGAAGCCTTTGATAGTTCTCAGAGATACCCTTTGCATCTGTGATGGGCAGGCCATGAGAATTCAAGAGAATTTCAGGGCCTGTTGTCACTTTCATGCTGTCTACTCCTTCCTGTTGAAGGTCCAAGCAGAGATGAGGCCAGCTGGTCCTATTATCAATGATTTTCATTTTAAAATACCAATCACCAAATTGGTTTTTTTGATATTTTCACTCAGAAAGGAAATAATTATAGTGATGAAGTGCATGTCTTCATAACAGGGATATTAGTTCAAACAGGTATTTGAGTTGTATTCTGAATCTAATTTTATAATTGATCAGAAGCTTGATATTTAAAAATATTCTAAATTCTTTCTTCTCTATTTCTCATAGTTTCTGATTATTTCTCTTGGGTAAAGAAAGGGTGAGGGAAGGAGAGAAAAAAAAACTAAGTCATATTGCTGGCAACTCTAGAAATACAATTTATTAACAGGAGGCCAAAACCATCTTCTCTCTTTATCCTAAAGAGAGAGAGAGAGAGAGAGAATGAATAGCGAGCTAGATTATTCCCTTGATTTTTAAAAGGTATTAATGGCACAGTTGAACATCTTCAAGTTCAAAGACAAATACAATTTTAATTTGGTGAGGCCTCTCTATACTCCCTTCCAACAAGATAGTATATGAGTTATAACTTTTTCTAAGAGCATGATTTCTCTTTGCTTACTTCTTTGTCCCACATCTGCCCCATCTATATAGCAGCTGAGTTCCAAAAAGTGATTGTGGTCAGCTAATAAAAACACACTAAGCCAGATGCTAGCAGATGTGGATCATGCTGGCAGAGAGAAAGCAAGACCATGATCTGGTTCCAAGCAGCTTAGTGCACTGGTAAAAACAAGGTCTCAGGAATAATGGTAACAAAAGAGAGTACTATATTCATTTCCCAAAGGGGTCATTCTAAGTTTGTTTTTACAACAGGCTTTTGTAGCAGGTCAGAGCACCCTGACACTATTCTCAGCCATTGGCAGCTGTCCTGACCTTAACCTTTCTTCCTGTTACTGCCCTGTGAGAGGATTAGAGGAAATGTTATCTCCTAGGGTCACTGTCCTAGGTGCTAGAGATACAAAGATTAAAAGCCCTGTTTCCATTCTCTTTCTGGGCTCATGAGATAGTAGGCAAAGACAGCATGGTTTAAAACAAACGATAAGAAACTTGCTCTACTGGGCATGATAAAGCAACAAGGATAAAAGAAAAAGAAAAAAAAATACGAAACAACACTTTTCAGACTATAGATAAGAGGCAACAAATACTGTAGTTCCTGAGTAAAGAGAACAAATGAAATGACTGCTTCAATTGTGCCACCTTACTTTCTGGAGAGAATTTCACAGTTATGGCACAGGAATGAAGAATCCAGGCAGAACCTAGTAATTTCACTGAGTTAAGGAGGCAGAGCCAGGAGTATGAGGGAGGCCAGTGAGGTTAGAGATTCCCGGGAAGAGAGAGCTGCACAGACAGAACTTCAGAGATATACAAAGGGCCACTTCAAGTCTTTGGCTTAGTGCTGCTCACCACATCCATGTGAAGAAACTACTGAGGCTAAAGAAAGATTCATCAAAACGGAACAGAACAATCCTTGGAGATCATGGCTGGGCAATAGTCCACAGTTATATCAGCCAGAATACCGAAGGAAACCCTTGAAATACATGAGGTATTGTGTACATTTCTCAAAAGGGGGTCCTTAGTAGTGAGCCACTACAGTAAACACTACTCTGGACCCACTTAGCAAAGCTTAAAAGAAAGCCTTACAAGTATTAAACTATTTTAAAATAACCTAGCTGCATCTCAATAACAAAACTGAAAAATGTTTGTTAAAATTGGGGAAAAAGGGGGGCCAGCAGTTAGCGTAATGGCTATGTCACTGGCCTCCCACATAGTCAACCGCGGTTCGAGTCCCGGACCCGGTGGCTTAAACTCACACCGGGCACGTGTGCGTGCATGCCCAAGATCCTTTTTTTTTTTTTGGAGAGGTTTTTGCTATAGGGCACGTGCACTCGCCAGACAGACAGAGAGAGACATAGAGACAGAAAGCGAGAAATCACCCCCCAGGGGGGATGGTCACGCCGCAATCCCTTCTCCTCCATTCTCCTCTCGGGATCTTGGACACGCACGCACACACGCCCGGCGTGAGTTTTAAGCCACCAGGTCCGGGACGCGAACCACGGCTGACTACGTGGGAGTCCAGCGACATAGCCATTACGCCAACTGCTGGTTCCCAAGATCCTGAGAGGAGAATGGAGGAGAAGGGATTGCAGCGTGGCCATCCCCCCTGGGGGGCGGTGATTTCTCGCTTTCTCTCTCTCTGTCTCTCTCTGTCTGGCGAGTGCACGCGCCCTATAGCAAAAACTTCTCCAAAAAAAAAAAAAAAATTGGGAAAAAGGGACCAGCAGATGGCGTAATGGCTACATCACTGTACTCCCATGTAGTGGACTGCAGTTCAAGTCCTGGACCCAGTGGTTTAAACTCACGCCAGGTGTGTATGCATGCATGCCAAGATCCTGAGAGGAGAATGGAGAAGAGGGGATTGCAGTGTGGCTGTCCCCTCTGGGGGGTGATTTCTCACTTTCTATCTCTCTGTCTCTCTCTGTCTTTCTGGTGAGTGCATGTGCAAAAACCTCTTCAAAAAACAAACAAAAAATTGGGAAAAAATATTTTAGCACCCAACCACATAAAGTTCACAATATCTAATATCCCATCAAAAATTTTCAGACATGCAAAGAAACAAAGAAGCAAAAAAAAGACTCATAACAATAAGAAAAATTTGGCCAGTTGATGGCATGGTGTTAAGGCACTGGATTTCCACAATACCAACAACAGTTCAAGTCCTGGACCCAGCGGCTTAAAACTCATGCCAGGTGTGTGTGCATGCATGCCCACAATCTCAAGAGGAGATTGGAGGAAATGGGATCCCTCAGCACCTAGAAGACCAGATGCCTAAGATGTGTCCTTTAGTTGGGCAAGTGCCCCAGGTCCTGTCTGTGATCAGTCCCGAGGAACTACAAGGAGCTTGAGAGCTACAGTGGTATCAATAAAGCTGTTCCAAGAGAAGCAGTGCATCCCAAGTTGGGTTTTCAGGCCAGCACCCACTCTTACCTACACTTGGAGCAACACACGAGTGATCTGTCCTATACTGTTCAGGAAGGTTCTGGCCTAAAGCGAGAGCACCTAAGGACTAGAACCATTAAGGAGACGTTACAGGGATATAGATTTCAACTCCACATAAGAAACATTCTAAAATTAGAATGATCCAGGAGTGAAACAGAGAGTCACTGGGAGATGATGTACTTACTGCTCTGGACACATTTACACAGTGGCTGCAGGGTCACACAGCAAGGATGCCACAGAGGAGAGTCTGGATCCTGTAGCTGACGCAGCCACATACATAACCCTCCATGTGTATATGGATAGTGATCAGGCAGGTACTGTTTCTCCTTTCTCTTTTGCTAAGTAAGGAGCAAGTCAAACTAGACTCTAGATAGTAGCACTCTCACGGAACTATCAGGGGTCATTTACCGATGAGGAGCTTTTAGGAATGCCATAGCTTCTAAATAGTAGAACTACTTTTCTTGCTGATGGCATATTGCACATCAACACCCTGAACTTTGGGGGTGAGCTTTGCAGATAATCTCTTGCTTTACTAATATCCTAATAGTTCTACATTCTCTTAACTAACTGCATTGATGTAACAAATTTGTAGTGTATGAGTAATTTTTCAGGATAGTATCTTTGCTATCTTTGTCTGGAACCAACACCTAGTCAAAGGCAAATGATACTCTAGTATGACAATTCTGCATTTCAGAGGACTATAAAACAAAAAGAAAGAAGGAATTCTGAAAAATATGTATTACATCCCCCCCAAAAAAAATTTATTCAACACAAAAGGAGCAAGAGGAAGAACAAAGAACAAGGATAAAAGAAAGAAAACTATTTGGGGCTAAGCCAAATAAACTTAAATTGTTTAAGAATAAATTGGTGGAGTAATTCGAATCATGGGCAGGTGCTATGAATGTAATTTAGTAAATGCTCGGAACCTGCCAAGGAAGAGAAAAATGTGTTGCTTTTGAGATCATTTCCCAGCAGCTTCATAAAAGAAAACTGATTACAGGAATTTAATAAGTAAAACAGAGCCAGAAATATTGTAATCAAATGAGTTTTTAATTACATTTCAAGCAGAAAAAAAATTCCAATTTGTGCTCCTGGGATTAAAAAAAATAATAATAAGTTCTACAGAAGTGCTTTTGTAGCAGGAAAATAACATAAACACTAATTTCCATAGGAATTATAGTAGTCAGTTTAATTAAAAGGCTTGATCAGAGTAAAGAGGAACTAGTGCCAAACTATACTAAATAAAGGCAAGGCAGTTGTTGCTACCTCACACTATTGTCTAAATAAAAGCACTACACGTTGAACAGAAAATAAGCACCTGCATTTTTCTCATGGAAATAAAGGGGATTTTGATCACTTCCTGAATTATGTTCCTTCATTGTATTACTATTAACTGGCACATTTGATTTTAAATTCAATGTTTTCAGTGCATGCTATGGTGGTGCACTCACTGTTCATAAGGGTACCTGATGACTTCCAAGCTTTCAACCCTCACTCTTACCTTAACTCTAGTTAAATGTTACTCACGTCCCTATAACTCCCTGGAGTGGAGGGCTGAGGGGGGAAATAACAGGTGATTGGGCTGCAATTGTGCTCAAGGGAGTACACGCTGCCATCCTCAACATGAGGCGCTGTCCTCCCTGTTGAAGGACTTTGTTATGGACTATTCTATAACCACAAGTCAGACCTAGAGAAAGTTTTCCAGAAGGTGTCTGAAATTGCAGTGGTTTAATCATATGTTTGCCTGTTGTCCTCCTTGTGCTAAATGAGACCCACTGGAAATGTGTCTATATAGGGCCAGAAGTATAATCTGTGGCAACAGAAAAGACGCTAACTAACCCAAGGCATAAAGTGGAAATATCATGCTTCCATAGACACCCTCACAGTCCCATGCTCTTTCTTTTATGAATGTCTTTATAGAAAAAATTTTAAACTACAGTATAAGGCTTAGTATAATAATGAGTAAACCTTAATTCATCAATTCCGGAGACTCTGGGGAAAAAAGAATGGCCAGCAGGGCAAGTCTCTATGAAAGCAATGAGACAGGATTGGAGTGAAAATTGGATTCTTCTTCCCTTAGGGCATCAATCTCTAACCTTTTTGGCACCAGGGACCAGTTTCACAAAAGACAAATTTTTCACAGGAGGGGGGTGGGGTAGTTTGAGGATGACTGGTGTGCATCATATTTACTGTGCACTTTATTTCTATTATTATTACATTGCAATATATAATGAAGCAATTATACAACCTACCATAATGGAGTATTTGCAGCCACTCTCCAGCACTAGCATGACCACTTCAGCTCGACCTTAAATCATCAGGCATTAGACTTTCATAAAGAGTATGAAACCTAGATCCCTTGTGTGTACAGTTCACTGTAAGGTTCACACTCCTATGAGAATCTAATGCCACTGCTGATCTGACAGGAGTTAGAGCTCAGGCAAGCAATGGGGAGTGGCTATAAATATGATGAACCTTCACGCATTCATGTGCCCACCACTCACCTCCTGCTCTGTGGCCCTAGTTCCTAACAGGCCATGAACCAGTCCTGGTCCATGGTCTAGGGGTCAAGGATCCCTGCCTTAAGGTGCAGGATGGTGGCCTTTGAGATGATGAAGAGCATGTAGGAAAGTGCCTTAATCAGTAGTTAAGGCACTTTTCCTATGACAACCTCTAATGTTCAGTAGTTTGTAGGCATACAAAATGCTGGGGGTGGGCCTACCCTCCTTATTGTACTCTGGAAGCCACGTGGCTGACCACAGGTTTAGAACCTTGGGCTAGCTGACCTAAAATATGCCATATGCATGCACATGAGCCCAACTAAGACCTTGTCAAGCTAGAAGACTAGAAAAAAGGATCATTTCATGACAATGCTTTATCAAGAGTGCTTTGCATTCTCCTTTTTCTCTCTCCATTGTGTGCATTCATATGTTCTCTATCATGAATAAAAATAAACTTTAAAAATAAATGTTGTGGGTGATTGGGTATCTGCAAAAAGAGGAAATGAAGTGAAACATTGGGAGTGATGCAGAGTGGAGTCAAGAAACCAAATGGACTCAAAAAGGGAACCAAGAAATACAAGGAAGTAAGACTTGGAAATCATGGGCCGGGGGAAAGGGGTAGAGTTTGAAGGGTCCCCAGAGCATGCAACAGATTTGAGGTCAAGTTCTACCTAAATATCAAGGGCCAGAAAGGCCCCAAATGACATAAAAATTCCATTCAAAGAACAATGTCAGAATTCATGAGTGTTCTATACATATCGAAGATGAGGAAGGAAGGAAGTAAAGAAAGAAAGAAGGAAGAGAGAAAGGGTATTTGTTCATTCACTTCTGGTGTCAGGCCTTACCCTAATTTGATGACAATAATAATCCCACTCAAACTGTCCTCAGAACTTCAACTTCCTCGCCATCACAGACTCAAAGAATTTATAAAAAAAAAAAAAATTATTAGCACATTTAAATTTATTATTGACAAAGGTTGAAACCACACAATTTTAAGATGTGTACCTTATTATTTTTGTGCGTTTCTTCTTGAGCTAACTTTTTATGCTACATCCTCAACAGCTTTCTCTACATCCTCAGTCTATACGGCAGGCTAGTGCTCTATCCTTCATTTTCATTTGAGAAAAACAGTGGTTTTCTCCATAACTTCCAAAACAAATGGTTGGCTTACAAAAGGAACACTTAACTTCCTTATGGATTATTATTTTCCTCTTAGAGTTGAAGAACTAAAGATCTTTCATGATCCCAACATGTGAAGGTTATGTTTTGTCACATGTAAAATGCAGTCATTGTGAGGAATAACTACAATGAAGCATGTTAGCAACTGACAAGATATTTAACATATAGTAAGTATTTATAAATAGAACCCCCATGTGGGTATGTCAGGTTTTTATATTTCTTTGAGACTCCGGAGATGGAAAACAGGCCCAAAATGTACAAATGCTTAAAAATCCATAAGTTCTCAGGGCCGCAGGTGGCATAGTGGTTGAGGCACTGGACTCTCACGTTCCTGAGTGCGATTAGAGGCCTGGACCTGGAGGCTTGAAACCCATGTTGGGTGCATGTGCATGCATGTCCATGATCCCAAGAGGAGAATGGTGGAGAAGGGATTGTGGCATGGTCATCCTCCTGGGAGGTGATTTCTCATTTTCTGTCTCTCTGTCTTTCTCTGTCTCTCTGGCAAGTGCACACAACCTATAGCAAAAATCTCTCTAGAAAGAAATCCATATGTTCTCATTAGATTCTGTCTATTTGTGAACTGCTATTATAAAAATATCACCATGTAAATACATTTTAGATATTTGAATAATTTAATGTTAGGAACATAATCAAAAGATACCATTTAAGGCAAAACCCAAAAGTTAGAAGTGGTTATGTCTTGAGTTAGATTATTTTTTAAATAGAAATCATCTCTATTTCCTATCTATTTTTAACTTAATGTTTCCATATTTTCTAAAATTAATATATATTACTTAAGAAAAATATTAAATAAGTACAAAACCATTTTTTAGAAGACTTATTTATAACCTTGCTATACGGCATCTGCACTAGTGAAAGAGAGACAGAGAGGGAAAGTGGAAAAGCACCCCCTACGGGGGATGGCCACGCCATAATCCCTTTTCCTCCGTTCTCCTCTTGGGTTTTTGGGTACACACACATGTGTTCCTGACATGCTTTTTAAGTTGCCAGGTCTGGGACTCAAACTGTGCAGTCAACCATGTGGTTTCCAGCTGCTTTAACCACTATCCTAGCAGCTGGCCCCAAGATTAAATGTCATCAAAATCTTATTTTATATTTTATGGAGCTGTCCAGAAAATAAAGTTTCCCAAGCCCTTTGTAATATATATTTTACATAGGTAGCTTTACTGACACACATTATTCATAATTATTAGTATATAGATGCTTACTAAATATGTTTGCTGGTAATATTTTACTGGTTAGATATTTTGAAGACTTCATAGTGAAAAGTGAAAGAATTTAAAATAAATAAAATAAAGATATCCATGTGTTTAAAAGAAAGAAAGGGAATGATATAAACTTCTAAATTCATCTTTTACCTAAAAAAATTAGTGAAGCATAAAAAAAATAGAATTTCCCTGTTGGACAGAATAAACACTGTGCCCTTCTAACCTGTAAGATATTTACTTATTGCTCTTTTTTTCTTTTTTAAGGGAGAGCTTTGCCATAGGGAACATGCACTTGGCAGAGAAACAAAGAGACAGAAAGCAGAAAATCAGCCCCAAGGGACTATGGCCACACTACAATCCCTTCTCAGAAGCTCCATTCTCCTCTTGAGATTTTGGGTGTATATGCGCACCTGCCCAGCATGAGTTACAAGCCTCCAGGTCTAGGACACAAACCGTAGTCAGTGTCATGTGGGAGTTCAGCAACGTAACCATTACACCATCTGCTGGTCTCTACTATTTTTTTTAATGAAAGCTACATTTTTATTTTTATTTTATTGCCAATGGGCATGTGCACCTGCCAGAGAGAGAGAGAGAGGGTGCATGAGAGAGAGACCCAAGGATGATCATGCCATTATCCTTTTTGCTTCATATTTCCATCCCTTCAAGATCTGGGGCACACATGCGTGCATACTCAACATTTTTCTCAAGCCATTGGAGCCAGGAATCCAACCACAGCCAGCCGTGTGGTATTCAGCTTTCTATGCATGACATTTAACTGCTATGTTACTGGGCCAGCCCTACTATTGCTATGTAACCCGAGCTTCTTGAATATGTTCTAGCCCCAAATTAGAGGCAAGATCCGCAGGCCCCACTCTACTCCCTATTCCTGAGGAGCTCTCTGATATCAACACTCACTACATTAAAACCAAATGAGCCATCTTAATTTCAGGGCTTTCATTCTACTACCAGGGCAATCTAGGTTTTGTTTAACCAGAAGCTCAATCTTACAGCATTTGGGAGAATGACTACTTTATAAAAGAAATTAACACAAAATTGAGTACAAAGGAAATATTTATTATAGAAGGGTAGAGTGAAAGTGAGGATGATCTACCTCTGGTCACACTCTACATTTCCTCTTTCCTCATTTCTCCTATACCCCTCTGTCACCCTCTTTCACACTCCTTTTCCTTTCTATACTATTTCTATATGGGTTTCCATGCTGATGGGTATATTTAGCTTTCTCCCAGATATTTATCTTTAGACATGAGCATTTCCTCTTGTTTTAGGCTCTTACTAGCCTTTCATACTCAGGTAACTTCACCTAGTGTCATCTATGGTGGGACTGTTATAGGTTTATGTTTGCAAAAATTTTAGTTCAGGGTCAGCAGTTGGTATGGCAATTAAGGCACTGGATCCCACATGACCAGCTGTGCCAGTTGGAGTCCTGGATCTGGCATTTTGAGAATCACACCAGGTGCCTGTGTGTGTATGCCCAGGATCCTGAGAGGAGAATGGAGGAGAAGAGAATGTGGCATGGCCATCCTCCTAGGGGGTGGGGGGAGCGGCAGGGTCATGGGTGACTTCTCGCTTTCCCTCTCTCTCTCTCTCTCTGTCTCTCTCTCACTCTCTCTGTCTTTGTCTCTCTCTGGCAATCACACATGCCCTTTAGCAAAACTAAAAAATAAAATAATAAAATTTCTAGTTGACAGAAGTCTATTGAGGTCTGGAATCCTCTGTGACAGGCAAAGATACACAGATTAGTAGACATATGTGAGCTGAAAAACTTGTTTCCTGTCTTGCTTGATGTGATGGAAAACAGGATGAGAGTCTAAGTGGCTGGTGCTCCCTGGAATTATATACAGCCATCCTGTCACATTAGTTTTTTCTCTGTGAAAGCTCTACCTATACAACGTAACAGTGTTAAATGTATATTTCCTATAAATAGCTCATGTTTACCAAAATAAACATTATTTTCATTCTGATATCCAATTCCCATTCTCCTCAGTAATGAAAGATAGAAAATCATATCAGTGACTCTGGTTCCGCTCCCCCCCCTACCTGTTTTTTGTTTTATTTTAGGCGTTGGTGAAGGTCAATGTGAAACTGAAGCCAATGCTAGATTCAGTGGCTGCAAACAGAAGTAAGTGGGAAGAGTTGCACCAAAAAAGACTGTCCATCTCGGCTGCCTCGCCCTCCCCTACCAGCCTCCTGGTGGCCAAGGAGAACAGAAACTAAACCTCCTAGTCAGCTGCTACTACAAAATGCTGCCTGAAGGGCCAGCTTTGGTCCAGCCACGTCATCCTTTAGTTCTTTTAGCTCCAAAAGATGTAAGGTCTCAGGGATGCACTTGAGGAGCATACCTGGGCTTTCACCTTGAAGTGTGGTCAGCTGTGGAGAGAGTGACAGGAGGGATAAAGGAGGAGGTGGGGCCAGGGTTGCACCTAAGAACCTCAGCTCTCCCGATGAACACACACAGGCTGAGATGAAGACGGGGCAGAAGACTGTCTGGGATTCAAGGATCTGAGGACAATCAGATCCTTCTGAGCTGAGAGAACACTGAACAGTGAAAGCATCATTAGCACTGCTTCGTTTTATAAGTGGCTCTTCTATTTGTTATAAGCCTAACACTACCTGCCTTTGCATCCTTTCCACAAACCCCCTTTTGTGCCAGACTGTCCCAAGCATCCTGATTTGTATCCTATAGAAGTATTTTATTTTTAATTCTAATACTTTTTAATGATGGATAAGAACCTTTAGAATTGCCTACCTAAAAGATAAACTATACTATAAATACCAACTAATGCCAATTTTCTTTCAAAAATGTCCATAGTAGAAATACAGCAAATGTGTTTATACGATTGGTATTGATACAGGATTTATAATTCTACACTGGGATTCTGGTCCCCTTTTTCAGAGATTCTCTAATTCAGCCTTCATTAGAGACCAAGCCTTCTCCCAGAAGGAATGGATTAATAGACTTTAATTAAAGTAAGGATGAAAGGAAATCTATAGTTGGATTTACCACAGGTGACAGAAGAACATCTAGAAACCATTTTCAACAATGGAAGAGATTTCACGGGACACAGCAGCACCATGAAGACTGAGCATTTATTACCCTGAGTTTTGGTATAAAATCTAAGGTTCTACCAGTAACTAACTTAAAGACAAACGTATAGGTCCTCCATTTGAAATTTTCCTTAGGTATAAGAAATAATGCTTTAAGATTAAGAAGTAAGAGTCTGGGATGCAGCTGTAATAGTACATGCTGGCTGATGCTGCTACACAGCAGTCTGAGGCCACATGGGAGGCACAGGTTCAACTCTTGTCCCACCCTAAAAGCCATGTGTGGTGACATGAACCTGAAGTCCCAGCTACTCAGTCAGAGACTCCCAACATAGTGAGAACCTGTCCAAAAGAAAAAACAGCCTGGGCAAAGAACACATATTCTATAGGAAGTCACATAAGAATAAACTGTAATCTATAGATACAATGACTAGAAACCTGTCTATAGATACAATGACTAGAAAGCTACTGTGCTTCCCATTTTACTGAGAGATTGATGACATGGGCTATTTTATCCAAAGAATGCTGACCGAGAAGATAAGACTTCTATCTCTACCTTTGACACAATCGACTGGATGACTTTGGACAAGTTGCTTACCGTCTCTGAGCTTATTTTCTCACGTGAAATAAGATTATGCAAGTAAATGATTCTCAAATATGTTTTAACCTTAGAGTTCTTCATTCAAATAAGTCTTTCAAAGAATCCCCAAGAAAGAAAACATCTAAAAGCTCAAGTCTTCTGTTTGAAGCAGGGCTTGAGATCCAGAGCCCCCACAAATTTTCATCTTTTTAATTACATACATGGTGGTCCACAAAAGGATTCTGAGGAGTTTGACAATCCTTGGACTAGGTAAAACCTGAGGTCCATTCCTGCTCTAAAACATCTAAAATTTACAAGCTGTTTGTGTTCTTATTGTTACTACTGATCACTATCAGTTATTGACTACTCAAATAGCAGCCAAGTTCCACAAGGGATATTGTTTTCCTGGCACATGACAGACACTCAGAAAGTGTTTGAAGAAGTAAATGGGTAAAATTAAGGTATCAAAATGGAATTAAGGGAAGAGCAGGTCATTGCTGAGAACAACTAAGATTTTTTTATGGCAAGAAGAAGGTAAAAGAAAATTACACACTAGGCACAGAGAAGGAGAAAGGAAGAAAAAAAAAAAAAAAGAACAAGTCTGATAAAGAAAAGACAGGGACCGAGGCAGGTGGTTAAGAGAATTGTTAAAGGAAAGGTGAAAGTCAAGACAAACAAAGAAAAATGAATCTTCCAACCAAAAAAAAAGATGAGGGTGTAGAATCCTGTCATCAATTGCTTAGAAAAGAGAGACACTTGAGGAGGGAGGGGTTTGACAAAGGAGAGAAGGAAAGAGTAGGAGCCTTAAAAAATAATGTTCTTAGCTACCCTTTACAGCTGTCTCTGCAGGGAAGGCCGGAGAAACTGGAGGAGAAAATGAGTGGAGGAAAAATTGCCTCCACAGAGCAGGTAAGAGGAGGTTGTTCAGATTTATGGATTTTATTAAGCCAGTTTTCTGAATCACTCTGCTATAAAGGAAAATAGCTTCTCCCCTCCTTCAGGTGAGAAACAAAGGATGGGTGGAGTTAGAGACAAACCCTCGACTGTGAGATTATCATGTGTCTGCAGCTCAGAAGCACTGCAGGTGTTTCTGAGTATTGTGCCACATCATGTTTATATCCCAAACGGGAATTGGAAATTAGTCCATGTGAGGCAGAGACGAGTCCACATCTGTTATCCTCTCCAACAATAAAAAAATAAATAACCCAGACAAACAGATGCCAGTCTACCTAGAGCAAATTTTAAAGCACATGATTTTTAATAAAGCTAGACCCAGGGTCTGACAGAGACTGCAGGCAGCTACAAGCACAGTAGCTACTCTGAACATTGATGTTGCATATTGCTATGGGAAACATAATTTATAGCACAAACCCTACGGCTTCCACTAAGGTTGAGTTTTCCTCACGTTTTCTTGCGTTTTTATTGGCTTCACTGCACGGTTGCCAATAGCAACATCCACTGGTAGCAAGGGGAGTTCAACATCATTGCAATCTGCCATATAGTGGAGCCCTGACAATGTCAACCATCAATCAAATGGCTGTTTGTAATTGCCTCCATCTATTTCTCCTGTCTCGGGATATCTTTCCTATTGTGGGTCAAAATTCAGAAACTGCTGACTAATGCCATGGGTCTGTTCCTCATGACCATGAAGCCGTGGAAGGAGAATAGGAGCCTTCCTGGCACCAACAACCTCAGGGGTCAGAGGTTGAATTCTTGAGAGTTTGAGGTACTTTTGATCCCTTTTCTCAATAATTTATAATTTTACAAGAAATGTGAAGTATGTGTAGTTATTTATACATTCTTTTCTTCGAAAATAGAGAAAGAAATTCTTCTAGTCCTTACTATTCCTGTGTATTTCCTATTGGAAGAAGGTATTTGAAATATAAACCTTATCATCATACCTCTGACCAGACTACATTTGGTTCTTCAGGTCTCCTGGCATTAATAGCTAAATCGACTCCATCTTTTCTGTGAGGTGGATCTTTTTCAGATATGATATTTATTCTTAGTAGACAATACACGCATAGCCTACAATGTAGCCAGCAATCCTGATGAGTAGGAACATACAATAAGGGGATTCATCCAGTGCATAGTAGACCTGGCCTCTATTCTAGGTTGGCCACTGACTGGACCTGTACTCTCGAGATTCTCCAGTCTTGGGTTTTCCATCTGTTACATAAAAGCACTGACTTTTATTCAATTCACACACCAAAAGACCAAGTTGTGTCTCGCTTCTTAAATTTTTTAAAAATAATTCTTATTTACTCTTCTCAAGTAATAAAGGAACAAACCTAAAGAGGTCATTTTTCTCATTAAAGACAAAACAAAAAGTTGTATACATGGGGTAGATATAAGAATAATCTCACTACAGATGTCCCTGAGTCTGCCTTTGTGATTGTGAAAGATATGGTCATCAATACAATTTTTTAAAAATATATCCTTTTATTTCATAAGGAATGATTTTAGATTGTCTCATGTCATAGATATCCCATAAATGGTAGTCATTGATTTAGAAATAAATTTATAAAGTAAATCAAGAGAAGTTAAAATTGCACATGCATTTTCTGTTTCTAAAGTCTGAGATATCTATGTATTTACAGGCAGTTCATATTTGCAAAAATGCTGGGTTAGAAATGATCTTTAAAATTTTGTGTTAGTGTAATAACAATATTATCTAATATTAATGCTACAAGAATTCAGTTGCTTTTTCTGTGTATCAAAATTGATCATACTTTATCCACTTAGGTCATTGAACAGGCTGCTCAATTTATTTTGAGGTATAATTATTTTAAAATCCATTTCTCTACTGACTATTATGAATCAAAGAAAGACAAAAAACACTTTCATCTCCAGTAATAATGTGAAACAATTTCTTTCAAGTGCAACAGACATCTAAATATAGAAGGGGAATTATTAAATCTAAAGAAAAATATTTGGATAAAAGAAAAAAACAAATGCATAAAAGATTCATTAAAGCAACAGAATAAAACTTAATATAGGACCCTAAAAACTCTGGCAATGCCTCTATCATAAAATATCATTGTCTGTCTCAAAATAACAGTCCCTGAAATGGTTATTCTGCCATATGCTGTAAAGAACTCTCCAAACTCCATGTATCAAAGAAATGTAAAGGTTAGGTCTAGCTACAGAGGCCAAAATTTCATAAGCTTCCTATGTGAACACTTAGATGGCAGAAATAAAATGAGGTATGTCTGAAGAATTAGTTTCATGATGATCATTTAGATTTAGCAATGCCTGATGTCATGCTTACATTGTTATATTGTGTCACTACCTTTTCCTCGACTAGCAATTTGGGGTTGTAAAGCTTTTTTTTAAATTTAATCTTGAATGTTCTTGCATGTTTGGTATCTCTCTCAGGAGTGCTAAAGATAAGCTGTTTAGCTGTGTAGCATATCTACACCAATGTCATTGAATGTATACACTGGTACAGAAATATGTTTGTTTTATTAAGTAACTGAAGTATTTGCTGTGAAAATGTGTTATTTGAAGCCATCACTTATGTATGATCATTTTCCATGTGTACATGTGTGATATTTAAATCTCATTTTTTATTGTAACTTAGACTTAAGTCATGTTTAGCTGTTAAAAAAAAAAAAAGCAAAAGCATAATGTAGAAATAGGCTGCATTTGGTTGTCTCATTCCCCTAGAGGGAAATTGCTTTTGCCATTTTATTTTGATGTATAATAATCTAAAAAGGATCCCCTACTGACTTGCTTCCTAATTATTATCGTTTTACATGAAAGAAGGGAAATATAGCTTCAATTGAGTTGTCTTAAGTCATTCCTTCTGTGTAGATTTCCCTGACTGGTGTTTCATAATGAGATAACTATACTTTAGACTACTTGGCCATTTCACCAGCAACTAACCCATGATTTTGAAACAAATCTGCTTTAAGAGGCCTAAATATCTTTGTTTTTAATAAAATGCTTAATGTGTAACTAAAGCCCTCGAACAATCTTTATTTCTTTTCAGATGGGTGATTTAGGGGAAAAGAAAGAAGAAAGCATGCATTTGAATACCTACTATTAAAACATTGTTCATTTAGCCCTTTAAAAACTGTGATATATGCCTGCATGAGAGGGATTCTGGGACAGCCCTAACCATACAGCATTTTTAAACATAGCAAAAGGTTCAACAAATTATTAAAGTTTTTGTGGAGATAGGAGAGTCTGTGGCCCAGTGCTGGGTTCCTGTGTCCGTTACAGATTGCTCAAATTTGCATGGGCAATTACACAGGGGATTGCATCAATGCAGGGCCGCTAGCCACACTGACGCCATACAATTACACAACGGCTTCGGTGCTTTAACTTTAAAATTCTTACACCATTGTGCCTGTTCTATTAGAACAAACTGCAGCAAATGATCCAAAGCCAATTCAAATGACTGGAGAGGAGGTGCCCAGGGAGAGACAGAGAGAGAAGAGGTGCAGTGTGGCCCACTGCTGGCCAGCTTAAGCAATCACCAGTACAGACTGTGGCAACTTCCGGCTTCTTTGTGCTCTGCAGCCTGCAGTTTTATAGTGGGTCCAACATTAAGAATCACCTTATTCACACAGAGGCTGTGAGGATTAATGAGGGAAGTTAGGCAAGGCAGACTTGATACTGAAAGTACTACATAAACACAAGGGCTCAGAATAGCTCTTTGTTTGAATAGTTGCTTGACTTTTTTTTTAAAATGCCAGTATACAGTTTTGCTGACGTTGCTAATTGCTTTTATAAACCATAATGTTATTCTGCCCTCCTTGTTAAGTTAATTTAAACAATAACATCGTAAGCCCAAAAATATAAGCTTCTTAATCAAAAGCAAGGTATATTCAAAAAGGATACTGAATTAAAATATGAATAAAGCAGGAACTACCAGCAAAAGAGAGTTCATATGAGATTAAATGTCTCACCATCTGAGCATAAATGTTCCCAAGTGTTGATTGAACATATAGTCCTTCCAAAAGTCTTACAAGGTTGAACAGATGCTCCTAAAAATTAGTCAACTACATTACTAAGTTGGCACTCATTTACTCTTTTCTTCCCTGTTCATAATGGGGGGTAGAAGTGAGAAAATGGAAATGCAAAGTAAATGAACCTCTCAAATTGGCCACTCTAAAGAAAGAAGACCTGAAACCAAAAGGAAAAAGAAATAACAAGTGGAAAGAGATTTTGGAAGTGATCTTCCTTAATCAAGGAAGTTTGATCGTGGCTGTGGTTGAAGTACTCATAAGTTAGGGATGTTTACCAACAGAACCAGTCACATTTACAGGATAAGTAAGAAGACATAACTTCTAACCACTTTTAAAAGGTACTACCAAGTAGATTATACATACAAATAAAATATGGGATTTGATCATTTCATGTTTTGGCAGACAGAACACACACATCTTAAGGACCAAACACCTTGCTTTTTTTCTGGGTTGTCGGAAAAGTCATGACACATTTTTTGCATAGAAAAACATGTGAAAAGTCATGACTTTTCTGACAACCCAATAGCTCCCATACAGTTTGACTAAATGGAACTCTTCTACATGATAAATATGTCTCCTTTTATACAGTAAAATCCATCCTGAGTCCAACACCATTTTCAAACCCTAATTCCTTTCTGCAAGGTACTAAATTACTTCATGACAAGCACCAAATGCCCTCCTATTGCTTGAAATGGTATGATATACTTACTTTTGACATTTGTTCTAGCTTTTGAAGATTCTATTGCAGACAAAATAATCTTTTATGACATTTTATAATATTCTACCCAGTTTACTGCTTTCCAGAATTTCTATCATTAATTAAAAGCACTTCTTTCAATCCTCCCGCAAAAAAAAAAAAAAAAAAAAAAAAAACCAAAAACAAAAACCTAACCTATTCCCCAACTGCCCATCAGAGACCAAATAAAAGTCAATCTATCACAGCAGCAGTGATGGTCATGCCAATTTCACAGTGTGATTTGTACACTCATTTCATTTTGAAAATGACCCTGCCCTCCATCTGTCTAAGCCGAATGTCCTGCTTTGTTCAAGCCAGGCCTCTGAAGCTACATCACATGAAATAAGGAGGAAGGCACAGAATGACCACATTCCTGCCCACTTCAGCTGACACACTCACAAACAGATATCAATACAATGAAGAAAATACAAATAGATATCAGCACAATGAAGAGAACTCCAACTGATGCTTAAAAGGATTGGAGGAATTTGGGGAAAAGCAGGTAGCCTTTCTTATGTTTCACACACTTGCAAGAAGCCAATTCAAGGAGAATGCTCTTATGGTGTAAATTCAACTCTGCAAAACAGAAAAACTGGGACCAGAAGATGGTGTAATGGTTACATCGCTGGACTCCCACATAGTTGACCACTGTTCGAGACCTGGCAGCTTAAAACTCATACCAAGTGTGTGGGCATGTGTGCCCAAAATCCCAAGAACAGAATGAAGGAGAAGGGACTGTGGTCTGTGGTGTGGCCATGCCCCCGGGAGGTGATTTCTTGTTTTCTGTCCCTCTCTCTGCTGTCTCTCTGGCAAGTCCATGTGCCCTATAGCAAAAATCTCTAAAAAAAAAAAAAAAAAAAAAAAAAAAAACCTCACTCTGAGTGCATGTGTGTTCAAGCATGCCCAAAATCCCAAAAGAACAGAGAAGGAGAGAAGGGATTGCAGCACCTCTGGGGGGTGATTTCTCACTTTTTGTCTTCCTGTCTCTCTGTCTCTCTGGTGAGCACACGTGCCCCATAGCAAAATCTCTCTTAAAAAAAAAGAAAGAAATAAAGAAAGAAAAAAAAAGGGGGAAGAAAGAAAGAAACCATACACAGAAAGAAAAACTAAAAATATAAAGGAAATTTCCTATTTCAATGTTCTGTCATCTTATCTTGACCTACTAACAGCTTACCCATGAGGACTTTAAAGTACTGAGCTTAAGTTTCCAACTGACAGATGTCAGTCAGCCAGCTTATAAAGGAGATGTACTCCTCATACCTTGTCCATACCTTATTATTGAGTAGCACTATCCAGTACTCTTCGCTCATATACCTTCCTTCGTATAAGACCATAAAAGTAGCACCTGGATATCAGGTTGAAAGATGCCTCAAACTAGGGTTATACTCACATTCCTCAGACATTTTCTGTGGGTATATTGGGTGAATCTAAGATCTACTCAACCCCCCTGAAAGGGCTACAGTTTTTCCTCTTTTCAGCATTGATACCTTGGGAGATTCTTTATATGATTCCACACAGAAAGACAAAACTGTGCTAATTTTCATTAAGTGAAAAGATAGAATGAGAACATAATGCCAGTCTTTTTATGATACGAACAATTACACAGCTACTAAAGTCTCCTCCCAATGAAAGTACATAACTAGGAACTACACAAGCCCCACTAGTCACTTTCTTTTTTTTTTTTTTTTTTTTTTTTTTGAGAGGTTTTCGCTATAGGGCGCGTGCGCTCGCCAGACAGACAGAGAGAGACAGAGAGACAGAAAGCAAGAAATCACCCCCCAGGGGGGCTGGTCACACCGCAATTCCTTCTCCTCCATTCTCCTCTCGGGATCTTGGGCACGCATGCACATGCGCCCGGCGTGAGTTTTAAGCCACTGGGTTTGGGATACGAACCGCAGTCGACTACATGGGAGTCCAGCGACATAGCCATTACGCTAACTGCTGGTTCCTCCACTAGTCGCTTTCCAACATCTGTTCACAGCTTCAAGTCAGATCTAGAAGGTCAATGTCTACTTTCCACAGCAAGTTAGTTGGTTAATCATAAGTACTTGGCACCAAACCTGGGCCCTTATAAACTTATCTACTAGAGATATATGGATTCAGTTACTTTATCTATCAGTTACTATTTCCTACTGAATTTAGCTGTTGGATATAGTGACTTAGCCAATACCTGCACAGATGTTTTATGAAGGTTAGAAAGTATATATGTAAATGGTCTCTAATAGAGAGCCACGCAATATAGTTGATGTTCATTCTGTAATGTATATAGAGAAAAGATTTATAGATAGCAATCCTATTAAGGAGGCCATATAAAGTACTTGCATTGATGTCTTTAAAGATATAGTGAAGACACAAAATAATGCACTGTATAATGATGTTTGAAACATTGATGAAACACATGAAAGATGGTAGTCCCATAAGACGTGTGTAGTAGGCTGTACCATCTAGGATTGTGTAAGTACATACTATAACATTTGCGAAATGCCAAAATCGTCAAACTATTTCTCAAATCTTATTTGGTTATTAAAAGATGTATACCTGAACATCTACATGAACCACACTTTGGTGCTTCAGAAACCATGTGAGATTATGAAGGACACTGATTCCTCATTGAAAGGGAAATTTGGAGGATCACACAATGAATATTAACAAATTTAAACTTCAACATACATTATATATTTCTTGCTCTTAAAAAAGGAGAAATTTGCATATAAAACTGATCCTCTACCAGTGATAGTTAAAGTTCAAAGTACTTTTCCCGCTATACAACCTTTAGAAACACCCCAAATAAAGACTCTTTGGTTGCTGCACTATTTGTTCTTAGACACTGTACCCTTGGGGATCCATTAAAATAAGCATTGCTAATCAGGGAAATTACAAGGAAATGCCTGCCTTTTCTATCTTATTTTTTCACTAAAGCAACATGAATCAATGCTGTTTGCATAGACTCACAGGACATAAAGCTCAAAAACACAAAGGAACGTTCGGCTGTAAACCTCCCTCTGGCGCTCTGACGCTAAAGAGACCAGTAGCAAAACAAAATTTTATACATATATATATATATATATATATATATATATATATATATATATATATATATATATATATATTATATAATATACGTAACTAGGAGCTACACAAGCCCCACTAGTCACTTTCTAACATCTGTTCACAGCTGTATAATATATAAAGTTTATTTATTTATTTTCCCTAGCCTGTCTTTAGTAACAGAAAAAACTGAGCAAACCTCATTGCCCAAACGCGGTGGGCAAGAAAACAGACTACGTCTCCCAGCATGCACCACGGAAACGGATGAACGAAGGCGCGACTAAAACGGTGCATGCCGGGATCTAGAGTCTCCATCTCTGAACAGACGGAATGAGTTCAGAACGGCTCCCTGATTAACATCACTCCTCAGTCAGTCTTCCATGACGATATCACACGTTGCGGGATACACGCCACTGACTCCTTTTTAGTCCTACCGTTTTCCAACGCCGCAGATTACACTCTGGAGAGACTTCCGCTTCCGGTTGTCTCGTTGCCGTGGTAACGAGCACGCGCAACCATCTTGGCGGTTATGGCGGGCCTGGGCGCCACGCACATCCCAGACGGGGAGTTCACCGCCGCGGTGTACCGGCTCATCCGGGATTCCCGCTACGCAGAGGCGGTGCAGCTGCTGGGCGGGGAGCTGCAGCGCAGCCCCAGGAGTCGCGCCGGCCTGTCGCTGCTCGGCTACTGCTACTACCGCCTGCAGGAGTTTGCGCTGGCCGCAGAGTGCTATGAGCAGCTGGGCCAGCTGCACCCGGAACTGGAGCAGTACCGCCTATACCAGGCCCAGGCCCTGTACAAGGCCTGCCTCTACCCAGAGGCCACCCGGGTGGCCTTCCTCCTCCTGGACAACCCTGCCTACCAAAGCCGGGTCCTCCGCCTGCAAGCCGCTATCAAGTACAGTGAGGGCGATCTGCCAGGGGCCAGGAGCCTGGTGGAGCAGCTACTGAGTGGGGAAGGGGGTGAAGAAAGTGGAGGTGAGAATGAACCGGATAGTCAGGTCAACCTAGGTTGTCTGCTCTACAAGGAGGGACAGTATGAAGCTGCGTGTGCCAAGTTCTTTGCTGCCCTGCAGGCCTCAGGCTACCAGCCTGACCTTTCCTACAACCTGGCTTTGGCCTATTACAGCAGCCGCCAATATGCCTCAGCTCTGAAACATATTGCTGATATTATTGAGCATGGTATTCGCCAGCACCCAGAGCTAGGTGTAGGCATGGCCACCGAAGGCATTGATGTTCGAAGTGTGGGCAACACCTTAGTCCTCCACAGCACTGCACTGGTGGAAGCTTTCAACCTCAAGGCAGCCATAGAATACCAACTGAAAAACTATGAGGTAGCACAGGAAACCCTCACTGACATGCCACCTAGAGCAGAGGAAGAGTTGGACCCTGTGACCTTGCACAACCAGGCGCTAATGAACATGGATGCGAAGCCTACAGAAGGGTTTGAAAAGCTGCAGTTTTTGCTACAACAGAACCCCTTTCCCCCAGAGACTTTTGGCAACCTGTTGCTGCTCTACTGTAAATACGAGTATTTTGACCTTGCTGCAGATGTCCTGGCAGAAAATGCCCATTTGACATATAAGTTCCTCACGCCGTATCTTTATGATTTTTTGGATGCTATGATCACTTGCCAGACAGCTCCTGAAGAGGCTTTCATTAAGCTGGATGGCTTAGCAGGGATGTTGACTGAGCAGCTCCGGAGACTCACCAAGCAAGTACAGGAAGCAAGACACAATAGAGATGACGAAGCTATTAAAAAGTCAGTCAATGAATATGACGACACCCTTGAGAAGTACATTCCCGTGTTGATGGCACAGGCAAAAGTTTACTGGAATCTTGAAAATTACTCAATGGTGGAAAAGATCTTCCGCAAATCTGTGGAATTCTGTAACGACCACGATGTGTGGAAGCTGAATGTGGCTCATGTTCTATTCATGCAGGAAAACAAATACAAAGAAGCCATTGGATTTTATGAACCCATAGTAAAGAAGCATTATGACAACATTCTGAGCGTCAGTGCGATTGTCTTAGCCAACTTGTGTGTCTCCTATATTATGACAAGTCAAAATGAAGAAGCAGAGGAGTTGATGAGGAAGATTGAAAAGGAGGAAGAGCAGCTGTCCTATGATGACCCCGATAAGAAAATCTATCACCTGTGCATTGTGAATTTGGTGATAGGTACACTTTATTGTGCCAAGGGAAATTATGACTTTGGTATTTCTCGAGTTATCAAAAGCTTGGAACCGTACAATAAAAAACTGGGAACTGATACCTGGTACTATGCTAAAAGATGTTTCCTGTCCTTGTTAGAAAACATGTCAAAACACATGATAGTGCTTCGTGACAATGTGATTCAAGAATGTGTTCAGTTTCTAGAACACTGTGAACTTCATGGCAGAAACATACCTGCTGTGATTGAACAACCCCTGGAAGAAGAAAGAAGGCATATGGGGAAGAATACAGTCACATATGAGTCCAGACAGTTGAAAGCTTTGATTTATGAAATTATAGGATGGAACATCTAGTAATGGCTGATAATGACTTTCTCTTAATGATTTCATTATCTCTACTTGGTACTGTGTTTTCTCAAGTCTCTTCCACCTTTACACTCATTACAATTTGAAGTTTATAGACCTTAAAACTATAATTAAGATAATTAAATATAGCTTTTTTGTGAAACCTCACAGATGAAATATTATCAAAAACAATTTGAACCCTCAGAATTTATAAAATTCTCAAATAGTATATTAAAAATTTAAATTTAAATGAAGTTACATCTTACGGTTTGTAATGCCTGTACTCCCTTTCCTTGTTATGTACAGTGCTTTACTGTGTCTTGAGAGAACCCTGTATGACATGATTCCTTTTCTAGGGAATAGGCACTATCAAATCCAGAACTCAGTGTAGTGCATCTGGGCTTTAATAATCTTCTGGGGGACTTTTTTTTTCCAACTTACCCTTAAAATTATATTAATATGCAGTGTATAGGTTTTGCATTACTGCTAGGATGTTTCAGGAAGGCTTTCCAATACACATGTAATGTTTTATTTAATAATCATTTTTTAAAAAACCCTTATGTTTTAAATGCATTTTTTTTAACCTTAGAATATCCAAGAGTTGGTTTTAAGTCCTGTGTCTGCCCAGAAAATGGTGCCATAAAACATAGACAATGAACAGCTGACAGTTTTTCCTGGATTTCTTTTGCTCCATTTTTTATTAAGTTGAATATATAAGTATAAACAAGCTGGGATCTTATTATTTTCCTAACAGGATAGTGATTAATAATAGCGTTAGTCTTAAAACTCAGTTTTGACCCAGCCTGCTGGTGCAGTTGGTAGCAAACTGGATTGCATCGCTGAAAGCCATGTGGCTAATGGCAGGTTCAGATTTCTGTTTCATCTGAACACATGCCAGCATCTGGGTGACTAAGACCCTGCAAAAGTGTTTATCTCTTCTTCTCTTTTTTCTTTTTTCTTCCCACTCCACCTGTGTGCGTGTGTGTGTGTGTGTGTGTGTGTGTGTGTCTTGTGCACATACTGAAATAAAAAAACATTTGAAAACCTTAGTTCTAATGTCTATCTTTGTTTTGAAAATTAGAATATGATGATTATGTTCCTATTTGTGGCTTCTTGGAAAAGGAAAAATATTCTGCATTATGACCCCATCAAATTCTATTCATACTACAGAAGGAATTGTCTGTCATTAGATTCAAAACTTTCTCTGGTAGATTCATAATGCTAATTTCATATCTACAGTTGTCACAGTAGATTTGGTGGTGAGGGTTTGCAGGTTAGGGGTCTGGTTTTCAGTATGCTGAGAACCTAATATTCATTCAGTCCAGGCATTAGAGGAGCTCCAAGAGTTTTACTATTTGTTTTCCCCACCAGATACACCCATTACTCTTCAAAATGTAACTGTAAACTCCACTCTTATCTGGCTCAGGAAAAAAAAAAAAGTATTAAGAAATGAGATGAAATTGCAGGCTTTTGACATTTTACAACCCCCACCCCCCCCCCAAAAAAAAAAAAAAATCCCAGCAATTTCTCATGGTTCACCTTAATAGCTTTCTACTAAAAGATAGGGATTCCAGCAATAATAAAACAATATATATTTTTTCCTTTCTGGAGGGTTCAATTAGCTACTAAGTACCCAGATGAAGTATGATCAGCACAACTCTGTATCATGACCACTTTGGATACTGAAACTGTATCAAATTAATCAGAAAATATGACTGCGGGGTATAATACATGATCAGCAATTTATAGCACTTTTAATCTATTATTTGAGTTGCTAACATTGACCAGCTTATGAAAATTACTTAATATTTGAAGGAAACAGAAGGAATCTTTCTTTTTTCTTTTTCTTTTCTTTATTTACTGAGAAGGAATGTTTTAATAAATGATCTAGGAACTTTTCCACATGCTTAAGAAGAGTAGGAATTATATACTGTTCTGGGTTCCTTCAGTGATTCCTTACAGAACGGTGTCCTTGTACTACAAAGTAACTCTCAGAGCACTTTAAAATTTGTTTTATTTCTTCCAAAAACATATATACACATATATTTACTCCGCAAACTTCCGCTTCCGGTTGTCTCGTTGCCGTGGTAACGAGCACGCTCAACCATCTTGGCGGTTATGGCGGGCCTGGGCGCCACGCACATCCCAGACGGGGAGTTCACCGCCGCGGTGTACCGGCTCATCCGGGATTCCCGCTACGCAGAGGCGGTGCAGCTGCTGGGCGGGGAGCTGCAGCGCAGCCCCAGGAGCCGCGCCGGCCTGTCGCTGCTCGGCTACTGCTACTACCGCCTGCAGGAGTTTGCGCTGGCCGCAGAGTGCTATGAGCAGCTGGGCCAGCTGCACCCGGAACTGGAGCAGTACCGCCTGTACCAGGCCCAGGCCCTGTACAAGGCCTGCCTCTACCCAGAGGCCACCCGGGTGGCCTTCCTCCTCCTGGACAACCCTGCCTACCAAAGCCGCGTCCTCCGCCTGCAAGCCGCTATCAAGTACAGTGAGGGCGATCTGCCAGGGGCTAGGAGCCTGGTGGAGCAGCTACTGAGTGGGGAAGGGGGAGAAGAAAGTGGAGGTGAGAATGAACCGGATAGTCAGGTCAACCTAGGTTGTCTGCTCTACAAGGAGGGACAGTATGAAGCTGCGTGTGCCAAGTTCTTTGCTGCCTTGAAGGCCTCCAGCTACCAACCTGACCTCTCCTACAATCTGGCTTTGGCCTGTTACAGCAACAGGCACTACGCTCCTGCGCTAAAGCACATCGCCGAGATCATTGAGCGTGGAATCCGCCAGCACCCAGAGCTAGGTGTGGGCATGGCCACCGAGGGCATTGATGTTCGAAGTGTGGGCAACACCTTAGTCCTCCACAGCACTGCGCTGGTGGAAGCTTTCAACCTCAAGGCAGCCATAGAATACCAACTGAAAAACTATGAGGCAGCTCAGGAAGCCCTCACTGACATGCCACCTAGAGCAGAGGAAGAGTTGGACCCCGTGACCTTGCACAACCAGGCGCTAATGAACATGGATGCCAAGCCTACAGAAGGGTTTGAAAAGCTGCAGTTTTTGCTACAACAGAACCCCTTTCCCCCAGAAACTTTTGGCAACCTGTTGCTGCTCTACTGTAAATATGAGTATTTTGACTTGGCTGCAGATATCCTGGCAGAAAATGCCCATTTGACATATAAGTTCCTCACGCCGTATCTTTATGATTTTTTGGATGCTATGATCACTTGCCAGACAGCTCCTGAAGAGGCTTTCATTAAGCTGGATGGCTTAGCAGGGATGTTGACTGAGCAGCTCCGGAGACTCACCAAACAAGTACAAGAAGCAAGACACAATAGAGATGATGAAGGTATCATAAAGGGAGTAAATGAATATGACGACACCCTTGAGAAGTACATTCCTGTGTTGATGGCACAGGCAAAAATTTACTGGAACCTTGAAAATTACCCAATGGTGGAAAAGATCTTCCGCAAATCTGTGGAATTCTGTAACGACCACGATGTGTGGAAGCTGAATGTGGCTCATGTTCTATTCATGCAGGAAAACAAATACAAAGAAGCCATTGGATTTTATGAACCCATAGTAAAGAAGCATTATGACAACATTCTGAGCGTCAGTGCGATTGTCTTAGCCAACTTGTGTGTCTCCTATATTATGACAAGTCAAAATGAAGAAGCAGAGGAGTTGATGAGGAAGATTGAAAAGGAGGAAGAGCAGCTGTCCTATGATGACCCCGATAAGAAAATCTATCACCTGTGCATTGTGAATTTGGTGATAGGAACACTTTATTGTGCCAAGGGAAATTATGACTTTGGTATTTCTCGAGTTATCAAAAGCTTGGAACCGTACAATAAAAAACTGGGAGCTGATACCTGGTACTATGCTAAAAGATGTTTCCTGTCCTTGTTAGAAAACATGTCAAAACACATGATAGTGCTTCGTGACAATGTGATTCAAGAATGTGTTCAGTTTCTAGAACACTGTGAACTTCATGGCAGAAACATACCTGCTGTGATTGAACAACCCCTGGAAGAAGAAAGAAGGCATATGGGGAAGAATACAGTCACATATGAGTCCAGACAGTTGAAAGCTTTGATTTATGAAATTATAGGATGGAATATCTAATTATGCCTGATAATGGCATAACTTTTATAAAATGGCTTTCTTACCCATATTTCTCACTTGTTTAATCTATTTGACTTAAGTATGTTTACAGTTGTTTCATATTGAATTTCACATAAAATGGCCAAAAAACAGTTACATCTGAGTAACTCTAATAAGAAAAGCAGAGACGATGCACTATAAACCAGATCATCTGTGCATTTTTCCACTAGTGATAATCACCAGGTCTTTCCTTCAAGCAACGACTACAAGAGTAACATCTTTATATAAACAAATAATCCTAAATAGCAATATTTCAGCTTTGAGCTTTCAAAAAGTGTATAGCATAATGCAATGAACTGTTGGAGTTTGTGTTTACACTTCTCTGGTGACTTCTGTGTAAACAATTACCAGCTCATGGCTAGACCATTTTTCAGTCAACAAAGACAAACCTATTTTGTCATCTCAGGATGACTGCTTTGTCCAATAAATATAATTCTTAACTGTGTGTCTCCACTTTCAATCTTTTAACTTTCTTGAGCTCAGCAAAATCTAGTATGGACCTTGGTCTAAGGTCTTTTAAAAATACAGGTATTAAATGAATGAGAATCCTTTCCTCAGTTTTTTCAGTTTATGACATTTAGTCAGCGAACTAATTTTCGTTTCCATAATTGTGTTGCTTGCTTGGTTCTTTAAGTTTAATTTTCTTCCATAAGCAAGAGAGAGAGAGACAGAGAAAGAGACAGCACCCCCAACAGGGTCCTTATAACACAGTCCACCCCCAGCCTTCAGTCAGCCCCAGATCGTGGGAAGCACATGCCTGCAGTACTCGGGGAAGTCTCCAGACTTGAATTAAGAACTTCCCATGTGAGATCGTCTCACAAAGCATCACATTTTACCATTACAGTACCATCACATCCCTGGTTTTCATTTGAATAATCAACCATTTTCCTTATTTTTCATTTTTAATTTTCCAGGATTTATTGTGCCTCTTTTTGAGTACCAACAAATATTAAGTGTAGAAATTTTCAAATATTTTTAGTATGTGGAAAAATGAGCACTGAACTAAGAATGAGGAGACTAAAGTTTGAGTTCCAGATCATAAATCTCTAGCTTTAGGCCTTCAGAAATGTATCTAGTTGGGGTCTCACAATCATTTCTAATACTAGATGCTCTTTATAGTTACTTTACAGATAGACGTTACATCTGATTCTGTTTAAACCGTATAGAAAAAAGTTGCCTTTCTTCTTTTATGACCTGGATATAGAGAAGTTAGTCAGGAAATGAAATATACCATTGTATTTCAAATGAATGTTTTCTCACATTTTGGCTTACAATAAATTAACTCACAACTTAAATGCTTGCTATCTTACTGTTGGATATTATAACATACTAATTGCTACTAAGAAATTTGGATTTTTGCCTTTAACTAGAAGTGTTTACGTGCAGCTCTAGCTATGAATGTATATAGAGAAGTCCCTGTTCTCTACTATGGTTGTGCATAAATTAAGAAAGAATTTTGTAAATATTTAGAGATGATATAAATCTCTTAACTTCCCTTTTTAGTTTATTTACTAATATATAATATGTTGGTGGAAGGGAGATTTTCTTTCAATCCTTCCTAATATTGATAGGCCACTCTACTTCAGGAGTTTTATTGATGAGCTATTGTAATGCATATTTTCTTCCAATTATTCTGGATATAATTAGAGCCTCTCCTGCTCTGGCTGTGAAGGCACACAGCTTCCAGTCTACCAGAAATCTGGAAACAGAGGAACAGTGGAGATGTAATGGAGATTTAGCTGTGTGATTTACTTGACAACCCACCTTGGATCCCCTTCATGTCCAAATTTCAGTAGTTAATCAAATGTCTACCGCCATTAACAGAACAGAAATAATGGATAACAGAGTGGGAGTAACAGATGCAGAGTTACTTCTGTAACTAACTCACCAAATCGAATCATCAGTCCTCACACCCTTGTTTCATTTAATTCAAGGAGGAAAGGTCATGCAGACTTTCTAAAAGAGAAAGCCTCATAGAATAGGAAGACAATCTCCAGTTTATAAAGCCTTCTCTTGGAGTGTTTTCTTTCCCTGTCTTCATGGGTCTATTTAAGAGATAGTAGTGTTTACTGCTGCAGAATGTATCACAAGATAAGAAATGAAAAATCTTTCTTACCAACTCCTTTCTCTTTCCCTTTTTTATCTTCTCCCTTTTGTCAATTACTGGGACAGTTTTTTCCTGATAGCTGGCAGTTGAAACCACAACCAGTTGTAAAAGATGCATAGCAACCTTTTAACAGTAACTGTCAGGTAAGCTAGCACTATGATTAACAAGGTGACTTTAAAAAATCCTTTAACCATGCATTTTTGCAAAATGAGATAATATTTATTGACAAATAGTGACTTTCAAACTGGTAATGCCAGAGTAAATTTCAACAGCACTCACCAAAAGCCCTAGATCTGTTTAATTTGTAAAATTCAGTGAGCTTCATTTGTGTATTTGCAGTAACCCCCATCTTTTTAAAATTTAATTCTTTGACCCCAATAGAGAAACAGTGACTGAAATTTTAAAGACATGCACTATTTTTATTTTTAGAATGTTCTGTGACATTGGGAATTTAAGATACCCAATTCTAGAGGACTTTTGCTTTACTGTATCCATATCATTTTATACTAAAAATAGAGAAAATAGCTAGGAGGTAATTAAATTATTAGTCATAGCTATAGTATTTAATATTCACTTGGGAAGTGAGTCTTTACAAGGAGATTATACTTGAATCCACTATGAATTAAAATTCTTTTGACTGTTTAATTAAATCAGCTCCCTTAGATTTGGACCAAGACTGAAATTTTTGTGCATGCCCAAAATCCTGATGGGAAGGAAAAATTGAGGAAAAAGGGTCACAGGAATCAAAGCATGACCATACCCTATTGACAGGTTCTCTCCCTCTCTCTCTCTCTCTCTCTCTCTCTCTCAAGTGCACTTGCCCTCTGGAAATTAAAATTTTTTAAAAGGGAGGGACCAGCAGTTAGCTTAATGGCTATGTTACTGGACTCCCATGTAGTCGACGGCGGTTCAAGTCCCAGACCCGGGTGACTTAAACTCATCCTGGGTGCGCGTGCGTGCATGCCCAAGATCCCAAGAGGAGAATGGAGGAGAAGGGATTGTGGCGTGGCCATCCTCCCTAGGGGGGTGATTTCTTGCTTTCTGTCTCTCTGTCTCTGTCTTCTGGCGAGCACACGTGCCCTATAGCAAAAAAAAAAAAAAAAAAAAAGGAAAAGAAAACTCTCCAAAACAAAAATTTTAAAAAGATAATGTATATGTATTAGAAAGGATTGCCTCCAATCCTTATTAGAAAATAATTATTTTTTAAAATACTTTACCTATTTCTTTCTGATTGTTTGAGGGAGGCACCCCTAAAAGGTTCCCCATGCTATATCCCACCTCCAGTTTCAGATGGCCCAGATCACAAGCCCACACACACCTTGTGAGCTCAGAGAGGTCACGGGATAGGAAACCAGGACCCCTCCCATGTGGGTTCAGCTGTGCCACCACTGCACCAACCTCCAGCCCAGAAAATAGTTCAGTGTATATTTCTAGCATGAAAGAGAAACATTTGTTAGTTTAAGTAGGCCCTTCCAATAACTCAATTGCAAATATGATTAGGTGAACATGTAAAATGAGCCCAAGTCCTTGTTCAAAAATGCATCTGCATGTGTTTGTGAAAGTAAAACACATCATTCTCAGTGACTGGATACCTTAGTTAATATAACAAAAGGCTATAGTCATACTATACATAGACCCCTAAGTTGTGTAGGAAGCATTTGTTGCCTTTTTTTTTTTTAAGAGAGAGATTTTTGCTATAGGGCGCATGTGCTCACTGGAGAGACAGAGACAGAGAGACAGAAAGTGAAAAATCACCCCCCATGATGGCTGCTCACACAATTCCTTCTCCTCCATCCTCCTCTCAGGATTTTAGGTATGCCAATGTACATGTCTGGCATGAGTTTCAAGCTGCCGGAGCCAGACTTGAACCACGGTTGACCATGTGGGAGCCCAGTGTCTAAACCACTATGCCACCCACTGTTTCCTATTGCTATTATTTTGTTTTTAATTATTTTATTGGGAGAGTCAAATGCTTAAGATAAAGGACATAAGACTAAAAGTTTCACCAACACTCATGGCAACTGCTATAAAAAGCATATCCACAGAGTCCCTGCAAACTCTTAGGATCTTGTTCAGACACATTAGTAAATTACCAGCTAGTTTTTCTAATCAGTCTTTTGTGAAAACTTGAAACTCCTATTATTTCAAATTTGCCAAAGTCATAGCCCATAGTTTATGTACTTCATAGATGGAAAGAATATATACTTTTGGAAATATAAAATGTCTATTCCATTTTTAAGTCAGGAATACTATAGCAAGACATAGTTACATCGTCACATTGTTAAACAAACAAGCAAACAAACAAACTTCAGGAATCAGATCTTAATAGAAATATTTTGCTGAAAAAGATCCTGCTACATAATAATACTATGTACTTAGATATGCCAAGGAGTGCCATAATTTTATGTTTTTACTTTGGAAAGTCAACACTTTCATAGTTAATACAGTATTTTTATTTGATACCTCTCCAAGTTTGTGATTCCCCATTATATTGTCTAGCCAACAAGCCCATAAAAAGAGCTGTCAGAAGGCTTCTTTGTACCTCAAGTGCAGAGGACTGTGAGGTACTTAATTCAGGTGCTATTCAGCAGAGAGCCAGGTGACTCTACAAACATTTACAGTGTTACTAAGGTTGCTGGGAAAGCTCTCATCACCTCTTTTTTTAAAAAAAAAAATGCACATGATGGGACCAGCAGTTAGCATAATGGCTATGTCGCTGGACTCCCATGTAGTCGATTGCGGTTTGCGTCCCGAACCCGGTGACTTAAAACTCACACCGGGCACGTGTGCGTGTGTGCCCAAGATCCCAAGAGGAGAACAGAGGAGAAGGGATTGCGGTGTGGCCATCCCCCCTGGGGGGTGATTTCTTGCTTTCTGTCTCTCTGTCTCTCTCTGTCTGTCTGGCGAGCGCACGCACCCTATAGCAAAAACCTCTCCAAAAAAAAAAAAAAAAAAAAAAATGCACGTTAGAAAGAGGCCCCCTTCTTTATCTGAGCTGCCACCACCTCATGTCCATGACAGATGTCAGCCTAGTAGTGAAGGTGACTTTGAAGATACCGAAGAAATAGAACTTTAGTCTTTGATGACATATTTGAGCCATGGGTTATCTTCCGCAGGGTCTGTCCCACCTCTGTCTACTACAGGGTGGGAATAATAGTTTGTTTTATTGTTTAAACTCATTTGCACCAGATTTTTCTGTTACTTGTGTTTAAAAGTGGACACACTCAGGACCAGCAGATGGTGTAATGGTTACATCACTGTACTTTCACATGACCGACAGTGGATCAAGTCTTAGACCTGGTAGCTCAAACTCACACGTGTGTGTGTGTCCCCAAAATCCTGTGAGGAGAATGGAGGAGAAGGGATTGTGGCGTGGCCATCACCACCCCCTAGGGGGAGGATTTCTCCCACTCTGTCTCTCTGTCTCTGGCAAGCATACACTCCCTCTTGCAAAAATGTCTCTGAAAAAAAAGTGGACACACTCATCATTAACAGAGATTCTTTCTTTGACCTAACTCTGCTCAGGCTCCCCTGGACTTTTCAACCAGGCCGTTACATTTGAACTTACATGTTTGTCTCTGCATTGTCCAATTTTAACAATTCTGTCAAGTCAGTTTAGCTAGAATCCCCCTTTTTCGTTATCTGATCGCACTCAATACATAATTGGGTTACTCATCTTCTACCATCTGATCATCTTGACTTGCTTTCAATTAGAATCCTATTAAGCCTATTTATCCAGAAAAAGATGATAGACAATGATAGATAGATAGATAGATAGATAGATAGAGATAGATAGAGATAGATAGAAATAGATTCCCCCTTATCCATGATGTTTCCTAGCAGTAATTTTCTATCTGTGGACCCCTATTTTGCCCCATGGCTATAAATTTCCACTTAGCTATCTATGCTGTATTTGGAGTTGAGCACAATATTTCTCCCCTATTGCAGGATCCCATTTTAGTGGCCCCTATATCTATGGAGATAGTTCTCCCGTGACCTTACATAAAGGATGCCTTGCCACCTTTAATAAGTGCCACTGAATGATTTTTTTCTTAGCACCATATATAGGCCATGCATTTTGAGTGTTGTTCAGGAGGTAACAAATCTTTAAGCATATTCCTGAACATACTGGTAATCTAGTCTTCCTTGAGACCCAGCAATGCTCTTCAGGTCCAGGTGAGTAGAACAAAATTAATTGACCTTGTAAATATATTAACTAAATTCTTGACTTCGTTTGTATTAACTGCTCATCCAGTCTTTTGAAATTGCAAGAACTACTTACAATATTGGGTGTGCCTTCACTTTCTTAGGCAAGCATTCACTTATTTAGAAATAAGTGGAGAACTCAATTGCCATACCCAAATGAACCAGCCCTAAGTCTAAAAGCTTGCTTACTGCTTCTTGGCGAAAACATTAGATAAACACCAATGCACACAGTGACTCGTGTAGAAAACATATTCCTCAATTTTAAAATTTACTCTACCTTCACATAAGGTCATTTGAGTAAAATCTTAATAATAATAGAAGAAGAAAATAAAAATGAAAACTGCAGCAGCATTTATTCAGGTATAGTAAACCTAAGTGTTAAAGTGAGGCAACCTAATCTTTTCTCTGGTGAGAAATGCTAATTTATGTACTATACTATCATATTTCAACCTTGGCCCTTTCCAGTCATAAACCTGGCTATTGAAAAAATTTCATAAAACATAAATACTTTAGTTCTTCCTGATAATTCCCCTCAGCACTGCATTCCACTTACCAGGCCCAAGTTAATCTGAGTTGTTGGCTTACCTCGATTCTCTAAAAAGAAGGACACAAGAAATTCAAATTCTAACCGGATGGTCTATATCACATCAGGGGATTGGGACACTTGATTTACTCGTATAATCTCTTTAAACATTTACCAGGAGAGGTTCTAAGACAGGATTTATTGCCTTCTTCTGCCATCTTTGGGCCTACAAAAAAAAAAGCAAAATCCTTCTATGAAATCTGAAACTCCAGTCACAGATTTCCTGGCTGATGTCATTTCCAAAGCACGGTGTAGCCCTTGATAGTCACAGTGGGAATCTGCCTCTCTATGGGGTTTCCATCTGTTTGTCATCAAAAGGAACCTCTTTGGGGAACCAAAGCAAATGTGGAGCACCCGTTTCTCCCCATGGGCCTCAGAATCTTGGATTAGTCTTTGTAGGATCAATTGCTGTTTAAATTGAATATACTTACATTTCTCTAGATATTATAAAATTACATTGCTGTAACTTTAGTTTTCACCCATGTTTGGCTTATCATAGGTGATTTTGTAAACATTTTCCATATGATTCTAAAACTGCTATGCAAATGTCACCAAAACGAGAATTCAGTCACTGAAGTTCTTTCCTTTGGGAGAAAAGTTTACTATGTAACTTGATGTACTGCACTTTTATTATAAAACAGCTTGCCTATGAAGAAAATCCTTCTGAGTTCTGTAGGTCCAAAGTTATTTTAAAATATAAATACTTGGTGTCAAAAGGCTACTTATTCACTTCTTATTAAGGGTCTACAGAAATGGTTAAAGCAAAGAAAATTTATGACAAGAGGTTCGAAACTGATCTTTTTCAGATCGACTTCAATACAGACAATCAGCTATAAATAATTGGCAGGTTGCAGTTAGAACAAACTGGAAATTGAATGTATTCACCCAGGAATAAATGCATAATGGTTGCCTTTATTATTGAAGAAAAAAAGAAGTTTGAATTAATTCCACAGGAATGTTTAATAAGGGAAAAGCTTTCATGAAGATCAGCCTTTTTCTCATCTCCATTTTCCCATACAGGTATTGCAGATTTCATAGAGCCCAAACAAAAACAGACTCTCCATTATATTCCTCAAGGAATCATTTCTTAAACATGTTTTTATAAATTGAACTTTGTGTTTATGTGCCATTTCCTCAGAGAAGCCTGTCTATAAGGATGAAATAGAAATAACATCACTTTTCAATATTCCTCAAGCCCCAATTCCTAGAAAAAGACAGGAATACAAAGGCCTTTTTATTCAACTTGTCAAATGCCAGTTTGTTTCAATATGGTTTCCCTGAGTTCAGAATCAAATGAGGCACGATCCCCAATGGGCAATAAAGAGGGAACGTTTTCCTTGCCACACTGGGGAAAAGGAAACGTGAGCACTAAACCAAATGGCTGTGAAAGGATGGAAAGGAGATGAGGGAAGACCTCAGGAAAGAGGATAAGGCCTGAAGGAACAACCAGGTGAAGCAGGGCAATATATAACTTGCTTTTAAAGGAATGGTGGAATTATGACTATTATATTTACATGACATAAATATGATGAATATTATCTTAATCTTTTCTAAAGCATGCTACACACATGAAATAATTAACTGAAATGAATTTAACTGGCACAGAAATAAACTTTCTTTCTTTTTAGGTTTTTGTCACAGGGCCTGTGCAGTTGCCAGAGAGACAGATGGAGGGAAAGTGAGAAATCACCCCCCAAGTTGGATGGCGATGGCCACACTGTAATTCCTTCTCCTCTCTTATCCTCCTGGAATTTTGGGCACACACACACACACACACACACACACACCCATGCCTGGCATGATTTTCAAGCTGTCAGGTCTGGGACTTGAACCACAGTCAGCCATGTGGGAGCCCAACACCTCAATCACCATGCCACCTGCAGGCCCTCAGAAATGAATATTTTTAATAGTCATGTATTTGTTTTAATGTGTGTGGATTTCACATAGTCATGCGTTACTTAACAGGGTATATTTTTTTCTTTCTTTGGAGAAGTTTTTGCTATAGGGCACGTGCACTCACCAGAAAGAGAGACAGAGAGACAGAAAGCGAGAAATCACCCCCCAGGGGGAATGGCCATACCGCAATCCCTTCTCCTCCATTCTCCTCTTGAGATCGTGGGCACACACACACATGCGCCCAGCATAAGCCACCGGGTCCAGGACTTAAACCGCAGTTGACTACATGGGAGTCCAGCGACATAGTCATTACCCTGGTCCCAACTGCTGGTCCCAACAGGGTATGTTTTCAGTAGTGTGTTATTATGCGATTTTGTCATCGTGTGAATGCCAAAGAACGTATTTACACAAACCTGGACAGTATAGCCAACTCAATACCTCGGCTATATGGTGTAGCCTATCATAATCTTATGGGACTACAGTTATGTATGTAGCACGTTGTTGATGAAAACGTCGTTATGTGATTCGTGACTGCATAATCTAACACAATGTGACCTAATACATCAAACCTGAAATATCATTAATCCTGTTATCTAATACGAGGCCCAAATTAAAAATGGCTTTATTGGTCTGGTTTGGTGGTGCAGCAATAACGATCTACTCAAGCAAAGCTGGATCCATATGATAGAATCCTGGTTTAGTCTCCAGTGGTCCTCCACATGCCAGACACCTGCACTCCTGACCCTGGGTGGCAGGGAGATCCTAGCAGGCATGAGACCCCATTGAGAGTGCTTGTGTTCTCTCAGCTTTCTCTCTCATGAAAAAAATGCCTTTTTTTAAAATGGCTTTTAAAAAAATGGCTTTGTTGACAAAATATGTTAAATAAATACACATAGCACTTGGCTATGGCAAGAAGCGTGTTTATGATGCTTTAATGACAAGAGTTCAGGAAATCTTGGTTTGGATAAACATAGCACATCATGTCATGTAAGAAAGTAGAGAGAACCCTACTCTTCACTGAACAAAGGATGTTTTTTACCCATTATTGACTCAGTAAACATTTGCTAAGGGTCTTTTACTTTCAGAAAGCTAACTTCATGTCTTAACAGAAATTTTTGCTACCCAGGGTGAAATTTTCCTCAGCAGAATGTTACCAAATAAATTTATGGGAAAACAATTTTCAACTTCCGGATCCCTTGTCCCTTGTTTGAAAAGTTGAGACTCTACACGAGGTATATATATATATATATATTTATATTTATATATATATTTATATATATATATATATTTATATATATTTTTTAAAGAATTTATTTAATTTTATTTATTCATTTATTTATTTTAATTTGACCAGAGAGAGAGAGACACACACACACACACACACACACACACACAGAGAGAGAGAGAGAGAGGAAGTGAGAAAGCAAGCCAGGAGGTCCGGCACTCGAACCATAGTCTGCCATGTGGGAGTGTCCAGCGCCTTAATCACCACGCCACCTGCTGGTCCCGGTATATATTTTTTTACATTTCCTTACAATTCTATTCTATGCTGACCTTATGATTTTTTTTTTTCCATTTCTCACAAACCTAAGGAGTTCTGACTTTCTGGTGGATGACGAATCCTACCAGTAGAGGGGGCCTCACTCTGCTTGCAAAATCCTCTGAAGGGCTGAAGGGATTGTTACTGTAAACAGGATCTTACTCTACTCGTTTACCGGACACCCCCTCCTTTTCTCCCAGGTAGTAATTTTCAAATGATAACACTATCCTATGAATCAGTATGGCAGCAGATGCGCTGTCAGTCTGTGATCAGTCTTAAGCTTTTATAAGGGTCTGGTCAGCCACTGCACAAAACGTCTTGCTAAAATAGTGAGTGTTTGGATCGTTACCACATCTTTCATTATGTGTGTGGTAATTCTGGGCTGACTAGGCAGGGGTCCAATTGCTTTCATTTCGGCTTAGTTTCAAAATTTTAGAGTTGGAAGGATCTTTAAAAAGCATCTGCTCTAACTCCCTCATTCTACAAATGAAGTATAGATACTCAAAGACGTTACATCCCACAGAATTACTAGGGTGGAAATAGAATTATTTAGCTTAGGTGGAAAAGTTATTCAAGGCTTGCTTCATCCTGACTGCGCCTAGGGGCTATGTGACCTTGAGCAGGTCATCTAATCAAGTCTCGGTTTCCTTTTCTTTAATAAAATAAAGGTACCAGACTAGGTAACAGTTAAGATGACGTCAGCTCTGTTCTCTTCGGCTCTGTCTCTACGCGATTATTGTTTCCCGTTCTATTTGCTGGCAATGCTAAGCCTCTTGTTTGCTTTATAGTCCCTTCAACTTTTTTAGTTTATAAATGTCTCTTACCTTTATGAGTATAGAAGGCAATAAAATTCGACTACACCAAGACAAAAAATTTGTAAATCCATTATGAATGTAACAATCCAAAAGAAAATCCAGGACAAAAATTAAAAAAAAGAATGTGGAAAGGTGAAAATAGTTGGATTATTAAGAATGATGAAAGAGTTGTATTTTTAAAGAAATGTTTATAACCATTACATAATAAACATAATTCAAGAAGATGGAAAAGCCCATCCAAAAGGCAAAGTGGAGGTTAAGTATCCAGCTATAGCGAGCTAGAGAGCCGAGGACTTGGAACCGGAGCAATCAGCAGACCCCCAAGTGCTGGCCTCCAGGCCCCACTCCTGGTAAGTGCCTCCGCCTCGCAATAAAGCTTCCCGTTTTTCAGGATATTGAATTTGGGTTCAAGGAAAGCCAGACATCATGTAAGCACAGTTTGGAATTACAGCGTGTGTCTAATAAAAGCCCATATAACTTGCCAGTTTTTCCCCCCAGAATCTCTTAAAGAATTATATGTGTGCTGAGAAGGAGGGAGATGGGAAAGACATCATGTGTGAGAGAAACTTTTTCATAGAGCCAAGACAAATTCTGGCAGATAGCTTAAAACAGGAACAACCTCCCCCTTTCAAGGAAAGCACCTCTTTTGATGGGAAGGGAGGAGAGGGACCGGGAATCGAAGTCTACATGACAGAGAGAAGACTGGTCCTGGGGCCACTCCATCCTCTTCTCCTGCTGTCAACATGGCTGCTCTGTGGAGCAGCAGAGGCCTTTCTCTGGTTGCTTTGTAAAATCAATGCAGAAGACTGTTTCCATGATGTTCCATACACACTTGCATTGCTTCTGCTAGGAGCACAGGGAGTCCTCACAGGCATGGGACGTGTACAATCACACAGGGCTCTATACACAGAAGGCCCTCGGGCTTCGTTTAATTCCCTCCTGTCACTATTTGGAAATTCTGAAAAATTTATGAACAAAGGATTTCACATTAACATTTTGCACAGGTTTTTGAAAAGTATGTAGCTGTACTAAGATCACACTGCTCTTTTAGAATCAACATTAAAAGCAACTGAGTCCTTCTGAAAACCTTTCCTGGAACAAAGATGAGTATAAGCTAATCTTTTTTTTTTTTTTTTAAGAGAGATTTTTGCTTTAGGGAGTGTGCACTTGCCAGAAAGACAAAGAGACAGAAAGCAAGAAATCACCCCCCAACGGGAGATGGCCACACCACAATCCCTTCTTCTCTACTCTCCTCGCAGGATCTTGAGCACGCATGCACACGCACCCGGAATGAGTTTTAAGCCACTGAGTCCAGGACTCAAATCACAGTCGACTATGTGAGATTCCAGTGATGTAACCATTATACTATCTGTTGGTCCAAAGCTAATCTTAGTGTAAAAGATTGGCGCTGCTATGAGCCTGCCATGTTACCTTCATAAAGCCCTGTGTGTGTAGCAAACAGCAAAGAGACTTCCAGTGTTCTACTTCACCTTACTCAAACCTCTGTTGACCCTTAACACTTGGTCTTCTGCAGGTCAGGGTCTGCTCTAAGGTTCGAAAGTGGTTATTTCAAATGGGTAAAAGTTTAATTCTGGATCTTTTTTATAGACAAAAACTGTGGGCTAACAATTCCGTGGGCTAACAATACTAAGGGTATAGGCAACCTCACTCCATCCACACATGCAAGAGACCCAAGGAAGGATCAGAATGGCTCTGGCATAATACAGCTCCTTTAGTTTTGCAGCAGTCTTCCTTTTCCCCACTACCTGTCTTCCAAGAGCAGAACAGAAAATAAACTAAATACTGTTCTACACAAAAATGGGGTTTATTCCTTCAAAAGGAAAATGAGGTGAGAGAAGGAAAGGCCCCTTGCAAATTTGGCAAATACTTCTTGATATCAATGTAAATTGTATCATCCCTGAAACTTAACGTGATCACTGGATAAGACCAGTAGACACGGCATAAGAGGTGAAGGAACAAGAGTGCCTATAACTCACCTGTTAGAAATATTGAAAGCATATCTGACCAGTCGACTTCGGGCCTACCCTTCTCCATGCAACAAGGGGTCCTCTCTTCCCCAAATTTTTTTGTGAGGTTTAAACAGCAATAGGCATTGTTGACCATTTTGTTGAATGGAGCTCAGATGGCTTTTACAGACAAAATGGTGAAATGTATGGGAGAGTTTCACTAAAGGAAGTGGATGCACAATGAGCTCATTGTGACTAGCTTCGGAGTGGGAATCCACAAGGTATCTTCTTCCTATGAGAAAGCTTCTATCTTTACACCACCTTTGAGGTTCAGGAAAAAATCCAAATTAGCTAGGGTCCTGATTTTTTCTCTGCTACATAATTCTTTCCAAAACCACATGGTCTTCGATGGCTGAAAAGGCAGGGGAGGGACCAGGACATACTGAATTTACCAGGACTCAGAAGCTCAAAACAGAAAGGAAAATGAGGCTCTTTTCTTAATCAGCCAGTGAGAGATGACTGTCCTTTGAAAAAGGAAAGGGCAGAGATTGGATACTTGTGTAAGTAAAGGAAACAAGGCCACTATAGGAGCCTAGAAGGGATACTGTTTCTGTTCCCCTTCAAAAGGAATTCTGTGGGAGTGGCATTCTTTATCAAACTACCACCCAATTTCTAAGATGCCAATGGCCAAGATGGACTTTAGGCCTACACATGATTAAACTACAGACAGGTACTTTCCTGATTCCGAGCTAAAACCTCTCATTCCTTAAAATGACTGTTCAGGGACCAGCAGATGGTGTAATGGTTGCGTCACTGGACTCCTACATAGTTGACAGCGGTTTGAGTCCTGGATCCGGCAGCTTGAAACACACTGGGCACATGTGCATGCATTCCCAAGATCCCAAGAGAAGAATGGAGGAGAAGGGATTGTGGTGTGGCCATCTCCCTTGGAGGGTGATTTCTTGCTTTCTGTCTCTCTGTCTCTGCAGCGAGCACATGTGCCCTATAGCAAAAATGTCTCTCTACAAAAGAAAAAAATAGATAACTGTTGATCGTAAATTTGTTCTCTGCCCCCTTTGAGATATATGTAAATCTCTTTATAAATCTCTTGCCAATTTTATACCCCAAAAATGTCTTTCTCAAGGACATGGAAGCCATGTTATTAAAATGTAATCATCAAAGGAGAACGCACCACATCTCACTGAGCTTCATATCATATCTTGTGGAATGGTAGAAGCCTAACTGGACCCCTTACTCCAAGTTTTTAAACTACCACCTGTTATATGAGAAGTTCACTTTCCCTTGGATAAAGACAACTAGTAAACACAAATGGCCCACAATCTTCCTCTTACATCCAGTACTTAAAAACTCTACCACTCTTTGTTTCAGCCCTGTTGGATTTAGGCTGAGTTCTGGACTCTCCCTGACTACCATAGCCTTGAATAAAGTCATTCTTGCCTATTCAACTCTAGCTAGTGCAAGTTTGGCTTTGATATCAACAATGTAAATATATCCAACAAAAATGTGAGGTGTTTCTACAAACCCTGGTTGCTTTGCAGTATAAAAAGGTGAGCACCTAAGTTGCATGAAGCAAAATGCCTTTTGGTTTATGCATGTTCCTGGGGGATCCTGGGAAAGCACGTCTGGATTAAAGTTGACACAGGGGTGAGGAATGTCACCACCACCATAACTGAACATTGTCAGGGAGCAGGATGAGGCTGGCCAGGGCTCAGCTGCTGCCACCTTACAAGACTTAACAAAGCCGATAGAGTACTTGCTTTACACCAGACACTGCTGTAAGCACTTCACAAATAATAACTTACTTAATTCTTATAACAGCCTTTTGAGACAGATTTTTACTAAAAGATCCATGTTTTTAGGTAAGGCTCACCCCTGGTAAGCTCACACAGCTGGTAAGCATATAGCCCTGCCCTGGCATTTGGTTTCCAGTATATTTGTTTTTTGGTTTTGTTTTTGGGAAGGAGGGGAGAGATTTTTCCTGTAGGGCGTGTACACTCACCAGAGAAACAGAGAAACATAAAGCAAGAAATCACCTCCCCCAGAGGGTACAGTCACACTGCAATCCCTCTCTCCATTCTCCTCTTGGGATTTTGGGCACACACACACACACACACACGCACCCGGCATGAGGTTATATATATATATATATATATATATATATATATATATATATATATATTTAGAGGTTTTTGCTATACAGCGTGTGCACTCACCAGAAAAGACAAAGAGACAGAAAGTGAGAAATCACCCCCCGGGGGATGGCCACTCCACAATCCGTTCTCCTCCATTCTCCTCTCGGGATCTTCGGCACGCACGCACACGTGCCCGGCGTGAGTTTAAGCCACCAGGTCTGGGACTTGAACCGCGATCGACTATATGGGAGTCCAGTGACATAGCCATTACGCTAACTGCTGGTCCCCCCAGCGTGAGCTTTAAGTCTCCAAGTTTGGTACTCAAACCACAGTCAACTAAATGGGAGTCCAGCACCATAACCATTATGCCATCTGCTGGTCCCTGTTTCCTGTATGTTTTAACCACACATTATTTGCCAGATTCTGCAGCAAGAGCCAAAGAGCACAAAAATCCCAAGGTGTGGTAGCAAGCCCAGTGATACCTGATCAGGTTTCCCTGAGAGCATTCTTGAGTTCCTACCAGAGTAGTTCCCTTTTTCAGAACTAGAGTAGCCAGCCCATGGTAAGGCCACCACGTTGTGCACCCAGAAAGTCTCCTGTCTCACCAGACAAGGCTATGATGGATCAGTATCCCACCAGGTCCTAAGATCAGGACAGGCTTCTATGTAGTAGGGTGTGTAGATCCTTTCCAGAAATCCACCTTCCCATGGTCACAAGCTTGGCAGTTCCAAGAGAAAAGCCTGGTTTTCTGCAAAGGGTATTCAAAGGTGACAGTGCCTGAGAAGGATAGAACAACAGATCTAAGTCCCCTGCTCTGAGCAGTTGTGAAGTGACCTTGGCTGATCTCTGCAGTATGTGCTGAAAATGAAAGACCAGGTCACGCAAACCGGGGTCTGCTCTTACGTTCCTTCCTTGCCACTTCACAAACGAGCAGAAGAGCAGCTTTGGCAGAGCCACTGATGCTTGCACAAAGGGAAGAAAGCAAAGTGAAGTTGCTGCTTCCAGCTCAACTATATAAAAAATGGATTCTTTCACTGGGTCTCCCAGGTGCTCCAGCAGAGCCCCAGAAGGTCTCTGCATGGACATCTCTGGGCGAGGCCTGAGGAGACCGGGTTTGGGCACCCAGTTCACCAAATCATTCTCTGAACCTTCCTTTTCCACCTGCACGAAGTGAATCATAATATCTGTGTTTTGTTGTACTCTCCAGGGCCGTTATGAGGCTCAAATGAGATAATGCATGTAAAGCGCTTTGTAAAATGTAAAATGCTTTACAAATGCAAGAGATTATTATAAACCACAATACAGGAATGTTTTATGATTTTATAAAACTACTGGCTGGAACTGCAGTAAGGGGAATCCCTCTGGTGATTTTTATTTTGGAAACAGGAGGACTTGGGTTTGCCTCCTTGCCAGGAATTGGATTCCTGGCAGCAGCTGTTTACTCCATTTCGCTCTGAGACACACATATGGCTGCAGCGCGCCTCCTGCAGCGCCTACAATATGCACTACTGTGTTTGAGCACATCCGTGGAAGGCGTCTCTTCTCCTCCCTCCCTGCTTCTAACTTGCCAAGTCTAACACCTAGGAAACAGAGACTTTCAACTCACACTTCACCACGATAGCATTTGTTTTTTTAGATGAGATTTTTCATCCTTAGCAACCAGAAATTTATAGCCAGACTCTCACCATAAAAAGTCTTCCTTTGAGCAGATTGAGAAACTCAAATGCTGCTTTTTTAAAAAGTTTTGCCATGGTTAAAATGAAAAAGGTATTAATATTTATCCTGGGACTGAGCTTGGACCATCTGAAAAGGATTAAGGTACTAACACATTCTCTTTTTTGATGAAAAAGAGCACAGAGATGGGACGGGCACTGGGTGACTGGAAGTGCAGGTTTTCTGCAGGGATAGAGCAGAGCAGCGCACTGCAGCTCTCCACAAATACCCACATTTGCTTCGCTGTAGATAACCCCTGCTGCTCCCTGAGGTGTTTTGAGATCTTCCTGTGTCTAAGAACTACTGCTAGCTTGTAAATGTCAAGAGGAATTATGAACATTTGTAGAAAAGTTACTGTTTGACTAATTTCCTGTTCTGTGGAGCAAACACACTACCCTATGTATTTAGAATCTGGTGCTGACAGCCAGGCTGTGGCAAGCTTCAAGGTTATAGGATCATAAATGGGATTAGATAAACCAGACAGTGTAGCTCAGATTCCAGCACTTTAAAAATATTATTAAAACCCCCAGGAAAAGGCAAACAATTTTGAAGGGAAAGTAAGATATAGCAGATGCCCACAAAGAAAGTAACAAGCTCTGGATATGGTCCCAGAATTTGGTAACCCCTGGAGCAGTTCTAGGGTACATGTTAGAATAAATACATATTTTAGAACCTAAGACATAAAGAAGCAGATCATGATTTATAGCTCAGTAAGATTTTTCTATACAACCTAAGCCATGGCAAAAGAATTTTTAGAAAGAAAAGAGCAAAGAAAACTTCTCAAGAAGACCAGAACTGGCAGTAAGAATTTGCAACTCCAGAGAGCAGAATGCACCACCTGGAAGCCTTTGCATTTTAAATTATCTGTTTCTTTTTAATTGACCAGATTAATTATTTCCACCTTGCCACTTGGCAGGTAGGGTCGCCGTTCCTTTTTGCAGCATTAATGAACCCATTCACTTTTTCTCCATGTAATTAAGGCTGTGAGTTACAGATCGCATTCTTAAATTGGCTTAGCGTACAGCCAAGTCAGTCTTTATTAAAACAAAATATATGACATCAGATATTTCTCACTGAAAAGAAGTGTTGAACTTCTGAGTTTTCCTTTAGTTGTCAGGGCAGAGTGGTGACTTTGTTCTCTTTTATTTTTTGAAGAAGAAATACAGACCTGTAAAGGTTCTAGCAACCAGGGTGGAGTTTCATTCTTCATATACTCAAGATCCAGGAACTTGGAAGGCAGCTGATGGATTCATGTTCGAGTGTTTCTATTGCCACCAAAACTCTGATGACGCCCTTTCATGAGCTATTTGAAAAGAAATAACTTTGGGTATACTGTTAAGTTAGTTAAGCGAAATATATTGCCCTCTTCTGTTAGCTTTATTTCTAGGCCATTTCGGAAACCCTGGGAACATTAAGTTACTCAGTGCACTGAATACAGTAGCTGAACATAGTCGAGAAAGCTTTGTGTGGGGGGTCTACAGCCCTCGAGAGAGCAAGCTTTAATTTAAACCAACCCAAACTGTCTTCCAAAGCATTTGGTTTCATTCAGGACTTCTGGATCTCCACTTGATTCTTAGAGGAATTAAATCTGGAATTAAAGGTTAATGTGCTTTAATCTTTCAAAGGCCTGCAGGGGATTTGCTCCATTAAAATAAGTTCTGGTGGAGAACTTGACCAAGAGAGAAACTGGTGGCATGGCATCTTAATGATGGTCATCTGCTGTGGGTAAGAGGCTAGCAACACAAATTCAAAACCTTAGTAATACTAGTGCATTGTTTTTACATATTGAAAGCTTATGAGAAAGTCTGTTTGCATTGTCTGAATACAGTAGAACTGGGATCAAAGATAAGACAACTGGTGTTCTTCTGATTCTCATTTCATTGTTTAGTGGAAATGGAATCTTCTAATCACAGGTAATAACTAAGCTGTACTAATCAACTCTGACAAAACTGCTCATGTATGTAACATAACTTAGCTCTTAATTTTTAAAATGGAACTTACATTTTGTAGTCTTCTGCCCCATGGTGTAAAACTTTATGGTGCTCTTCTTTTGTCTACTGAGATTTCAGGTGCTTAACTGCTGTATTTCCTAGGCCAAAATGCAAGTGTGGTAATAATATCCATGTGCTTCGATAAAAGCACACTGGCCTATGGTTATGTTTTAAATAGGTGTCTAAATACACATACTCACACGGAATCACAGAGTCAGCTGAAATGGCATTTCATCTTGGTCTCATGTTAGCAGACTGTGTGGTAACAAAAAACATTCAAAGCTAATTGCAATGTGCCTTAGGGTAGCTCTGTCTTTTGCACTAAAAGGAATGGCTTAAATGCTTTTTACCCATTGCTAGGATGGCTTGAAACAGCGTACAGTCTTTGTATGAACAGGACATTTCACATTTATGCCATAGGCGTGTGTAGGAATAGCAGTAATAAGAAAAAGACATATCAATTTCAGAGAACTGGAGTCTTTACACACACCATTGGAGTCCTCTTTGTGGCCTATTCCCAAACTGTTCTGTGCTGGGTAAAGCTAAAGGCGAGGTCTCTGCAAAACACAGGAATTGAAGGGAAACATGCTCAGAGAAGTGAGGCTTTCAACTACCAGGAAGCTAACCAAACTCAATGCATTACTTGTCCTGGCTAGGTATCTCACCACAAGGACAGAATCATTCCAAATGACGGTTAAGTCCATCTCTCTTGCTTGCCCCTCCAAGAACAGGCTGCCAAGAAGCAGAAACATCTGCCTTTGAAAAATCTTTGGGTTTCGTACAAGTTCACTGCTCCCTCTTCAACAAGATTTTCCTCTGTGCTACATGAGAGGGGTGCCGACATGGCACATGGGGGAACCCTGTGTAGTGCAATGGCCAGCTCAGCTGCCCTCAGTTCTGGGAGGTTCTCTAAAGCTGTATCTTCTCCAAAGCCTCCCCTCTTGACTCCGTCCTTCTCCTGCCCACAATTAGCATATCTCCTTCCAGGCTGGAGTCTGGAACAGAATCTTTGGGGACAAGGAAGGGAGAAAAAGAGGAACTATGGCTGGATTAGATCTTATCCAATATATAAAACTTATCCCAATATATACGCCATTTAAAAATAGTAATCTTGAGGGCTCAATCTAGTGATTACAATATTGGTATCCAACTTTCAGATGTTTGGTATAGCTTATTATGTTATGTACAGAAGTGTTCGTTTTTTTTTTTCATTTACCAAAGTGCATGTGTACTCACCATAGAGAGAAGGAAAGAGAGAATGTGAGAAAGCGTTCCCTGTGGGGCACGCTCACACCACAGTCCCTTCCCCTCCCTAAGGGGCACAGTCACACCACAGTCTCTTCCCTTTCATTTCTCTCTCTCTTTGAGATTTCATGCACACATGAATATGCAAGTTGCAAAGTCCAGAACTCAAACCTTGCAATAGATCATGTGGGATTCAATTTTTTTGTTTTGTACATTCGATCACTATACATTACTTAGCTTATAAAATTAATTTTCCCAACATGCATACACTTCACACCAGTTCACTGGAGGATACTATACACATTATTGTCAACAGATAATAATCCATTTCTATGTCTCATGAATATTCTTGCCTCTCTATTTTTCTCCTTAATTTCTTCCCTCACACTCTCCCCCCTTCTTTTCTTAACCACCAGGCTATGGGCTGGCCTGAAATACTGATATTTCTGTTGCTGTAATAATATTATTTTGGTCATCGGTTAATTTGACTCTAATTCTAACCCACCTCTCCATCTTCCACCCCTACCACTGATAGCTTCCCAGCCCTTCTTTATTATTTAACTTTTATAACTCCTCAGCTCCCTTCCCTGTACCCCCAATCCAATTTCTTAGCTGGATTTGGTGCAAGGAATCATCTCTCTCTGCTAGTGAAGAGAAAAAGTAGACCCTAAGTGGGCCCATCCCTCCTGATCAATGAGAGAGAAATCGCACAGCTACAAGTAGAAGTTACTGGCCAGTTCCAGGGAGTGGTGCAGATCAGCTGGCCCCAAGCACTCCACTTAAGTGAGTCCAACATGACAGGACAAAAGTCCTGCTGGGCCTGTGACTTCAAAGGCAGCAGCTCCAAGGGAAGCAGGAGCCTGGGGCAAACAGTGGAGTCAGGACTAGAGTTTATGTCAGAATGATAACATATGCTTAAAATTTATAGGTTTATGAATTTACATTGTTGCTTGATATCTTCTTTTTTCTTTTTCTTTTTTTGGAGAGGTTTTTGCTATAGGGCACATGCGCTCACCAGAAAGACAGAGAGAGACAGAAAGTGAGAAATCACCCCCCGGGGGGATGGCCACACCGCAATCCCTTCTCCTCCATTCTCTTCTTGGGATCCTGAGCACGCATGCACACACACCTGGCGTGAGTTTAAGCCACCGGGTCCAGGACTTGAACTGTGGCCAACTACATGGGAGCCCAGTGACATAGCCAACTGCTGGTCCCACTTGATATCTTAAATAAATTATATTTTCACATGAGAAATATATTATTCTTTTACTGAATTTAGCTTTTCATGAATCCTAAACATGTTTTAATGAAATAACTTACAGGAAGATATTTATACAAAATAAGTACCTCAATACTGATGTAATAATTTTGCTTCAGAATTGTGATCATTTTAGAAATATCTCCCTATACCTTACAAAACCCAAGGCCTTCTACAACAGAAATGATGAATATGTGCTACTAAGTCAGAGAGAGGTTTGATCTCCAGCAAAATTCAAGAATCAACACTCAACCTGTGAGCTCCCATCCTGCCAATATATTTGTGACTCATTTGCAAGCATCTTGGACTTCAAGCACCCACAGTGTGTCAGGAAATATATGCCAAAAGCCTAGTATAGTATTGCTATTCCTCATAGACCTCATGAGATGGGTATAGATGAGGAACCTGTAACTCAGAGAAGTTACCATTCTGCTCAGGGTCACAGCAAACTCAGAGCAGAGGTTTTAAGCCAAATCTGCCTGATTTGAAGCTCACTCCCTTCTATGTTGCAGTGTCTCTCAGATACAAGAAAATATACTCAGGACCCCCTATTGACGCTTGCTGATCATAGCAGGTTTTGCTGTTCAATAAATGCAAAGTGATGTGAGTCTCATATAAGGCTCAAAGAGCGGAAGCACTCACACCTGTTTCGCCAACCTACCATTTGTTCTGTCTTCCTGCAGAAAGACGGAGATAACCAGCTTCAAAATTCAATGTAAAATACGAAATTTGGGGTTAAGCTTTGACAAACTTTTTCTCTATTATGCAAAAAGAAAATCTGACTAAACATTTTTCCAAGCTCTAAGTGTAGCCATTTATGTTAAATGCCCAAGAATTCTACAACTGCTATTTAAAGATTACAACAAGCGATGGAAAGGGCATCACACTAACTCATCAAATCTGTCCTTCCCAGTTGTCTCTGGGCAGCAAAACTGTTGCACATGTTTCTGGATAAACCACAGAGCCCACAAGGGTGTCTAAACCATTTGTCTCTTGTCACTAATTTCTCTTTGAATAAGTTAGATTTCAAGTGACAATGAACAGGAAGAGAATTGAAAACCCTGATTCCCCCAAGCAAGGAATTGCATTGTCTCCTCATCCTAAGGTACCTAATCTGGGCAGGAGAGCCATCCCCCTACCTCCTAAGAATGTGGCATAGTGGAAAGATTTAGACAGACCTGGGCTGGGATATGGCTTGCCGCTTACTGTCTCTGTGACCTTGAGCAAGTTATTTGATCTCTTGGGATTTCAGTTATTACATCCGAAAAATGGTGGTGATTTTATATACCTCGCAGAGCTGATGTGTGAGGATTGTGTAATCAAAGATCTCAAAACCTGGCATCCAGGCTCCATGTAGTTTGTGTTGTTATTGGATCAGGCTCACAAAATTCTACCTGAGCTAAGATGATATCAACATGGTGGGCATTATGGTTTGAATGTGTCCCCTCCAAAGTTCAGATGTTGAAACTCGGTGGCCAGCATGATGATATTAAGAGATGGAGCCTTTAATTGGTGATTAGACCATGAAGCTTCCTCCTTCATTAGTGGAAGTATTGCCTTTATAAAAGAGCCTTCATGCGGCATGGCTGGCTTGCTCTTCTGCTCGGCCACATGAGGACATAGTGGTCCTTCCTTTCAGAGGACTCAGCAACAAGGTTCCATCTTGGAAGCAGTAAGTAGCTGTCACAGACATTGAAACTGCTGGTGCCTTAATCTTTGACTTCCCAGCCTCCAGAACTGTAAAAAATGGAAGTATATTCTTTATAAATTACCCAGTCTGTGGCACAAATAGACTAAGTGTGGAATTACCATTCAAATATTTTGAACAATAATATAATCTATCACAGACTTTCAAATATTTTGAACAATAGGCCTAATCATCAAACAAACATATGAGGTTAAAAGCCTGGAAATGAATGAAAGTGAAAAGGAAAGTTACAGAGAATGGAAAGACAAGACATTAGTGACCAAAGAGAATCTGTTGTCTGATTATAACACAGGCTGAGCAAAGGTCCAGAGAGGAACACTTGTAACATTTTATAAATGGCCTGGATAGAGTCTGGCACAACTATCCCTGTAGAACTTAAAGCTATGGTGATCTGAAAAGGTAGAATTCAAGTGAAGTCTTTCTAGGTGATGTGGTAGGAGAATGAGAAAAGTTGTATTCATTTCTTATTATTGGGCAGGAGAAGGAAAGCTTGACATTTCTTTGACAAACAGAATTCATCAGTATGGTTCCCTCTGTAACAAAAGACATCTAGAGTCAGATGGTGGCATCACATTAGTGGGTATAGTGTGGCCCAAAGAAGAGAGAACAGCCTAGATAAAAGAAGTATCACAATTTTAATGGGGTCAGTCTCAAGGGTCAGGCAACTCTGAGAGCTCAGAAATCTTTGACCCTGACCTTGTATTGGTCACATAATTTGCATTGATCTCACTTCTACTCAGTCTGTAGCCTGGCACAGGAATCTTCTTTCAAGATCAGATTAAAAGGGCTGAAAGGTCCCTACCCATTTACTTGACACTCACATAGCGCCAGCTCTGAGCAAGCTTTATCTCCTCTGCTCACCACCACCCCTGCCCCTCATGCAAAAGAGAAGGGATAACTCTGGCTCATCATTGGGAAGAGATCATATTTAGTGTAGTCAATCCAGGAGCTAACCTGAATTATTTGCCTCTTCCTCTAAAGATTTGGCTTTGTCTAGACACAAATCTGAGCTTTAGTAAAACCCTAATAGGCCTAACTGCAGTTCCCGGCCAGACACTGGTCACTACAATGCAATTAGTGACAGAGAGCACATCAGTTTTCAGTTATGACCCTCTGGATTCTCACACCCAGAAACACTTTCTCTGAGCTATCTGCTCATGGACAAAGGGTAGCATCCTGTCTGGCAGCTGCTCACGTAACAGTGCCTATAACCTGAAGTTGTGTAAGCGGCCCTATGCTGTCATGCTCTTGGTGGATCTCTGCCCTCTGTCCATCTGAGATATGAGGGTGATTACTAGGGAACATTCCTTTTATTAACCCACCTTGTAGTATCTAACTATGCTTTTACATGAATTGATCCCACATCTATGCATCCTGGGTCCTTTATGGGGATAACTGATTTTAAGGAGGAGATCTTTTCTGTTCAGAGTTTCCTATGTTCCATTTCTCTTTATGGGAACTGTAACTATATCATGTCCTCCTTCTTCTCCAACTGACACTTGCCCTTCCCTTCCCTGGGAAAATGAAATTATAAAGACTGCAGAGAAGGAACCAGCAGCTGATGTAATGGCTTCATCATTGGACTCCATGTAGTCAACTGTGGTTTGAGTTCCAGACTCGGCAGCTTGAAACTCATTTCGGGCACGTGTGCAAATATACCCAAAATCCCAAGAGGAGAATGGAGAAGGGATTGTGGCATGGCCATTCCCCCAGGGAGGGGGGGGGGTGATATCTTGCTTTCTGTCTCTCTGTCTGTGTCTCTCTGCAAGTGCACATGCCCTATCGCAAAAATCTCTCTAAAAAGAAAGAAAGAAAGAAAGAAAGAAAGAAAGAAAGAAAGAAAGAAAGAAAGAAAGAAAGAAGAAGGGAAGAAGGGAAGAAGGGAAGAAGGGAAGAAGGGAAGAAGGGAAGAAGGGAAGAAGGGAAGAAGGGAAGAAGGGAAGAAGGGAAGAAGGGAAGAAGGAAGGAAGGAAGGAAGGAAGGAAGGAAGGAAGGAAGGAAGGAAGGAAGGAAGAAAGGAAGAAAGGAAGAAAGGAAGAAAGGAAGAAAGGAAGAAAGGAAGGAAGAAAGAAAGAAAGAAAGAAAGAAAGAAAGAAAGAAAGAAAGAAAGAAAGAAAGAAAGAAAAAAGGAAGAAAAGAAAAAAAATTAAGACTACAGAGAAATAAATTTCTAAGGTGGGAAAACAACTAGAAATTGTTCTCAAAATAGTAGCTATGTTGGGATTAGCAGATGGCATAATGTTTACATCTCTGGATTCCCACTTGGCCAACTATCGTCTGAGTCCCATACCCAGAGGTTTGAGACTCATGGCAGGTGTACGTGTGTGGTGCCCAATATCCTGAGAGGAGAATGGAGGAGAAGGGATTGTGGTATGGCCATACCAACTGGGGTTGATTTCTCACTTTCTGTGTTTGTGTCTCTCTGTCTCTCTGGCAAGTGCATGTACCCTATAGCAAAATCTTTCTTAAAAAAATAGTAGCCATGTTACTCCAGCAAAAACTCAGCAATCTTAGGTGAGTTTCCTCATATTTAGTCACCCAACAGCTATTTACTAAGAAAGCAGAGACCAAATCTTGCCTGTAATAAAATCACAACCTTGTAAGAAGACCAATGAATAGTCAACAATTACAAAGATCTCAGTACCAGTAACACTGAATTACATGCTCTCAATTCTGTATGCCAACTCTTAAAAGCTGGGGGGGGGGGGGGAACTTCTACCAAGAACTGTATCTCATTTTGTATCATCTAACACAGAGGTAGTGCTTTAAAAAATGTTTGTTGAATGGATAAATGCATGCATGAATGAGTGAATATAAAGGATGGTTTTGTAAGGGCATATGTATAGGGCATTATATAAACATGAAGAAGGTCCCTCTACTTTGACTGGGTTGGGGTATGTGGCCTCAGTCAGGCAAGGAGAAGAGCCTGGAGGAGATGATGTTTGTGCTGAGCCTTGCTGTTGAGCAGGTGTTGAGAGAGAGAGAAGGCACATTTACACAGAGGTGTTGTCATGGGAAGGATCCTACCACTTCCCAGCAATTGCATGTTGGAGTTACAAACTGCAATATTCCTAAAATGCACGTCAAGGACATAAAGCTGGTGACTGAAAAAGATGTAGACTATAAGGCCTGTGTCTGTATAAGCACCATCTACAAAAGTTTTGCTCCGTGAGGAAACTTTATCTCTTTGCTCATCACTATAACACTTCCACTTCAGTTACAGTCTCTTCTTCCCTCACATATTACCTTACCTGTGGTTTCAGCCAGTCATGACCCTAACAGGACCATGAGTCACTCAGCCTTATAGCTTGTGCCCTGGACTGCCTCCATTGCTCCGTATTTCCCACCCAGATTTCCAGAAGCACAGATACAATGGACACAATTCATATCTTCCCAGAAGGTCACATTATGGATCAGTCAATTGGATGTCTCCTCTGGGTAAGATCTCTTAAAAGCCAATCGGCCTGGGCTGCAGGGGTAGGTCACATGGTACCACATTAGGCCACTGTGACAAGAGAGCTGTTAACATGGCATTCCCTCGGTGGTGGTAATGCGAGGTGGTAAGTGACACAGGCACAGAACTGCTATGTCCAGTGCAGGTCTGCAGAGAGAAGGAAAGAAGAGGCTGGGACTCTGTCTTATTCTTGTTTGTACCCCTAATGCCTATACATTGCTTCATGTATATTAAATTCATGCATATTAAATTCATGCATATTAAATTAAAAACCTAACTCAATGAATGAACATCTAAGGGAATATACAAAATTAATGATGCAGAAATAAGTACTACTTGGAAAAAAATTACTCTAACACCAGAACAAGAAGGCATCTAGAAACTGCCAAGTATCCTTCTTCAACCAATGCTGTGTCTGACACACTTGTTCTCCTAGACCCCAGCCCTGCTCTCTCCAAGGGTGCCTTCTCAGAGAATGAGCAAGGAAACACCCAGTCTGCAGGAGTTTCAACCAAAACTTCCCTCTAGCTATGAAAGCTGTCCCCAGGCCAATGATGGGAGTTTGACCCACGAGGCCTTTGGAACAGGAAATGATTTTGGTTGCAGACCATAGATAATCTCAGATTTGGCAAGAGTGAATAGTAATGTCAAAAATTTTCAGCCAAACATGTTTCTTCAGAGCTCTACAACCAATGAAGTTGCTGAGGAACAAGGAGTCATAATTATTTAAGAGTCCAATGCCTTTGAGGGACGAGGATATATAGCACTGGCTTAGAACAAGAACGGGTGATTTAGAGTTTGTCCTAAACAAGTCACTTCTAAGGTCCTCACTTTCCTTCAAAATAAGGATAATCACTTCTGTCCTTCCTATACTTCATTTGGTTGCAGTGAAAATCAATTTAGATAACATTTGGGAAAGAGTTTGCAGTGAAACGCTGCACAAATGTGAGGGTCTATTAACAGTATCAACTAGAAATTAACAAACAAATGACAGTGGGCAAACCTGGAGGTAAAGGTCAGTTTAGGAGGCCACTTGCAGGTCACCAGTATGCAGGTGACAACTTAAAGGCAGTAGGAATGAAGAAAAGGGACAGGGATCCTCTTAATTTTCTGGCCCATAAAGGGCATCTAAATTGTTTAATAAATAAATGAAGTATAATCAGCAATTCTTCAAAAGAAATCACCTTGTCAAATTATTACCTGCTATAGTAATTCCCAAATTCTGAATTTTACTCTCTCTCTCTCTTTTTTTTTTTTTAAGAGATTTTTTTGCTTCAGGGTGCATGCGGGTCCAGGACTGAAACCATGGTTGGCCACGTAGGAGTCCCACAACATAACCACTATGCCATCTGCTGGCCCCTCATTCTTATTGTGGTAACTCCAGTGAATGTAGTACCTATAGCATAGTAATTTGCACTCATTATCTGATTCAATGGTGTTTGTTTAGGTTTTTTGTCCCCTTCTTCTTTTAGACTTGAATCCCTGCAGGGCAACAACCATGTTGTATTAATATGCAAAACCTCTCTTACTGCCTGGCGTAGAGCTAACTGCATAGCCAACATGTAATATTTGATAGAGAAATGAAAGATTAATCCTGTCACTATGGATTTATTTATTACCTCAAATCCTCACAATAATTTTACATGGCAAATATTTTAATACCTATTTGACAGATGAAGAAACTAAGACTCAGAGAAGTTACACTGTGCATAATGAGCTCTAGAGTGACCTCTGGAAACCCCTGAGTTTGCCTAACCCATCCTGTCCAACAATCAGTGAACTCTTTCTTCTGAAGCATGAGTTCAAAGGTCAATCTCTCTTTGCCCACATCTATAATTGGAGAGGCACTTACTAACCTGCAGGGTCTGACCATCCAGAGAGGTGTCAAAGAGTAGCCCAGACATTCCCTTGATGGCATCGAACATCTTACTATAGAGCACAAGTAATTTAAAACCAGGCCTTCTCCACAATAGCTTCTGTGTTCTGAGCTGAACCTGAACCAAATGTGAGATCTTGAGGTTCAGTTATGCATGACCTTGTGTTTGTCCTCTATTAGACAGACAACCAAGTTAGTTGACAGTTTCCTGGATAATACCCACCTCAATACCTACAGTATAATAGGTACCCAACAAATGATAAAAGTAAATTTATACCCAGGGCCGTTGGTTACCTGATATTTTAGATCAGAGGTACATATGGGGTAGAAAGAGGTGCCTGTTCAAGGAAATTCATATTTTTAAAAAGTAATTACTTATTTAACTTTACTTATTTATTCATTTACTTTAATTTGATCAGAGAGAGAAAGAAAGTGTGAAAGCAACCCTCCAGGTCCAGCACCTTAACCACTGTGCCATCTGCCGGCCCCTCAAGGTAATTCTTACTGTTATTGCTGCCTTTGATAGTTCTTTCCTTTTTTAAAAAAATTTACCATAGGGTACGTGCACTCACTGGAGAGAGACAGAGAGACAGGGGAAAGTGAAAACTCACCCTCTGGGGAGATGATCATACCCTCAATCCCTTCTCCATTCTCCTCTAGGGATTTTGGGCATGCATGCATAAGTGGCTGGCATGTTCTTCAAGCTGCTGGCTTCAGGACTCGAACCACACAGTCAGCTATGTGGAATTCAGCTGCCTTAACCACATGACACACCATCTTGCTGGCCCAGTCTTTGATAGTTCTTTGTAGAAAGATAAAGCACAAACATCTGGGTGTCAATGTTTGTTGACTGCTGACTTTTGGAAGGGGAGGGTGATGAAAGAGGAGATGGGAAGCCTCTTTGTTCAACAAAAGCTTAAAAGATTACAGATAGAGACAGAAGAGAGTTCTGATCCAACTACCAGCAGATGTTCTGCAATGGCTCCTGGCTGCTAAAGACACCGAGAGAGCTGAAGTTCCTCGGTGGCTAGAGACCTGCCTGAATGTGATAAGGGGGGCCATTCATTAAAGCCCCCCAAATTATTGACAGAGGCCAGCTTTGGGATTCTGGGCTAGGTCTGCTTCTCTGGCCTGCCACCTGGATCATGAGGCCTGGAAGATTACCTTGGTGGCCATATCCATTTGGCAAAAACAAAAAGTCACTAAGATATCAGGCAAGCTGCTATTAGTGACTGTGTTTGTGATTTCCTGGCACTTGCAGCCCAGGCTGGCTGGCTTTCCAGCTTGCCCTGGCACTCGGGCCAGAAATTTCAGGAAGTTCTGGCAGCAGAACCTGAGAAATGTTACCTTAAAAAAAAAAATGTGGAGGAAGCTTAATGTCCTGTTGGCAACGCTTACCTGAGGCCACCTCCATCTGTTGCTCCCTCCCTTTATGTCTCTCCATTTTCTCTTTCTCTCTAGCTGTCCCTTCCATGCCCTCATTGGAGAGAGTCCTGAGGATGACTCCCTCCTCCTTACAGTCTGACAGCTGGGCAAGGCAGCTGAAGCAATTCTCGTAAGGATTGTCAGCTAATCCTGGGTTGGAGGGGAAGATAGCTTCGACATGAAGGGGGCATATCTAATTCCCTGCCACAGATGGGCAGAGGAGCCTGTGCAGAGCATGTGATGGCCTTAATGAGGCAGCTGGAGTGGTCTTGAGTCCTTCTACAGCCCAAGGTAGATCCAACAGAGATAGTTGTGGGATATTGGGCCTTTCTAGTACCCTCTGGGCATCAGCCAGGGTTCTTTAGCAGCAAGCAACAGAAACCAAGTATATTAAAAACAAAACCAGAAAAACAGAAAATGAAATTTACTGAAATAATATAGGGTAGCTCATAAAATAAAAAGAAAAGCTGAATAGTTTAGTCTTGGAAAGGGCAGAGAGAAAGGAAGGCTTTGAGACCAATTAACAGGGTACGCAGATAAATTAATCCCTTTGGTATATTTTCAGTCTCAGTATTAAGCTGCCAAGATTCCTGAATCTGGGGACCAGCAGATAGCGTAATGGCTATGTCACTGGACTCCCATGTAGTTGACCATGGTTTGAGTCCTGGACCCGGTGGCTTAAACTCACATCAGACGCGTGTGTGTGCGTGCCCAAGATCCTGACAGGAGAATGGAGGAGAAGAGATTGTGGCGTGGCCATCCCCCCTGGGGAATGATTTTGTGCTTTCTGTCTTTCTCTTTCTGGTGAGTGCACGTGCCCTACAGCAAAAACCTCTCAAAAAAAAAAAAAAAAAAAAAAAAGTTCCTGAATCTGATCGGTTATATTTGTACCAAGTACCAAATAAAGCCAATCTGATTGGCTTAATTTGATTGATAGACCTATCAAGAAGAGCACAGGGCAGGGTTTACTCACCACAGGGGAATCACGGCTCCACCAAAGGAGAATTAGACAAGAACCGAGTGGTTACAAACAAGCATCCACTACCTCAAACCCAGGTAACCCTTGTGTTTACTTTCATTTGCCAACAACTAGATTTTACTGTGAGAAAAATGGTGAAAGAGTTCAGGAAATTAAGGAAAGGAGGAAACCTGATTACTGTTTTTAAGTAGGGTAGATTTGGAGAAAAAAAAATGGAGTGCTTTTTCACTTTCTTAAAAACCTGAATAATAGAAATAATAGCATTCATCCATGCCAGAGGTTGGGAGTCACTCAAATGCATCCATTGCCCCCCACATTCCTCTAAATCAAATCAGACAGCAATATCTTTAATTTTATCCCCTTTTTTATATCAACTCTTCAGGCACAGTCTTTTCACCTGCCTGTGGATGGCCAGCAGTGCCTACTGAGTCCACTGCCTCCAATACTCTTCCATGATGCAGTTAAATGGATCTCCTGAATCCCAAGTCAGATCAAGCCTCAGGGCTTCGGCCATACTTGATAAAGCTTAGTGCATGCACGTCCCCTATGATTTTCTTTTTGTATCCTTTCTTCACAGCTTTCGAATAAAGTGTTTTTGTTTTTACTGTAGAGAACATGCACTCTCTGGAGAGACAGTGAGAGAGAAAGTGAGAAATCACAGGCCATGCCTCAGTCCCTTCTCTTCCATTATCCTCTCAGGATTTTGGGCATACATGCGCATGTGCCTGGCATGGTTTTCCAGGTCCCAAATTTGGGACTCGAACTGTGGAGTTGGCCATGTGGGAGTCAGCCACCTTAACCTCCACACTACCTGCTGACCTGCACAGAAGTTTGTGTGTGTGTGTGTGTGTGTGTCTGTGTGTGTGTGTGTTTAAATCATTTAATTTAATTTAGTTTATTATTATTATTATTTTATTTTGGCCAGAGAGAAAGTGAAAAGGAAAGCCTCCAAGACTGGGACTCAAACTATGGTCATCCATATGAGAGTTTAGCACCTTAACCACCATACCTTAACTTCCATGCTACCTGCCACCCCTGTGAAGTTTTCTAAAAGCACTATTGGCACTATTACCCACTGTTTGCAGTGAACAGGTGGGTAAAAAGAAGTATCTTCTCCCACTGCCTGGATCAGTGCTATGGACTAAATGGTGTCCCCATAAAATTAACATTTCAAAGCCCTAACCCTCATATACTTTGGCTATGCTCTTTTTCTTTCTGTGAGGGACAAGGATATTACAGCAGAGGAAAAAATAACAATAATAAGGGAGAAAATCACCTCCAAAGAGCCAGGGTGTCCTCTAGTACTCCATTACACACACGGTCTCTAGGGTCATGAGCCTACAGTTTATACTGCCACTAGAATGGAATTACAACACAAGTCTAAGCAACATCGCGCCCAGAGATTGCACCGGCATCAGAGCCTGCTCAAAACAGCAGGTTGAGTAGTTTATCCTTCACAGCAGACCGTGTGACCATTTCTCACTGTCTCCAGTCACCCCTACTGCCATCTGCCAAAGAGAAGAAAGGTAAGCGATGCATAGACATCCCACTTGCCCAGCAACTTGGACTCCCCCTCTAATCTGGTTTTCTTGTCTGCCAAAAGTGGCAGCCAAGACAGTGCCTGCCCTAAGACCTGAATAAAAGAGAACATTTTGAGAAAAAAATTCTCCTAGACAGCAAGACCCATAATGCTCTGGGGCCACATCTAATTAACTTACAGCCTCTGATGTCAACAGCTTCCAAGACTGGTATAGTGCATTTGCAAACACATTCCAGAAAAGTCAACATGATCTGGTGTTGACATAGGCCTGTAACTGTCAGAGGCAGTAGTTTTCAATTTATGGATGCCATAAAGCTTTGGCAATATGATTGCTACAATGTGTGGTGTGTTTTTGACAATAAGCAGGAGTAGGGGGTGGGGAATAGTGGCTCCACATTTAGCCATGAGTTTGGGCTCATGAAAGAAAACCTGTGGTGGTTTCTGCTATTACAAAGTAGCTGCAATAATGGCTCTAAGTGACGAAGTCAGGAATGTTATGCAGTACTTGACCAGCAACTCTAAGAATTCTACATTAGTCAGTCAACGGGCCTTGATTACTATCCACTCTACCAGGCAAAGAGTGCAGGAAAAAAAAAAAAAAAAAAGACTGAAAAATGGCATTCCAAACTGTGGGCAGTTGTATAAGGAAATGAATGGATCCGACAGGTTAAGTTTCTTTTGACACGAGAATATACTTCTACACTGACGTGATTCCTTCTGTGAGTACATAGCCACATCCAGAGCTAGGGTTGGCTTTCTGGGTGACTCTAATGAGCCTGTACCCAGTCTCAGGAGTTGCACCATCATTTTCAAACCAGAAATCAGAAAGGTCATCACAGATGACTGGTGTATGCAGTGCTGCTGAAGGCAGGAGCTCCCCATGCTCTGTGGCCATGAGGAACTGTGTTGAGGAGTAAGAGTATTTAGCCAGGCAGAGTAACATGACTCACATATAAAATGAAAAACAAAATGCTGCACAAAAAAAAGCATAAATGAGTTGTTCCCAATTGTTAAATAGTCTATTTGATCTCAGACAAAAGACCAAAAAGACATGTGATTGTTAGCAGTGGTCTCGTGACATGTGGCTTTTATGTTCTGCTTTGTGTGTCTCTATGTTTCAAATTTTCTTAAAAAAAAGTATTATTTTGAATCAAAATTGAGAGAGGGAAACCAGGAGAGGCAAAGGGAAGAGGCCTTCTTGGAGACACAGCCTTATGGATTCTGAAAACTAGCCATTTTGGGGAAACAGAAATGAAGACTTCCCACTGATAATTTGGCCTCTGGCAAACAAAACTCACGTGATTGAACTTGCAAGTTTGGAAAGAAACTGATCATCAACCAGATGACTAGAAATCGCTGCAGGACCACAAGAAATATGGGAAAGCAGGAAAATACCTCTCCTCCAAGGGAAAAGGATAACTCCTCTTCATCCACACACAGTTCAAGGGAATTCATGGAAATGTCTGATAAAGAATTCAGAACATTCATAATGGCAAAACTAACAGAGATGGAAGAGAAGAGAGACAATGAACTGCTGAAGAGGAAAGAGAAAGAAGTTGTTGAGTTCCAGGAGGTGAGGAAATTCATGCAAGATCTAAAAGAGGAATTTCACACTTTACAAAAGAATCAGATGGAACTGTTAGAGATGAAGGCTATAATACAAGAAGTCAAAATCTCCCTTGAAAATATTAAAAGCAGACAAGATCGTACAGAAAATAGAATCTCAGACATAGAAGAGAAAATTGCTAGCCAAGAAAAATCCACCACGAAGACTGAGAAAATGGCCCAAAAATTTGAGACCAATATACGAGAAATACTAGATACCATCAAACATCCAAACATCCGGATAATAGGCATCCCAGAAGGCGAAGAGACTCATAAGGGCATTGATAATCTATTCCATGAGATCCTGCAAGAAAACTTTCCAAACCTAGAGAGGCACTCAAAGATTCAGTCCCAAGAAATACAGAGGACCCCAAATAGAGTCAACCCAGGAAGATCTTCTCCAAGACACATTATAGCCAGATTGACCAAAACAGCAGACAAAGACAAGATACTAAGATTGGCAAGACAAAAACGGCAAGTTACCTACAAGGGGTATCCCATCAGACTAACAGCAGATCTCTCATCAGAGACAATGCGAGCGAGGAAAGGATGGGAAAATATATTCAACGTGTTAAGGGAAAAGCAATTTCAACCGAGAATACTGTACCCAGGAAGATTATCGTTCATTTGGGAAGAAAAGACATGAACATTCCCAGATAAACAAAATCTAAAAGAATTTGCCAGCACCAGGCCAGATCTCCAAGAAGTTCTTAAGGGAGTGCTATGTCAGTAAAATTAAATGCAGACACACAGAAATAAAAGTTCAAAAATTAAGAAAATGGGCAACTTAATTGTAGGGACAATGTCTGGAGATGAATATTATATCCCAGAATTCAGTCTGGAAGATAGAGCCTTAACAGAAGAAAGATTAAGTATCTGAGACTGAACTGATGAAACAACATTCTGTGACTGGACTAAAATATTGCTGCTTTTCTTCTAAGCTTTGTTGTCTGGTTTTAAAGGATTTTTGTCCTGTCTTGAGCTGTCGATAGGTGCATGTACCTACTATTTGAACAGAATACTAACCTGTTTCTAGGCTTTAAGTTTCAAGGAAATTTCATTACCAGTTCAAAACTGCTTTTCTTGAAATGACCAGCTGGACTTGCTATTGAAAGTAGTTAGATTACTTATGATATTGTGTGACAAACAAAATGTTGGGGGAAAAGGAATGGAAGACAATTGTATATAGCAGAGATAGTGTAATAAGAGAGTGGGAAAGGGCAGAGGGTCAAACATGGGGTAAAAAACATACATACATATACATATGTATGAAAGTAGAAATGGAATATTATTGATGATAACATGCATGATTAAGCAACTATGCAGTTTATTCTAGATGGGAAACCACATTTAATATGTTGTGATGATGCTCAGGGAGTGAATGTTAAGTAATTTAAAAAAAAAGTTCCAGGAGAAAAAAAAAAAAAAACAGTAAAACTGTTTATATCGAAATTAAAAAAATGCATATTTGATGACTGTAGTAAGCTATATAGCCCCAGCTTGGTACTACTTTATAATATGTTCATTCTATTCACTGAGGTTTATGCCTAAAGTCAGACTTGGGTTCATGTATAGGTATGTATCAGCTGTGCTAGCTATTGGATATATTTAGACTAATTAAGTTCATCAGCAATTCAGTTAAATGGGGTGGGGGGGAGGCATAGAGAGCAACCATGGATACCAGAGACAATGTGGGAGGAGGGTGGGACATGGCAGAGGGTGAGGAATAGGGAATCAAGGATGGCAAAACAAAAAACAAAGTATACAAGACATAAGAATTGGAAAATTATTTGCTGATAACATGTATGTTGATGTGCTTGATTGAGCCAATACACAGTGTATTTTGGATGGAAAATTCATTTGTATGCTGTAATGATGTATAGTGAATTAATGTAAAAAATAAATAAATTCAAAGAGAAAAAAATTGAGAGAGGGAAAAATTATGAGAGAGAACAATTGTCTATGGAGTTGCCATTGAGGGTTGGGGGTTTATTAAGAAGAAAACAACCAGCAGGAAAACTTTCAACAACTTCTCCAGAGTAAGCTCCTGGGAAAGGATTGGGGTATACTTGGATTCAAAAAGAAAACCATGCACATAAAAACACAAATTCACATGTGCTTTTTTATTTTATTAAGAATTTTGTATTTTATTTATTATTTTTTAACTTGCTATAGGACACATGTATTCGCCAGAGAGAGACAGAGACGGGGGGGGGGGGGAGGCTGCCAGGTCCAGGATTCGAACCATGGTCAGAGTCCCATGTGAGAGTACCACAACTTAACCACCATGCCCCCTGCTGGCCCTGTGTGCTGTTTTTAAGTTAACTACTTGAATCATAGCAATAAGAACCCACTCAGTTATTTACTCTCAGCAGAAAGGGATCAAAAGAATACAAAGTATTTGATGTGTCAGGCTTTCTCCTCAATACCCAACTTTTGGTGAGTGGAAATACTCTCTCCTAAGCTATAAAGGGCATGAATGGTAGTGGATACAAATAAAAATAATGTAACTGGAGTTAATAATCAGATAGTGACACAGAAGCAAAACATGACACCCTGCAAGGCAATGCCAAATGAAAAGGCTCCTGGTTCAAGTCCAGAGATCTCCCTGACTATGCCTTGTGCATGCCTGCTTGTGATCTAGGTTTGCTGAGCTGGCCAATGTTGGCTGAGGTTGGGAGTAGATCCTGCATCAGGATCCCATTAGGGGTGCTATCTTTCTCTCTCTCTCATAGAAGAAATGAAATTTAATATGTAAATTATATATAGGTTAGGATTGGGGTTAGGGCTAAGGTTAATTACATATTAATTATAATTAATTATATATAATATATATCATATATATATTATATGTATATATATATATATATATATATATATATATATATATATATGGCTTTGAGATATATCTTAAATCCATTGGCCCATTCATTTCAATGAGATTATATGTATATATTATATATAGTGATATAAATTTATATATTATATCTCTCATTGGAGTTAATGGGCCAAAGGGTTTGAATCTTAATAGGTTGAGACTAGGAAAATGGGGGAAGAAATTAAATAAACTTGAACCACAGCCAAGGGTCGAAACCTAACACTTTCTACCACTTAATGTGATGGCTCTTCCACCTCATAACTATACCTGAAACCAACAAAAGAAACCGTCCCCCTGGGGAAACACACAGTGATCTACACACCCAAAAGTAATCACTCTTTGGAACAGAACAGACAATCCTTTCCAGAAAGGTTCTGCAGTGATGAAGCAAGAGAAAATAGAGGCATTTACTGTTCTTCAACACACCAGGGCATAGGTTGCCCGTTCACATTCTCAGTTTCCTGGGAATGTGCATCTTTGCATTTCAGCCAAGAGATCCTATTTGGTGTGTGAGGTAGTGGGTGTCTAGATCCCATCTCAGAGACTGGATAGGAGCTTGAGAATAGATCTACTGAGGTGCTACCACCCTGCATCCTCCTGACATGATGAAAATCTCTGAGTCAATGTCACTGCTGCAGGTGTTGTTCACAAACTAGGCCTCCTCCCCCCCTCTTTTGTTTAACTTGAGTTCTAAAATTCTTGAAAATCATATGAATCAGCACATATCTCAACATAGGCTGAAGAAGAGAGTAGGATTGGGAGTGTGGTTTAATAACGGCTTTTGGGGGAGATTTAAATGATATGTGAACTCCTTTCATATACACATCTCATTTATTCTTCATAATGCTACAAGGAAGGAATTTGCCATTCCCATTTTACATAAAGAAACAACCTTAGAGAGAAAGACCTGCCCAAGATGGTAGGATAGTTAAGTGACAGAGATGGGATTTGAACCCAGATCTCACTCTGGACTCTGTCCATCCTGCCTATCCAGGGACAGAATACTAAGATCCTATAGTTACAGCAAGGCCGGGAAGTTCCCTGGAAACCAGGGCAGCCTGGGAGTCTTCTCTGGACAGGGATCAACTCCTATTTATCTTGTGTCTCAGGGTTGGTCTGTGGAAGACTCTTGTCGCAGAACGAAGGCAGAAGAGAGGTTGAGAAGACTACAGGACCCACTGGAACCCACCACCAGCCAGACTGGTGGCTTTAAATGAATCAATGTCATTGCCATGATGAGCTCTAGCAAAAGGTCAAGCAGTGAAACATCCTAGGAACATGATGGCTTAATGATGATTCATTTGTCTAAGAGTGCATCCATCCAGGCCTCAATACTCAATGGCTAACTCCAATGCAACTCTCTTATTAATGGTTGTAAAGGAAAAAGAAAGACTTTGATTTCAGTGAGAGTTCTGAGAAGAAAATTCACAGGCTCAGAGAAATTCCAGGAGTGAATGCAGGAAAAAACTTGGCATGAGCTTGGCATATAGTAACTGTCTACAAATGTTATGATTGTATGAACAATTATAACAAATATATATACACACACACGTGTGTGTGCACAGACGTGTGTATGCACACTCAGGTTTTGGCCATATGGCACATGCGCTTGCCAGAGAGAGAGAGAGAGACAGAAACAGTGAGAGGAAAAATGAGAAATCTCTCCTCAGGGGCAATAGCCATGCTGCAATCCCCTCTTCTCCATTCTCCTGTGGGTTCTTTTTTTTTTTTTTTTTTTTTTTTTTTTTTTTTTTTTTTTTTTTTTTTTTTGAGAGGTTTTTGCTATAGGGCACGTGAGCTTACCAGACAGACAGAGAGAGACAGAGAGACAGAAAGCGAGAAATCACCCCCCAGGGGGGATGGCCATGCTGTAACCCCTTCTTCCCCATTCTCCTCTGAGGATCTTGGGCACACATGCCCATGCACCTGGCGTGAGTTTTAAGCCACCGGGTCCAGGACACGAACCGCGGTGGACTACATGGAAGTCCAGCGACATAGCCATTACGCTAACTGCTGGTCCATCCTCCTGGGTTCTTGGGCATGTACGCACAAACATGTGTGCCCAAGCCACTGGGTCCAGGACTCAAACCACAGTCATCTGTGTGTTAGTCCAGCGATATAACCACTGTACCACATGACCATTACGCCATCTGCTGGTCACACAAAGGATATTTTTAAGTTCTGAGGTTCTGTAGCTAGAAACATCATTTTAAAATGTGTTTTTAGTTTCCAATAACGTTGCACTATGAGAAGGCAAATTTGCTTCAAGGAGAGAAAAGGAGAAACCTCACCTATTCAGGTGGCTACTGAAATCAGTTTTCAGATTGCTTTATCTCTTTAGTAGTCAAGCCCTCACCATCTGATTATCAAATTCACTTTGATCTAAACTGGCCTATGGGTTTGGTTTTGCTTTGTATTGTTTTCTGTATTTGAGTGTATATTAGAAATTAAGATTTACTGCATTTGCAGACCATTTTCAGTCTTTTTAAGAAAAAAAGTGGAGGCAATAGAGACCCACTTGTCCAATGTGTCATTTTAAACACAGTGGGCAAGTGGAGGGTGGCAGCTTTATTTATCACTGCACGCTCACTGGAGTGCTGGTAAATGAAATTGCTTGCTCTGCCAAGCGCACAGGGAATAAGTGCAGCACTGAGGCTGGGATTTCACAGCAGCTCTGTGATCTTGAATTATGAAAGGATTAGACAAGGTTTGGGAGACGGGAGGCTCTGTTGTTTTTCTTCTCTCTTTTGTGAAGATTTGAGGGTGAGGAAAAACAGAATAAAGACAATAAAATAAAAAGTCCACCAAATGATGCTCATTGGAAAATGGGTTCGGAGATTTCTGATTTACTCCCTCTGGTTATTTGCCAAGTCAGAAATCGTGATGCAAATAATGGCTTCTCTCTCTGGAGTGAGGAAGTCATTAGTGTTAGGCCCGAAGCACTGCCGTAGCCTGAACCATTTGCTTTTGTTGCCAGCCTTAAGAGCTACAGTGTTCCATATCCATGAATTTGAACGTTGACATACAAGCCTGCTTAACAGTGTCACCAGTGAGTGAACTGAGTGAAGGTGTTCAAAAAACTCACGGAAAATGTGTATCATGAAAGAATTATGCATGGATTTCTGTTTTTTCATTATTTTATTCTATAGTTTCTTATTTACATTTAATTGTTGTACATTTTGGTTAGGTATGATGTTTCTTCAGATAATGCATGCACTGATGATCCATAGATCATCAAATCAAGGATATTACTATATTCATCATTTTCAACAAAGAACATTACACCATGTTGTACATACTATGAAAAGAGTATGCATGGATTTCTGAGCTTTTTGTGTGCCAAAATAAACTTGTACTCTAATTCCATTTTTCCATAAACTTTTTCAAGTGCTCTCATATTTTTCAGAGCTGGTTATCTTTTTCCTTTACTGTGTCTGATCTGACTTGCAAGCTGATAATATTTGGATATTTTCTTTGTTGGAGAGACTTCAGATGCCATTTCTAGGCCAATCCTTTACTTCTCTCTGCCTGCCTAATCGTTAAACCATGTCTCCAGGTCCCTTGACTCATTCCACCTTCTGGGGGCCAATACGAAGTTTGTGCATTATAGAAGCTGTCTTCCCAGGAATTTTATTCAAAGGCTTTAGTATAATGAGGGGCTCTCCCTTCAGATCCAATTTCAGCTATGGCCACCAAACTCCCTGAATCAGTCTTTCTCTCTCTTATTTCTAGGCCTTTGCAAAGACTGGACCCTTAGGAAGAAAGAACCACGTCTTACCTTGAAACGCCGTATCAGAATAGTATAGACTAGGTAGCTTGAGTAACAAAATTTATTTCTCAGAGTTCTAGAGGCTGGAAGTCCTAGAGCAAAGTGCCAGTGTGTTCAGGTTTTGGTGGAGAGCTCTCTTCCTGACCTATACTTGGTACCTTCTCAATGTACCCTCATATGGCAGTGAGGAAAGAAAGCAAGAGAGAGAGCTTCTTTTATTAAGGTTGTAATACCAGCATTAAGGCCTCATCCTCATAACTCCATCTAACTCTAATTACCTTCCAAAGGCTCTATCTCCAAATATCATCACACTGGGAGGCAAGGCTCCAACAGACGAAGTTCGGGGGTACACAACATTTACTCCAAAACACTATGCCACTCTCTTCAGTACTTGACTTTTAAACATTTATGCTACCTCTGCCGGGAGTCTTTCCTGAAATGCCCAAGGCTATGTTCTCTCACAACATCCCATATTTGCTGTTGTATTTATCATACTGTCTTGCAACTATCCAATACCTACATGTCTTCTCCCACCACGCTGAACTCCTCAAGGGCAGGAGCTGTGTGTTATTCATTAGTGAACCCCTGCTACCCAGCATAATGCTAGGCACAGAGTAAACATTTCCATAAGTGCTGTTGTCTGACCACATTAATCAGGGTAATGTTTGTTGTTGTAACAACACAAAAATTAAGACACAAGTTTATTTCTTGAACACCTTACAGTCCAGTGCAGTTGTTCTGTAGGCACCCTTTCATGGGATGATTCAAGACTCAGTCTCTTCTATCCGGTGGTTCTATCAACCCCTGGAGCCTTGGATTCTTCCTATTCCAGTTAGCAGATGGGAAAGAAAGAATGGGAATGATACAATTACTTCCTAATCACTTCTTCCTGGAAATGACAAGCAAATCAAGAGTAGATAAATGACTGGTCCCAAGTCACAACACTATCTAGTGGACCTGGGGTTTTATTTCAGATGTCACCCTTGCCATAGTTTGTAAAATAGGAAAGTCACTCCCTCCTGTCTGAACTTCAGTTTTGTCATCTGTGAAATAGAGAGGATTGAAAGCCAGATAGTGCCCAAGACCTGGTCCATCAGGACTGGGCTGAAGGTGCTACAACTAAGATTTTGGATGTTTGTTCTAAGAACAGTTTCACTCAAGTCTCTGGGATCACACTCAACAACCACTAGAAAAATGGAATTTCTATTCATGAAATTTTGTTTTTAAATGTTTTATCTGGAAAACCAGCAGTTAGCGTAATGGCTATGTCGCTGGACTCCCACGTAGTCGACTGCGGTTCACGTCCCGGACCTGGTGGCTTAAAACTCACACCAAGCGCGTGTGCGTGCGTGCCCAAGATCCCGAGAGGAGAATGGAGGAGAAGGGATTGCGGCGTGACCATCCCCCCTGGGGGGTGATTTCTTGCTTTCTGTCTCTATGTCTCTCTCTGTCTGGCTGGCGAGCGCACGCGCCCTATAGCGAAAAACCTCTCCAAAAAAAAAAAAAAAGTTTTATCTGCACATCCTCTATTGATCGGAAACTGCTCTGGTCTGTTCTGTAGCTAATAACAGAAATGCCTGACTCTGGGTAACTTAAAAGAATAGAGATTTATTTAGATCACGGTTTTGAAGACTGAGAAGTTCAAGCACATGGTTCTGGCATCTGGTGTTCTTGTTACATCACAACATGGTAAAGGCAGGAACGTGAGTGTCTGTGTCCATGTGTCTCTGCTCTGGTTTCATTTCCTCTCTTCATAAACCCTAATATTCAAGTTGGGAGCCAATTCTAATCCCAAAGACTCCACCTCTTAAGCCTATAGCCTGATTAATATCCTCCTCCTCCATTCCTTCACAATGGCTTTCAAAATTTTTTGGAGAGATTTTTGCTATAGGGCACATGCATTCACCAAAGAGAGAGAGACATAGAAACAGAAAGTGAGAAATCACCCGCTCGGGAACCAGCAGTTAGCGTAATGGCTATGTCGATGGACTCCCACGTAGTCGACCGCGGTTTGCGTCCCGGACCCGGTGGCTTAAAACTCACACCAGGCGCATGTGCGTGCGTGCCCAAGATTCCGAAAGGAGAATGGAGGAGAAGGGATTGCGGCATGACCATTCCCTCTGGGGGGTGATTTCTTGCTTTCTGTCTCTCTGTCTCTCTGTCTCCTCTCTCTGTCTGGAGAGCGCACACGCCCTATAGTGAAAACCTCTTCAAAAAAAAAAAAAAGAAAGAAATCACCCGCCAGAGGGGATGACCATGATATTATCCCTTTTCCCCCCTTCTCCTCTCAAGATTTTGGGCACACACACACACAATGTGAGTTTAAGCCGCTGGATCCGAGACTCAAACCACGGTCGACTACATGGGAGTGCAGCACCTTAATCATCATGCCATCTGCTGGTCCCTGGCTTACCAAATTTTAACATATTAATTTTGGGAGACACATTCAAACCATAGCAGAAACTAAGAAACTTCAACAAAATGAACCACATTGTGAAGGCATATTAGATTGGGCAAACAGAAACACTGTCCATGTACACTCATCCACCAGAATTGACCTGCATTTCCAACCAAGGTGAATTCAGTGAGAATTTTAATTCAGGCAGAATTTAGACCATCATACAGTGAGAATGTGAGTGACACTGTTTCTTAGTCATTTAAGATCTGAATGTATTTTTCTTTCTTTTTAGACAGTTCCAACCATGGATTTCATGCTATTCAAATGTGCTTTAAATCTCAAATTTTAAAACAACTAGGTAGATAAGATAAAAGAGGATCGAATAGCATGCTGACTTCATGAGAAACCTATTTCAGAAATAAATAAACCTGAATGATAGAAGTTTTCAAAATGAATTTCAAATGAATATAAACAAACTTAACTAGTTATTTTCAAAGTTACTGAGAAACTTCAAATATTTTATTTGTCCCTGAGACTTTCTGTGTGCTATAATGACTTTCTATGCTCTCACATAGTTAATGACTTGAACTTAATTTCGCGAAGTGAAAATTAGTAAGAATGTGTCCTAGACCTCTTAGAAACATTTATTTTCGATTAGACCATACACTTTCTCAGGAGAAAATGAAAGAATTTCCCAGTGTTCTGAGAGCTGACTATTCCACGCATATAACTCAATAAGCGTGATCTTTTACACCTTCTAAACTCCAAACCCCTTCACTGGAAAACCAAGCTCTAACTCACATGCCTTACCTCCACATCCTGAAGAAATCATGGAGCAACTATTCCCCTCTTCGCCTCCTCTGCATCCCGTAGGAAGAATATCTACTTCCTGAGGATGGCAAATGGGTGGCATAGAGTGACACAGCTTTGGAAGTTACTGGCAAAGCACTCCCTAGGTTCAATTTGGCAACAGAGGCCTCCCCGCCCTCCCCCAGCCTGGTTGCTGCTATTTCATGCAATTTACCTTCCATTCCAAATCTGGAGCACCAGTCTATAAAGAAAAAAGGAATAAGTGAGCTGTCTAAAGAGTCTTAATTCTTCTTCATAGCATAAAGCAACATGTTCTTGTGGCTTTTGACCTCCAGCGGTTGGATTAGATGATTTTCCACATGGGTTATTGTGAAAGGTTTTATTGCACATTTACCTCACAGATCCCCTAACAATTTAATTGCCATTAAAATAGCTAACATATGTGGCAGGTTTTTAAAATGTCCATCCGCCAAATGGATTTGTTTTTTGTGTGGCCACCCAGAGTTGGCAGCTTTTACCTCCACATGCCTCGCTCAAGTTCTAAGCTAGAGGGTGAATGTAGCTCCCCAGAGAGATGAGGCTGACTTTGTCCTTCTAGGACTCTCAAAGACAGGTCTTGGTAGCCTTTTTTTTTTTTTTTTTTTTTTTTTTCCCCCGCTGTCCTGGTGATGGTTCAGCTTGTTTGTTTTTCTTCTTTAGGAGGTATGTTCTTAAAGACATATCTCTGTGGATGATGAAGTTTGTCATTCTGGGTTCCACAAAGGTGGGAGGAACTAACACGGCTCACAATCACTACGTCAACAGACTAGTCTGATCCTTATGCTCTTCCAAGTGTTCTCATTTTTAAGCTTTCCAACACTACTAACCTGTTAAAAGCGGAGGAGAGAAATGTATCATAATCTACTAGAAGCAATACAACTAGGATTCCTTAGTGGGAAGTCATCGTCTCTAGACATGTGTTAGTAACAGCATTATTTAAAAGGCTTACATAGACGCACTTCTTTTAACAGAACAGTGGCTGCTTCTTAAAGTGAGGCTGCCTGTTGTGCAGTCCTTCAAGGTTCAGCTAATAATGCCTTCTCCGCAGACCAAAACCCAGGTATTATCTCTCCCTTGACATCTCTTTTGTTATTTCTAGTGTTCTTTAGCTATTCCTGGAGGACCAAAAGGCAGCCTCAGAGAGAGCTCCACAAGCCAGCCTAAGAGCATCCCCTCATCCTTCTTTTGTAGTGGCTCCCCTCCTTTTATACACAACTCATTCTTTTTTTTGTATTAGAAAATTCTTATATTATTTATTCATTTATTTAAAAATACTTATTAAGGCCAAATGTAGTTTGAAACATCTTTCCTTCTTGGTACTTATATTCTTTTTATTCTTTTTAACATTTATTTTATGCATTCAATCACTGTACATCACTACAGTTTGTAAAATGAATATACCCAACGTGAACACGCTACCCAGCAGTCCAGTTGAAGATGTCATACACGTTACCATCAGCAGACGATCCTCCATTTCTGTGTCCCTCAGATGTCTTGCCTCTTTATCTTTCTCTTTGATTCCTTTTCTCTCACTTTCCCTCATCCTATCATTTTTTTCCCAGAGATTTTTGCACGTGCGCTCACCAGAAAGACAGAGAGAGACAGAGATACAGAAAGCGAGAAATCACCCCCCCCAGAGGGAATGGCCGCACTGCAATCCCTCCTCCTCCATTCTCCTCTCGGGATCTGGGGCACTCACGCACACGTGCCCGGTGTGAGTTTAAGCCACCGGGTCCGGGACTCGAACTGCGGTCGACTACATGGGAGTTCAGCGACATAGCCATTGTGCTAACTGCTGGTCCACATTCTATCATTCTTGATAGAAGAACACCAATAGCTGTCCCTGGATGCCAACAAAATTTCCTGTGTTTCAGGTAACAGAAACAAGCAGGGGAAGCTGAGGAAAGCTTCCTCCTATTCCGAGAGTCTTGTCTGGCTGCCTGACTCAGGCATCTCTGCACAGGCCCAGTGATGTTTCTGTTAAGCAGCTTCATCAGTTTCTAATCTTAACCCCTCTTTCCACAGTGAGTCAAAATTAATCCAAGGGACAGTAGAGGGTCCCTCCATCCTTTTTACTCCTGATTAAACTGCCATTTTAAAATCCTCTTCTTTCTCTCCCCTTTAGAAATAATAGAGGAGAGGAAAAGATAGTTTTAGGAGCTGGTAGCAGAATTTATCTAGTGGAGATATAGCTATTTTTTACCAAAACATTTTGATAAGTCCCTTTGGCTATAGTAAGATAGTCTCTGGGGGAATGAGCTGGATGAGACAAGGAGGTTTATAAAGTGAAAAGAATTTTTGAGTGTCCAGGAGCAGTGTTGGAGAAACAAGGGGTCTGAGAATGGAAATAAGCCAGGAGAGATGAGAAGAGAGAGCCCAGCAAGAGAGTGAGGAGTACATGGCCCAAGAAGAAAAGCAAGAAATTCCCAGTGCAAGATATGACAAATGTACTTTTTAGAATAGAAATTATTTTTTCAGTATAAACTTATTTATCCTTCCTGGAGACCAGTGATAGATATCTATCTATCATCTATCTATCTATCTATCTATCTATCTATCTATCTATCTATACGTGTATGTATGTGTGTGTGTGTGTGTGTGTGTGTGTGTATGGAGAGAGAGAGAAAATTATTTATTTAATTATATTTATTATTATTAATTTTCTATGGGGCATGTGTGCTCACCAGAAAGAGACAGACAGAGGGAAAATGAGAAAGCAAGCTGCCATGTCCAAGACTTGAACCATGGTTGGCCATGTAGGAGTTGGGCACCTTAACCACCATGCCACCTGCTGGCCCCACTAGTGTAACATTAAAAAGAGATGAATTGGGACCAGCAGTTAGCATAATGGCTATGTCGCTGGACTCCCACGTAGTCGACCACGGTTCACGTCCAGGACCCAGCGGCTTAAACTCACACCGGGCACGTGTGCGTGCGTGCCCAAGATCCCGAGAGGAGAATGGAGGAGAAGGGATTGCGGCGTGGCCATCCCCCCTGGGGGGTGATTTCTCACTTCCTGTCTCTCTGTCTCTCTCTCTGTCAGTCTGGCGAGCGCATGCGCCCTATAGCGAAAAAACCTCTCCAAAAAAAATAAATAAATAAGAGATGAATTAAATTAATTCAGTGAAATAAATCCACTTATAGAATTCTCGAGGCATGGGTTTAAAAATAATGAAGATTTCTATTAATGAATATTAACAATATAACAAAATGTTTTGTGTGAGTGTGTATGTGTGTTCAGATAAACTTAAGATATTTTTTACATGCAGCTACATATTGTACCTGGGATAAAAGATATGGTTTTTTATGGCTTTTATTTAATATGGCTGTTCTCAGATACACCTCCATCCCAGTGTTCTTCCTGCCCAGTGCCTAGTAGTAATGGTCTTTGAGAGAAAGTAAGAATAAGGAGTGAGATGTAAGAGACACCAAGAATTTGGCGGGAGTGATAAATCTCAGTATAAAATATTGAGGTGGGGTATAGTTGCCAGATTAAAATATGGGAGTTCTGAAACCAGCAGATGGTGTAAATGGTTACTTTGCTGGACTTTCACATAGTCAACCGTGGTTCGAGTCCCAGGCCTGCAGCTTAAAACTCATGTCAGGCACATGTGCGTGTGTGCCCAAAATCCTGAGAGTAGAGTAGAAGAGTAGGGATTGCAGCGTGGCTATTCCCCTAGGTGGGTATTTCTTGCTTTCTGTCTCTCCGTCTCTTTCTGTCTGTCTGGTGAGTGCACACACCCTATAGCAAAAATCTCTCTTAAAAAAAAAAAAAAAAAGGAAGTCCTAGTTAAATTTGAATTTCAGATAAATAATGGATAATTTTCAATATAACTATGTCTGAAATTTGCTTATTCTACTGATAATGGATGTCTTGTAGCTTTATTTATAAACTCTGTCAACTCTAAGGTAGAAGAATGCTGCAATATATTAGCAGTAAAGTAAATTTTTAATTTAAATACCATAAGAGACTATGACTTGGATACAGTGAATGGGTTAAATGATATTGTAATTTTCAAAGATAATGTATCAGGCACAATCAGGCTTAAAGCCCTTTATAAGCCTATGTCAGTGATATGGGTTTTTATACCATAAAACACATAATCTAAACATCCTCCTCTAACATCAAAACTAGCTATGAGCCCTTCAAGGAGGGTCTGGCATCCTTGACTCACTGTTTGCCTAAAAAACCTAGCTATTCTCTCTTTAAAGGGAATTGCTAGTTGGACCCTTAAACTTACAGAGAATATAATTACTACACAGGCAACTGAAAAACCACTCTCCCCATAACATTGAGTCAAAAGAGGTAAACACAGCCCATGACCCTACCTAAGAAAGACCACAGTTTCCACCAGACCAGCCGAGCCATCTCATGAGCAAGTTGGGGCCCTTTCCCTGCTCTCCTACTACCTGGCTTTATCAGGTAACTACAGCTATGCTTTTAAAATCTCCAAAGTTTATTTTTAAAAAGATATAAGCCATTCATAGAGCCAAAGTTAAATAGGAAATACTTGTCATTTGATAAAAAAGAGTTATTGCAAATGTGCTTAATGAAGTACAATGTAAATGTACTTATTAAAGTTACAGCTTAAAGTGAAATGTGGGGAACCCGTTTCATTTTTATTAAAGGTGGATTTATTGCTTTGGTTTATTGGTTTATGTTCTCAGAACTTAATTTAGTCTCTAGATGATTTGCCCAAAAGAAAGCAGACAGGTCAGTTGTGTGCTGGACTACACCAGTCTAAGAGGTCAAGATAGAGGTATAATATTAACTAGTGTTGGCCTGCCTCAACACCCCTACACCCACCAAAACTCCCCCAAATTAAAAAAAAAAAATCTAGATACTCCCACCTTCATTGGGACAAGCACTTTACAAAGATATAATCATTTGTTTTTGTTTTTTCACTTTTGCACTAAAATTCTTTTTTTTTCCTTTCTCTCTCTTATCAGCCAGCTTAAATCCTACCCATCCTTTAAGGCTCAATTGATATGCTACTGTGTGTCTGTTGTGCTGATCATAACAGCAATACCTGAGTCTGGGTAATTTATAAAAATAGAGGTTTATTCAGCTCATGGTTTCAGAGGTCCAAATTAGAGGAGCCTATGGTTAGGGCCTTCTTCCTGGTGAGGATTCCCTGCATGGTCCCAAGGTAGTGGACAGCATCATGTGGCAAGAGACTGAGCAGAGCAAGAGTGCATTTGTCTGTTCCTGTGTGTTTCTGTCTCATTCCCTCTCCTTATAAGCCCACAGGAGTCATCATCAGGGCCACAGCTTGATGAATTTATCTTAGTCACCTCCCAAAGATACCACTTCTTTATCCCATAGTTGGATTAAGTTTTTAACCTCTTAATCTCATCACAACCAAATTTCATCACATGAATTTGGGGCAGGAGGATACATTCACACTGTAGCAGCTACCTTCTCCACAGAATCTCCCCTGGTCTCTACCCTGTTTGTTCCCAGTGGGGGCTGCACTACTCTTAGGGGGCATTTTGAATATTTGTGAAAATGTTTTTCTGGCATTGTCAGACTTTAACACTATATAAATTAACTACATGCTATATTACTTATACTCATTTCCTTTTATTTATTCTTTATATTACAGTTATATAGTGGGTGTGTGAGTCTATGCCCAAAATCCTGAAAGAAAGAAGAAATGAAGAAAAAAGGATTGTGGCACAACCACACCCAATCTGGGGTGCTATCCTGTCTCTTTCTGGTGAGCATATACATCCTCTGCCAATACAAATACATTTTTAAAGAAGTTTTTGCCTTAGGGCCCATGTGCTCATTGGAGAGAGAGAGATGAAGACAGAGACAGTGAGGGGGAAACTGAGAAATCACCCCCTAGGGGTGATTCTCCTTCTGGGATAGTGGACATGCATGCACACATGCCTGGCATGAGTTTCAAGCTACAGTGTTTGGGACTCAACCCCTGTTTGGCCATATGGGTCCAGTGATGTAACCACTATACCATCTACTGGCCCTGCAAATACTTTTTCTTTTTTAGCAAGAGATTTTTTGCTATAAGGCGCATGTGCTTGCTGGAGAGACAGAGAGAGAGACAGAAAGTGAGAAATCAAACCCTGGGGTAGATGGTTACACCACAATTCCTTATCCTCCATTCTCCTCTTGGTAGACTTGGTACGTACTTACATATGCCTGGCATGAGTTTTTAACTGCTGGCTCCAGGACTAGACCTAAGGTTGACTACATGAGAGTCCAGTGATATAACCATTATGCTATCTGCTGGTCTCCTTACAAACACATTTTTTTAAAGGAGAAAGACTTCAATAAATGGAGTTGGGAAAAAATAAACAAAAATCAACTATAGGTGGGTTAAAAATTGTTTTTCCTTCTTCTTCTTTTTTTGTTTTTCCTATAGGACTTGTGGGTGCACCAAGAAATCATATCCCAGAGGGCGTGACCATGTTGTTGCAATCCCTTCACCTCTACTCTCCTCTTGGGTTTTTGGGTCCATACACACACAAGCCGCTAGGTCTAGAAGTCAAACCATGCAGTCAGCCAGCTGCCTTAACCTCTACTTCACCTGCTGGCTTTGGATTAAAATTTTAAATACAGGAAGAAACTGTAAAAAAATATATGAATACAAATTAAAGGTGGAGTAATAAAAGATTTTAAACAAAACATAAAGAGCCATTGTCTTTAAAAGAGTGGTACATTTGACTACACTAAAGTTAAGTACTTTGCCTTAAAGTAATTGGAAAGTTACAAACTTGACAATGCTTGCAATTCACATAGCTGATAAAGGACAAGTATAATGCATATATAAAAAAAACTTCTACAAATCAATAAGAAAAGCACCAATGATGCAGTAGAAAAATCAGCAAAGGGCAAAAACAGACCTTTCACAAAAAAGAGAAAGTTAATATAGCCAGTAAACATGAATTCTGACAATAGCAGGTGTTAAAGAGAATGTGGATTTATAGCTTCTTCTATACATTGCTGGTGGGAGTGTAAATTAAGACAACTATTGAGTAAAGTATGTTGGCTTTATTTGCTAACGTTAAACATTCTGGTATGTAGGTATACATACAAGAAAAACTTTTGAACATGTACATCAAGAGACGTATTTTAAAATGTCCACTTCAGTATTTTTCAAAACAGCAAAAACCTAGAAACGACCCAAATTTTCATCAACAGGAGAGTAAGTAAACCGTGATATATCACACAATGGAGTATAATATATTACTAGTAATGAAAAACAGTGACCTACAATGACACATGCAACAATATAAATGAAAAACATTAAGTGAAAAATTATACACTGGGTGAAATATTTTCATAAAGGTTAAACAACTAAAATGAAAATATATACTCAAGAAATTAATAAAGATACAATGAAACTATATTTTTTTTTAAAAAAAGGAAGCAAGACAATAAAAACATGGGATTCAGGGTGATCCTTATCAAGGGTAAGAGAGATAAGAAGGTAGTTTGGGAGGATTCTCCGGAATCAGATGTAAGTTATGGAAAAGGTCCTATCTTTTATGTTGGGTGATGACTTCATTTCATCGTTAAAACTAACTAAACAAGAAAATAGACTACACAAAGACCACTCATGGACCAAAAATGAGACTATGTCGATGACTAAGGATTATGAGTAATCATTTTAAAATATTTTTTAAAAAGAAAGAAAGAAGAAGAAAGGAGAGAAAGATAGTAAAAATATGTGTAAGATAGTATACATTAAATATAAATTCCATTTTAAAAGAATAACAGGGTCTAAGAAAATATTATAAATAGGGGGCAAGTTATCTTACATTGTTGTGTGTTACTGCTCTAGTCAATAAGAGTTTGTTTTTACTATTACCATGAACTCTGTATGTCATGTATCACTGCTAAAGTACTGCATACATTTGCTGGGCTGTGATTTTTTTTTTTTTATGTACTTATAGTATTTCCTCTGGTCTGTATATTTCCTGAAGGTTCTGGATCTTCCACAATGTACAATATCTTAGGTACAATAAGGATTCACTAATCCGTTGAATAAAGAAAGTACGCTATTTAACTTGGAACTTTTATTTCCTAGAGAAGAAGTTTAATGGCAACACTAGTGTATGCCAGATAATCATCCTCCCACCTTCTGGAGTTTATCAAGGACTCTTAGAACTGTAACATCTGAAGTGTCAAGAGAACATATACCCCTGGGTAACAGATAATAGATGCAATATTCCCAAGGAATCTCAATAGGTCCATTCATGTAATAATAACAGTTCAAATATATTAAGAATCTATTACGGGCCAGAGTGTTCATACTGTCTTAAACTCTCATAATGGATTTACACAGACATTGTTTATCCCCATTAACCAATAAGTGCACTGTGAGGCTAAGAATCTTTTCCATGGCAATGCTGCTAGCAATGGCAGAACAGGGATGTGACTTCAGATACTTTTATACTGTACTAGCCTCTTCCAAATATGTCACACCACATGAGGATATTGTCAAGTCTGAATCAATATTTTATTTATTTCTTCTGCTTGCTTGTGTGTTTTTATAGAGTCTTTACAGGTGGAAGGCAAGGTCTACAGGATTCCATGTGTTGAAAGCAGAAAATGACAAAACCATCTCTAAAGAACCCTTGCACAACACACAGATGCAGGCATAAGAAAAATATTTGATATGCTTATGAAACAAAATAATGATGTTAACTTATTCATTAAATCAATTTAAGTTCTCTACATCATCTTAAACTTCTAATACCTTATATAAAAGCCATTCCTTCCAAAACTATTTAAAGTCTCAGTCCCCACATTCCTATTCACACAGAAAGCAAGAGTCATGAGGGTAAATAACATTCAACACACCTGAGAAAGAAACTCTGGCATAGGAATAGAAGCCACTGAGAGTTCTCTTTTGCACAAGAATTCCATTATCTCCTGGGAAACAATGGTAATCCACATTGAAAGGCTTAATGGAATCCCCAAAATAAAACCCTAATCAAAGAAGACTAATAAAGTACCTCAAAATCTTTGGAAGGGTCCCAGGAACAGATGAGGGGAAGCCACCTATGAGAGAGACAATGGTGGAAGAAACAAGAGCAGAGCTGGTAGAGATAAGAAAAAAGGATTTGGAGTTGAGATATTTAATAGGCAGAATTGTCAGAACTAATTCATTGGAAATGGGAAGTGAGGGGGCAGGAGGCTGAAAGGACAGGTTTTATTTCTGGGTGGGTGTTCTCTTAGCCCACCAGAACAGACCTTGGAAATGGGTTCCATAACTCACCCCAGAAAAAGACTGAAAAGCTAGTATAGTGCTTAGGCTGCTGCTCAAATACCGTTTCAATTGTCATCCACTTCTTACTTGTTCTTAAGGTCAGTGTGGTCTGAGGAGAGCTACTTGTCTACACTGCATTAATCTTAGCAAGAAAATGTAGGACAGTTTTGCATGTTGTTATTGGTCAGAGCTTAAAGAGAAATCAGATCAGGACTGTGACATCCAAAGCAATAGCCAAATAAAAATTTCAGACATTTCAGACAATTGGTGGCTGGTCATCAATGACATTGTGGATTCCTCTCTGACACCATGAAAAAAGTTTAGGGGCCTTGCAAGTTAGACAGTGTGTTCAGAGGCTGATGACATTTTTCTTTCAGGGATCTCATTTTTTACTATGGGCTTCAAAGCCTTTTCCCATCTGATTTATTATGTTTATGGCTGTGTTACAGAAATAAAAACAGTAATAGAGGGAACCAGCAGTTAACGTAATGGCTATGTCGCTGGACTCCCACGTAGTCGACCGCGGTTCGCATCCCGGACCCGGTGGCTTAAAACTCACGCCGGGCGCGTGTGCGTGCGTGCCCAAGATCCTGAGAGGAGAATGGAGGAGAAGGGATTGCAGCGTGACCATCCCCCCTGGGGGGGGTGATTTCTTGCTTTCTGTCTCTCTGTCTCTCTCTGTCTGGCGAGCGCACGCGCCCTATAGCGAAAACCTCTCCAAAAAAAAAAGAAATAAAAACAGTAATAGATAGGATATATCTAACTATGAAAGTTATTAATCTTATAGAAAAGAAATAATACTTCAGTCAGTATTTTTTGACTCCTAAAAATAAGAGCAGTGAAAGATTCTCACATGGAATAATTTGGGTAACAGCCCATCATTGCATTCCACAGTATACTCCAACTTTAGGAAATGAATTATTCGATGAGAATCCCCACAACGGTATCTTCTCTGTTTATTCCATGTTATGAACCATGTTATTGTGTTCTGCCTAATAAATTAATTTGAATAGTAACACCATAAATCCAAAACTGACCAAAAGTAAGGTATATTTGAGAAGGAAATATATTGCTATTTAAAATGTTAGTAGAGCTCCAGCTACCCAAGGAAAAAAACTAATTATCACTATGAGGTTTTAAGTTCTCACCATGTGGCATAAGTGTTCCCACGTATTGATTTGGTATATAGTTGCCTTAGTTCATTTTCTGTTGTTATAATATAATACACAGACTGGTTTGACCTTGGCTGTAGCTAAAATACTCATAAATAATGTTTACCAGAGTAGTTATTTTTACACACACTAAAAGGAAGAAGAAAGAATCACTTCCACATAGTTTCAAAAGAGACTACCAACAGGATATATGGGCGATTTGATGAACTCCTATTTCGGCAAGTAAAAGCATGAACTTGTTAAGCAAACATCATACTTTTCACCACTATGTAGTTTGACTAAATGGAATTCTTCTGCATATTAAACATTCACTTACTTATTCAGCAAATCCACCCTAAGCCCTAAGGCATTTTTTAAAAGTTTAATTCCTTTCAATAAGGCACTAAATCATTTTATTGCAAAAACTAACTGCTTTCCTCTTGTGGGGAATTGCATTATAGACTTAGTTTTTGATATATGCTCCAGATTTTCAAGATAATATTGCAAACAAAATGATTCTTTATGATACTTTATAACATCCCACCCCATTTAATGCTTTCCAGAATTTCGATCATAAATTAAAAGACATTGATTCAATTCCTCTTGACCAAAAAAAAAAAAAAAAAAAAAAGGGGGGGGGGGTGTGGAAAGAGAGAGAATAAAAAATAAAAACAAGAACACAAAAAAATAACCTATTCCCCTACTGCCTATTAAAGACCAAATATATTTGGTCTATCACAGCAGCAGTGATGGTCATGCCAATTTCACAGTGTGATTTGTACACTCATTTCATTTTGAAAATGACCCTGCCCTCCATCTGCCTAAGCTGAATGCCCTGCTTTTTTCAAGCCAGCACTCTGGAGCAGTATCACATGAAATAAGGAAGAAGACTCGGAATGGCCTCCCTCCTGCCATTCAGCTGCCAGACTGCCAAATAAAAACCAACACAATGAAGAGAATTCCAATTGGGGCCTGTAGGGATTAGAGAAATTTGGAGGAAAGCCGATAGTCTTTTTTCTATGTTTCATACACTTTCAAGAAGCCAATTGAGGGATCAGCAGTTAGCATAATGGCTATGTCTCTGGACTCCCATGTAGTCGACTGCGGTTTGAGTCCCGGACCCGGTGGCTTAAACTCACGCCAGGCACGTGTACATGCGTGCCCAAGATCCCGAGAGGAGAATGGAGAAGAACGGATTGTAGTGTGCCCATCCCCCTGGAGGGTGATTTCTCGCTTTCTGTCTCTCTGTCTCTCTCTGTCTTTCTGGCGAGCGCACACGCCCTATAACAAAACCTCTCCCCCCCAAAAAAAGAAGCCAATTGAAGATGAATGCTTTCATGGTGCAAATAAAACTCTGCAAAAGAGAGGGGCAGAATAAATATGAAAGACAATCTCCCATTTCTGTGTTCTGTCATTTTACCTTAATTTAACAGCAACTTACTCAAAATATCACCTCAATGTAGGAATGTAGGATTTTTAAATGAGCTTTTGGTATATTAATTATTTCCAAAAGACAAGAGACAATCAGGCATGCATAAAGGAGATTATAATTATGGGGCAGGACTAGCCCATGTACATCCCTGGCTTGAAGATTGGAAAGGGCTGCAGCTAGAGTTTGGGTTTGAAGGAGCTTTGGAGTCAGGTTATAGTGATCTTCCTCAGCAGCTCTGAGGTGATCTCATGTGGCTCTGAGCTATGCTCAACACCTCCAATATAGACAGCTTGTCCCTTTCTTGGTATTGATGCAGTAGTACTAGGAGGTTCCTTGTCTGGTCCCATTCAGAGGAACACAGCTATGGCAAACTTTTCAGAAAGGGAGAAGAATGTATGAGTAGGTGATGTCATATGGTATAGTGTTCAGATGCCTACTGAAATTTCTAGCTATTATAGGTGACTAGGTTGTATGCCATCAGGCCAGGTAGTTCAAATATCTTCTACACAACCAAGTTAGTCATTTAAGGGAAAATGCCATTTTCAGTTGTTATTTTCCAACTGAAAAACAATATTAAGGCACTATTCTCTAAATTTGGCCCACACACACAACACAGATTGAGTTCATTCATCAGTCATTATTAGATACCGAATTTAGCTTTTGGAGATCATGGTTCATCTGTTTCTTATCTAGCTGTGTGACATTGGGCAAGTTATTGAAACTTTCTGAGCCCCAGGTTCTCCATCTGTAACATGCAGAATTCAGGGTGATTGTTAAGATGAGAGATAATAGAGCCTAGTGGTTAAAGGAGCTGGAACCCACATGGCCTCTCAGTTTTAAGTCAAGCCAGGAAGCTTGTAAAACACTGTGGGCACATGTGTGTGTGCCTCAAATCCTAACAGGATGGAAAAATGGAGGCGTAGGGAGTGCAGTGTGACTGTACCTCACTGAGGTGTGCTTTCACCCACTCCCTCTCTTTCTGTCTCTCTCTGGTGAGCACATGTGCTTTTGGGCGAATTAAAAAAAAAGGTTAAACATATGTAAATAGTTCATTTGAATGCCATAAAACATGGTTGTTGGTTCCAAAAGTCACATATAGGAAAGACTTATGGGAAGCACTACTATTGAGGAGGCTCATAAGGTACTTATGTTGAAGTCTTTTCTTTTTTTAGAGAGAGAGATTTTTGCTATAGAGTGCTTGCACTTGCTGGAGACAAAGAAAGAGAGAGAGAAAGCAAGAAAGCACCCACCCGTGATTCCCCCCGCCTCCTTGGCCCCAGGAGGATGGTTATGCCACAATCCCTTCTCCTCCATTCACCTTGTGGGATTTGGGGCATACACACACACACACACCTGGCATGAGTTTTAAGCTGCTAGGTCAGGGACTTGAACCACAGTTGATCATGTGGAAGCCCAGCATCATAACCACTACACTACCTGCTGACCCCAATATTGAAGTCTTTAATTACATACCAAAGATATCTTTTGATTGGATCCGGAGAGGTTTTTGCTATAGGGCGCGTGCGCTCGCCAGACAGACAGAGAGAGACAGAGAGATAGAAAGCGAGAAATCACCCCCCAGGGGGGATGGCCACGCCGCAATCCCTTCTCCTCCATTCTCCTCTCGGGATCTTGGGCACGCACGCACACGCGCCCGGCGTGAGTTTAAGCCGCCGGGTCCGGGACTCGAACCGCGGTCGACTACGTGGGAGTCCAGCGACATAGCCATTACGCTAACTGCTGGTCCCTTGATTGGACTGTTTATCTTGGGTGGTAGTGAGGTCAGTAGAGATCATGAAAGACTATGAAAGAATAACCCAACCCCATGCAAATAGCAGTTACTGTACATGATAGTTACAGCTATTATCATTATCTTAAAAACAACACAATTATCACTACTTCACTGGAATAAGTCAGTTTTGTATTGCACTATCTTGTCTACTTCCCTGATTCCTAACAGAAAAATTGTATTTATTCTCCCACAAATTTTATGGCTACCAGGTCCTTAAAAATCTATGGGTATGCTTTTTATTACTGATCAAATAGAATTTTCAATGATAACTTAGTCTCTACTTTTTCACTGCCTCATCATAAGCATTATTAAGTTCAAGAGATTTATATAAAAATAGCCACAGGATACTAGCAGAATCTAGCATCTATTCCAAATACTTGACAAAGGAAAGAAGAAAATCCCAGAATGATTTCTTTCTTGGGTGTCTAGTATATCTGCATTTACTACATCTTCAAAGTAAGAGTCTCAAAACAAAACAAACAAATAATCTAAATACAACTGCTTTTATTTCAACTGAAAGAAAAATCCACTTTTTATCAGCTCAATAAATGTCCAAAAATATCATTACAAGTCTAACATGTAGAACATGAGTATCTGTATCTAACACACTCATACATCACAATCTGACTTACTAATAGCAGAGTTAAGAGAGTTTAAAGGTAACAATTGCATAAGCAAAAGAGCATAGTTTAATCGTGCATTACTCCCCCTATTCCCCCCACCCCCAAAAAAGACGCAGTTGTGCATTCCTCCAAAGTTTCTATCTGGTAGTGAAAGTTGGAACACCAGGGGTTAGCTTAAACGCCAACATATGTTCAGTAGTATTTGTTATCATGGAAGAGGAACAGGAGATATACCTCCATCTAAAAACGATCCTCTCCCAGTGCCAATTAAGATTCATAGCAATTTCCCCTCTCGTCAACCTCTGGAAACGACCAAAATAAGAACACCTGGCGGCTGCACTATTCTGTTCTTAGAAAATGTGCCCAAAGGGTAGCATAACGAAAAACTCCCGCTAATTCCAGAATTGCAAGGGAATGAGCTCCCTTTTTCGTCACGTCCACTTCATTAAACGCCAAACACCATTAGTATGATGTTTAAACACGACGTACGAGACTCAAACTCGCAGACACAGCGGGCCGCAATCCTTCCTCTGTATCGCCAGAGACACAGCAGTGGAAAAATAGAAACAGACGCTCTTCTTTATTAGGCCCGCGACACCGCGTCTCCGGAAAGCGGGGAGTGCAGCAGAGACTACGCCTCCCAGGACGCACCGCGCCCACGGCCGAGCGGCGGCGCGACCGGAACGGTGCATGCCGGGACCTGGAGTTTCTTTACGGGACAGTCTGTTTTCTTGGTTCCCTGATTTTCACCTTCCTCAGTGGGTGTCTTCTATGGCCAGGGAAGAAACCGGAAGGTTCATAGATGGCTAAACGTCAAGGTCGACTTGGGCCAGGGTTTCTTTGGTATTTCTAATAAGTTTCCTCCACTGCCTGTATTCTCGGGAAAGTCTTCCACTTCCGGTTGTCTCGTTGCCGTGGTAACGAGCACGCTTAACCATCTTGGCGGTTATGGCGGGCCTGGGCGCCACGCACATCCCAGACGGGGAGTTCACCGCCGCGGTGTACCGGCTCATCCGGGATTCCCGCTACGCAGAGGCGGTGCAGCTGCTGGGCGGGGAGCTGCAGCGCAGCCCCAGGAGCCGCGCCGGCCTGTCGCTGCTCGGCTATTGCTACTACCGCCTGCAGGAGTTTGCGCTGGCCGCAGAGTGCTATGAACAGCTGGGCCAGCTGCACCCGGAACTGGAGCAGTACCGCCTGTACCAGGCCCAGGCTCTGTACAAGGCCTGCCTCTACCCAGAGGCCACCCGGGTGGCCTTCCTCCTCCTGGACAACCCTGCCTACCAAAGCCGGGTCCTCCGCCTGCAAGCCGCTATCAAGTACAGTGAGGGTGATCTGCCAGGGGCCAGGAGCCTGGTGGAGCAGCTACTGAGTGGGGAAGGGGGTGAAGAAAGTGGAGGTGAGAATGAGCCGGATGGCCAGGTCAACCTAGGTTGTCTGCTCTACAAGGAGGGACAGTATGAAGCTGCGTGTGCCAAGTTCTTTGCTGCCCTGCAGGCCTCCAGCTACCAACCTGACCTCTCCTACAATCTGGCTTTGGCCTATTATAGCAACAGGCACTACGCTCCTGCGCTAAAGCATATCGCTGAGATCATTGAGCGTGGAATCCGCCAGCACCCAGAGCTAGGTGTGGGCATGGCCACCGAGGGCATTGATGTTCGAAGTGTGGGCAACACCTTAGTCCTCCACAGCACTGCGCTGGTGGAAGCTTTCAACCTCAAGGCAGCCATAGAATACCAACTGAAAAACTATGAGGCAGCTCAGGAAGCCCTCACTGACATGCCACCTAGAGCAGAGGAAGAGTTGGACCCCGTGACCTTGCACAACCAGGCGCTAATGAACATGGATGCCAAGCCTACAGAAGGGTTTGAAAAGCTGCAGTTTTTGCTACAACAGAACCCCTTTCCCCCAGAGACTTTTGGCAACCTGTTGCTGCTCTACTGTAAATACGAGTATTTTGACCTGGCTGCAGATGTCCTGGCAGAAAATGCCCATTTGACATATAAGTTCCTTACGCCGTATCTTTATGACTTTTTGGATGCTATGATCACTTGCCAGACAGCTCCTGAAGAGGCTTTCATTAAGCTGGATGGCTTAGCAGGGATGTTGACTGAGCAGCTCCGGAAACACACCATACAAGTACAAGAAGCTAGACACAATAGAGATGATGAAGCTGTCAAAAAAGCAGTCAATGAATATGATGATACCCTTGAGAAGTACATTCCCGTGTTGATGGCACAGGCAAAAATTTACTGGAACCTTGAAAATTACCCAATGGTGGAAAAGATCTTCCGCAAATCTGTGGAATTCTGTAATGACCACGATGTGTGGAAGCTGAATGTGGCTCATGTTCTATTCATGCAGGAAAACAAATACAAAGAAGCCATTGGATTTTATGAACCCATAGTAAAGAAGCATTATGACAACATTCTGAGCGTCAGTGCTATTGTCTTAGCTAACTTGTGTGTCTCCTATATTATGACAAGCCAAAATGAAGAAGCAGAGGAGTTGATGAGGAAGATTGAAAAGGAGGAAGAGCAGCTGTCTTATGATGACCCCAATAAGAAAATCTATCACCTGTGCATTGTGAATTTGGTGATAGGAACACTTTATTGTGCCAAGGGAAATTATGACTTTGGTATTTCTCGAGTAATCAAAAGCTTAGAACCTTACAATAAAAAACTGGGAACTGATACCTGGTACTATGCTAAAAGATGTTTCTTGTCCTTGTTAGAAAACATGTCAAAACACACAATCATGCTCCGGGACAATGTGATTGAAGAATGTGTTCAGTTTCTAGAACATTGTGAACTTCATGGCAGAAACATACCTGCTGTGATTGAACAACCCCTGGAAGAAGAAAGAATGCATATTGGAAAAAATACAGTTACATATGAGTCCAGACAGTTAAGAACTTTGATTTATGATATTATAGGATGGAATATATAGTAATGGTTATTAATGGCTTTTAGTATAATAGCTTTACTATCCAAATTTTGTACTGTTTTACCTTTGGCCTTTTGCATCTTTATTTTTGTTACATGTTGAACTTTGTATATTTTAGCAATAACAAAAATAGATAGAACTTTCATTTTTTTAATTCTCCAGGAGTTATGAAAAATTTAAGACTGATGAAGGATTATTTGTGTCTTAGAACTTGTAATGGCTATGTGGCCTTCCTTTGTTATCTTTTGTGATTTGGTATATGTTGTGTCCTTGCACAGGAATACATCATTCTGGGGCTAGACATTATTGAGTCTGTAACTCAGTAACAGTTAATGTGTTGAACTTTTAGACTTTTAATAATTATTTCTGGGATTTTATGTGCTATTTGCACAACTTAACCTCATATTACCTTGTAATGCATATTTTTTTGGACAGTGTATATTTTTGGCATTGTTTTTCAATATAGATATAATACTTTATCCTTCCAAATTTTCTTAGTTTTATTTTAAGTCATTTCTCTCTCTCTCTCTCTCTTCTCTCTCTCTCTCTCTCTCTCTCTCTCTCTCTCTTTGCCATAGGCTGTGTACACTCATTGGAGAGAGACAGGGAGACAGTAAAAGGGAAAGTGAGAAATAATCAACCCTGAGGGTGATGGCCATGTTGCAGTCCCTTCTCCATTCTCCTCTTGGAATTTTTGGGCACAGACTCACATACCTGCCATGATTTTCAAGCCTGTAAGTCTGGAACTTGAGCCAAGGTCAGCCATGTGGGAGCCCAGTGCCTTAACCACCATGCCACCTGGTCCCATAGTGCTTTCTCTTTTAAATGTACAAGATTTAGTAGGGTGTCTTTTTTCTTTAACAAAATTATGGTGCTATGGTGTAGAGAAAATAAATATCAAAGAAACACATTTCCATTGTTTTCATTTGCTATTTGTTAATAATTTGAATGTAGGATACTGTTTTCATAATAAACTTTTCATGTATCATTCATAGTGATAAATAGTAGAGGTACCCTGTGAACTCAGTTCTTAATTCTTTTTTTTTTTTTTTGAGAGGTTTTTTTTTTTTTTCCCACTATAGGGCGCGTGCGCTCGTCAGACAGAGAGAGACATAGAGACAGAAAGCGAGAAATCACCCCCCAGGGGGAATGGTCACGCTGCAATCCCTTCTCCTCCATTCTCCTCTTGGGATCTTGGGCATGCACGCACATGCGCCCGGCGTGAGTTTTAAGCCACCGGGTCCAGGACGCGAACCGCGGTCGACTACGTGGGAGTCCAGCAACATAGCCATTACGCTAACTGCTGGTTCCCAGTTCTTAATTCTTAACACTTACAATTAAGTAATTCTTCTCGGGATCTTGGGCACGCATGGACACACACCCGGCGTGAGTTGAAGCCACTGGGTCTGGGACTCAAACTGTGGTTGGCTACGTGGGAGTCCAGCAACGTAGCCATTACACCATCTGCTGATCCCTCCTGATCAGGAATTTTATTTTCTGAACCCTACGCAAATTTTACTTTTTCCCCACCATTTTCCCCTCTCCGTCTATAAACCTAACTGCTGACACCAACTTAACCTGGCATGGACAAATATGAAAGTATCAGGTTAAAACTGCTGATTTTGACAGTGTTGGACTTAACAAAACTAGCAATTTTCTCTGGTTAAACTTTCTAGCTTAAGACAACTTGTAGGAAGTGTTGCTGCACTAGCTCAGTACCCTTTTCAGTCTCTGTAGCCCCTTAAGATTTGGAAAGCAAATGAAATAAAATCTTATTTTCAACAGCCACATTAAAAAAATTTTCCCCTTTTTTCATCTTTCAAAAAAACAAAACAACAACAACAACAACAAAAAAAAAAACACAAAAAGAAAACAAAACCCATAAAATGTAACTAATATTAACTACCTAAAAGCAAATGTTTTCCAGATTCCATTTTGCAAATAGCCTGGCCTTTGTTTGGCCACAATTTATTTACCCAGGTGCTGTGTGTTCGTGCTTTGCATGCCTGTGTAATTTAGCTTTTCGGAACATAAAGGGCTTTTCAAAACAGTTTAACCCCTTGCCGCTGGGCAGGTGGGATTTCCTGGTTAGTAATGCATCAGGAAATCCTGACTGCCCCTCCACTGTGTAAAGGAATAAAGGTCAATTATGGCTTTTGTCCCCTTCTTTACACCCGGCTCTCCAGAGAAGTACTGGCCAGGATTCAGACTGCTGCTGGTGACAGCAAAGTCTTTAGATCCATGCTTCCAGAGACCAGAGCCTCAAGTCTCATGTAGCTGGGGAGAGCCCTGGGAGTTTCAGAATTTCTAACTCCCCAGACCCTATTGTCCTTTACTTTTAGGATATACACATTTTAAACTCATGTCCAAAGTACCCTGCTCTATACTTGATTCTAAATGGCAAATGACTACAATCAATCCCATACTCCACCCCATTATAACAAAATGAAAAACTTTTTTCTATGGTCCTAGAGCATGAATATTAAGGGCTAAAAGCACTGCTCTTGACCAAAAAAGTAAGATTTCCTTCTATAGCCATAGCTTTTACTCTTAAATTTCTTTATAATATCTGCAGTGTATTTTAAAAGGATGAAATACTAAATCCAGTGTTTCATGCACGTACAGAATATGAGCATGTGTCTGTGTACACGAGCAGTTATGTGATTTTCTCGAACAAGAACGACAACCTGAACTTTATGTGCAGAAGCATCAAGCACATTCCTTTGAGTGTGATATGGCATGCCTATTAAAGGACTTGTATTCTTCATGGCAGTCCCTCTAAATGTGGCCTCAGCTATGGCATGAATGATTGTACTAATACCATCTGAAGTCAGGTGTATGGTGGCTAACTCTTACCCATTCATTCATCAGTGGCATACAACTGGGAACTGGGAAGACTGTGAGGGCATGGCGGTGAGTTACCTGGCAAAGAGATAGCTGTAATCAAATGACATTACTTCCCCCAAGTGATACAGATTCATATAGGTATGGGCTCTCAACATTAATGGAGCAGTTTAGACAGAATTCATACAGAATTGTGATAATTTTGCCCAAAGCTAGAATGACTTGTTTATAGAAGTAGGGGCATAGATGCCCAAATATACTTCCTAGGAAATGTGTTATGGATATAAATGGCTTGGCAGGAAAGCTTTAAGGGAGAATCTTTCTGACCCCTCTGCCCCATAATCCATACTCAGCCTCACTTCCACACTGGAGTCCCAGAAGGTGAGCAGTGCTGAAAATCTGACTCTAGATAAGCAGAGGATGGTTATCTAAACAAGCGAACTTTAAAAAGATAACATTACCAAACAAAATTCTTTATTCGAAGCGAACATCATCATTTTGAAATACTATTTTTATTTCAGTTTCCTTCATAGTTTTCTTACTGACTATGGGTAATCTGGAAACATTAGATAGGTTGTGGTGTTCTGAGGGTATTCTCTGCCACACTCTTATACTTTTAGCATTAGTTTGATTTGCAGCTCACTATCTACCATTCACTAATTGCCTCATCTCGTTGACCTACTTCTAGGACTAAAGAGACACTAGAGTTCTCTGTAGTTGTCATTTACTGGGCTATGCCCTGAGTATTAAGTCAAATGCACAATTTTGTGATCAGCCAGTAACCCTTGGTTCTTGGTGGTCCACACATACATAATCACCATGACTAACCACCAGATTCCAAAACTTTAACTTTCTACCAGCTATACTATATATGCAACTTTTTGAGTGCCCTGGTGTAGCTGAAGTCTTTCAGCAACCTTAATTCATAAATTAGTAGCTTTAAGGAATTGTGACTTCTCAAAGAACCAAGATTGTCTCTAGGTTCTGTAAGTCCATCAGCTACAGCACTTCCTTTTATAAATTTCATATTAAACCAACTCATCAGTGCAGAACACTGTGGATTACATATTTACAGTGTAAGATGGCACTGAAACAAAAGGTTTTCTGGCACTAATATGGTATATGGTCACAAAACAGCAGTTTCCATTGTAGTAGGAGACACTGTTTACTTACTTCTGTCCTTCTGTTAGCCATTAGAGGAAAATGACTAACAATGTATTTGAAATTTTTGTGGGGGAAGAGACCAGCAGATGGCATAATCATTTCATCATTGGACTCCCACATGGCCAACCGCAGTTCGAGTCCCAGATCTGGAGGCTTGAAACTCATGCTGGGTGCATGTGCATGCATGCCCAAGATTCCAAGAGAAGAATGGAGAAGGAATTGTGGCATGGCCAACCCCCCTGGGGTGTGATTTCTTACTTTCTGTCTTCAGTGAGTGCACATGCCCTATAGCAAAAATCCCTCTCAAAATAATTTTTGTAATTTAAAAATTTGCCAGAGTGTGCTTGTATTCATTGGACCACGGTTGGGTGGGGGAAAGAAAGAAAGCACCCCCTGTGGGGCATGTTACACCACAATCCCTTCTCAATTTCTCCCTCCTTTTGGGATTTTGGGCATGTTGCACTCACACTTAGTGTTTTTCCCAATCTGGTGGGACGAGACTCAAACCATGCAGTCAGCTATGTGGGATCCAGTCAGACCCAGCTCCATTCCATGTCCAGCAATGCCGCTTCCCAGTTACCAACACTGGGTATTTCTTAACTAAACCTGTTTTTCACCAGGAAAAAAAGGGAGATGATACCACCTACCTCACAGGTTGTTGTGAGAACAGTATTACTTCTTCGACAGTGTCTGGCAAAACAAAGAATGCATTAAAAATTAGTAGAGGGTTGACCCTATAGCTCAGCAGGTTAAGCCCTGTGCATGTGGACCTAAGTTCTGCATGGTCAACTGCCACTGGTATCCTGGCCTCAGAAGCTTGAAAAACAGGCCAGGTGTATGTGCATGCCCAAAATCCTCATGGGAAGGAGAAATGAAGGAAAAGAATTGCAACGTGACCATCACCCTTGTGGGGTATTGTCTATCTTCCTGATTAGAAGACACATCTTGGGCCATATAAATGAAAAATAATCAGTTATGAAGTAGTAATCCATTAAAGTACATATAATCAATCAGATTCAGAGATCAGGTTGGAAGTAACCTCAGAGATTTTCATTTTACAAAAGAAATTAGCCTCAATAGGGTGACTTATACTTGGTAGAGAAAAATTACACACACCTAAAATGTTCAGAATATAACTCTTTCCACTGCATTCTTAGATTTAAACACTCACCTTCTCCTAAATTATTTTGCAGCTTCACAGTGGCAAAATTTCATCATGTAGATATGTGTGCGTGTGTATGTGTGTGTAATTTCAGAGGGTGTGCACATGCATGAGAGAAAATGTACCCCCCAGCAGGGTTTGGTCATGCTGCAATCCTTTTGTTCCTCTATTTCTCCACCCTGTCAGTATCCTGAGCACACACACATGTGCCCAGTATGTTTTTCAAGTCACTGGGGGCCAGGTTTCAAACTGTGGTCACAGCCATGTGAGATCTCACTCCGTCCGTACAGTGCTTAACCACTGCACATGGGGTCAGCCTTCCATCATTTTTAAAAAGAGTAGTTTCCCTGTTCCAATATTAGCACAATGAGGTACAAAGGATATGGCAGAACTATGCAAAGATGAACTTCAGAGCTTGTCCTTCTGCCCATACTAGGTCTGATCAATAGATCAGAAAATGCAGCAGAAAATAGGTTCATGAGTCTTTTGGGAAAAAAAAAAAGTTAGACATGTTCTTGAAGCCAGACACAGGCAAAAATAAACATGCCGGCAGTTAAGATTTCATTTCTTTTCTGACAGGGTAGCATACCCGGGGCAGCAAGCTTTATCTGGATTTCAGTTTGACAGCTGCCAATGTTAAATTAGGTAAATATCATTGTTGTTTAATGTTTATCTAGCATAAATGTTGATTCACTTTCACTGAATAAAAAGTGGACAACAGTACATAGAAGTACAGCTGCCTGAACCCTGAATGCTCTTTCATGGATGAAAGCACATTCTAGACTTCCTAGAAAGATAGCAAACACTCAAGAAAACTGGTTATATCCATTTGTGGCCTGGGGTATGGAGACAGGTAGAAATTATGTATAAGGTAGCAGTAAGATGGGATGACTTTTAAAGTTCCTTCAGTCTGAGCTTATATAAGCCAAATAAAAAATAGAGTTTTAAAAACTAAATAACTTAGAAGAGCTAAAATCTTAGTGTGACCTACTGATGATTGCATACAATTCAACAGTTCTGATTGTCAGTCATTTTAGAGCCAAGACAATAACAGCTTTCCCTCCAGTGTGGGACAAAATCAACAGCTATACACGGCTTCACTACTAAAGAAGCTACGCATGGGTGCAGAGTGTATTCTATCTGTTTCCTCTGAGTATGGCATTATACTACCAACTAAGGTTAAATGGAATCAACATGAAATAAATAATATATGTAACGATAAATTGTTTTGGTATTGTTTTATTTTTTTCCCAGCACATCTTAAAAATCACAATTTGCTTATAGAACAGTACAGTCTAGGAAAACCAATAAAAGGAGATCCCGAACATACACTGAAAGCACGGTATAGAGACTATGTGTTGAGCCCTTGTGGAAAACAGTATGGCTCAGACTGAATTGACAAAGCTATTCTGGACTCTCTCAGGAATTTTCCTTCCCACCACATACCACTTTCAGACTACAAATGTAAGGAGAATTGTTTGTATGCAGTAGTTACAGCAGTATAATGGCTTACCTACAAGTGCTTACTCACATGTAGTTCTCAAAAGATTACTACAGTACTGGCAAGAATATGTACTATCTTGGAGGAAGACTCAGGATAAGATATTATTCAAGTCAAGTTGTATCAGAGCCAAAGTATTTCACAGGCTTAGCAAAAAAGGACAAAAATAAATATAACCTACACATATTTCTCATAAGATTTATCATTGTTCAGAAACAGAAATATTCATTATTCGGAAGGCACCATCACACAAAAAGGACTGATTGATACGCAACATAAGCAATAGAAACTCCCCTCACAGGCTCCGCTGCTCAGGGGGGTATATGAACGAACATCCAAAAACATGGAGTGTGTGTCTCAAGGCTCAGTGAGTACATCACATCCACCCAGCCACATCTTAGGGCTACTAGGTTGGGATGGTAGGGATGAAAAATGTAGGAATCAAAAGTACATACAAATCCCATTGACTGATCAGATGTATGAGAGTACAGGCCCACCATACAATTAGTTAAACATGTAAAAACAGATGACTCAAACCAACATGGTAGAACGTGTTTCTACATACAACTACTTAATTCCTGACATGTTCTTGAAGAGGAATAGCCTTGAATTGATAAATAACTTCTGTCTTTAAAGACTTATCCTCTCCCAATCATTTTAAATAATGGCTATTTCATGAAAGAAAAAAAAAATCCCAACAAGGCACTATGAACTTTTAGGGATACTGCTTAAGTAGCTCAAAAATCAACTGTTTAGAGAAACTACATACCAGTTTAAGCATTTCATGTCCTCATGAACAAGATTACTTTCAGGGTTAGAAAAAACATGTATCACAGGGTGCTTGTGGTGAACATGAAAAAACCTCCAACAATAAGATGCCTTGAAAATATGTATATGTATTACTTAGAAATTCATACTAAAACAGCTTAGCTTTTTTATTTCCCTTTTCTCTCTCTCTTTTGGAATTCAGTCTCTGAAAAATGTTCTTAATGACACTTAATATATTATTTTTCTTTCTTGTAGAAAATAAAACATAAAACAATCTCCTTTGGGAACCAAAAAAAAAAAAAAAAATACTTTCAGCTTTACAGAACTAAAGTTACTGAATTCTGTGATGGTTCTTTGGCTTGAATATTCTATATATTAGAGGTCTTTACTCTTGTTTGCTATGGAATTAATTGTGGTTAGAGAACAAGACTGCTCATTCTTTCAGAATCTTTTGAGGTTCAAAAAGGAATGCTTCAGGTTCATAAGAGACTAAACACCACCTAAGAATACAACATTGATTTAAGAAATTATTGGAGATTAATAAAACCTCACTAACAATATGCTCAACTATAAATCCAAATGGATTTAGACATAGGTTACACTTGATTATGCTACATCAATAAGGTTACAAAAATTAAGTTTTCAAATGGATGGAAAAATAAAGACCAAAAACTGAAGTTAAAAGAAAAACTCATATGCAAACAGAATAAATAGCTTCACACGCTATTTGAAGAAAAAAAAATTAGACCCATGTCCATTTTATTAATATGTTTCTATAATCTCTTGACTTTACATGTAGGTATTACAGTTAAATTTCACACGGAAGACGAACACTGGCTTAGGGAGTAGAAGGCTGAGTAACATATCTTTCATACCAGACACTGTATTTTAACAGTTAAAGAAAACTTTTCACACTTTCTGGATTTCAGCATCAATGTACAAGATGCTTCCTTTTCAGGAAACTGAAATTAGTAAGAATTAAAGGAATATATTGACATATGGCTCATTTGGAAACAAGAAGCTGAGAGTGAAGAAAGTCAAGCCTCTGTAACTCTTTAAAGCCCAAGGTTAAACGTTCTGGATTCTTCCACCCTAAAATGGCTTCTTTTACCTTCCACTTTTCTCTCACCATCAGCTAAGCCCTAATTAAAATCCAAGTTACTAAAATCTGACTAAGTGGTAAACAAAAAGTTATTAAAGCTTTCCTTAATTCCTGTCTCAGTGTCTCTAAAAATGTTGATATGCTTTCCACTGCATTTCATTTTGGCTGCCTCAAGCACCAGCACACAGAGCTTGCAAATCAATACTTAGAAAATAACTGTGTCCTAATATTTACATGGAATAGAAGGTCAACCAAGCCCTGTTCCATTTGGATAGCTGAAGGACCACACTTCAGCTTGAGACTACAGAGCATCTCTGATAAGCTACAGTGAAGAAGCTGTAGCTAAGAAAGAATATGACAAGAAAATCTCTGGAGCCAACATGCAGAAAAGCATTTTCAAAAATGCAAGTTGGAATTTAGTAGCTACTAATAGAATATTCTTAAAAAAAAATAAAAGGTTTTCTTGCAACCATCTATACCTGGTATCATATAAACACTGATGGAAGCTCATCCTTTATTGTGCTTTTGTTTTCAAAACAACATAGCTATGCATACTAGAAAGCGTCCATCTTCATAGATGACTTTTTAAGTAATAGTACTAGAGTACGTATGCACGTTCAGGGAATAAAATGTCCCTTGTCTCAGAAGAGGAAAGAACCTAATCCTTTTTCTTCATGGTAATGCTGGGCACAACAAACATGTGGCTTCCATAATTCTTATTAAATAAAAACAGTTACTTAGAATAAGGCTAAACTCATTGATGTGCTACTATAAACTGTACCAAACATTAAGGCAACTGCTCCTCCAAGGTCTGCTCATATTGAGTCTTTAGTATTCAGTGTTATTTCTCAACCAGCAGTAAGTTCCCACACCCACTGAAACCCCAACCCAAGTATGACATCATCAAGATTAAGTAAAGTGTTACAAATATGTCCAAATCAAGAGAAGTCTGTGTTAGGCAATACTGAAAACCAAGTAAGGTATGGACTTTCGATTTCAAAAATAAGTTTATTCAAAATGAGTTAAGAAGCCTCACATAAACGATGTTCTCCTAGCTTTAACTTTTATGAAGCCACTTCCAGATACGTCAGAAATAAGAGGAATGGTTTAAGTGCTTCTGCGTATATTCATGAACTCAGTCCTCCACAGACACTAACTATACTGAGGTTTCATACCGAGGCACCTCCCAAAAGGAGGTGTGTGAAAGCTTGGGGGAAGGTTTTCTGACTCACTAGATCAGAAAAAACAGTACTGATGATTGTTTTTGTGTTTCAAACTGATCTCTATAGAAATGATTTCAACTACAGAACGTAGTCACCACTATAAAATCAAGGTTGGGGAGGCCTGCATACATGGGGGGGGGGGGGGGAATGAAGACATAAATCACTAATTTCCATAAGGTTTCTGTAGGACAGTGAACACAACCAAGTGTTATATACTGTATAATTTTCTAATATTAAATACAGATTTCTGACGTTGCTGAAATACGAACTCCTTGGGAAAGGAAATAATGGTGTAACAATCACAAGCAAAGGAATGGGTCTGCTTATGAATCTGTTTTATTAAAAAAAAATTACTCAGAAACATGTTTACACTTCCAGTGAGATATTAGTACCTTGTTAAATTTTACATTTTGACCACCAATTAGAGAAATTACCATCATGAATAGATGCATTTTATAAAGCTGAGTTATTTTATTTTATTATTTTTTTATAATTCTAGAGGTAATTTCCTCATCAAGTATCCAACTATTTCAAATATCAAGGGCTTTAAGCAAAGACCTGCTGGAAATTTTATAATTAAAAATAAATCACCAACGGAGAGAGGCAGCTTCTAAAAATAAATATTTAGTTTTTGTTGTTAAACTAACATTTAATTTTGATTTGCTTACAGATTTCAGTTTAGTCGTTTGAAGCCAATTTTAATAGTAAAAATTATTTATCATTTTGAAGTCTTAAAAATATCATCTTGTCAATTTTAATTTCACTTTTCTGGTTAAGGCTACTTCAGGTATAAAAGGTATCAAACTGCCCAAGAATACTTTGAAGCTGTTGCTACACAGACAGACAGTGTCCTTGTAAAGGATCGTCTGCATTTTGACTTACATTATCTGATCAAATATTAATTTAAAAAACTATCAAAAGTTAGGTATTGCATTAAGAAAAGAATCCATCTCAAAATGTGAATCATGAACCTTGACAGACAGTGATTCAAAGTAATCATTTTACCTATAGTAATATCTAGGTTTAAATGTAAAAATGTTTGCTAAATGTGATTAATGTTTTCATTATTTAAGAAACAGGATATTTCTAATTTTTTGATTATGGTATATGGATTAATACATTTTTAAAAAAATTTAGGTTAAACCAGTAATTCACAAAAGGCATTAAACTATAAATAAAAACTAAATTGAAACTACTTTTATATGAAAATTTATCATGTTGCATGGGTTAAAAAAAAAATTTGTCATTAAAACTGTTGAGTCTTTCAAATTCAATAGCTGAATGATGACTGTTTCTTTAGCCAAACAATTCTTTTAACTGGAGATATTAAGTGTAAGGTGTCTTCCATTTCTTTTGTAGCTTCTTCTGCATCTCAGCCACAAGAATATGAAATCTGAAATATTAGTACTCTAAGGTGAATAAAGACATTCACTTCATGGTAAATCTGTTCTTCATGTATAATGTGTGATAAGTCAATTTTTCTTATAAAACGTATTATGAATGAACTAGGATATAATAACAGTTATTTCAATAATACAAAGATAACTCATATTTCAGTAGAAACGGAAACATGGAGAACAAAAACATGTTCCCTAACAGAAAAGTCTGTATACTGATAGTGATGATTTAAACTTTTATAACTAAATACTAATTTCAAAGAAAAAGGTAGGCCAAGGCCCTTAAAAAACTGAGAAAGTATCTTAAATAGCAGGTTGCCTATATTCTTTCATGACTATCCTCCCTTAATTTTCTACTCACATTAGAATACACTCTTAGAAAATGTACACATGTATCACTCTTTAATGTAACCCTTCACTAGATACCTGCTTCCCAGAACCATTTTTTCAAAAAAGAGGTCAGATAAGCAATAGATGATTCCAAAATCTACCTTTGTTCCCCAAGAGGAAGCATCAATACAAAACAGCTGGGAGAATCTTCCTCTGAAATACCTGGTAGCCTTGTGCTGCCTGACTAAAATTTGACATGACAACCAATTGGCTGTAAACTGATGCACCCACAATGAGAGAGATTTAGGAATACCATCTGTCAATCCATAGATGCAGAAACAAAACAAACTACAGAATGAAAACATTTTAAACCAACAAATGTAGCAGAAATACAGTCTATAATATATTTGATTACTGGTATAACCACAGTTGAAAGTTAAAAAAAAAAAAGTGACATATTTTGTAACAATGCTAACAGACTTATAAAAGGTTTCTGTTTCCAAAGATGTTATTGGGGTCCACGTATTCCTTGACAGACTTCAGCATCCCAAAGCCGACATCAGAGATACTTTCCTTTAGCCATTGCTTCCGTAACTTGCCCACTGGAAAAACAAAATCAAAAATGCTTCAATGTACACTATGATGCTAGGAACCAATCAATCTTGTGACCACGAGTGAACAAACACTGTGTGATAAATGCTTTTATTCAAAAATGAGAAATGTTTTGCTTTATTTGATTTATTGAGCCCACCAGACTATCAAGCTCATTAAGCCCAATGTATTCCCAGGGGAAGTCTATGCTCCACAGTGTCTCCTTTTTCTGTAAACTATGAAATAGAGATTGAAAGAAGCTTGGCCTGAGATTATAGCCCATTTTACAAATAACAAGATGAGAAAACATACATTTCAAAAGAACCTGCTCTCACCTTAACTACCAAAACATGTCAAGTTTCACAGAAAATGAACTAAAGAAAAACATATTGAAATAAATTTATAGGATATATTTAGCAAAAATGACAGCATCTATATCTTTAAAATACTTTAAGGAGCATACAAGATGAAAAAATACAATTTAAACCTTAAGAAGAAAAATCTGGTTATGAAGCTTTCTACTTATTTTCTTTTCACAGTACTTCTAAAAATTTTGCATGTTCCCAAATGGTTACTTTGTTCCTACTATTTTTCAAGATCTAGAAATATTTTTATGCAGTAAATAAATCAAATAACCTAATCAATCTTGATCTTTTGCTTTTATATACTGTATAATGTTCCCCTTTGTAGTTTTTAGGTCTTGCTAATTTATTCTAAGAATAATGAAGTAACATGATGCATCATAAATTTAAAAAGCACTCTGGAAAAAATAAAACCTTTTTTAAGTAGAATTTTCTAAGAAAGTATTTCTGTAAAATAATTCTGAAATGTTAACTTGCTTTGATAGTGAAGCAAAAATATACACTGACTTAACTGTGGCAAATGGATAAATCTTCTAATATATGGTTAGGATTATTTGTGGTTAGTACTTTTCAAACAAACACATTACTGCAATGATTGAACACAAATGGTCATTTTCCACAAATGTTCATTAATGATCCAAAGTCATCAACAGTGATTTAATTGGCCAACTGAAATGGGAAACCTTCTTTCATTAAAGTCTTCAGCCTGTCATTCTAAAATGCACTCTCATTTATCAGGCTGCAGTGATATATCATAGCATCTGCCTTTTGGAAACCTTAAATACCATTTCAAGCTCAACTCAAACCATCTTTTATGTCCAGTTTCCAGGAAACCATCAAACTGTCATCAAGATAATAAACAGCAAGGTATTTCTACTTGGCTTCGAGAAACAACAAAGCACTGTTAAGTGTAAAGATGGGGGGGATAAAGTTCACCAGGAAAAAATTCTTTAATTCAAAATGAAAAATTTGTTTAAAAGAGTTCTAAAACCAGAAGCTACATAGTACAAATTCCTATTCACATCATCTCTACCACCTAAAAGATGTTCTACCAGGACCTTCTACTATCTCCCTAAGGGACAACTTACAACTATGCTTCAGCCTCAGTTTTCTCATCTGCAAATGGATTAGAATCTATAGTGTGTACAACTCTAATATCCTATTGCTTTAAACACTTAAAAACAGTTAAAAGTCAGTTATTTCTAGATCTGTTCCACAGGATTAAAATAAAAAAGGTGTCTGCTCAGTGAATGCTAGAAGGGGCATTACTATGCTACTCTAAGCTACCCACACTGAGCCAGCTCAAGAGAGAGGGGTGAAGAGCCAGTCAATGCCAGTCTCCACTGTTATCTGTAATATAGTTTCACTGAATGTGTCCTGTGGTTATGGATGTAATTGTCCTGAAAAGACTGCAAACAACTGCTCCAACAAGATGGAGCACATTAGAACCTCAGCAGGATGCCCAACAGCTAGCTTGTCTGCCTGCTTTTACACCTCTAGTAATAATGCAATTCCACAAGGAACTGAACCATCATCTGAGAAGCCACCCAACAGCCATTGCATATTTAATGAAGTTGCTCACCAAGAGCCGGAAAACAGAAGGTGCTTGGAGTGCATCATTAGTTCTGTCAAAAGGATAATTTACACATCTATCTTGTCAAATTTTCTATGGTTTATACTTTTACAATAATCAATCTAACATACATTTGATTAGTGAACTAGAAAGTGAAAAAAAAAAAAAGACAGTGCAGCTGACACAGCTCTGGCCCCTCATAAATGTATCTGATGGAAGAATTTAACCCTTTAGTGGCAGAGGGTCTGTGAGCCTTTTCAGCCACACCTAACAGAATATATAATGTGTTCAGAAATCAAGACTTATGAAATTAAAGGACTAGAAATACCTGATTTTCCTTAGCAATTTAAGTAGTTAACATTGTAGGACAAGTATATAAACAGAAACAAGGTTTTCTTTTTCTTTTTTTTAAGATAGATTTTTGCTATAGGTTGCGTGTGCTCACCAGAAAGACAGAGACAGACAGACAGAAAGCAGGAAATCACCCCCCTTCCCAGGAGGTATGGCCATGCAATCCCTTCTCTCCATTCTCCTCTTGGGATCTTGGGCATGCACGCACATGTATCCGGTGTGAGCTTTAAATGGCTGGATCCGGGACTCAAACCACAGTCACTACATGGGAATCCGGCAATGTAAATATTATGCCATCTGCTGGTCCCCAGAAACCAATTTTAACAAGATAATTATTGGAAATAGTCTTGATATTCTGTAAAACATTCTGTGGCTGTCTCAGATGTATCAACAAATTAAAACAGCAGAACACCACAGGCCCCAATCCCAGAGAGGAAACACACTTGAAAGCAGAAGTTTTCCATTCTAGAGATAAATAATGTCCTCTGGGGGCCGGCAAGTGGTATGGTGGTTAAGGGTGCTGGATTCCCACATGGCTCACCACAGTTTGAATCCTGGACCTGGTGGCTTGCTTTCTCACTTTCTCTCTCTCTCTCTCTCGCTTGTTCTTGCTCTCTCTCTGTTCAAATGAAATAAATGAATAAATAAATAAATAAGGTTAAATAAAAGAATTCTTAAAAAAATTAAAATAAATAAAAAATAATGTCCTCTGTACAATCCTTACTTGCACTGCTAGGCGTTCACTATGCTGATATACACATGTAACACACTACATAGTACACATGTAATGACTACACAGTAGTGGCTTAAGCATCCACAAAGCTCATTTTCAGAAATGGAAGAAATGTTATCCTGCCCTTACATGCTATATTAAAGGAAGGGAAAAAAAAGGGGGCAAACAATAGGTGGCTTAAGGCTATTTCACTATACCTTCTGTGATAGTTACACACTGACGAAGTATATATATTCATACCACATGAAGCTTATTCTTTTTCTAGACTTGGACTGTCTGGCATAGAGCAGCCATGACCAAATACATTCCTTTGACTTATGGTATAAATAAGTGGTATAAATCTAGCTGTAGAGTTCACACTATAGCCACAAAAAGCCTAGTTCACTATCTTTGAAACAAAGGTAGCGACCCTGTACTCCACAATTCACTATTACTATAAGTATATAATATGTCCTCAGTATATAAGCCAGGATTTAAGAGACTTAGAAATATTTTACAAGATACCAAGAGATGGGCCAAATACTGTCTGTATATGCATTGTTAGAAAACAAATTGTGAAAAGATAAACACCATTTTTAATTTAAGCAGAAAAAAATTCCCCCATTAATTGTCCATAATGTTCAGTATTTGTGAGTTTCAAGTTGCCAGGTCTAGGACTTGAACCACAGTCGGCCATGTGGGAGTCCAGCGTCTTAACCACTATGCCACCTGCTGGTCCCACTACAGTACATTTTTTAAAATGTACTTTTGGAAGAGAGAAATGAAAGCTTTCAAGGGTAGTCTTTGAAACCACAGGCTCAACATTTCCCTTTGATGTTAACTGATCAAAGATAAAATTGTATTTTGTGGCAAGATCAGAGGCTTAAAATAATGAACAGGCAAATCATCAGAAGTAGGGAGTGAGGTCACGCTGTGTGAGGAAAATGTGGACATGGTGACCAGCCTAGCTGCCAAAAATTATCTGAAACTACTCTTTGTGGTTTAAAGAATGAGTTAGTGGAAACTATTAAACTACCCCATCTTAAAAGGTATAAATACAGAGTCTGCTAATCACAGAAGTCTCTTTAGTTGGATAAATTTTAACTCTTTGAATCAAGATTTTGAGTGCAAAGTAAAAAAGAATTGTTACAGACATTAAAAAAAATTATGAAGTTGGGCCAGATTTAGATGATTACTAAAGTAAAAGCTCAGAAGAAGAATTTGGCCAAAACAAAAAGTACGTAACCTTTAATTTAACAACTGTATTTTAAAAGTTCTGGCTTGGATATTCTGGATTACCTCTTTAGCACTATTCTATAAATCAGATTTGAAAAAGGAAACCCAGACCTAACCTAGTGCTTATATGAGTGATTTGAGAATTGATTTTGTATTTCAAGATTTAATTAATCCAACCAAGCTACTGGTGGACACTGGACGGACACTCAACCTCTACCCAGATATAAAGTCTAGCCCCTGGAACTTATTACATGCTGAGGAAAACAGAAAACGGAAAATTTCTATTCTTTGAGTTACGTGATATTTGACTGCTATGATACTTCTTTAGATGGGAGTTCAAACTGAAAAGAGGATTTAGCTGTCCATTTGCCTGGGTTATCAAGAACATTTTTGGTTGGTCAGTTGGTTTTGGTAGAGGTATATGCTGAATGTTTGCCAAGAACATCCAACTAAGTGATGTAAACACACAGGCTTTAAGGGCATAGGAAATGGGGCCATGACTATCCAAGATTCCATTAAAGACCAATTTAGTGTTCAGTAGGTACAAGTTGTTTGATTTAAGTCATTTGACTTATTTTCTACTAGTGAAACTTCTGATACAACGACAAATTCATGAACTTTAACAAAGCAACTTAAATAAAATATTTTAAGAGTTTTCTCTTATTGTCAATATTTAGGATGTAATTTTTCTTCATGCTAACATTTCATCTGTGCATTTTATACAATAGCTCTAAGCGCTTCCATACCCTTGAATAGGTCTTTAGAAATTATGCAACAAAAGCAGCTAGACTCAAGCTATCTTTAGGACCACAATCAAGAGCTAATTCTACTATACACCCACAAATGATGGTTTGACACATTTCAAATTTAAACCAGAGTAGTAATCAATGCCCATAGAACACAGACCAAACGAAACGACTAGATCAAATGATATGAAATAAATAAGAGAAGAAAAGGATAGGAAACATCACATGCTCCTTGAATACTCGGGCCATGCTTTACTCACTTTTCAGTACTGTTACATAACATAGTACATGCTACATAGTAAGAATTCAATAAAGGTTAACTGAAGTAAAAAGTAAGTATTGAACTACAGCTATCCATGAGTCATTTTATATAAGGGGTAGGAATTCAAATATCTAGGGAAAACAATTTGAGTTTCCTTCATTTCCTTTGCTACATCTGCCTTGCCTTCCCTATTATTATGACACTATATTCAGTTATTCTATAGTAACTGGGGTAGGAGAGAAAGTGTGTCATGGGGGGACCAGCAGATAGCAAAATGGTTTCATTGCTGGACTCCCATGTAGTCAACCATGGTTCAAGTTCCAGACCCAGTGGCTTAAAACTCATACTGGGCACATGTGTGTGCATTCCCAAAATCCCAAAAGGAGAATGGAGGAGAAAGGACTGTAGTGTGCCATATGCCCCTGGCAGAGGGTAGGGTGGGGGGGACTGCTTGCTTTCTGTCTCTCTGGAGAGTACATGCGCCCTGTAGCGAAAATCTCTCTAGAAAAAAACAAAAACAACAACAACAAAAAACTCTCCCCACCAAAAAAAAGGCAAAAAAAGAAAAAAGGTTGATTTTGCATATCTAGAGACATTTGTGGTTGTCAAAACTGAGGCAATATTATTGGTATTTACAGGGAAGAAACTAGAGATGCAATTAAGTATCTATCCTACAATACACAGGAGAGCACTCTTAATTAGGACTCATAGAGACAAAAATGTCAACAGTGCCAAGATGGGAAAATCCTGATGTCTTTATGGTGCCAAGTGGCTATCTTCTAAGAGCCCAAGCAGTTTTGTAAAGGCAACACACTTTCACTATTGCAACCAACTGGATTAGCAGAAATTGGTTTACTGCTATTTGCAAGGTGACCTTGCTCTAAACGGGAAGCTATTGACCAAATTGAGAGGAATCCTAAAAAAAGTATAATAGAAGACAGGAGATAGAAGATACACTGGAATGACATAAACTATTAATGACAAATGCTGATTTATTTTAAAAGTTAATACCAAAAGAGTTTGATGTCTACTGAAAAAAATGTTTAAGTTGTATTCTTGGGGCCATTTTTCTAACCAATAGATGAAAACAAAAAATAAAGCTTCATAGCACTGTCCAATGTAAAGTTCTATGATGATGGAAATGTTTTATATCTGCCCTGTTAATATTGTAGTCTCCAATCACATATGGATATTAGAACACTTGAAATGTTGCCTGTGCAACTAAGGAAGTAAATTTTTAATTAATTTAATTTAAATTAACTTAAATGTAAATAGCTACATGTAGCCTAGTAGCTTCTGTATTAGATAATATAGCTATAGGATATTAAACATGAATTTTATTTAAAGTCATTTTAAACAGATATTATAGCTGCAAATATCTACTACGATTATTTGTAATTATGTGAATCTATTAATATAAAAAGTTAAGTATTCTGTAACAGTATAATAATGTAGTATAATGTAGTATAGGTATTCTCAGACTTACAAACATCTTACTTATAAGAGTCCTAGAAATAAAATTTTGGGGAAGAAAAGGAGGTCCAAAAATAAGTGGTATCATCAAAAATCACTTTTCTCTCCTAGTGACACACATGGCTTGGACACTACAAGTAGAGCGCATGGTCAGAGGCAGCAAACACAACACTGTTTCTAGCCCTTTCTGTATTAGACTGGGCAACTGTGGTTGCAAGGTGGGAAGAGGCAGGATCAAACAGTACATTCTTGCTAAAGATTTGTCTGTCACCTCTCTAATCTGTTTACCCTACGATACAACTGAAATAGTTTAATATTCAGCTAACTTATAGGTTAAATTGGCTTTTACAAGTCTGATCTTAAATCTAGCTATTTATCACATTGACTTAGTGGGAAAATATTATAACCAACTTAAATGTTTTGAGAGAAAAGGCCAGTCACAAAGAAAAAAACCGAAGCATAAAAGGCAAAACAAATTTTCTGTGATTTTACAGGAATCTCATAAAGATTAAACATTGGAAAGTCCATATACTCTCATTTGGTGGCTATCAAAAGAACAGGCTATTGATATTGAAACAATCAGGATACAGAACTAGTCCATCAGCACAGGATCCTCCGTGTTGCCTGTTTATACTTGCCCCCTTGCAAGTTGCAACTCTTGGAAATCACTCATCTGATCTCTATTTCTAGAATTTTGTCATTTCAAAAATGATATGGAAATAGAATCATATAATACATAACCTTTTGAGATTCATCCAAGTTGCTGTGTGTCTCAAGAGTTTGTTCCTTTTTTTATTGCTAATACAGCATTCCATATATGGATATAATAGTTTAGCCATTTGCCAGTTTGAAGGACATCTGGGCTGTGTCCAGATTATAAATGAAGCAGATATGAATATTCATGTACAGGTTTTTATGTGAAGTTTTCATGTCTCTGGTACAAGTGCTCAAGGGTACAATTGCCAAGTTCAGTGGTAGGTGCACATTTTATGTCATTAAAAACTCAAAAGCATTTTCCAGAATAGCTATACTACCAGCAGTGTATGAGGCTCAGTTTCTTTTTATCATTGACAAAATCTGATACTGTCACTGTTTTAATTTCAGCCACTCTGATAGGTATACAGTGATATTTCTTATAGTTCTATGTACATTTCCTTAATGGTTAATGATGTTAAATATCTTTTCATGTGATTATTCGCCATCTGCATTCCTTTCCCACAAAATGTTTCTTCATTGCCCATTTTCTAAATGCTTTTTACTACTGAGTTTTGGGAGTTCCTAATGTATTCTAGATATGTCTTTTGCTGGATATGTTGTTTGCACATACATTCTCTGTCATCTATCTTTTCATCCGACTACGAAGTCCGTCATAGAACAAAAGCTTTTCATTTGGACGAAATTCAGTCTATCAATGTTTCCTTTTATGGATTATGTCTTCAGTGTTCCGTCTACGAACTCTGCCATCTCTAGAGCCTAAAGTATTTTCCATCATTTTGTTGTAAAATTTTTATAGTGTTTTGTTTCACATTTCAGTTTATTATCCATTTGACTTAATTTTTGTACAGGTGTGAGAGTTAGATAAATTTTTTTCTTTCTTTTTAAAAAATTTTTTGCCCGTGAATACCCAATTGCTCTAGAATCATTTGTTGAAAAGGTTATGCTTTCTCTATTGAATCACTTATGTATCTTGTCTAAATCAACTGGACATATTTGCATGGGTTTATTTCTGTTTTCTACTCTGCTACACTGATCTATGTGTCAGCCCTCTGATACCACAGTCTTGTTTACTGTAACTATATTAGAAAGTCTTGAAATCAGGAAGATTGGTGGCTCTCATTCCATTCTACTTTTTTCAAAATAATTTCAGCTATCTTGTTTCTTTGCCATATATAAATTTTAAAATACACTTACTATATTATAAAAACTTGGACTGAAATTTGGATAGGAAATGTGTTTCAGTATATCAATTTGGAGAAAATGGACATTTACCATGCTGAGTTTCATACCAATCCATGAACATTCAATATCTCTTCTTTTACTTAGGTCTTCATTGATTTTTCTCATTAGCATTCTATAATTTTCTAAATATAGATCCTGTGTACATGTTTTTTAGAGTTATGTCTAAGTACATACATGTTTAATTAGATTTGTGCCTATTTAATTTTCTTTGGAGCCACTATAAATGGGCATCCCTAATCCAAAAATTCAAAGCGCTCCAAAATCAGAAACATTTCAAGAACCAATATGATGCCACAAGTGGAAAATCAGATTTCATATGACAGGAAGCAGACAAAATAATGCAATCCAGAGCCAGCAGGTGGAGTGGGGGTTAAGGTAGCTGGATCCCACATGGCTGACTCTGTGGTTGAGTCCCAGACCCGGTGGCTTGAAAATCACTCTGGGCACATGTGTGTGCATACCTCATATCCTCAGAGGAGAATGAAAGAGAAGGGATATCCCCTCAGGGGGTCGTTTCTAATTTTCTCTCTCTCTCTCTCTCTCTCTCTCTGTCTGTCTCTTCAGCAAGTGTACAGGTTCTAAGACAAAAATATAAAAAACAAACAAACAAACAAAGAAAACTACGATCCAGAAACAGTGTATAAAATTACCTTTAGGCTATGTGTATAAAGTATGTATGAAACATAAACATCTTTCATATTTAAACTTTAGTCCCATCTCTAAGATATTTCATTACATATATGCAAATACTCTGAAATCCTCATCCCCCCAAACTTTGAAATATATGCAAATACACTGAAATCCTCATCCCCCCAAACTCTGAAATATGAAACACTTCTAGTCCCAAGCATTTCAGAAAAGAGAAGCTCAACCCATATTGTGCTTTAAATTTTGGTTTTAGGGCTGGCAGGTGGCGTGGTGGTTAAGGGTGCTGGATTCCCACATGGCCAACCGTGGTTAGAGTCCCAGGCCTGGTGGTTTGCTTTCTCTCTTTCCCTCTCTCTCTCTCTCTCTCTGTTCCTCTCTGGTCAAACTAAAATTAATTAATTAAAAAATTAAATAATTCTTTAAATAAGCAAACAAATAAATAAATTTTGGGTTCTATTCATTTGTTGCTAAAATATAGAAAAACAATCGATTATCACTGCATGTGATCTTGTATCCTGCAACCTTGCTGACTCCATTTTTATGGATTCTTTGGGATTTTCTACATTGACAATCATGTCTTCTATAAGTAGGGATAGTTTTATTTCTTGCTTTCCAATCATGGGCACTTGCCAGAAAGACAGAGAGAAAAGAGAGACAGAGAGACAGAAAGCGAGAAATCACCCCCCAGGGGGGATGGCCACACCACAATCCCTTCTCCTCCATTCTCCTCCTGGGACCTTGGGCATGAACGCACACGTACCCAGCCTGACTACATGGGAATCCAGCGACACAGCCATTACGCCAACTGCTAGTCCCCACACACTGCAGGTTTTTAATAAATGGCCCAAAGTTAATCTTTGTCTTAGTTTCTTTTGAGTAGTCTTCTTTTATTTTTTACTTTTCTGAAATTACTAGATTTTTTTAAAGAGCACAAAAAAGAGCGAAGATCAGCTGCCCATGCTTGTGACAGAAAATAATTTTGATTAGTTAAAAACACTAATATTTAAGCTAAGAGTTGTTATATTTAATCAAGATTATTTTCACCTTCTGACAAAGACTTAGGTATAACTTTAGCAAATAACAACTTAAAATCTTAAATCATAAATTGAAATTAAATACATGGTTGATATAAACTCTTGCTGTTTAAACTGACCAGCTCTTCAGTTAAAAAAACAAGCACTATGAAGATTAAGTTAAGCAGGTTTTATATTTCCTATAGCCTCCAGTTCCAGACTACATCTGTTTTCTTTGATACACAAAACCGAAGTTAAAATAGCTCCATTTATCACAGCATGATTGTAGGCAGACAAACCAGCCTGTCTGTTTCCAGATAGTGAAAGCAACTGTTATTAATCACAATTACAGGCCAAACCCTCTAAGAGAAATTGCATCAATATTCTCCCAACCCCCAGTTCTTCTACTATGAAACTCAAAAGTGGTACTGAGAGTGTCATGGTGCTGCCTGAAGGTCAGTAAATAAAGACGCTAATAAGAGGTCAACCTGATTTTCAAGTTCAAGATGCAAATCAAGGAAAATCTCTTCTACACAGAAAAATAAGTGAACTCTCAAAAGCTCTAGTATTGGAGAAGTTTAGCAGGACAACTAAACACACTATCACACTATTGAAAATTTATATTGAAAATGTTTCTGCTTTATGAAATTATACTGAACAGCAGCAGAGATTTGAAATTTACAATTTACATGATTAAACAGAGAAGCTATTATAAAAATAGACATTTTTCTAAAGCAAATTCCATACCTGCCAGTGTGAAGGAAATTGTTTTTTCTTTCATAAAAATTGTAAGAATTGTAAGAGACCTTCTTATAGAGTGAGATTAACTGCAGGATATACATAAAAGTTGTTAAAGTTATTGTTAAATTACATCCTTTGAATGTAGGGATCTTTTCCAAATAAACTGTAATTTTTTTCCCCAATAGTTTGGGGAAAAGTTTAAGAACACAAACTAGAATTCTTCCTGATACTGTCTATTGCTATTATTTAAAAATAACAACAATAAAGCACTATACTGATGTTCAGGGACCTACTATATGGAAGCTATTTTAGATACTTGATGCACATTATGATAGTTAGTTTTAACAGTAAATTGATAAGATAGATACTACTATTCCTGTTTTGTGGGTGAGGACATTGCAATGCAGAGCAATGAATGCCCTAAGGTCACAAGGCCAGTTGAGTGCAGAGCCAGGAGTCCAAGACAGATTTTATTCCAAAGCTTATCTTCTTTCCCGTCTATATTGCTCCCTCAAATCATACTTGCTTTCAGTTTGAATGGAGCCTTATAGATGTAATGCCTCTATGGAAGGGCATGGAAATGGCTGAGAGTTTGGAGTTGAAGAAAAATATACATTATGTGTCTTACGTCTCCATTGAAATAACTGACTCTGATAATATACTTTCCCAGAAATATTAGAGAATTAACCAAGCCTTTCTATGTTTAAATATGACCCTATATTCAGGTTTAGGTTATTAAATGTTTAAAGATAAATTAGCAATGAGACTTGCCATTCTAACGTAAGATCCAGAGCTGTTCAAGAATTTGTAAAGCTCCTCCAAATTCCATGAGCACTTGGGATACACTTATCAATTCATTTAACATAGTCACTGACATCTACTATGCAGAACTCTGTAGAGCAGCCACTCACTCTTCTAGGCACGGGAGGATACAATCGCAAATAAGATAAAGTCATTTAACTCAATTTGACAGCCTCACTGAACTTATTTCAAATGGAGAATATCGAAATTACACTAGAGAACAAAGGCGATACCTCTAAGAAAGTGACCTCGGGGCCAGCAGATGGCATAGTGGTTACACTGCTGGACTCCCATATGGCGAACCACGTTCGAATCCTAGACCTGGTGGCTTTAAAATCATGCCAGGCATATATGTGTGTGTGTCCAAGATCCTGAGAGGAGAATGGAGAAAAAGGGACTACTACATGGTCATCTCCCCTGGGGGGAGGGTGATTTCTCTTTCCCTCTCACTGTCTGTCTCTCTACTCTCCAAGGAATGCACATGCCCTAAGGCAAAAACTTCTTTGGGAGAGAGGGAAAGTGAGCTAAATGATGGGGAAAGTTTGCCATGCAAATATCTAAGGGGAAGAAATTATATTAGAAAAAGAGGGGACAAATAGCCAGGGCCTTGAAGGGGAAAAGCATGTCGAAAGAACAGCAAGAAAGTCAATGTTGTTAAAAGGAAAAAAGTAATCAGAATGAAGACAGGCAGACGGATACACCATGTATACCTCTGAAGACTTTGATAAGGAGCTTAGACTTTATTCTTAACCTGAGGTGAAACCAGTGATTTATTTTTTTCTTTATTTTCTTCTTCTTCTTCTTTTTTTTTTTTTTTTAACAGAGATTTTTGCTATAGGGCGAGTGCACTCATTGGAGAGACAGAGAGACAGAATGCGAGAAATCAACCCCCCACACCTGGGGTATGATCACACCACAATCATTTCTCCTCCATTCTCCTCTCAGGATTTTGGGCACGCACATGTGCCTGGCGTGAGTTTTAAGCAGCTGGGTCCAGGACTTGAACCACGGCAAATAACATGGGAGCCCAGTGACATAACCATTCCACTATATGCTGGTCCCCAAACCACTGATTTTTTTTTTTAAAAGATTGCTTGGGCAGCAAGAGAATTGAGAGTAGGAAAGCATAGTGGAAATAGACCAGTTAGGAGGCTACCACTGCAGTCTCCCAGCAGAAGACAGTGATGGAAACTAGGGTGCTGGTGGAGGTGATGTCCTTTGGTGTCTGGGAGTCATTGGCATATAGATGGTCTTTGAAATGGTTGGACTCGGAAAAACACCGAGTGAGTGAGTGAACACAGAGAAATGAAGGGCCAAGGGCTGAGCCTTGGAACACTCTATTTACCAATTTAGAAGAAGAAAAGTAGTAAAAAAAAAAATGAAAAAGAAAAAAGAAAGCATCTTCACTGTATCAGCACATCTGCAGTATATTTTGTATTTTGACATTCTTTTCTGAGCATTGGAGGATACCAGGTAGTTTAGAATTTGTTTCCATGCAGGCATATTTTTAATCAAAAAGAAAATAACAATACCAGAAATAGAACAGAATAAAAGATTGCTATTAAGTAACATAGATCCTCTTTAATAAGCTAATATGCAACCATACCTTGCTACATTCAACATCAAGACAATAATTTCTTTCTTTCTTTTTTTTTTTTTTTTTTTTTGGTAGAGGTTTTGGCCTCAGGGCTGCTCACCAGAGAGAGAGAGAGAGAGAGAGAGAGAGAGAGAGACAGACAGACAGACAGACACAACGAGAGGGAAACTGAGAACTCAATCCCCGGAGGGGGATGGTCACGCCACAGTCCCTTCTCTTTCATTCGCCTCATGGGATCTTGGTCATACACATACACATGCCCAGTGTGAGTTTCAAGCCATTAGATCCAGAACTCAAACCACGGCTGGCCCTGTGGGAGTCCTGCAATGTAATCGCTACACTGTCTGCTGGCTTCCAAGACATTACTTTCTAAAAATAAATTATTTCATCAAACTTGGATTCTTCACTAGATAAAGATCCAGAAGCCTAGAATTTGAAATGTACATAAATTATGTAAGTAGGGTTACTAACATGATCTGACCTACATTTGTTTATTACCTAATACTGCTGCCATGTTGAGAACCAACAATGAAGAATTATAAAAACAACCAGAAAAACTGAGTTGGGGCAAGAACTGAGAAAATAACAAAGATGTCTGTAATGAGGAAATTAAAATTTTGATTCATTTTTATCTGTTTCATCGAAAATAGGGCAAATAATTAACTTAGAAAATGTCAAAACTGAAGAAACAAAGATTTTATATTTTAAGAGGAAAAGAGTACTGTGTAACTTCTTTTCACATATATACATTTTAAAAAAATTGTATCCCTTTTCAAAGGCTATTGCTTTTAATCTTTATAGATTTTACTCATTTCAGATATTTTAGGCTTTTAAGTAAAAGAACAGGAATACTGAGGTAGGAGGATATAAGTTCAAATTCAGATTCTGGCACTAATTATTACTGCTTATTTTGGAGCCAGTTACTATCTATTCAGAGCCTAGTGTTTTCATTTGAAAAACAGAAATAATACAGGTTGGGCATCCCTGTTTTAAAAATTCAAATGCTCCAAAAATACGAAACCTTTTGAGCACTGACATGAAGCCACAAGTCACTACTAGAGGACTTGAATATCCTCATAGATCCTTAAGAAGTAGAATCATAGACCAAGGGAAAAAAAAAACACTGGTTTTGACTTTTGTCCGCAAAGCTGCAGGTCGTTTAGTCATTCCTAATTTCCACAGAATTTCTGACATTTTGTAAAACTTGAGTAAACTGAGAACTTCATTCCACAATTATGGAAACAGCTCATCTAATAATCAATTACCTGACTGACAATTATGTATCTATTTCCTCCTTATATGTGAGATTCCCTCACAGAATAATCTCTCTCACATTTACGATTATAAAAACAGAACTAGGGGCCAGCAGGTGGCGTGGGGGTTAAGGTGCTGGACTCCCACATTAGCCGACCTTGCTAATGGCGCCTGCGCGCCGCCCGGGGCCCGGGCGCGGGGCTCTGCTCCGCGTGCCGCAGCCCAGACCGCCCGCCCCCCACTGCCTCTCTGGCGTTGGGTGTGTCCCACACTCAGTGCCGACGTGGGCCGGCGGCGCGGACCGGCCGAGGTCGCCGTCCTTCCTTTCTATGGCCAGGCGGGCGAACGGGAGGTGGCACTGGGTCCTAGGCACATTGGCGCGCTCGGGGCTGGCGTGTGGCCGTGGGGCCTGCACGTGGCCGCCGGGCCTGCGCGTGCCTGCTGGGCCTGTGCGTGGCCACCAGGCCTGAGCGTGGCTGCCGGGCCTATGCGTGGCCACCGGGCCTGCGTGTGGCCGCCGGGCCTCCTCCTGCGCCTGTGCATGGCCGCTGGGCCTGCGCGTGGCCGCCGGGCCTGCGCCTGTGCGCAGCCACCGGGCCTGAGCTTGATCGCCGGACCGGCGCATGGCCGTCGGGCCTGCGCGTGGCCGCTGGGCCTGTGCCTGCGCGTGGCCGCCAGGCCTACACATGGCCCCCAGGCCTGTGAGTGGCTGCCGGGTCTGAGCGTGGCCGCCGAGCCTGCGCGTGGCCGCCGGGCCAGCACCTGCGCCTGTGCGTGGCCGCCGGGCCTTCGCGTGGCCGCCGGACCTGCGCATGGCCACCGGGCCTGCGCATGGCCGCCGGGCCAGCGCCTGCGCGTGGCCGCCGGGCCTGAGCATGATCACCGGGCCGGCACATGGCCCCCGTGCCTGCAAGTGGCCGCCGGGTCTGAGCGTGGCTGCCAGGCCTGCACGTGGCCGCCGGGCCTGCGCCTGCACGTGACCCCCGGGCCTGCGCGTGGCCACCAGGCCTGCGCCTGTGCGTGGCTGCCGGCCGTGGGCGGCAAACTGAAGCCGAAAACAAGGATTAAGAACTTGCAACTATAAGCAACATTAAGAAACTTTAGCTGTCTTGAGCCAATTGAGAAATATATTGTGTGGGAGGATTTTTCTCTGCCAATGGACAGTGAGAAGATGATGGTTGCCAGCCCTGCATTGCCTCGGGGAAAAACAAGAACTATGCTACCACTCTTGGGGAAGCCAGATACCCAAGGATGACTCACGCTGTAGATCCCCACAACACCATTCCCGGTGATCACAGGATGGATGCCGAGCTGCATCAACTGATAACCATCTCTGCTTACCAGGGCCGCTTTCCTGAAACTGTACTCCATGGAGACTCACCTGCAATTGCGGAACTGCACGAGACCCACCCTTGATCCAACCCTGAATAGAATCTATGTTCCCTATTGTTGAAAACTTTTTGAGCTGATAGTTGAAAAAAAAAAAAGAAAAAAAAGGACTGAAGGAACTGGAGGGTATGATAGCGGGGATGACGGCTGCGGATACTGGAGACAGTATGGGAGAGGTAATGGGAATGAGTGGTGGAGGGCGGAGGGGAGGGATTCAGGGAGCAAACAACACACTTAATAGAAACAAAAATGAAAAGTTGTCTGTTGATGATAATGTATGGTGGTGTCGCTGTCTTGACTAATGTGCACTGTGCTCATGCTGGGAAAAACCATGTTGTACACTGTAAAGATGTGCAATGATAAAAAAAAAAATCAGCACTCTGGCAGAAGGAGAAAGATCTGAAGATATGATAGTGGAAAGGATAAATGTAGATACCAGAGGTTGTAAAGGAGGGGAGTGGGTGGTAGAGAGTGGGTGGTAGAGAGTGGGTGTGAGGGGCAAAGGGAAGAAACATTTAACACCAAAAAAATGTAGAGTTCTCTGTTGAAAACTATATATATACATATGTATATTGTATACATCATAATGGGGACTTTATGTAAAATGTGAATTTAATTAATCTGAGAAAGAAAAATAAAAGACAAAAAAAAAAAAAAAAAAACAGAACTTAAATTTCCATGTTTTGGGACCAGCAGTTGGCATAATGGCTATGTCACTGGACTCCCATGCAGTTGACCACGGTTCAAGTCCCGAATCCAGTGGCTTAAAGTCATGCCGAGAGCATGTCCATGTGTGCCCAAGATACCAAGAAGAGAATGGAGGAGAAGGGATTGTGGCATGGCCATCCCCCCGGGGGGTGATTTCTCGCTTTCTGTCTCTCTGTCTCTCTCTGTCTTTTTGGCAAGTGCACATGCCCTATAGCAAAAACCTCTCCAAAAAAAAAAAAAAAAAAGAATTACCATGTTTCAAGAAGGAGTGTTTTGGGCTGCTGGCATGTACCAAAAAGCAACATTGTTGGCTGTGGAAAGAAAACCTTAATTTCTCTTAGAATTAGTAATTATGGCTGTATTGTTTCCAACAGCAATGTAATCATTTTAGAACCAAGAACACATAAATACCTCATAATATCTATTTTTTAAGTTTTTATGTATTAATATAGTGCCATTCTGAAAGAGTGAAACATTTAAAATAATATGTATGATTTTCTGAACATTTTTAAATAAGTGCTAAAAATCTAAGTATCTGTAATATCTCTCTTTTTTAAATTTCCAAAACCAGGGACCAGCAGATGGCGTAATGGTTATGTTGCTGGATTCCCATGTAATCGAGTGCAGTTTGAGTCCTGGACCCAGTGGCTTAAAATACAGCAGGCATGTGTGCATGCATGCCCAAAATCTCGAGAGAAGAATGAAGGAGAAGGGATTACAGAATGGACATACTCTTGGGGAGTGATTTCTTGCTTTCTGTGTCTCTCTCTCTCTCTCTCTCTCTCTCTCTCTCTCTCTGGTGAGTGCATGCAACCTATAGCAAAAATCTCTCCTAAAAAAAAATTCTGGGGGACCAGCAGTTAGCATAATAGCTATGTTGCTGGACTCCCAAGTAGTTGACCGCAGTTCGAGCCCCAGACCCAGTGGCTTAAACTCACGTCAGGCACGCATGCGTGCGTGCCTAAGACCCCAAGAGGAGAAAGGAGGAGAAGAGATTGCGGCTTGGCCATCCCCCCCTGGGGGGGTGATTTCTCTCTTTCTGTCTCTCTTCTCTCTCTGTCTTTCTGGCAAGCGCACGCACCCTATAGCAGAAACCTCTCAAAAAGAAAAAAAAAAAAAAGACTTCATTTGGGAATCAAAAAAAAATCTAAAACTAAGCCTAGCTCAGGTGGTAATGTCCACAGTGTACTAGATTCCAATACTAGAAGTTATATGGCCAACCATGGGTTCGGATCCCTGGGGCAGGCAGGTGAGTGTATGGTTGGCCAAGAACTTGAGTGGCTGGAGAACTGGAGAAAGAGAAATGGAATATGACAAGACCCTGTCAAGGGTGCTTTCTCTCCTTCTCTCCTTCCTGTGTGTACATGCACACATATGTTCTTATCATAAAAAAAAAAAAATTCCAAAAGTAGGTTTAGATGTTTAGAGTAATCAGAAGCTTTTCATTCTACTTTAGAGGTTTGTTATATTCATTTTCCTCCCTTCATTTCTGTCATTCTAACATTCATTAGCACCTCCATCAAAGGAAAGGATAAGAAATAAGAAAAGGAAGAAAAGAGCAAATTCAAAAGCTTATCAACCAATTATGCTAAAAATGTATTTATGGGTGTTATGATAAAAGTAAAGTGAGAGCAAAAAATTAAATTAATACAATGATGTTGGGAATTGTCTTTTCATTTAATTCAGCCACTTTAGCAATTTATTCCAGACCTGGCCACAAAAATGTTACATGAATACAGACCCTCTGTAGCTCACCAGAAATTTCCACCAAAATTTTTTCATTCATTCTACACAAGTGTATGGAGTGCTGACAGGAAACAACACTGTTTTACATACTGGTTTACAGCAGGAAACAGAACAAAACCCCCTATACTCACGATCTTCACTATCTAGTAGGAAGGGAAAGATAATTTTAACAAGTACAATTACACAACATATTAGATAATGATAAGAGCTATGAAGGAAATAAAATAGGAAAGAAAGATATAAAGAATCCAGGACAGAATTGGAAACTGAATTTTTAAATTGGCCATTTATCATCATGCTCTTCCCTCAAAAATATTTAAAAATTTAAAAATCTACATGTTTCTATTTTCCTAAGCATCAAATTAAATTGAGATACAAAGGGAACTTCTAAAACTTCACAGAAAATATAATTAAAAGCATAAATGTATTTTGGTACAAAACTTCTGAAATCCATACATATATTTTTCATAAGATGGATTTTCCATGAACTTTTCAAAGCTTTCTCATGTTAAGAATTAATCTGTTCCAAATGATGGGCAAATAACTTCAAAAATAATATGACAGGATGGCTACTGTCTAACTTTCTAAAGGACTGTTTCATACTACTTTACTAAGACAGTTAATAACAAAGGTATTGGGTTGTCAGAAAAGTCATGACATATTTTCTATGCAAAAATGCAATAGACATATCATAGTCTTCATTGGTGATTGATAAATTCTCTGATAAAACTTGATACTTACCAAATGACCACCAAGTAAAAACAAAACACAATAAAAATCTTGAAGAAGTTTTTCATATCCTGTCTTGATCAATTTTCTGAGTTTTGAGTGGGCAGAATAAATAGCCTTTTGATTTATGGTATAAGTGATGTCCAACTATATTCTAATCATGGCTGAAAAACATTTATGTGGAGTTCCCCCCCTTTAAAACTTTTTGCTGTGATGATGAAATACCTCCCAGGCAAGCTGGACAATACTCTAGTAATATGAGGTCCCTGAGAACTCAAAAGGGCTGGCAAGGCTCCGTATCTAGGCAGGCTTATCAAACCGAGCTTCTGTTGGTGACTATCAGAACCTAACTACCAGAGTCAGCTATTCTAAGGCATAAAGACTTTTAAGAAATCTCAAGTGCTCTTAAATTACTTACTCCTAGAATGACTCTTCTCAGTATTTTATTAAACCAAGTATCTTTAAAAATAGAAATACTCTCCCCACCCACCAAAAGAATACCTCCATGGTGATGCGACAGGCTTCCTCCATTGGCAAGAATTTCTTCCCTAGCAGCTGCCTGTATTTGGAAATTATAGAACACATCATTGTTACTTAGATTTCATGTCAGAGTAAGGGAGTAAGACCTAATTCGCAAAGGAGTACACACTTCCTGGGTTAAATAATCTAGAAGCTAATTTTCCTCTCAGGCTAACTGTGTTTAAAAAGCAACTATACTATGTAGACAAATTTTATAAGATTTGTTTCTAGTTAATAGTCATAATGTCTATAAAACCACTTTAAAGCTCGGGGTGGGGGGGGGTGAAATGCAAAACAACCAATCCAACAGCACTAAGTTGTTTAGTAACAGTAATAAATAAAGTTTGTGAAGATGGATTCAAGTTCTACTTTGCAGTTACCATCTCATTAGTGACTAAAACTTACTGACAGCCTCCTGCATGTCTAAAATAGTACCAAGCAGTTTGCCTGCAGCATCTCATGTATTCTTACTATACCCTTATGGAATAATTATAACGATTCCCATTTCACTGATGCAGAAAATGAAGCTTAGGTAAGTTAAATTACTTGCCTAGTATCACATAGACTTCAGAGTCAGTATTATTTACCAAGCTATCAAGGATCAACCATAAAGGCCCATATGGCAAACATTTCTCAGGTAAATGACTTGAGACAAATTATTTATCAGTCTTGCAGATATCTAAGTGTGAAAAAGAAAAAAAAAAATCCATGTTTTACCTTACTAATGTGTTAGGCCCTGACTAAACTTATATAATGCTCAATTTAGAAAGAAACATTTAAAATACAGAGTGACTGAAGTGCAGAATTAAAAAAGGTCATAGAGGGGTCGACAGGTCGTGTGGTAGTTAAGGGCACTGGACTCCCATATGGCTGACCGTGGTTTGAGTCCTGGACCTGGTGGCTTGCTTTCTCACTTTCTCTCTCTCTCTCCCTCTTACACTGTCCCTCTCTGGTTAAATTAAACAAATAAAGTTAAATAAAATAATTCTTAAAAAAAAAAAAAGGTCATAGGAACTGGAATCACCTTTAATTCCTAGTTATTCATGAGTATACAATACAATTGCTACAAGGTGAAGTACCTACAGTATCTTGACCTCTCAGAATTACTCAGGTGTGTATAAACCAAGGCAAAAGACTGCCCAGGTGGGAGAGATGAACCACACTTCATCCAAAGTAAGCTGTAAGGACCCTCATGATTTAGGACTTCCGGGTTTTTCCCAATGAATCATAAACATGTTCACCCTTGCTCTAAGAAATCACGCATTCTAACAATTACTTCAAATCGAGCAACACCTACTACCTGAGGTCGGTAGCAATTAGAAAATGGCAGTCTGGACTGGGAAAGAAGGAATAATATCACTTGTGGTGCTACAAGAAAGGGCTCTCTGGATAGTGAGAAAATGACACTGAGGCACTGAAAGGCTAAGGTGATTAAAAAAAAAAGTACTCAAATTTTGAGGATTGCTAGATATATTTATTTTGATTGGGGTAATGGTTTCACAGGGAGATACACATGTCAGAATTCATTAAACTGTGTACTTTACATACATATAGTTCACTGCATTTCAATTTTAATTCAACAATTCTATTTAAAAAGAGGAGGGACAGGGAGAGACAACCAAACATTGTCTATAGTTTGGGTCTAAAAGTATTCCATTGAAATTATCTTATAGTTCTATCTTTGGAAGGCACAAAACAGAGTTAAATGACTAGGATACCTAAGTTAGAAACCTCCATTTCCTGTAAGTTCTTCTATGGTCTAGTCTGTTTCCCCAGCTATAAACATACTTGTAATGAGAAATACTGGCCATGAACAGATGGCTTTATAAAAACTAGCAGCTAAGGCCACTTAAGAAATACAAATGAAGCTGCTAGCAAATAACTCCAATGGCCAAAATACAGCTTTAGCATACAAAGAAATCATAAACCTAGAATGATCATATTACAACAAAAATCAAGAGCATTAAGGCTGCTGACCACAACAGCAGTCACCACCTACAGATGGTGAGCTGCCAAAGTGAGAGCAAGGATTCCTACAGGCATAGGAATTTTTACTGTTGTTTAACTTAGTCAGCTGTTAAGTACTTTAAGTAACAACGAAAGAATTATAGACTACAGGTAAACAGAGTCTTAATTTTAAACGTACAATTCAGTACATAAGCCAGTGCACCAAGTGTGCTTATTCTATGGGCTAGCACTAGGCAAACCAAGTGCATTGGAAAGGAATTAAACTACAATCATAAATAATGATAACATTTATTTAAATTAATAAAAGAAAGTTAAGAGCTTTATATATGTATGCAAACTTACCTCAGTTTGTTCGAACACGGTCAATGGGTCACTAATTCCCCTGTAGTTAAAGGCAAAATAGAAGTAGATACATGCACCTGCATCATAAGTCTGAGTCACCCTAAAAAATAAACAGACAAAATCCCACAAGGATTTAAATGAAATAAAATCAGATTTAACATCTCCACAGCTCAAAGGCAGGATCACCTCAATGACTAGCTAAGCTATCATATAATCTCCTTCTCTAATCAGACAGACTGCCACTCCATGAAAGGAATGTACTGGGTTGTTAGGAAAGTCAGGACATATTTTTATGCTTTTCTATGCAAAAATTCATCATTTTTCTGACAACTCAGTAGACTGACAGTCTTTAGTTGTTGCTAAAACAGGTGAACTGAGAATGCAAAGGAAAACAATGGAAAATTTTCATTTAAGTGCCAGTTTAGTGTATCATAGGTATACATTCAATCTTTTTATTTTTTTTTTTGAGAGAGATTTTTTTTTTTTGTTATTGGACACATGCACTTGCCAGAGAGAGATAGAGAGACAGAAAGCGAGCAATCACCACCCCAGGGAGTATGACCACTCCACAATCCCTTCTCCTCCACCCTCCTCTTGGAATTTTGGGCAAGCATATGCATGGACCTGATGTGAATTTCAAGCCGCCAGTTCTGAGACTTGAACCATGGTTAACCACATGGGAGTCCAGCGCCTTAAACACTATGGCACCTGCTAGCCCCACATTCAGTCTTATTTTCATCTGTTCCATGTTTCTAAAATTTCTACTGGGAAATAAAACGAAAACTTTTGTACATTTCACTAACATTGTATGATGACATGCCATTTCCACTGATCTTACAGAAGTTGTTTTGTTATCTAGAAGTAATGAGAACTGTATGTGTAAAACCACATTTAATGCACAGCCAGATAAATACGTTTTTTTTTTAGAGGTTTTTGCTATAGGGCGCGTGCACTCACCAGACAGAGAGAGACAGAGAGACAGAAAGTGAGAAATCATCCCCCCAGGGTGGGAATGGCCACACTGCAATCCCTCCTCCTCCATTCTCCTCTTGGGATTTTAGACACGTATGCACACACGCCCGGTGTGAGTTTTAAGCCACCAGGTCCTGGATGTGAGCCGCAGTCAATTACATGGGAGTCCAGAGACATAGCTGGTCCCGATAAATACTGTTTTAAAGTGTATAAGCAGGGCCAGCTCCGTGGCTTAGTGATTAAAGAAGATCCCACACAGCTGACCACGTGGCTTGAATCCCATCCCGACTCCAACATAGGTGACATGCTTGTGTGCTCCAAATCCAAACAGGATGGAAAAAATGGAGGAGAAGGGATTGCGGCATGACCATATCCCGTTGGGAGAGGGGTACTTTCTTCCACTCCCTCTCTCTGGCAAGTGTCCATCCCCTCCGGCCAAAATTTTCCGAAAATCACATAATCAAAATAACAAAAACATGACACTTAAAAGTGTACACCAACTTTTTCTTTTCTTTGTTCAATTATGAACAGTTTTACACACAATTATGTCTACATGGCTGGTATAAGACAGCATTTGAGACATATCCACATTATAAACAATACTGCTCCATTATTTTTCAAAAACATGTTCTCCTGCCAAAAGCCCACACAATGAGGTCCAGATGTGTAGATACTGATGATGTTCTGTACAGCCACAGTAAACAGACATGACATAAAATGCCTGCTCCTTGGGAAAGGCAGTATTAGACTAAAAATAAGCAACTTGGTTCCATTTATTGGCCCTCTCAATGCTGAGAACAGCAATATAAAATTCATGAATACATATGGATATGCAAACTAAAATAAATTTTCATTACTTAAAAAAAATCTATATTGGCTCAGCCACAGTGGCACAGATGGTGGCACGCTGTCCTGCTGTGATGGAAGCCACATGGCTGGCTGCAGGTTCAGATCCCCAGTCGATCTGACACTCGCTGGACAGGCACATCCAAGACCCCTGACTAGCTGGAAGTTTGGGGAAAGAGGATCACAGTGTGACAGGCCCTGTCCAGGGTGTTTATCTTGTGAAGGAAAAAAAAAAATTAATCTATACTGATAAAATATGAGCAAGTTACAATCTCTTCATAGTACATTAAGTGCTCTGAGAATAATACTACATTTATTTGGATTCTTATAGCTCAAAAGACTTAAGGTCTATGTAGAAAAAAAGTAAAGCACTGGAGTTGAGGCCAAAAGAAAGACATTTTTCAGTGCTGGCTATAACTTAAAAGGTAAGTGACAATTAAAAAATATCATTAACGTTTTTTTTCCTACACAGATAGTTTAAACGCAGAAGAAGAAACCCTTCTAAGCTCTCTAGAGTGAAAATGTGATATGGTCTCAGGATATAAAATGACAAACAGGACTGAAGAACACTGATAATTCTGGCTTCACTTTATAGCCAGTAGTTCACCTAATGATGCACTACTAGACACCTTGGAAGAGAGAACATGAAGATAGACATTAATAACTTATGCAGCCTAAAAATCAGTGTAGACCGTAGTCCATAAACATGAAAAAAGCTAAGGGCATCAAGTCACAATGGGTGATTATACAAAGCGTAAGAAAATGTGGGCAGGTCAGAATGGAAAAGGTATCCTAGAAAAGGTATGGAGACCGACGTAAAGTGTAAGTTACTGCTCTGGGGAAGAAAAATGCCATATTAGCAAAGTGCAGGATAAATCGACGGGGAGATAACAAAAGAAAGTAAAAAAGCTAGACATTCAAGAGTGGTGGAAGCAGCTGAGTACGGAGATTGAGAAAAGTGTAGGAAAGGATGAACTGAAAATAATCATGAAATTGACATTAGGAATAAGAAGAACCAAAGAAGCTGAGGAAGAAAGCAAGACCAAAGGAGCAATGGCAACTGCTGTGACAGATGTGGAGACGATCCCTGCATGCTCCAGCTATGACGCACGGGCCCTCAGTGACACACAGATTTGCTTCGCTCTCTCCCTAGTCCTCTTCATCTTCTCATATGCCACTCATCCTAGACTCATATTAGTATTTCCCAAGACTGAGTAAGCACTCTTCTTCCTCTTTAAAAACTACATTCCCAGGGCCAGTAGGTAGCGTGGTGGTTAAGGTGCTGGATTCCCACATAGTAGAACACAGGTTGAGTCGCAGATCCAGCAACTTGAAAATCATACCAGGAAAAAAAAAAAAAAAAAAATCATACCAGGCACATGTGCATGTGTGCCCAAAATCCCAGAAGGAAAATAGAGAAGAAGGGATTGTGGCGTGGCCATCATCTGGGGGAAGAGGAGGTCAGTTTTCTCACATTCCCTCTCTCTGTCTCCAGTAAGCACACATGCCTGTAGAAAAATAGTAATAATTAAAACAAAAAAAAAACAAAACAAAACAAAAAAACCAACCTACTTTCCCATGTTAAAAGGATACAGAAATCAAATTTTTTTTTTTTTTTTTTTTTTGGAGAGGTTTTTGCTATAGGGCACATGCGCTCGCCAGACAGAGATAGACAGAGAGACAGAAAGTGAGAAATCACCCCTCAGGGGGGATGGCCATGCCACAATCCCTTCTCCTTCACTCTCCTCTCGGGATCTTGGGCACGCACGCACATGCACTCACCGTGAGTTTAAGCCACTGGGTCCGGGACTCGAACCGTGGTTGACTATGTGGGAGTCCAGCAACATAGCCATTATGCTAACTGCTGGTCCCTCAGAAATCAATTTTAAGAGTTCCCAATGGCCAAAACTGGGAAAATTTGGACAATGAAGTGAATGATGATAATAATGGATATGATTCAGAAATAAAATTATCTAAGCCCTGTGCCAGCAGGTTAAGTATGGTTAAGGCGCTGGATTCCCACAGGATCAAGTGTGGTTCAAGTTCTGGATCTAATGGCTTGCTTACTCTCTCTTTTTCTGGTGAGCACATGTACCCTGCAGCAAATTATGTAAAAGGAATGATTAAAATTTAAAAAAATCACTACTTGAAAATATCACAATACTATTGCCACCAAGAATTATCAATTGGAGATTGATATATGAGAAAAAGGATATGCAGAGTCTCAAAGTTTCTCTCTGAAAGACATTTAGTAAGTACAATGAGAAAATCAGTAATTTTAGAGGGAAGAAACCTAGCAAGCATCACTTTAATAAAGTGATCAAAGTTAACATCACCAACTAAGATATGTCAGCATCATCTTCCTGATATGATGGTCCAAGAAGGGCATATCACTTCCACAGTATTCTTGTCGATATAAATAACTTGAATTAAATCACAGGAAATAGTAGACGAATCTAAACTGAGGAACATTTTACGAAGTATCTAGCCAGTATTCTTCCAAAGTGTGAAGGCCATGAAGGATAATCTGAAAAATTATTCTAGATTGGAGAATATTAAAGAGGCATGATAACTAAACACATTAGATAACACTGGATTGGACATTGAACCAGAAAAAAAGACACTAGAGAGGAGCCAGCAGGTGGTGTGGTGATTAATACACTGGGCTCCCACATGGCCAACCATGGTTCAAGTCCCGGACCTGGTAGCTTGCTTTCTCACTTTCCCTTTCTCTCTCTCTGGTCAAATTAAAAAATAACAAATAAAGTTAAATAAATAATTTTTTTTTTTTTTTTTTTTTAAGAAAAGACATTAGAGGGACACATGGTAAAGAAAGGTCTGTGAGTTAGGTAATAGTATTGTAACAACACTAATTTGGAGGGGGGTTGTATTACGACAGGGTCTTACAGTTGCAATACCACCTCAGCCTCCCAATTCAAACTACAGGCATGCACCAGCAGACTCAGCCTTTTCTAGATAGGATGTCGTCATGTTTCCCAGGCCAACTTTAAACTCATGATCCTCTGCCTCGGCCTCCTGAGCTGCGGAGACTACTGGTGTATGCTACCATAACTGGCCTTTAGGCTGGACTAGGACTCAAACCCAGGCCTCAGATTTGGTCCCCGTCTGCAAACCACAGCATCTTAGTAGTGTGAGCCACCATGGCTAGGCCAGTTTTTATAACTGTACACTAAGTATGAGATATTAACATTTGAGGAAGATGGGCAAAGTGTATACAGAAAATGCTATTTTACAACATATTTTAAAAGTCTGGATTATTGCCCCCCCCATTAAAATTTTAATGCAATGTGAACGTTTTTCTAATTGGCCTGAAATAAATGAAACCCCTACCCCCACTTCCCTCAAGAGGGTTTTTTATAAGAATCATTTATTTATTATAATTTTTATTTGACCAGAGAGAAACAGAGAGAGAGGGGGATAATGAAAAAGTAAGGCACCAGGTCTGGGACTCAAACTGTAGTCAGTCATGTGGGAGTTCAGAGAGCCCCAACCACCACATCACCTGCCGGCCCCAAGAGGGCCTTTTAAGATAAACTAAACATACTGCATTTAAGCACAGCCTCCAAAGAGACTAGACAAAACCTGGTGATCAGTTGTAAGTCTGCTAAATTTCCCTAAAGTTAGTGGAACTTAAAACTCAGAAAAAGGAGAAAGATTTAAATATAAAATATGAACAAGCTGGGTAAAATATAGCATCTTCACTGAATTCACATTAATGATCAGTAGAAATGTGGAAAACAAATCAAATGACCATATCAAATGCAGCATCCATGACCCCATATGTATACATGTCTCATGTGTATATACAAAAGATATTGAATAGTAGATTATTAAATCATATATATTGGGGCTTTCAAAAAGCAACGTGAATAGCTTTAAAAAGGGAAGTAAGGTAATCATACTCAAATCTCCAAATGCAATTTACGGAGGTTCCCACGAAGAATTTAATTTAACAGAAGGAGCAAATACTGGGGAAGTACTCTTTTTACTACACAATACAAGCAGAATCTAATCTAACATTTTAATTGCCTTTTAGGCCAAATGTTAGGTGCCTCCGAACAGAAGAAATGAACTGTTTAACAATGCTACTGTCAATTTGCCAGCTGTTTTTTTCTTCTAGTGTTAATTCACACTCATAAAAAAGGATTCCTTAAATGTTTACATTTTAAGTACCAGATTTACAAAGTTTAAAAAAATTAGAAAACTATTTTAACTGTGAGGGCACTATCTTAAGGAATAACCAAATTCAAATAAAATTTTAAGAAAAAATAAAGTTAGCTTATAGCAATTAGTAAAATATACATTACTCATAGAGAAACATTAATATCAATTAACAGAAAATGCAACTAAATTTAATAGGGCATTGCTACCTTCGACAAATCAGTCTTCAATAGAGTGTGGTGAATAAGGAGTTGGGGCAGAAGGAGGAAAAAGTAAAATTCTGTTAAATTGCCACTTGATAAAACAAAGGAATAAACATTTTCCAAAGAAAAGATAGATTTTATTATTTAAAATGTTTCAAACTAACAGAAAAAAGTAGTTTTTGGATCACTATCAGGACTATAGTAAGAGGCCTGACAAGCCCAGCCCAGTAGCATATGTGTAGCACCACCACCCGGAATATTGGAAGCCACATGGAAGACTTCATTCAGTTCACTTCCCAGGCCAATATGACCTTGCTGGGTCCAGCTGCATACAGCTGTTGTCCTGGTTAATTGAGAGGCTAGGGCAGGAGGATTGCAACACAGTGAGACCCTGTTAAGAATGTTTCTTTCCCTTTTCCACTCTTTTTCCCTCTCTCATAACAAAACAAAACAAACTAAAAACAAAAAACAAAAAAAATCAGGCAGTGGGTTGAGGAAGTATGGACTTGACAGATTGGACTGACAAGAGAAGAACCAGCTATCAATTTGGGTTGATATTATAAACAAACATCTTTTTTTTTTTTAGATTTTGAGGACTTTAAGGTAGAAGGTTTGAGGCCAGCAGATAACATATCGGTTACATCTCTGGACTCCCACATGGCTGACAGTGGTTAAAGTTCAGGACCTAGTGGCTTAAAATATCATTCCAGGGGCATGTGCATGCATGCGTGCCTAAGATCCTAGGAGAATGGAGGAGAAGGACTGCGGAGTTGCAATCCCTGGGGGGGTGATTTCTTACTTTCTCTCTCACTGTCTCTGCCTCCCTCCAATGAGTACACGTGCCTTAAGACAAAAAATATATATTAAAAAAAAAATAAAAAAAAAAAAAGATGGGACCAGCAGATGGCATAGTGGTTATTTTGCTGAACTCCCATGTAGTCGATGGTGGTTCAAGTCCCAGGCCGGCTGTGTATCTCTGTGTGTATGTGCGCATGCCCCCAAAATCTCAAGAGGAGAATGGAGAAGGGATGATTTCCCTGGAGGGTGATTTCTCACTTTCTGTCTCTGTCTCTCTGGCGAGCGTACGTGCCCTATAGCAAAAGTATCTCTCTTTAAGAAAAAAAAAAAGATATCCTCAAATTTAAAAAAAAAAAAAAAAAAAAAAAAAAGGGAAAAAAGTAACATGTACATTCTTTTTTTTTTTAAAGAATTATTTATTTATTATTATTGTTAATATTATTTTTCACATGAGTTTTGCCAGAGAAAGACAGAGAGAGAGGGAGAGTGAGAAAGTAAGCTGCCAGGTCCAGGACTCAAACCATGGCCAGCCATGTGGGAATTCCAGCACCTTAACCACCATGCTGCGTGCTGGCCCCAATTACATGTACATTCTTACACCATCAGTTGGAAAGGTTTTCTCGCAGGTCAATCACTAAGCCACCATTAGTTTTACTAAGTTATAAGCTTTTTATAAAATAGAATGAGGCCTCTATTTACCCCTTTTCAGATGCCGTAAATACCAGCCAATAATCTCTAAAATCACTTTTTTAGCTTTTACATTCTCTGATTCTATCCCTAATGTACTTGTATTAAATGTATTAAAACCTGTTAATACACAGACTTGACTTGGTACTTTCTGCAATGCTCATCAAACCTTGACAGTCTCTCTCACACTGAAACAGAAAAGACTATTTCAAGGAGACCCCTTCTGATTGAAATGAACAGTTAAGGTATAAAAAAGATTATTTCCTCATATCTTGTGTTACAATTTACTTTTAGGCCAGTCCACTGCCTGGTAGGCAAGGCAGTGAGCTTCCATGTGGCTGATCATACAGTTTGCGTCCTGGATCCTGGCTTGAGAAACAAGCTGGGTGCATGTGCATGTGTACCCAAAATCTCAAAATGAGAAATGAGAAGAGACTGCAGCCAGACCATGGCAGAACTTTCTCACTTCCCTCACTTCCTTCTGGTGTATATCTCTGGCAAGTGCACGTGCTATCTGGCAAAATTTTTTTAAAAGAATTTTATTTTTTCTTACCCTGCACAAGCACAATTGGGCAAATTCTAAGGCATACCTCCCCCAATGAGAACACTAAGTAGAACTAAGAAATAAAATCTGGTAGTAGAGAAGAACAATATGAAACAGTGTAAAAGATTAAAGAAAAAAAGTTTAAAAACACAAAAGAGGAATCAGTTTTTAAAGTACAGAGCTATTTCTAGTCCTGCAAAACAAATACATGCAAATTTTAATGCTATATCAAAATATCAAGATGAATATGTAGGCTTAATAGGATACCTTCATGGGGACTAGCAGTTGGCATAATAGCTATATCGCTGGACTCCCATGTAGTCGACCGCAGTTCAAGTCCCGGACCTGGTGGCTTAAACTCACACTGGGCATGTGTGTATGCATGCCCAAGATCCCAAAAGGGAGGAGAAGGGATTGCAGTGTGGCTGCCCCACCTAGGGGGTGATATCTTGCTTTCTGTCTGTTTGTCTCTGTCTTTCTGGCAAGCGCACGCAACCTATAGCAAAAACTTCTCAAAAAAAAAAAAAAAAAGATACCTTCATGATACACTGAGAGTTTTGGAAAAGAGTGACACATTAAATGGTACAGAATGATCAATATATTTTATTTTTTTAACGCATTACTTTATTTTATTTATTATTATTTTTTAAATTTGACCAGAGAGAGAGAGAAAGAAAGAAAGAGAAAGTGAAAAAGCAAGCCACCAGGTACAGTACTTGAACACAGTCAGCCATGTGGGTGTCTAGTGCCTTAACCACTATGCCACCTGCCAGCCACGATCAATACATTTTAAATTGCTAGATTACTACTATATCACTTATTTTAAATTTTCCCCTTCTTGTGTTATGTTATGATTTCCATTTATTCTCTTCTTCAATTAATCCAATAATTCTTTAAAGAAGTCAAATGTTCAAGTTAATCTTGAAACATTTAATATCCTGGTGTTTACATAGAAAACTGATATCGGAAGACAGGAATACAAATTAGCCCTTTCAAAAAAAAACCTCCAATGGGATCATCAGTTAACCATGTACTATCTAATATGAAAAATACTAATCACATGTGACATATTAAATTTAAATTACTTTAAAAATTAAATAAAATTTAAAATTCAGTTCCACAGTTTACACTAGTCGTAATTCAATCACTCAGTAGCCACACACACGGCTTGTAGCTACCATATTAGATAGTACAGATACTGAATACTGTCATTAGCAAAGAAAAATTAGGAATCACTAAGTTAACTGTCACTTGGATCTTTTGCTCTTATCATTTCTTTATTTCACTTCTATTCATTTTATCAGCAACTAAAATGGTGAAAGTGGTTTTTCTCTAATAAAGAACTATGTTGGTCTAGTAGTTAAGGGAGCAGGGTCCTGCAGGGCCAACTATGCAGTTTTAGTCCCAGCATTCACAGCTTGGAAAACATACCAGGTATGTGAGCATGTGTGCACCAAATCGCAACAGGATGGAGAAATGGGGATGAGATTATGGTATGACCATTCCCCGTGGAAGGTGCTTTCTCCCTCTTCATCCCCTCTTTTCTCTGTTTCTCTGGCCAGCACACACGCTTTCTGTCCCCCTCAAAAAGCTATGTTGACTATACAACTTACAGTTTCTTGTCTATTATGTTACTGATAATTACAGTGAATAAAGGAGGCCTCTTTTTCCAGAAGCTCAGACCCCTTTACACTGTCATTCTGTCCAGATAAAGTAGAAGGCTCCCTCACAGAAGTGTATCCAACTCCTGTAGGCTCAGGATTCACAGAAAACCCTAGCATCACAATCCTGATAAAATGTTAAGAGAAAGAGGAAAGCGTGCCAAGTAGAATAGACTAAAGCTTTTTCTAAACTGCCAAATTATGTTTCCTACTGATTAAAAAAAAAGTTTTTCCCAAAATAAGGAATATTTGAACAATAAAAGAACTCACCTGCATGTAGAAAGGGGCGCAAACTGAACACCCTTCTCTTTGCATTCTCTTGTTATTCTTTCTTTTACATTTCTACAGAGATTTACAACCCTAGAAAAGATCATTGAATACAGTATTAAATTTTCAAATGAAAACTATACCAATTCTAATAAATACTAGTTTACATGGCATACTTCCAGTCTAAAACTTTTCTTAACTAAAGCTTTCTTTCAAGAATGAAATGATACTGATAATCAAAATGAGCCCTCCATTCATAATCTCAAAGAAAACAAAACACTTTTTTTAACACTTTCTTTTTTTTTTTTTTGCGATAGGTAAAATAGAGACAAGAACATACTCACATCTCCTAAATGAATTTTCCTACACTTATGAAAGACCAATTTCAAAATGAATTTAGTGACAAGATTTTTTAAAAAGTCATAAAGAACATGTTAATAAAAATTCAATTCTGGGCTATATGAATGCCAATCTTTATCCATCTCTATCCTTCATTTAAAAATAATTCAACGAGGGGACAGTAGGTGGCTGGCAGTTAAGGACGCTGGACTCACACATGGCCCTCTGAGGTTTGAGTCCCAGACCTGGCAGTTTGCTTTCTATCTCTCCTTCTCTCTCTCTCTTACTCTGTCCCTCTCTAGTCAAATAAAGCAAAATGAATAAATAAGGTATAAATAATTCTTTAAAAAAAGAATTCAGCTAACAAGTCATGTTATGACAAATGTTCAACAGCCTGTTCTCAGGCTGAAATCTAACTTGACAATAACTTACTGGATATATACTATGTGTGAAGTGCTAATGTATTATGCTAGACTACTTGATATTAAAAAAAAAATCAATGAAAACAGACAGATGAGGGACAGAAATAATCCTTAAGGGGGATTAACAATATTTAACAATATTAATCTATTTTGTGTTTCATCTATTTTGGAATGTGAGTTACAACATAGTTATAATTAAATATTTTGGTTCATCTTAAAATTCACTTTCAAGGTGAATGTATATTTAAGCCATTTTATTCCCCAATAAGCATCCTTAGGGTCATACTGACACCAATTCTGTGCTTTTAAACTTTGGTCAGCTTAGTATCATGAATTGAAAAGATAGTGAAGAAACTTAAAAGGCGGGATTATCTCTAGTCTCAGGAACTGACTTGAGTGTATGAAAACAAGTGTGATAAAACAAAAACACTTAAACAGATTAAGCTTTATAAAACACATTAAATTATACTTATTTACAATAAGAATAAATACAAATTTTATGATGCAATTCTCTTAAGTTAAATTCCGCTTTTATTTTTGAGATCTGCAGGTAAATATGAGTATTAATGTTAACTATTCCTCATTTATGGATTGGTAAGAATGCATGTTTTATAAAAATACCTCACAGAGCACTCAGATTATTGATTTTTTTTTTTTTAAAGAGAGATTTTTGCTATAGGGTGTGTGTGCTTGCTGGAGAGACACAGAGAGAGAGAGAAAGAGAGAGAGAAAGTGAAAAATCACCCCCCAGGGGAGATGGCCACACTGAAATCCCTTCTCATCCATTTTTCTCCTGGGATCTTTGGCACACATGGACTGTCTCTATTTTGAAAGTCTACATTATTAAACAAATACTTTAAATATAAATAAAATCTACTAAGATTTAATATCTACTGGGTTAATGAATCTAATAAGTTTATAAATGTAACGAGTTCTTTATCTTGTCTCTAAAAATGGAATTTAAATGCTGTAACAAAAAAAAAGTAGAAATTACAATTCATTTGGCTTTACAGTTTTTTGCAAGTTAAACTATTGGGCAGACTCTTTCAGTTCAAATGCATTCAAGTGTATTCAATCATCACAAACACAATAGGAAACCTGGGACACGTTAGGAACCACTCTTATCTAAACCCTCACCGATGGCTGAATGATGAAGAGAGAGAAGAAAGAGCAGGACTGAATGTGTTCTATAAATGATCTGTTGTGAAGGAATTCTGAAGGTATTCTCCCACAGAACTTGATCAAAGGTCAATTCATTTGGACCAATCACTTTGTAGGATACAAATATTAACCATGCACACTTTTAAATTCCTAGCCAATTTAACAGTTGCCAGTTTTCTCTTTATAGAAAATCACTCCGAGCTCCTCTCATATTATTGGATTTCCTCCAAATCTCTAGAGCTCATTCCTCAATCTCCCTTGCCAGCTTTTGTGTGACTCTCCCTAAAATGTTGTGGTTCCCTGGACTTCTGTCTTAGGCCTTTATTTTCCTTCCTTTTACACTATGTCTGCTTGTATCTATCTATTCCTTAAGTTTAACCACAAGATTTTTTTTTTTTTGGAGAGGTTTTTGCTATAGGGAGCGTGCGCTCACCAGAGAGAGACAGAAAGCAAGAAATCACCCCCCAGGGGGGATGGCCACGCCACAATCCCTTCTCCTCCGTTCTTCTCTCGGGATCTTGGGCACGCACGCATGTGCGCCTGGCGTGAATTCAAGCCACCGGGTCCGGGACTCGAACTGCGGTCGACTACATGGGAGTCCAGCAACATAGCCATTACGCTAAATGCTGGTCCCACCAAAAGATTATTTTTTAAAACATAATTTTAATTAACATATTAATTGTACATACTCATGAATATCATATGGCTTTTTTTTTTTAAGAGATATTTTTTTGCTATAGGGAACGTGCACTCGCCAGACAGACAGAAAGTGAGAAACCACCCCCCAGGGGAGGCCCACTTCACAACCCCTTCTCCTCTCGGGGTTTTGGGAATGTAAGCACACACACCTGGTGTGAGTTCCAACCACTGTGTCAGAGACTCGAACCACAGCCAACTACGTGGGCATCCAGCAACATAACCATTATGCCATCTGCTAGTCCCTAGTATGGTTTTTCAATATAATGTGTAATGATCAAATCAGGGCACTAAACATATCTACCATCTCAAATAGTTATCATTGCTTGGTACTATAAACATTTGCAATCCTCCTTTTGGCTATTTTGAAATACACATTACACTGTTACCAACTGCAGTTACTCTATATTATAGAACTCTAGAACTCATTCCATTTATCTACTTGCACTCTTGTATCTACTAATCAAGTTCTCCCTCTCCCCTTCCCCTTCCCAGCTTCTGGAATCCACTATTTCATTCTCCACTTCTGAGCAATCAAACCTTTTAGCTTCTACAATGGGTGAGGACATACAGTATTTATCTTTCAATGCCTGTCCTATTTCATTTAACATTATTTCCTCCTGGCTCATCCATGTTGCCACAAATGACAGGATTCCATGTTTTGTGTGTGTGTGGCTCAATAATATTTCATTTTGTAATTATACCATATTTTCTTCATCCATTTATCAGTTACTTAAGCTGATTCTGTATCTTAGCTATTGTTAATTCTGCTGCAATCACAGGATGCTTGCTGGTGTTTCTAATATCTTTAGAATCTCTAATTCTCAAGATAGCTATTTCAATAGGCTGTAATCCTGCACTATCCCAAAGTTCATTTATAGGACTCTATACAGAATATTTATTGAACTCTATGTAGAATATCTATTGAATAGCTAACAGGTACACTCATTATGCTAGGACCACTGAAGGACACACAAAGCCTAGTAAGACCAATACCCTTTTAAGTGGTTTCTACATAAAAAGGCCAATGAACTAATTATGGGTGAATGCTGAAGACCACGGTCTCATGGGCTATTGCTAAACATGGTCTCTACGTAGTATAAGGTTTGAAAGAAAAATCGAATTGCTAAATGAGTAGCAAGCAAATACTGTGCCAAAAATGTAGTTTTCACAAATATTATTAAAATTTCAGCTGAAGTTATTTTAAATAAAAACAAACTGGGGCCAGCAGATGGGATAGTGGTTACGTTGCTGGACTCCCACATGGCCGACAGCAGTTCAAGTTTTGGATCCACTGGCAAAATCACACTAGGTGTGTGTGCTTACGTACCCAAGATCCCAGGAGGAGAACGGAGGAGAAGGGACTGCAGCATGGCCATCCCCCCGAGAGGTGATTTCTCACTTTCCCTCTCACTGTCTCTCTCTGTCTTTCTTTGGCAAGTGCACATGCTCTATGGCAAAAATCTCTTTAAAAAAAATTAAATTAAAAAAATGTAAACCTGCATAAAACAGAAATTATCAGTGAATTAATTATATAAATTTGTAAGTGAATACATGGAATAGGTGAAGAAAAATAAAAAGATAGCACATGATTAGCTCCCACAAAAGAATAAATAGACAAGATGGTAATTATCAGTTGGTATTAACGATGATAAGGAAATTCATAATGCTGAAGAGGTAACACTATGCTAACCCACTTTTCATAATGACATGGAATGAATGTTTGTGTGCCCCGCCAAAATTTTTAAGTTGAAACCCTAATCTCTAACGTGATGTTATTAGGAGGTGGAACCTTTAGGAGTTAATTAGGTGATAGGTGTGGGGTCCCCCGAATGGGATTATTATCCTTATAGAAAGACACAAAAGAGCCTGCTTTCTCTCTCTGCTCTCCCCCATGTGACAATACAATGACAAGGGGGCCTTCTATAGACCAGGAAATGGGTTTCCACCAAAACCTCTACCACACTGACACCCTGGTGGTCTTGGATTTTGAGCCCACAGACTATAAGAAATGAATGTTGTAGTTTAAGAACATTTAAGCCACACAGTCTATGGCATCCTACAGAGCAATCCAAACTGACCAATAGCAAATAGATGTATTAAAGGCTAAAACGGTCTTGGAGAGTAAAACAAGCAGCTATTAAACTATTTCTGCCACTTAAAAGTGTCACATGTCAATGAGTTGGCAATTCTTTTTATTTATAAGATTTATTCCCCTTATTAACATTTAACATCAAAGACGGTGAATGACACAGTGATACTATAAATTGGGTTAATATGCAGCAATGCATGGAATATGAGCATCAATGCACCAAAAGATATAATTCATAAGAGATGAAGACTAAATGTAGGAAAGTAAAACATTTTCTGGTGAGAAAAAAAAAATTTGGAGGAGAAGAGAATGTTAAGATATGCAATACCTAAGAGGCAGACTAAAGGAAGTTTGTCATATCCTACCTACTTTTTTGTAGGTTTAAAATACTTTATAAAATGTTAAAGAATATAAGACAGGCATACGAGATAGAAAAATAAAAAAAATATATTCTAACAATCTCCTAAAAATATTTTTTTGAGAGGCTTTTGCTACAGGGTGCATGCACTCACCAAAAAGACAGAGAGAGACAGAGAGACAGAAAGCAAAAAATCACCCCCAAGGGGGGATAGCCATGCCACAATCCCTTCTCCTCTATTCTATTCTCGGGATCTTGAGCATGCATGCAGACATGCCTGGCATGAGTTTAAGCCACCAGGTCTGAGACTTGAACTGCGGTTGACTACACAGGAGTCCAGCGACATAGGCATTATGTCATCTGCTGGTCCCTCTCCTAAAATTTTTTTTTATTCTGAACAACTCACAGTCCATTTTAAATAAAATCATTTCACATGTCCCAGTTACTATTATTAATCCCTAACAAAGGGGTGTGTGTGTGTGTGTGTGTGTGTGTTTCCAACAAGAAACTCTTCTGAAATTTATTTCCATTTATCTTAGATAATTTCTTATAATATACTCAAAATTTTTCTTTAGACTTTTGCTTAAACGTAAAAATACAAATTATACTTAATTTCTTAAATGGAATTTCTTCCAGAGATCATTAACTGTAAATCAAGATCTTACTTGGTATATACACACATAAATAGGAAAAGCTAAATATTACAAAAAAAGGTTAATTGCTTTTATAATCTTGGGAGTTTTGATAGAGAAAAATTTAAGCACATTAATCATTTATTAATTTAAATCAAAGCTAAGAAAAACATATAGTAACATTTGTTGCTCAATAGGCTCTTAAAAATATAAACTTCAACAAAAACTTCATTCTTTGGCTCAAATTTATCTCCATCCCAAAAAAAAGAAAAAAGGCTTAAAAATATGGCATTATGATAAAGACATTTAAATAAAGTAGCCACCTCATTTCAATGATTCTTCATAAAATTTTAAAAGTTTGCATATTTATACACACAGGTAAATTATTCCAGCAACTGATACAGCATACTTGAATAGCAGGCATTTCATTATTTTACCTGTCCCAAGGAGCAGAAGTCTCAAAAGATTCTCCTAATACATAGTATTCTAAACCCAAGTCCTGTTAAGACACATATACAAAAATCAAGAAACCACAACAGATGCAGAAGAAATAATAACATCCTTAGTAATTCATGTTCACTGTTAGTATTTCATGTGCTCATGAGTATTACACATTTCTAACTTAACCTTACTGCTCTTTATTGCCCACCTCAGAAGAGCATGGAGACATTGCCCTGTAAGTGAGGGATATATCTGACCTTCATAAGGATGGGAACCTTGTCTTATTCTCCTCTGTAACCTTGGCACCAGGCAGAGTGCCCGACACAGGTCAGAAACTCAAAGTTTCCTCCAGTGAATGGAGTATCTAGCCAGGAACACCCTATGTACATGTACACAACACTAGCAGAATAGATGTTTAATGGCCTATATAACAAAATAACCTATGTCAAAAATTGGTCATCGGTGCTGAAGGAGCAGGAGAATAAACAAGTGGGAAAAGGAAGGAGAAGAAAATATTTTCCTTTCTTAAAATCTTTTCTTTAAAAACAAATTTTAAAAATACAGTGACTCTCTTTAGTGTGACAGACAGACCATCTGGAGGCACCTACCTAGCAAAAATATTTTATAGTACACAGACACAATGTTTATATTACAGATAATGTATAGTATTTAATTCCTTTATCCAGAGTACAATTCTACTTTGTTATCAAAACTGGAAAGATTCACAAATAACTATGTAAGTGCAAAGATTTAAAAGAAAAATTTTAAAGAGAAAAATCATTACAAGTTTTCACTTTTTGTAAAATGAATCACTTCAATTCTACCAATGGATGATAGGAAAAATTCCCAAATTACTGATATAAAATGTTTATTTTTCTGTTATGTACTCATTTATTTGTTCAGTAACAACATATTTGGTGATAATGGTATTATGCACTGGAAAAAACTTTTTTTTAAGATTAAAAGAATTATTTCAGAGAGGAAGAAATCCCTAACTTACTTTTGATTCAGCTTCGACATTAACTGGAACTTTGAAAAATAAAATTTTATGTATACTCAAAATACTTACTATGGAGAGAATCTCGGGTACTGATAGTCTATGAGGTAGACATTATTTATAAGGTTTAAAATCATCTATTAGTATTCATGATCTGTACATCTCCTATACATTACAGAGTGTGTGCACATGAGGGTGAAAGAGAGACTGACCCTCCACGGGCCCTGGTCATGTTGTGACTACCATGCTCTAATATCCAGCCGTTCGGACCTTGGGCATTTGCCTGCGGCTGACCAGCCAGGTAGCTGAACCATGGTCATTATGTGAGGTCCAGCTTCTCTCAAGCAGCACATTACTACTGCTTCACAGAGCTGGTCCTAACCATCTCTTAATCAGAATTTCTAACATGGCAAACAAGCAATAAACATGCTTATCTTTGTTGGCATCACTGGGGGGGCAGGAAGGGAGGAAGACTATACGCTTTAAACCACTGCAATTTAAAATTTATATCTGAGGATTAAATTATCTCTAAAATAAAAATGTATTAATTCAAGTTTTCCTAGAGTAGAAACAAATTGTTTTATGTTTACACAAGTATTTCCTTCAAAACCATTTCCAAGTGAAAAAAAATCAGAAAATTTACTATTTGGGGAAGTTGAATTCTCAGTAGGAGTCTATGAAATAAGCTTTTACAATATGACCCTTCACATGATATAACAGGCAAAAATTAAAACAAAAAACTAAATCTAGCAAAAGCAGAAAGCAATTAGGAAATGAGTTTGTTATAGCCAAATCAGAAAAATAAACTAAATAAATAAAATTTTAAAAGAACAAGTTCATATCAGTAAAAATACAACAAACTTGAGGTTAATATGATTAACAAAGTTTCTCATACACAGAAAATCTAGAATTGGAAAAATTTTAGTGCTCAAATACATGTAAATTATTTCTTAATTCTCTATAGTAATCATTACCAGTCAACTAACAGCTATTTGGAATTAAGTTAAATATCATCTTTAAAGACACAAAGATATATATGACTTTAAAACAGATTATGAATCACATGAGAAATACAATCTAAATAAAATAGTTTTCTTCTAAGCAAGTAATATTAGGGATGGCATGCCCAACTTTCAGACAAGGAAAGGCTCCATGCTTTCAAAGAGCAGGAGGTGAACTGAATTATCTTAAAATTCCTCAAAAGCATACACACAAAATTTAAATAGGTTTCTGAAGATCTGTGGCTAATCTAGGGTTAATGTAAATGATATACTAAATTATGATAGCTTAAAATGTAAGAAAATAAAAACAACGATTTCATTCATTCAAAGTCAGGGGAAAAAAAGCATTACTTTCAACATAAATTAAGTGACAGGAAATACAAAATAACTCACTCGGAGGTATGCAATGACATAGGTCAGCAAATAACCTCTCTGCCCATTATCTTCTCCAGCTGCCAGCCCACTGCAATTAAAGAATAAACTGTTAATTTTTCAAATGAACTACTAAAAACATATAAAACTAACTAAACTGATGTGCTATGTCAAGATAACTGCCTATCGGGACCAGCAGTTAGCGTAATGGCTATGTCGCTGGACTCCCATGTAGTCAACCACGGTTCGCGTCCCAGACCCGGTAGCTTAAAACTCACGCCGGGCGCGTGTGCGTGCGTGCCTAAGAACCTGAGAGGAGAATGGAGGAGAAGGGATTGTGGCGTGGCCATCCCCCCTGGGGGGTGATTCCTCGCTTTCTGTCTCTCTGTCTCTCTCTGTCTGGTGAGTGCACGCGCCCTATAGCGAAAACCTCTCCAAAAAAAAAAAAGATAACTGCCTATCAAATTAACATATATTACACTGCATCCTAGTTTTATCTTAATCTCATTTATCTTAAAGAGCTATGGATACATGAGGCCAGCAGATGGCATAACGGTTACATTGCTAGACTTCCATGTAGTCAACCATGGTTGAAGTCCTGGACCTGGTGGCTGAAAACTACATGTGTGCCCAAAAGTCCGAGAGGGGAATGAAGGAAAAGGGACTGGGGTGTGCCCATCCCCCCGGGGGGAGGTGATTTCTGTCTCTCCATCTCAGGTGTGTGCATGCGCCCTATAGCAAAAATCTCTCTCAAAAAAAAAAAAAAAAAAAAAAAAAAAAAAAGAAAGAAAGAAAAAGAAAAAGAAAAAGAGAGCTATGAAGAGAAAAACTTGTATACCAAAAATCTTAAAATACTTTTAAATTTGAAAAAATTTCAACTTCATCATTAAGTTCAAACTTTCATCCACCAAACTAACAAAACTGACTCAAATGGTGGAACAGTCAGTAGAGTTCTACTGCATGATATGAGAGCAAATTGAGAAGGCCCTGGGCTTAGATTCCAGGTCAACCTCAATATGCTGGGCTCACCCAGGGTGTGCCCATAATCCTGGGTGGCCAGGAGGCTTGGGGTGTGGAGTGGGTTGTATCAAGAATAGTATCTGTGTGTGTGTGTGTGTGTGTGTGTGTGTGTGTGTGTGTGTCTTGCTGGCAAGTACTAAGCCTTCTAGCAAAACCTAAAAAAAAATAAATAAATAAAGCTGAAATAATTTTCACAAGCATAACATACTTGATATTGAAATTACAAAATAAAACAGAGACCTGTGCAAGACCAACAACAGGTAAGGTCATTATTATGAACATACTGTGAACATATTAAGAACCCCATTCAATGTGAAAGTAGCCATATTCATAAAAATTGTATTTGGTGATATAGTCAGAATTAGCCCCACGTAACATATAATTCAGTTTGAATACTCTAATTTGTTACAAATTATTTTCTAGTACCTATAGTAAATAGTTTTAATTATGCTTTTTCCATTATTGGGCAAAATTAAATTTTAATTCTTTTTAGTCAACTAACAGAAAAATCATTATCCTATGGCCTTGGTCAATACCTTACAGTTTTATCCTTCCTATTCCTGAAATTTTGTTGGATTTGGTGATAAATAAGAAAACATAATGTAGATGTACCCTTGTTCCATACAAATAACGTTCAGCAATTTCAGCATAGACCATACAGATTAAATCGGAACTTTCTGACTTACTATTATAGATTGGATATATATGCATCAGTGTCATCTAGAAGGAAAGGCAAAGATTTGATATAGTAGCCTTGTCTAGAACTACCTGAAAATGTGGTTGAATGAAATAAAGGGAATTGTTTATATTAACAGAATGTTAACAAACAAGACAGAATTTAGGTCAAGCAGCTAAAAGTAAAAAGTAAGAAGAGACAAACAGTTTTGGTTTACATGTGTAGTTGAAAGTAGACAGCCAAAAGAATTTAAAAAAAAAAAAAAAGGGAAACTAGTCAGACAATTTCTGTGACAAGTATTTGGAAGAAAATAGCTAGATATTAAACAGTCAGACTCTGAGTCCTAGAGAGAAAAAAACACGACAGAGTTGGGAAAAAGAAACAGTTCACCCCACGTAGAAGAGAAGTAAAAGAAAGTGAAGACTAAAACAGGTACAGGATTCCTTTATTGAGAATTTTGTTATCTGGTGAGAAGTGTCAATTGTGAACATTTAGTAGATCTGTCTCTGATGTGTCAGAAAGTCCTACTTTTCATTTCTAGCCCCAGGTCTAAAGTCATAAATCCCAAAGAAAAGGAAAATTCAATCTAAAAGTCTCAAATTTCTGAATCACAGGCACCCCTGGAAATTTACTAATAGCTTCCTGGAACTTCTCTCTTTTCAGCTTTAGAACTTTTGATCTTCTAGCCAGAATTATTTTAAATACAATGTGCAAATGATAGCAGGGCTTAGAAATGAAATTATTTCTAACTTGCTACTTTTTTCACCACTCCAAAAAACCACACTCAGATTCAAAATGCTTTATGTGAAAGTAGCAACATCCATCCCCAATCACAGCTCAATCCACAAATTTCAAATATCAGTTCACAATTTATCTTAAATAAATTAAAGCTGTTTAATGAGAAAGGATTGGGAAGACTAATGAAAGAGGAGTGAGATTCAATCTTTTTATATAAAAGGGCCATCTGGTGATCCTAATCACTCTCATGTTGAATTACATTAAACAAAGTAAGCACACACTTTAAAACTAACAATAATATATTAAGTTCTATGGTAAATGTCAAAACATGTCATGAATGCTGACAGGTAATGTTTATTTTGCTTGGTTCTTACATAAGTTAAAATGAATTATTAGTAAACAGGGATAAACAACCAAAGTATAATTATTCAATATTTGGCTACTATATTCTGTTGGTTCATATGTGTTCAAAGGTGTTTAACAGTGGGAGTGGAAAGCAAGAGAGAAAAATGGCAAAGACAACATATAAAAATGGTCTAAACTGTTGGGAGATTGTAATATGAGAAAACAAAACAGGCATTCCTGATGCTCATGACAGGTGGTGGCTAAAACTACGCAAAACTGACAAAATGGTTCTGACAAGTTTCATTAATTTATTCAATAAATATTCAATCAAGCAACAAGTATGTACCAGGCTTCAGTGGTGATTGATAACCTGAGACAGGTAATGTTCTATAAAAATGACATGTGTGGTAGGACACACAAGTATTGTTGTCATCATCCCACTTCAGCTTAACAGGAAACTGTGGCACATTACTAAGTAGTAAGGATTTGCTAGTTACTCTGAATTGCAATTATAATTAAAGGATCCTACAAAAATAGAATTACTCTGTATATACAAGCATGTGTCTGTATGTAACCCTAATGATTATAGCAAAGTGTCCTCTTCATTTCTCTACATTTCTTCTGGAAATTTTGAAAATGTTAAATATTTAAATATACAATGGAAAATTTTTTTAAGTATCAATCTTTAGTATTCAAGGCTAGAGCAGATAGGAAACATTTCAATTTAAGCAGCCTTGTTTATAATATCATGTGTTTTAAGAAAAAAGCCAATCAAATTAAATTTACTACTTATAACTTAAAACTAAATTTAATGCTAAATTCTTTCTGGGTTGGGAAATATGTGCATTTCAAAATTTTAAATGAAATGATCTGAAATCCAGGCTATTTGGTCATTAAATGAATCATCATGTTATAATTACTTTTAACTAATTTATATTCAAGTATCAGTAATTTCCAAAAAACGTGATCTGGGAGAAGAAAAGATAAAAGATTAATGAAATTAAAATGCCACTTGCCAATTTCACTATGTGGTGTAAAAATGAGAAGTTAATTTTCAATACTCAATAGCAGTACAAAAATAAATTAAAAATTAAATAAAAAATTAGAAGCCCTTTTATAGAAAATAAGAATACTATACTTTAACACTAAGAATACAATACTTTACCATTAAGTTCAGACAATCTTACAAATAAAGGACTTAAATTACTTATGAGAAAAGTCCATAAAAGTGGGGCATTCTATGATACATAGCTGCAAATTAAGTGTTCATTTTTCTTTTAAAAAAAGTAATAAAAGAGAATACTAACAAAGAACTCAGACTCAGCATAATCTCTGAAATCAAAAATAAAAGTAAAGACAGGTATCTAGAAAACCATCAGTTTATGTACTTAAAAAGGAAAGGGGAAAAATACAGTCCTGATAAATGGCATTTTCACTACAGTTCTCATCAATCAATCTTATAATCCATCAAGCAGACAGACAGAAACCACCCTATCATTATTCAGTGGGTTATGGATGAGAAATGTTTTGTGTTTCTTTATACTAGCACAAAACAGTAAATGACAGGGGGTGGGGTATAGACAATTTATCAATACCTCTGATTAAACACAATTTCCTTTTAAAAACATACTAATGGGATGCCATATACACACACACACACTATTATCACTATTTCACTCTAGCACAAGTATCACAAAACTGAAATTAATATAAAAGTCAGGAAAATGCAATAAAATATTTAATATATATATATTAGACAAAGAAGAGTAACTTATTGAACTAACTTTCTACAAGTTTTGGAAGTAAATCAAAACAATATTTTAAATTTACTATCATAAATACAACAAATTTGATACTAAAATTAATAACTGCTTAGAGACATAGGATTTATTTGGAGGCATGAGTGTCTGGTACATGAATAATTACTTCAGATATTACAATTTTAGCTTAACTTTCTCTTGGTAATTTGAACTTAAAGTCATACCCAAATTTTGCAGCAATGTCATATACTTGTTTTTCATGCTGAAGAACCTTCTCACGATCTCCCTCAAACAGTAATGTTGCTACACTTAGCTGATTTGGATCAAATCCTTTAAACTACAACAAACAAAATAAAAATGTATTATTACAGATAAGTCTTATTGTATAAAACAGTCAATCTAGACACCTTTTGTTCTTTTTCCTCTTACCTGGGCTCAAATACACCAAATTCTTAAAAATTGAACTTTGTGACTTTACACGTCAGTCAACAAGACTGCCTTAATGTGTTTATTAATACAGGCATTCTCATTAAGAGAAAACTATGTTACACAGAAAAAAACACTTTATTTCAAAGTATGTCATGGAGTTAGTCATAATGACATATTGGTATATAAATGTGATAAGTAACTTGTCAGAATTTTAACTGTAATAAAGCAAACAAAGACTAGAAAATTACAGGATAAAGCAGTTAGATATAGGAAGTAAAAGTAAAAACTGAAAGAATCTCTACATACCAACAATAACTTTTATTAAATAATATTTTCAAAAGAGATCTTATGTATAAAGCTAAAACAATATCTAAGAATAAATTGTAAAAGAAATGCAAAACTTCATTAGGAAAACACGTCTAAAAAAAGATGAGAAAGATACAAGCTCCGGAATCCAGAAACTGCCAATTCTTGCCCAAATTAACATATTAATTTATTCCAATTCTAATAAAAACCCCAATAAACATTCTACAATAGTGAAGAGTTTCTAAAATTTTTCTAGAACAAACAAGTGATGGTTTATAACAAGGAAAATTCTGAAAAACAAGACAAAAAACTAGACTTACCATAACTGACTCCATTTACACTTTTCAAGAACAAAACTCATTAAGAACAATGTAGCTAAATAATGTGATTGACAGTATAAAAGAAAAAAATTAAAAATAAAGAAAAGATCTTTAGGTATGAAAAAATGAACAATTAGATACATTTAAAAGGGGATCTATTTCTCAGATAGTATATAAGAAAATGTTTTAGGCATGGTATGGCAATGCATGAACAGCAGAGATTGGTTAGTTAAGGGTACTGCCACAACAGCTTAGCAATAGGAAGAGTAGGGGGTGAAAATTAATTTAGATCTATCTATCTATAAAATTGAAGTTAATTCAATAATAAAAAGGTAACATTAAAGAACTTCCATTTAACTAAAAGAATGAAAGAAAAAAAGAGGCTCATATCATACTTTTAGAAGCAAGAAGACTCTTTTTTTCTAAGTTTAGAAGTAAGTAATCACAGGAAAAAATAGAAAATTTTGAAATTTTTACACCAAGAAGAAAAAAAAAAAACAATTAAAAAGGAAGGTACCTGACTAGAATAAATTTTTTACAATTATTTATGACAAAGGGCATCTAATAATTCCATAACATGCAGGCATCAAAACACCAAGAAAAAAAAAACATGGCATTACCATCCTTGGCAAAATAACCATAACCAACTAATTCATACAAAAAAATACATCTAGAAATAATGGGAAATGTTCATTCTCATTGGAATTTCAAGAAGCAGCAATTACAATGAAGTACTATTTTCTTCTACTTAAGAACATAACAAAATTGCATGCCACAAGTAAAAAGAACCTCAAAACCAAAAAATGGCATACATATACCACAAGTGGCAATATACACTGGTATAATCTTTTAGAAAAGCAATTCAGCAATCAAAAATAAACCAAAAAAGCCCATACTCTTAATTCACTTCTATATACCTAATATAAAAGAAAGAATTCATGATATAGAAAATGTAAGCATGAAAATGTTCAATGCAATGTTATTCTTAGAAACATAAAAGCTGGAAAAGAAGTAAAAATTCCTGAAATTGACTCCATAGCTTATCTTATTTTTGATAAAAGTATTTATTCCTACATAAAAAATTATACTTATAAAATGTATGCAGCAATATGGAAAAATATCCTTATAAAAGGTGTACGTGAGGAGAAGGCAAGAAAAAGTATCGTAAGCATTTAAAGTGTAAGCATTTGGGGCTGGCTCCATGGGTTGGTGGTTAAGACAGTCAGATTTCTATATGGCTGACCACATGGTTTAAATTCTGGACATGGCAGCCAGGTGTGCATGCATGTATGCCCCAAATGGTGGGAGAGATGGAGAAAGGATTGCAGCACAGCCATGCCTCTATGGGGATACTTTCTCTCTCTTTCTCTCCCTCTGGCAACTGCATACAATCTCTAGCAAAATAAATAAATAAATAAATAAATAAATAAATAAATAAATAAATAAATAAAATAAAATAAAAAAGGAAAGAAAAGAAAAAGAGAATTTTTTTAGCAATTTATAAAAATGCTTACCTTTGTAATATAAAACTTTTTTAATCCATCCAAAAATGATGTAAAAATAGAGGAAACCTGAGGTTTAAGAGCATGACCTAAAAAAGTTAAAAAAAGAAAAGTTTATATTCCAAGTTAATAGCAAATTCTATTTTTTTCAGAAGATCGAGAGGCTATCTCAACTTAGTATTCTAAAAGAAAATGAAAGTTTTTATGACTTTAATTTTTAAATCTATTATATACATTTATATTAAGATCTTCTTCTTCTATTATCTTCTTTCAAAAGTCACAAGCAACTTTTTACTTATAAAACCCATTCTCAGTTTATTAAGCCAACTTACTACATGTAATTAATACCACACATAGTTTTCTTTTAATGGCATGGTTTATACACAGTAAAACTACTTCATTAATTTTATTTCATCAAGAACACCCAATGGTGACTCGTTTCACTTTTATTTTTTTTAATTATACAGAAACCATTCAGAACTATAACCAAATATGGAGTCAATGCCAAGTTTAAGGTGGTTTCTTAATTAATTCTTAATTCATCTAGAATTCTTGGCATAAAGCTAGCAATTGCTTCCTTAATCACACCGAGAGTTAGAATTGCCAAAATAACATAAATGGTGTCTCAGAGTCTTCTAAATTAACATCTTTGCCTGCGGATTAAGCTTAATTGAGTGAAAACCTTTTACTATTTTCTCATTGTTTCCTGAGTAGTAACTTCTCAACTCCCATGACTGTTAAGTTAAGGGTCATACATCTGGCCTTAGTGCTATGAGCCCAATTCAGAAAAATGAGGCCTACCATTTACATAGAATTTTCATTACAAAAATTTAACACCTTAGTTTAAAATTAACTCCAAATAAAAAATCTATTTTTTTAGAAGCCTGTGAGATTTTAGGATTTTGTTTGTTTTTAAAGTGGAGGCTTCCTTTAAAGTTAGTACAAATAGCAGACAGTCTGTTTCTACAATAACAATGACCATTATAGTTTTTTTCTCTAACCATCCATTTTTTTTTTTTTTTTGGAGAGGTTTTTTTCACTATAGGGCGCGTGCACTCGCCAGACAGACAGAGACAGACATAGAGACAGAAAGCGAGAAATCACCCCCCAGGGGGGATGGTCACGCCGCAATCCCTTCTCCTCCATTCTCCTCTCGGGATCTTGGGCACGCACGCACACGCGCCTGGCGTGAGTTGTAAGCCACCGGGTCCGAGACGCGAACCGCGGTCGACTACGTGGGAGTCCAGCGACATAGCCATTACGCTAACTGCTGGTTCCCTAACCATCCATTTTTTGAAAGTGAGAATGTGAATCAGTGATACTTATTTACTACATCTTTTTCTCATTATAATCGGAAACTGTGTCACACAAAAGACCTCACTCAAGTAATGTAAGTCTTAACGAGAAGTTAAATATCCATACTATAACTTTGGTCTTACAACAAAACAAAACAAATAAACACATAAAATAAATTCTAGATTAGATGGGCCTCAACCTAGCAATCTTTCTGAGCTTCTGGACCACAAGTAAGAGATCTGTTTAGGAATATTTTTCTTCCTCTTTAATTGTAACCTATGCTTCTCTGGTATAACCAATGCTCTAAAAGACACAGTTTGTAGCGTGTATACAGTTAAGAAATAACATATCATCAAAAGATTCACTTCCTATCCCAAATGGAACCCTTCCTATATTAACAACAAATGGAAAAAAAAATATGCAAACATCTAAGTGTTGAGTATGTGTTGTGTTCTTGGGTATATTAAAATCATCTATTCATGAAAGTCTTCTGACCCACATCTTTTAAAATAATTAATTAATTAATTAATTAATTTCATGACCAAGGAAGAGGTAGAGACATCCAAGAGGGACCTCAGCCTTCAGCAGCCCCAGATCATAGGAAAGCAGGTGTCCCGAATATTCAAGGAAATCTGTAGGCTTAAACCAAGAACCTGTCTATGGAATTGCCTTGCAGAGTATCATATTTTACCACTGTGCCACCATCAGGCCCCTGATACACGTATCTTTTTCTTTCTTTTAAAAGGTTTTTGCCATAGGGTACTTACCAGAGAGAGACAGCAAGAGGGAAAGTGAGAAATCACCCCTAGAAGGGGATGGCCAAGCTGCAGTCCCTTCTCTTCCACTGTCCCCTCAGGATTTTGAGCAACACTCAATTATATGTGCCCAGTGTTATTTTTAAGCCACCAGGTTCGGGACTTGAACAGTGGTAGGCCATTAAGAAGTCCAGTGCTTTAACCACTACGCCACCTGCTGGCCCCCACATATCTTTACATAATGCATGAGGAATCCAAATGTTACTACTCTAACATAAAATAATTCTTAGGGGAAATGTTCAATATTGACATTTTGCACATTTATATGCACAATTTCCTTTACTATTAGGGATAGTCACATATATCCCTAATATTGAGTCAACATGATAGCATTAAGGTATAAATTACTGTGAAATGATGCTGACTTTTAAGTGGGTCAAATGTTATCTCTTTTTTCCCTTAAATTAACTCTGCCTCTCTAATTACATTCTAAATATATTCTGTTATTTTGTGTTATCTTTTATAGTAAACTAGTTACCAGATTTACTAGCTGGATGGCCTGATTGGTGAATTTTGTGTTGTAATAATGCTAATTAAGGGCCAGCAGATGACGTGGTGGTTGGATCACTGGATTCCCACATGGCCAACCAAGGTGTAACCATGAACCTGGCAGCTTGTTTTTTTTTTCTCTCTGTCTCCCTCTGGTAAGCACATGTGTCCGAACCTCAATGAGATACCACCTAACCCCAGTCAGTACAGCCAAGATTAAAAACACAAAAACTGATAAGTGCTGGAGGAGATGTGGTTAAAGGGGAACACTCCTACACTGTTGGTGGGAAGGTAAATTGACCCAGCCACTGCGGAGAACAACATGGAGGTTCCTCAAAGACCTTCAAACAGAACTACCATATGAGTGAGCAATTCCACTCCTGGGTATCTACCCAAAGGACTGGAGAACACTCCGTCAGAAAAGCGCTTGCACATCTATATTCATTGCAGCCTCATTCATGATTGCTAAGATATGGAACCAACCCAAATGTCCACAAACAGATGAATGGATTGAAAAAGTGTGGCACATATATTCCATGCACTACTCAGCCATAAGAAACAATAAGGCCCTGGAATTTGATAGAAAGTGGATGAATATGGAAGATTAGTTGCTGAGTGAAGCAAGTCAGACTATGAAAGAAAGACATTGTATGTCTCCACTTAACATATACTGACTGTCCACACACTATGGTAGAGATGGAAAGTCTGGAGGACATAAAAGTAGTAAAAACTGTTATGGACACTAGAGACAAAGTGGAAAGAGTGTGGGACAGGAAGAACCTAGGAAAGAAAAGTTGAAGAAAAAACAGAGAGGTAAGACATTTGTGGGACACAGATATAGTTTATTATTTGTTGATGAGGACATGTATAGTATTCTCAATAGGGCTGGACGGAGAAGTATATCATACTGGGTAAAGTCTCTTTACAATCTGAACTGATGTATAGTGATTAAATCTATAAATAATTAATAGTAATAAAAGCACATGAGTCCTATAGCATATCTAAAAATAATAGTAAATAAAATTAAATAAGTAATTCTTTTAAAAATAGTAATCGCAAAAAGAACAATGCTAATTAAGTAATTAAAATGGATTTATTAAATAAGTGGATTTATTAAATATCTAGGAAGCAAAGAAGTTGTTCAAGACAGTGAAAAGTCTTGGGCTTTGGAATCAGAAAGATTTGGGTTCAACTCAAGCTCTATAAAATACGACTTATAGACTTCGGACAAAATATTTAGCCTTTGAGACATTTTTAAAACGAGAGTACCACCTCAGTTGGTGTGGCAGTTAAGGTGCTGGGCTCCCACATGGACAAGCATGGGTCGAATCTTGGACCTGGTGGCTTGAAAATCGCACTGTGCCCGTGTGCGTGTGTGCCAAAAATCTCAGGAGTAGAATGGAGGAGAGGGGACTGCAGCATGGCCACCTCCCTGGAGGGTGATTTCTCACTTTCCCTTTCACTATTTTTCTCTGCCTCTTTTCAGCAAGTGCATGTGCCCTATGGCAAAAACCTAAAGTAGTGAGGAGGTGTTTGATTAATGGTGTGCTGCTGAAAATGTGCTCAGTGCTATGCTATGAGTTATCTGAGACTGCTCACAATCTCTTGCTAATTTGTTGATTAATTCAATCAACATATGTGTCTATTATGTGATAATTTCAGAAGATGAAACAAATGACTAAGAGGATCAACAAATGGGATAGAGATGAAGGCACTGGATCCCACACGGCCAGCTGCGAGGTTCAACTCCCAGACCAGGAGGCTGCAAGATCACACTGGGCACTTGGGCGTGTGTGCCCAAAATTCCAGGAGGAGACAAAAAGAAGGGACTGTGGCATAGCCATTCTCCCTTGGGAGGTGATTTCTCACTTTCCCCCTCTCTTTGCCTCTTTCTGGCAAGTACGCATGCCCTATAACAAAAACAAAAATAAGCAAACAAACAAAAAATGACTAAGAAACATTCCCTAAGTTTGAGAAAACTTAGTCTACAGAGGAAATCTATAATTTCAAGTTACCCAACAACATACCATTTCAATATATTGAAAATAAATAACTTTAATACAATGTATTGAAAGTTATAACCAGAGGTATGGGGTAGTAATACTAGAAATGCTAACAGATAATAATATGGCTTGTCCTTTGTTAACAATCAATACGGTACAAACACTGACCCATCAGCCATATGGTTGATGCAGGGTCCTGGATACCCCTTGCTGTGCACCACTCCTTTAGTTGCTTGATCATGAAGCCATGGCAAACATAGATGAAAAGGCTTCAATGGATATTGAGGACGCAAGACGATTACAGACAGCCAAGAAGCATGATCAGATCTGTATTTCAAAAGGATCACTTTCATGGTTAAGTAAAGGGCAGAGGGAGGGGAGGTACAGTCAAGACTAGAGAGGGCAGAACCTACCACAGCGCAGGACATAAAATATCTCTAGGTATACTGGGCCGTCAGAAAAGTCATGACACATTTTTTGCATAGAAAAATATACCCAATAGATTGAAAATGTAAAGCAAAAATAACAGCCAAAGGACCCTTTCCTTTAAATCTTTGTTTTAAATTCTTATGGTACCAATAAAAAATAAAACCTGACCAATTCACAGTTAATTTAACAAAGATGCCTATGTCTAACATAATTTACTACAACAATATAAATGGATGACAAAGTCATATTAATTAGATACAGGGGTATCTCAGATCTTTTCTTTTTTCTTTTTAGGTTGCCATAGGGTGCATGCACTAATCAGAGATAGTAAGAGAAAGACAAAGCGAGAAATCACCTCCCCACTGGGGGGAGTAGCTGCAAATCCCTTCTACTCCATCTTCCTTTTGGGATTTTAGGGCATGCAAGCACACACACCTGGCTTGATTTTGAAGCTACCAGTCCAGGTCTTGAGCCATGATCACCCATGCAGGAGTCCAGTGCTTTAACCATCATGCTACCTGCTGCCCCCAGACCTAGGTCTCTAAATGTAAGCCAACACACACAGGAGTTTTGATTTGCATGTGATTTAGCTATTTCATTATTTATAGAACACATTTTTCTTAAATTTTATTAATCAGTATTATAGTATTTTGAAAGTAATTTATATCAATAAATAGTTGTAACTCACTTGAAGAAATATAATTCTTTGGGCCAGTATGTGGTATGGTTAGGGCAGTTGGATCCCACTTGGCTGACTGTATGCTGGAGTCCCAAACTCAGCAGTTTAAGAAACACACCGGGGCATGTGTTGGGTGCCCAAAATCCCGAAAGACAAGAGAGATGGAGGACTAGGGATTGTGGCGTAACCATGCTCCTTGAGGAGGGGGTGCTTTCTCACATCCCCTGTCAGTCTTGCTCTGTTCTTCAGTGAGCACATGTGCCCTTGACAAAATTTTTTTAATGGGCAAAAATTCAAAAACACACACAAACAACAAACTCTTGATATGTTATAAGCCTGACTTTAGTTTCTATGTAACTATAATCATTACTACCTAAATTAAAATCTAAGCTACTCTCGGAAATGACCAAAAAAGCCTACTATCTTTTCCATTAATAGTTATCATTGAGCAGTCATTCCCTTAATTACAGTAACTATTTTGAGAGTGTTTAAATCCCACAAATTTACATCCCAAAGTAAATCTCAGTATATGAAAAAATAAAGAAGCAATGAAACTATTGGGTCACCAGAAGTCATAATGTATTTTTCTATGTTTTTCTATGCAAAAATGTGTCATGACTTTTCCAACTACCCAATAAGATTGAAATAGGTAAACTGTGTCAGAAAGTTTAATACTTTAAACGAAATACAGATAAAAAGGAAAATGGTTTCAAACTCAATGGCCTATTAAATTCTCTCTGCATGCCCCAAATGTACCTTGGATACAACCTGCTGTAACATCTTTTCCCAAAACCACCAGCCCGCTTTCACTACTACTGATATTATTTAATTCACCCAATCGAAATCTAGCTACAAGGCATGGCGGCTTACAACTACACTCTCAGCTACACAAGAGGCTGAAGCGGGAGGATGCAGAGTTGGAGGCCAGCCTACACAACACAGTAAGAACCAAAAATTGAATAGGCTCGATGGCTCAGGAATTAAGGGCGCCAGATCTCACATAGCTCACTACGTGGTTCAAATTGTAATCTCTAAAGCTTAAAAACACATTGGAGGTAGGTGCATGTGTGCCCAAAGTCTTGACAGGGTAGAGAAATGGAGAAGGAATTGTGGCAAGATCATGTCCATTGAGGGGAGCTGCTTCTCTTTCCCTATCTTTCTATCACTCAATCTTTTTCTGGTGAACACACATGCCCTCTGGCAAAATAAGAAACAAAAAAATTTAAAAAAAAAAAATAGGAGTTGTCATTAAGTCTTCTCTTTATGTAACCTTCCACATCCAGCTGGCAAACTAATTTTTAAAAAATCTATCCTCTATTTCTGCTGCCTTGCTTCAGGCCCCCAAAATTTGTCTCTTGAACTGTTTCACCTCCTAAATATGTCCCTCCTCCACATCTGCACCTGTGTAGTCCCTCCAGCACAAAGCTGCCAAAAAGAGTTTTCTAAGATATAAAGTCAATTTATTTTATTCCTTCAACCAGGAAATACCACTGCTGACAAGAGAAAATTCGAGTTTATCCTGCAAAGCCCTAGTCCACCCAACCACCTATATTTCATGTAACAATCCTCACCCTACCTCTATTTGAGCCACACAGAACTACCTGAAGTACCCTGAAACTTGATAGTGGGGTTTCACAATATTGTATTTTTTACTGACAAATGACCAAGTTTGACAGGAGAGAAGAAGAGACCATCTCAAGCAAACATCTATACACTTTTGATGGTTTAGGTCTATCATCACCCTTCTTTTGTGACTCTTCTTCCTCAAGTAAAATCAAGTAGAACAAGCCACTCTTGCATTTGCAGACCAGACTCTCCTGTGCAGTGTTCTTTCACAGCCCCTCTAATGGTGTTGCACCCACCCATTTATATAATTCTCTCACCTCATTAGACTGAGAACTTCCTGAAGGTCAGGAGCTGTAACACTCATCTGCTCTGCACTTGGTACTTCCCCTGGCACATAATGGATGTTTCATAAATTTTTTGTGGTTAAATAAGCAGATATTAAGATTACCACTTGCTACTCACCAAACTGAAACTGTTCATTGTCCATGAGGCGAATAGATGCAGGAGCACATCTCTATTTAAAAAAGAAAAAAAAGTGATAGAAATTTAATGCAGTAAGAATCAAGACAAGTAAAATAAAACCTGAAAGAATTTACCAGCACCAGACCAGAGCTCCAAGAAGTTCTCAAGGGTGTGCTATATCAGGAAAATTAAATACAGACACATGGAAAGAAGAGTTCAAAAACTAAGAAAGCGGCCAGCTTAATCATAGGGACAAGTCTGGAGTTGAATATTATATCCCAGAATTTAATAGGAAAAATGAAACCAGAACAGAAGATAAAGTACATGAGACTGATAGGTTCATGCACCTACCATTTGAACATAATCCTAACTTGTTTCCTGGCTTTAAGAAAAGTTCCTTAGCATTTCTATAATTTAAGTTAAAACTGGTTTTCTTAATAGTACCATATGAACTTACCATTGAAAGTAGTTAGATTATTTAAGAAATCGTGTGATCAATACAGTGTGGGTGGAAAAGGAATAGAAGACAATTGTAGACACCAGAGACAGTAGGAGAAGAGGGTGGGAAAGGACAGAGGGTCAGAAAGAGGGGTAAAAAATTCTAGGAAGTATAAATGGAAAATTTTGAATAATAATATGTATGATTAAGTCACTATGCAGTATATTCTGGATGGGAAATCATATTTTGTATGCTGTGATGATGCTTAGGGTAAGAATGTAAATTAAGTTACAAAAAAAAAGAAAAGTTTCAGGAAAAAAAAATCCATTCGATGACCGCAGTTAAGATATATAGCCCCAGCTAGGTGCTACTTTATAGGATGCCTAAAGTTAGACTTGTGTTCATGGAAATGTATATATCACCTGTGTTTGCTATGAAAATATTTAATTAAGATCTTTAGTAATTCAACAAAAAATGGGGGGAAAACAGTATAGAAAGTAAACATAGATACCAGAGACAGTGTGGGAAGAGAGTGGGAGATGGCTGAGAGTAAGAGATAGGGATCCAAGGTTGGGGGGGGGGGAGCAAAACATACAGGAAATAAGAAATGGAAAATTATTTGTTGACAATAACATGTATGTTGATGTGCTTGATTGAGATAATATACAGTGTACTCTGGATGAAAAATCTCATTTTTTACGCTGTAATGATGTACAGTGAATGGACGTAAACAAATAAATTTAAATAAAAAAAAAAGAATCAAGACAAGTAGAATATGAATACTATCTTTCTGTAATTAAGAGATCAAGAACTTAATTCCTAAGGTTATATAGAAAAAAAGAATCAGGATCTATAGAGGAAAAAAAATCTTAACTTTTTAATACAATTTTATGAAGAGAAATAAGACATCAGTGGCTTCTATAAAATATTTGGAGAGGATGAATCCACATATATAATACATAAAGAAACACATATACATCTAGATAAATTAACAGATCTTTAATTTATCAGCAACAACATTTGCTTACTGTATAACAAAGGCCAATGGGAAATAGCCTAAAGAAATACCAGCCCTCAAAGTGGATTATTTTAGAACAAGTACAATAGAAATTTTTAAGATTATGGGCCAGCCATGGAGTTCAAAGTTAAAAAAAAAAAAAAAAAAACCCAAAAAATAGACTCTTCATGGCCAATCACAGTTTAAATCCCATTCCCTGCAGCTTGATAAACATGCTGGACACATGTGTATGCATGCCCCAAATACTAAGAAGATAGAGAAATGGAGGGAAAATGATTGTGTGTGACTGTGCCTCATCAAAGTCACTTTCTCTTCCTTGCTCTCTTTGGCACATGTGCCCTTTGACAGATGAAGAAGAAGAAGGAAGAAGAAGAAGGAAGAAGGAAGAAGAAGAAGGAAGAAGGAAGAAGAAAGAAGAAGGAAGAAGAAGGAAGAAGAAGGAAGAAGAAAAGAAAATTTTAAGACCAAAATCAGTGCTTCAAACATTATGCTTTTTATAAATATCAGGTTCTTGCACCCTTTTAAAATGAGGAAGATGGTGGTGAAAATTTTCACATGAAGTACTTTTGAAAAATTTGTAATGTCTTTATAGATAACTCTAAGAATTGTTCTTCTTTTATCTCTTTCCATAGGCCATTTTAAGCACAGAAGTTATCCAGATAATGTCCAAATTTCTAAGGTCTTTCAAGACTACTTATAAGACAGCAAAGAAACTGAAATACAAGATTATGTATCTAATACATCTAAAACTGTACTAGATTCATCTTTACTTGGAACATGCTAAAACTTGCAAGGAAAACAGACATTCACATTAATTTTATAGTAATGAAACAATATAATGCAAAGACTGCCATAGTTCAAGTTAGGTACAATTTCTCTATAGAATTAAAGTGAGTGAGGTGTAACCCAGAAGGGATTTTTATTTTCTATACAATAAACCACTTTTAATATGGCTGAACTTGAATCAAGAAGTTGCTTAAAGATCACAAAATCTTGACAAATGCCATAAACTTCTTGAACATTTATCTTCTGAGTAATAACATTTATCAATAAAATTTGTATAAACACAAATTTCTGAGACTCAATCAATGAAATTTCACATACACCTTAATAGTGCATTATATCATTTTTACTGCTATTTGCTTTTAATTGAACAAGATATTTAATTTTTATAAAATTGTGGTATCTGTTTTATTACACTCCCAAAAATGGCTACATTCTTATTCTGAAAACTATGAGGAGGTCTTCATTTTTCATGAACTTTTGAAGTTATAAAAAATGATACATGGTTAATTTTCTGTACCAAAATGAAATACATAATTCCATTTTTGTTTTCAGAAACTTTCTGATATGTCTCATATAATTTATTTATCTACTTTTGCTATCAAAAATGAGATAATTCAATCTATACTAAAAAAACCCAAGTCACTGACAAGACTAAAGAAGTATCAGGTACTTTTATTTATATGTCATAATATAAACCTATCATCTTATATTTTAAAGAATTCACGGCTTCCAAGCATCATTATTTACTATAAGAAACAATGCTATTAAGGTAGCAGAACTGGTATTATTCCTATTTTAAAGGTGCAGATACAAGAATCAGAGAAGATAAAAGATCTGCCCAAGGTCAGATGACTATTAAATAGTACAGAAAGAGATAAGATCAAGATATCTTCACTGCTGGAAAAGCAGCATCATATATCACTCACTAACAAGATATCCTCCTAAGAACAGCAGTGTTAGGTAATTTCATTGTCGTGCAAACATCACAGAGTAAACCTAGATGGTATAGCCTACTACCCACCTAGGCCATAGGGTATAAAGTATACATTCCTTATAAGACCACCATCACAAATGCAATCTGTCACTGACCAGAATGTTACGTGGTGTATTCTTATACCATATAGCTTCTAAAAAAAAATCACTCAAAATACACACATGCACACATACACACAGTTTTAAGGTCATATAGGAAAGAAAACAATAAAAACATAACAGGTAAAAAAAAAAAAATTAAAAAACAACCTGAGTAATTTCAAATCTTGATATAAAGATACCTTTGTAGTTTAGTTAATCATCTTTCAAACATTACTATCTTCAAAATACTAAAGGAAAATCAATTTCCCTAACATTTACAAATTTAGAATATTTTAAATTAAATGGGTACTCTGACTTATAATAAAACAAAAGAATTCTGATTAGACCAATTTTCCTTTCTTCATAAAATAGATAGAATATCTATGTAACACACACATTTAATGTTTGGCTTGGGGCCGGCAGGTGGTTAAGGGTGCTGAACTCCCCCATGACCAACCATGGTTCGAGTCCTGGACCTGGCAGCTTGCTTTCTCACTTTTTCTCTCTCTTTTTCTTTCTCACTCTCTGTCCCTCTCTGGTCAATTAAAATAAATAAATTAAATTAATTAAATTAAATAATTCTTTTAAAAAATATGTTTACCTCAAGCACTTCACTATAAAAAACAATGAAGCAAAGAGTTACCAAGTGCTGAATATATGAGGTGGATAAGAGGTGGTCATTGTACTAGTCTTTTGAATTTTCTGTGTGCTTAAAAATTTCAAATTAAAAAGTTGAAAAATAGGTAAGAAAGCATCAGGGCATTTTGTTATATCATCTAGCAACACATATTTATATTGCCAGTGCATTTAACTTGACAGGTGAGTCACACAAACTGGCCAGCCACTATTCCCATTTATTGAGGAGTCTGGCTAGTACTATCCACAAAGAACTACTAAGAAGCAAGGGTGTGCTTTGTAATCTAGATGAAATCAAATTAGTTTTCAACACTTTCTTGAAATTATCAAGATCAAACCAACAGCTTTAACATCTCATGCTGCAATAGTGCCAGTTCAGTAAATAGGAATTTTTAGTGACATCATAAGTAAAGCACTCAAAAAAAAAAAAAAAAAAAAAAACAAAAAAAACAAACAAACAAAAAAAAACATCACATATTGATAAGACTGGCTCATGATCCCCCAGCCGTTAATAACTTATAAATCACGCTAACTATATGGAGCATAAAAAGCTTTGAAATAACTAAGTGACTACTAGAATGAACTAGAAGTTGTATAATCAAAACATCAAAATAACATTATTATTTAAAAACAACAATATTTCAACAGAGTTACTATACCTATATTTAAGATTAGGTTATGCTTTAATTACTTTAAAACTCACTTGGCAGATTTAAAAAACCCTCACAAGGTTATCTTTAAAAGTGAGAGGCAGCACAATTCTGAACATGTGAACTCTAAATTTACTGTAATACTATTCAACTACGCTGGGCTGCGAGTGTTCCTAGATGAATAAAGAGGGACAAGGGTTCTTGAGTTAAAGTGACCTCTGCTGGTTCGTGATCAGAACTAACCTGAGAGGGAATGTTTTTACCAGTTCTAAAGATAGGCTTATAAGGAATTCAGGGAATTTAAGAACATTCAAACAATAACTGCTACTCAAACTGGAGTTAATGAAATAACTGATTTCTTTCCTGCTATAATAAATGTGCCCTTACTAGAATCTCTTATGCCACTGACTTGTATAAACAGCAAATAGTCTGAAAAGGTGTGAGGAATTTATGGACTAACAAAGAAATATCAATATCTTTGTCCTACTTTAACAATGAAGCTATAAATAGCACATGGTCCTCAAAACTGGGTATAAGAATGACTAAGTCAAATTACTGGCAAATTCTGCCCTTGGATGCTATAATCAGAAAATTTAACATATAACCTAAAAATAAAAAAACAAAAAAATTACTCTGATTAATCTTATTTACTTAGTAGTATTTTCTGCACTAACTTAAAATGTAATAGATTTCTCAATCCAGCTATTTTATTTTTTAAAATCCTTTTAAGAAACACATCAAAAGATTTCAGAAAAATCCGTTTTTCTGGAAGTCATCTCTTATCTGTCACAGAGAAAACCAAAATTGACTAGTTACTAGCAAAAGAAATTCAGTATTAACATATATTTCAAATGTATGCAGGATTTCTACTATTTTAATTTAAGAATAAACACTGAATGGTAACCTTGTATCTCTTGTACTATAGCTAAGGAATGAATCATCTGTGAATTGAAAAGGCTTTTTTATTTTTTTAAGGTATAAGTCAAACTTTCTATGAAGACTCTAGAATGGCCCAAATTCCTGAGCCTAAGGCCATATTATAGACAGTCTACTAATTTCATACTGTAACAGAAACAAATGCTTCAATACAAAATCTCATGTGCAAAGCAATACAAAAATTTAAACACTGAGAATGTATCATGATATGCTTAATGATTACTAGATATCCTTAATGATTACTAGAAAATAGAAATCATACCTATTGATCTTGCATACTATCCATTGCACGATGTTGGCTATAAAGTTAAGAGGACAGTACCCTACATAAGGTACACAATACATTTTATTAATAAAAATGTTCAAAAGGCCAAAAGAAATGCAACAAATGCAAGTTCCTAGATATAAAACTTAAAATATGCACAGATTTTTTTCCTTTAACTAAAAAGTCATGGTTGGTAACACAGATGAAATCATACATTTAAGGCCACTGGTATTACTGGCTGGTCATAATGGAAATTACATATGAAATTACAGCAAGAAGAAGTCTGTGTTGTAAATAGGAACCTTATTTTTTAACAAGACAATTATCTCTTAGTTATAAAGAATGAGATAATATGTACTGTAGAGTGGGTATTTCTCTCCACCTACATTAAGGTAAGGGCCAAAAGTTAATGCCAAACAGTCTCCTAATTATAATTATACATTTATTCAGTTTAGGAAAGGTAAAATAATTTGTTCTGAGTAGCTGGTGGTAGAGAGAATGTCTTATAACTCTTCTTGTTTTACTGGATCACACAGTAAATAAAGTAACCAGTTAATCAAACATTTGACTAGGGTTTTTTTCCTGCTGCAGAGAAAGAAGTCTCTCTCTCTCTCTCTCTCTCTCTCTCTCTCTCACACACACACACACACACACACACACGCACACAATTTAAAATGACAATGCCATTTTCTACATGTAACAAATATTACCGCTGAACCTAAAAAAGTTTTAAATGTTTTATAAGTGCTAAACTTAATTCCTTTCAACATATTTAAACCACTGCAGAATAACATTTTTTAAAAAAATACATGCTCTTTTTCCCAAATTATGATCCAAACTCACTAGAAATAAAACACCCTATTAATTAAAAGTGTTTGAAAGTGATGGAAGGTAGGAAAAAACACCCCTTGTCAAAATGCACTGAGAAAAAAGCTGTCTTTTACATTTATAATTCTAAAACCCTCGTTCTGATGCTGAGAAAAACAATGTGCAGAGGAATGATTACTAATCCATCCCAAACATAGAGTCAGTTGTTCCTCTTATGGGAAAAACACTCCTCTCTCAATATCATTGGGCATAACTCCTAAGTTTTTATTGAAAACAAAACTCTTAAAATTTCTTCAAGTTTGAAGTCTCAACACTCAGTTTTCCATTCAAACCTTGGAAAGACATCATTGACATTTTCAAACAAACAATAAAAGAAAATAATAAACATTATATTGAACACTAATATCTGATTAAAGAAAACAGTATATTCCCCCTCGAGAGGCTACAGTAGGAAATCTATTTTTTGAGAAAGTCTTAAAAATCACTTACCCATCTATTGAGTAAAGTTGGAGATTATACTGGACTGCCACTTATGAGAAAGAATCACATTAATCTTCCACTAAATCTTCCTTTCTAGTGCCTTACAAAGAAGTGTATTCAGAGAGGACAATTCCTCACATGGACAAAATCAGATGAGTGACAGAGAAACCTTCTGATGACAGTAAGAGGTTGTTTAATTTCTTTCCTTCAGTAAGAACAGTAATGAAAATATACACAGAACCCACTTTGCAATTGGTGGACAATCACACATGCTCCTTCCCAAAAGAAATTCATCCAAAATAGTTGCCATTTCAAAAGCAACTTGAGTCTGAAAATATTGCAAAAAATGGAAGTCTATAAAATGACAGTGAAGAATTACAGGCAGCCAACTCATTATTCAATCAAGAATTTGGCACAATCGTAAACCATGTACCATCTATTTTAATGGATCTTAATTCTCCTGCTATCAGTTGAAATTCCAGATCCCAAACTAAACAATGACCAGTGCCAAAACCTGAGAATTTCCTCTTTTTTTCTGCCTAAGAATACCGTAAAAACAAAGGGGGCAGAAATACCGTACTACTCCTGACAAGAGATCTGCATTCTGTAAACTAAAATTCAAATAGCCCAAAATAAAATCTTTGATCTATTTCCAGGTAAGGTAAACACTAATGCCTCTCTATGTGTGTACTACAATAGAACTGAAATATGAAGGTTCTCAAAACATTGTAGCAACTGTTCTTAGCAATTATTTTATTCTTAAGAGTATTTCCTGGGAATAAAATATTACTGGAATTTTTCATCAGTTTCAAGTAAGGCAAACTTTCTAATTCACAGTATTCATGCTTGTAACAATTATATATTACTAAGAATACAGAACCAAGTTGCTAAAATGATAGACCAGAAAGGAGCTTTTTGGATTTTTTTAGACTTGTTCTTTAACCACACGGTAGTACTTTCTATCAATCATTACCTTTATTCCAAGACATATAACCAAGATAGTCTGGTGTACATTTAGATTATGGCTTTTGGGTAAATATCCTAAGAAATTTTGAAAATGAATAAAAAGGCAAGTTTTACTTATTTATGTAAAAATTACAGAAATCTCTATTCCCTGTTTCTCAATAGCATGGGTAGCTTATCTCTATCACTTTCTATCAGGGCATATGAAGTTATTATTTTTTTTATTTTTTTATTTTTTTGGAGAGGTTTTTTTATTGCCATAGGGCGCATGTGCTCGCCAGACAGATGGAGAAAGACAGTGAGAGAGAAAGCGAGAAATCACCCCTAGGGGGAATGGCTACGCCACAATCCCTTCTCCTCCATTCTCCTCTTAGGATCTTGGACACGCATGCACATGTGTCTGGCATGAGTTTAAGCCACCGGGTCTGAGACTCGAACCGCAGTCAACTACACAGGAGTTCAGCGACATAGCCATTACGCTAACTGCTGGTCCCAAATTATTTTATATTTTTAAGAGAGATTTTTTTCCATAGGGTATGTACACTCACCAGAGACAGAGAGAGATAGAGAGAAAGCAAGAAATCACCCCCCAGGGAAGATGGCCACGCTGCAATCAATCTCTTTTCCTCTATTCTCCTCTTGGGATTTTAGGCACGCATGCACACACACACACACACACACACACACCCGGCATGAGTTTTAAGTCACCAGGTCTGGGACTCAAACAGTGGTCAACTATGTGAGAGTCCAGCGATGTAACCATTACGCCATCTGCTGGTCCCTAGGGCATATGAAGTTTAAAAAAATACTGCATCAATTTTTCATCATTAGGGTATACCAACTATTTATGTTTAAATTATCATTTTCTAATGAAGATATAAATGTAGTACTTTGGAGCCAGCCCTAGAATGCATTGGTAAAGCACTATGCAAAGGGAACCAGATATCACATGGCCAACCACAGTTCAAATCCCAGCCCTGGAAGCTTGAGAAGCAAGCATGCCTAGGATCCTGATGGGAGTGAGAAATGAAAGAAAAATGACTGTACTGTGACCAGATCCCTTTTCAAGGTACTTTCTCTCTATATATATGTATCTCCCTCTCTCTCTCTTTCAGGTACATGCACTCTATGCACTCTGACATAAAAAAGTTGTATTGTGATACATTTATATGTTATTTCTCATTAATGAAATCTAAGATTTACAAGTGAGTATTTGCAATGTGCCAAAGTAAATGGAGCACTCAGGAAAGCATAAAATATGTACACCCCTTACTCCAAAAATTTTAACTGAGCCATAAGAAAAGCAAAGTGACTCCATATTGTACTTAGTTTTGTAAGCCCATCTTAATAGTCACTGTTAGGAAAAATCAATCTTTACTTCTGTCTTTCTGTTCCCTCACAATAAATCTTCCAGAGCCTAACCTTTTACCTCCCTCACAATGGGTCTAGCCTAATGCTTAACTAATGAAAGTTAATACCCTTGCTGAATCTTTGCAAATACTGGGCTACGGAGATAGCCAAGAGGAAGATGGTACCAGTTCCCGCACATTTGAATGCTTGAGAAGACTTCATCAGTTTAATCACTGCAAAGCAACACTGGAGACCCTCACGGTTTCCCTTTATTTTTTCTTTTGAAAACCCTTGTGATGACCTGTTACTGGGAGATGGCCTTGGGACACTCAGCTTCCTGAATAAAGAAACCTTTCCCTCCACCAACATTTGTCTCACAAGTATTGGCTTTTGAGCAAAGAGCAGGTGAACTTGGGTTTGGTATGGGGGTTCTGGTTACAAAAGCATGCAATAGCACTTCTTAGTAGTTTACTAACTGTTCTGCAGTGAAGAGATATAATGAAGGGCCAGAGTTAGCCAACGAAGACTGAACACGACCTCAGTAAGATCTCTGGTTGGGAGTAAATATAAACCAGAACTGTTTTTGGAACTTCGATAATTTAAAAAAAAAAAATCGAATTTGACATTCCTGATTATTTTCCATAAAAATGAAGGTAATAATGATTAATTAAAAATATATCATTCGGGGACCAGCAGATGGTGTAATGGTTATGTCTCTGGACCCCCATGTAGTTGACTTCAGTTCGAGTTCTGGACCCAGTGGCTTAAAACTCACGCCAGGCATGTGCATGTGCATGCCCAAAATCCCAAGAGGAGAATGGAGGAGAAGGAATTGTGGCATGGCCATCCCCCCTTGGGGGTTAGGTAATTTCTCACTTTCTGTCTTTCTGTCTCTCTGACAAGTGCATGCACCCTACAGCAAAAATCTCTCTTAAAAAAAGAAAGAAGGAAGGAAAGGAAAGAAGAAAGCAAGCAAGCAAGCTGCCTGGTCCGGGACTCAAACCACAGTTAAAGGCCTTGTGGGGAGTCCAGTGCCTTAATCACCATGCTACCTTGCTGGCCTCACATAATTTCTTCATAGCACGCGTTTTTACATGAACTTTCTAAAGATCCCCCACCTCATTTTTTTAACAGAAGAGAAAATGGAAATCAATTTTAGCTTGTAGTTAAACACATTATGTTATATACATTATACTGTATTACCTATTAAACTATAGCTTAGATATAGATATTATAAAACAAGACGAAGTCTAGTAGCAGCACATTCTATGAACTAATGATGTTTAATTACCTAAATTTAATTCCTAAACATTAGGTCACTGATATTCATCCATTACTTCTAATTTCAATAAGTGTCTTTATTTAAGATGATTATCACTTCAATTAATCAGAAATATTGTATCTAAAAATTACTTGAGAAACAGATAGTCAATAAAATACAGTCATTCAAAGTCATCACCCCAAATATATACACATCTTACCTTAGATTACAGCCCTCATTAAAACAAGAAATAAGTGTGAAAGAAAATCCACTGCACTCAAGGGGATGATTTTACAACACTACCTTTCATATAGAACTGGGTAAAAAGCACAAATATAACACAACTAAATATTAAGACTGTAACATCACAATTACACAGAATTTTTAAAATATAAAAATATACATATATCTTTTTTTTTTTTTTTACCTGTTTTGCAATTTCTCTTAAACAGGCTACTCCTTGTTCAAAATTAGGGAAAGCTACGGAGCCATACTTTTGGTACTCAGGGATTGGTCTGATTTTTATTGTAGCTTCTGTTATTACACCAAGAGTTCCTGAAAAAGAAGGGGGAATAATCCAATATATCACATAATAATTTTAATTCATATTTAAATCTATTTATTCTATTAAGTCATTCTATTATTCATATTTAAATCTATTTATTCTATTTGGTGAATAAAGGCCATTCAAGTTTTTTTAGGAAAGCAATCGAATTTTATAATTTTTAAAAAAGGCTTTTAAAATATGTTTTTCTTAGTTATATAAATATTTTAAGCATTTTTAAGTAACCTTTCTTAAGGCATGCTACTTTTAAATGGTTTTTTAAATATTGCAGTTTATTTTTTAAAACTTGAAAAATAGGTTTTTATAACTTATATTCAGATAGAAGAATATTTTTATATTTGTGCCTATTTTTACAGTGAAAAAAAAATTTATTCAGACAGAAAGAACCTAACCTTCTGTAAGAACTTAGGATGACAGAAGAAACTTGAGGAAATATTACCTTGCTTTTTTCCCTAAGACCTAATATAAAGAAAAGACAAAGGCATTATAGAGATGCCCTTGCAAAGAAACAATGACAACAATAAAACATATTAAGAGACAAAATAGTTATCATAAATATCTAGCACAACAGACACACCACGGACACAAATATTCTATTCTTTACCACCAGAGGAAACAGTACAAGGGATTTAAAAAAAAAAAAAAAAAAGTTACATAGAATCACATATCCTAAATATCTATGCTAAAATATGTAAAGGGACATGGTTAAAAGCAATTATATTGGGGCCAGTTGATGGTGTGGTAAAGGCAGCTGGATTTCACATGGTTGAATGTGCAGTTCAAGTTCCAAACCTGGCAGTTTGAAAAACAGGCTGGGCCCATGTGTGTACATGCTCAAAATCCCAAAAGGAGGGAGAAATGGAGAAGGGACTGCAGCATGACCATTCCCCATAGGGAGTGCTTTCTTCACCTTCTCTCTTCAGGAAGCCTACATACCATCTGAGAAATTATTGTTTATAAAATTATATTTACAAAGTCAATCTTTTCAAGTAAGTAGTTTCTGATGTATGAGTGGTATAAAGGAACACCACACTTAGTAAATTTTCTAAGAATCCTTTTTTAAGTAAACAGAGAAACCTTTAAAACTGTAGAACTTAATTACAACACTAGAAACAAAAAGTATCACAGAAGTCAAAGTGTCAGTAAATTTATAACATACCTGAAACAACTTGTCAATATTTAATATAAGATTAAAAACTACTGTGAGCCCATAAAAAGTAAAATACATTATATTAGACTACAATATATTTCACTCACACACACATACACACACATACACACAAACACGATTTCCTACTGAGATTATAATATATGATCTTTATGACTTATATGATAACAAAAGCTCTGGAAGCTTGGGCTGATTATTATTTTAATATAAAATAGCTAGGACTCTCACAGTATAGAATTTTATGACTGATTCACTTATAGTATTTTCAAGGTACATCCATGTTGTGGCATATATTTACATCTCATTCCTTTTTAATTGCCAAACATGACTCCATTATATGCAATAACTCATTTTGTTTACTCATTCTTCACTTGATGGAATTTTGGATTCCATTTTTTGGCTATCGTGGATAATGCTGACGTGAACTTTTCATATGGACATAGGTTTTCCTTTCTCTTAGATATATACCTAAGGAATTTAATTTCAGAAAAATCTGATCTTATTTCACATAACAGCTGGTCCTAAGCTATCTTTTTCCAAAGGAGTTCCAGGAGAGTACAGTTGAGAGGTGGGGGGTGACTTCTTGCTCCTAGACCCACTAGATGAGACAGAGGCTCCGCCTTGACTTGGCACAACTGATAATACTGGGGTCCCAATTACCCTTGCCCTGTCTTGTTAAACGGCTAGTTTCTTGTAGAGAAGCACACCTAACTCCCCAGCACTCAGCAGGACTATCACTCAAGAGAGGAGCATGCCTTTGTCCCTATCCCCACCTCCAGAGACAAGGTTCAGGACTGCCAGTAAGGAGAAATAGGCCTTAAGACAGATACCTCCTAATCTCTTTCTAAAGAAAATGAGTCTGTTTGCAATAGATCATAGCTAAGTTAAGTGTACAGATGCTATTAAAACAGGCTGGCTCATAGCCTAGGAGTAAGGGGAACCAGATCCCACATGGCCAACCATGGTTCAAATCCTGGCCCTGCAGGTGGCATAGTATTTAAGGTGCTGGACTCCCATGTGGCCAGCCACGGTTCGAGTCCTGGACTGGTGGCTTGAAACTCAGACTAGGTGTGTGTGTGTACATGTACAAAATCCCGAGAGAAGAATGGAGAAGGAACTGCAGTGCGGCCATCCCCTGGTGAGGGTTCATTTCTTGCTTTCTGTCTCTCTCTCTGGAAAGCACATGCACTCTATAGCAAAAATCTCTCAAATGAAAGAAAGAAAAAGAAACATGGTGGGTGCATGTTATACATGTTCCAAATCTCAACAGGATGGAGAAAGGTAACAAAGAGAACTGCACTGTGACCACCCCTCAATGGAGGGTGCTTTCTCCCACCTTCTCGCTTTCTGTTTCTCACTGGTGAGAGCGCACACCCTCGAGCATAAAAAAAAAAATTAAAAAAATAAAAAGGCAGTGAAGGATATGGTAAAAAGGCAGTTGGGAGGCCATGGATACATTTGCTGGAGATACAGGATAAAGTTCAGGTTGGCAGGGACCAGCAGTTAGCGTAATGGCTATGTCGCTGGACTCCCACGTAGTCAACTGCAGTTCGAGTCCCAGACCTGGTGGCTTAAACTCACGCTGGGTGCGTGTGCGTGCGTGCCCAAGATCCTGAGAGGAGAATGGAGGAGAAGGGATTGCGGCGTGACCATCCCCCCTGGGGGGTGATTTCTCACTTTCTGTCTCTCTCTCTTTGCCTGTCTGGTGAGTGCACGCGCCCTATAGCAAAAAAAAAAAAAAGAAAAAAATAACCTATCCAGAAAAAGAAAAAAAAAAGTTCAGGTTGGCAGGTTTGCTGGGAAAGAGACAGGGAGAAGAATCCATCACCCCTAGACACAGAAAAAAAAATCTAAAAGATGTCTGAGAAGACTGCATGTGGTTGTTTTAATCAGTAATTTATGCCTCATAGCATTATTGGAAAAAAGTGCACAGTCAGCATTAATCAGTGCCCCCTTAACAGCTATGTGTGGTCTGTTATAAAGGGACTGGGCATACATATCTAAAGGTGAAACCCAGGAAGGAATGACATCAGAAATTTTAAAAAAGGGTAGGTGAGAAGAAAAAGGCCTCACTAAAATAATATGGTGAATATTTAAACAAACAAGTAAATAACAATACGGGATCTGTACTGGAAGACAATACTATACAAAGATGCTAGAGTATGTATATTATGTAAAATATTTCTAGGCTAGCAAGTGGCATGGTGGTGAAGGTGTTGGATCCTATATGGCTGACCCTGTGGTTCGAATCTCAGACCAGGTGGCTTGAAAACACTCAAGGCGCATGTATATGCATGTCCAAAATCCTGAGAAGAGAATGGAGAAAAAGAGATTGCAGTGTGGTTATATCCCCTGGCAGGGTGATTTCTTACTTTCCCTCTCTCTCTGTCTCTGCCTCTCTCTGGCGAGGGTACCAGCCCTAAAGCATAAATCTAAAAATAAATAAATATCCACTTTCCAACAAACAATTCTGACATATATGAAAAACAAACAAACAAACAAAACAACTGGATAGTATAACCTATACATGGGGAGTGGCAGTGGCCAAACTGCCTCTAACAGCAACTAGATGTCATGTTTACCAAAGACTTCAAAACTGTCATCAGAAGTGTGTTCAAAAGACTAATATAGATCATGATTTTAAAAGTAAAGGAAGGTAGCATGCCAATGTCATATCATTAAATATTATCAATAGAGAGAAATTAAGCCCAGTCATGGCAGAGCACTAGATGACGCTGCTACTCAGCAGGCTGAGACCTTATTGGAGGTCTGTGTTCAATTTCTGACCATTCTAAAAAAGTGAGGCTTAGGGACATATGTCCATAGTCCCTGCTACTTCAGAGGCTTAGGTAGGAAGATTGTGAGTTCACAACTAGCATGGGCAACAAAGCAAGATTCTGTCTAAAAAAGCTGAGTGAAATGGGCTCACAAGTGTAATCCCAGCTACTTTGAGGGCTGGAGCAGGAGAATGATGACATGACAAGATCCTGTCTTTAGCAACAAGAAGCAAAAAGGGAGCTGAAGGTGGCTCAGCAGTAAAGCATCATTAATTATCAAGAAAATGCAAATCAAAACCACAATAAGATCCCACTTCATCCCCATTAGAATGGCTATTATTTGGGGGGTGGGGGTGGGGGGCAATGAGTGGCATAGTGGTTAAGGCACTGGATTCCTAAGAGATCGATTACAGTTTAAGTCCCAAACCTGGTTCCTTGAAACTCACAAGGAGCGCGTGTCTGTATGTGCCCAAAAATCTGAGAGGAGAATGGAGGAGAAGAGATTGTGGCATGGCCATCCCAGCTGGGGGCTGGGGTAGTGGTGATTTCTTGCTTTCTGTCTCTCTCTTTCTCTGGAGAGCACACGCATCCTACAGCAAAAATCTCTCTCTCTCAAAAAAGGAAGCTATTATTTTTTAAAGACATATTTAATTTATTGTTGTTGTTGTTGTTTGATCAGAGAGAGAGAGGGAAAGTGAGAAAGCAGGCTGCCAGGTCTGAAACTTGAACCACAGTCAGTCACGTGGGAGTCCAGTGCCTTAACCACCACACCAACATATGTTGGTAAGGATGTGGAGAAATTTAAATCCTTATAAACTACTTATAAGGAAGTAAAATAGTGCAGCCATGCTGGGAAACAGTGTGGCTATTCAAATAGTGACACACAGGATTATCACATGATCTAGCAATTCTACTATGTACATAAAGACTCAGGGAAAACACCTATTATGAAAAAATTATGCATGGATTTCAAAAATGTTTACACCAAAATAAACTTGCACTTTAGTTCCTTTTTTCCATAAACTTATCAAAGTCCCTTTATTTAACTTAAAACATGTCCGTACAAAAACTTACACGTGAATGTTAACAGCAGCATAATTCATAATAGTCAAAAGGTAGAAACAATCCAAATGTCCATCAACTGGTAAAAAGATAAACAAAATGTAGTATCATCCATGCAATGGAATATTATTGTCATAAAAAAGTACCTTCTGGCTATGTGTATAAAGTACATATGAGACATAAATTCCATGTTTAGACTTGGGTCCCATCCCCAAAATACCTCATTGTGTATATGTGAACATTTGAAAATCTAAAATTTTTTGACATATGAAATTCTTCTGGCCCAAGGCATTTCAAATAAAGGATATTCAACCTGTATTATACACCTGTATTATATGACTCCACTTATGTCTTATGTAAAGAAAAGGCAAATCTAGGGACCAGCAGTTGGGGTAATGGCTATGTCACTGGACTCCCATGTAGTTTGAGTCCCGGACCCAGAGGCTTAAACTCACGCCAGGAGTGTGTGCATGTATGCCCAAAATTCCGAGAATGGAGAAGGGACTGCAGCTTGGCCATCCCCCCTGGGAGGTGATTTCTCACCTTCTGTCTCTCCATCTCTTTGTGGAGAGCGCACGTGCCCTGAAGCAAAAACCTCTCCCCAGCCCACCAAAAAAAAAAAAGAAAGAAAGAAAGAAAAGGCAAATCTACAGAGACAGAAAGATTAGTGGCTACTTAAAGCTTGGAAAAGGAGGAAAATGGTAGGTGGCGATAACTAACAAAGTTTCTTTTGGGGATGAACATTTAAACTTTGGCCAAAAAATAAAGGCAAAAGGGTGAGAGGTGAAATTAAGGTTGAGTAGTAGTTGTACTTGGGATCAGAAGTGTTTAAGATTTCAAAATTTTGTAGATTTTAGAATACTTCCACATATATAAGACATACCTTGGATATGGGGCCCAAGTCCAAACTACAAAACTCATTTATGTTTCATGTACACTTATACACACAGCCTAAAGGTAACTTTACACAATACTTCTCTATCACAGTGGTTTTCACTGTGACCCATCACATGAGGTCAGGTGAAACTTTCTGTTTGGGGCATCATATCTACTCATAAGTAGTTTTAAATTTCGGACCATTTCAGATATTGGATATTTGGATTAGCAATGCTCGACATATATCACTACAATACTGTCTTCTTTTTTTTTTCTTTTCTTTTTTTTTTTTTTGGAGAGGTTTTTGTTATAGGGCATGTGCGCTCGCCAGAGAGACAGAGAGAGACAGAGAGACAGAAAGCGAGAAATCTCCCCCCAGGGGGGATGGCCATGCCGCAATCCCTTCTCCTCCATTCTCCTCTCGGGATCTTGGGCACGCATGTACACGCGCCTGGTGTGAGTTTAAGCCACCAGGTCCGGGACTCAAACCACGGTCAATTACATGGGAGTCCAGCGACATAGCCATTATGCTAACTGCTGGTCCCCAACTACAATATTGTCTTCTTATACACCAGCACAAAATCATCAATCATGCTTATTCTTATCAAGACAAGTAGTGTCATTTTAATTTTTAAAGCTGCTCATTTCCTTCCACTACACTGACACCATAACTGAGCTTAGTTGCAATTCTTTTATTTATTTTTTCATTTGACAGAGGGCATATGCACTTTCTAGAAGGAGACAGAGAGAGGGAGAGAGAGATCTGCCCTCCATGGAGAATGGTCATGCTGCAATCCCTTTTCCTCCAATTCTCCATCCCATTGGAATTCTGGGCACACAGATGTTTCTCAAACAGCCAAATCTGGGATTCAAATTGTAGCTGGCCATGTCGGATCAGGCTCCCTTAGCACTAGTCCATTGGGCCAGCCCACCTTAGTTGTAGTTCTTTCAACTCTTCTCAAAATTTTCTTCTATTTATTCTGTCCACAGACTACAGAAACCTTAACGAATACTTGCTCAAATTCAAAGGTCACCAAGTTGAAAATTATTAAACAAGTTCAGCTAGCAACCTTGACTATAGACAGAAAAACTTCTCTATTTAAAACCAAATTCCAAGTTTCTAGCTTATTGTGAAATAATTCCCTACTTCTGAGAAATAAACCCATTTGAAAATATTTCTCTGAATCACAACATTATATGCTAAATGTAATTTAAAAGAAAAAGAAAAGAAAATCATATAAAGACCAAACAACAGGGGTCTGGTTGAAATAGCAAATAGCTGTCAAATTTTAAAAAAAAATTTTTTTCATTGGCTCTAAAGGTGATGCTATGGAGCAAGTTCTATAAAAATTAAGTGACAAGAGTAGTAAACACTCATTTGTATTTTAAAAAATATATATACATATGTGACTCAGCTGCTGTGTCAAAGGTGCTGCAGTAAGATACTGCTGTATAACACTGGAACCAGGTGGGAAGCCCAGATCCTGGGTCAGTCTGAACACACGAGGCTCACCCATGGGCACATCCATGATCCTGACTGGCTGTAAGGCTCAGAGATGACAGCACGGAGGGACCATGTAAATGGTGCACCCTCCCTCCACAGAACGAAATAAAGAAATCAACTTTAAAACACACACACACACACACACACACACACACACACACAGACACACAGAGTAATATACAGCAACAGTGTAGATTCTGGGCAGAGGGGGGTTGTTTATAAGACAAGGATAGCAAGCAGGTATTCCCCCCAAGCACTCAGGAGTATTTTTTAAATTTTATACACATTTCTACATATCTGAATTTTGTAAATATACACTATTACTTTGTAAATGTACACTACTACTTCTTCAAAAAGCTGATTTTAAAATGTGTATTCCAGGGGCACAGAACCCTTCATCCTGGAAACCAGACATAGCCAGAAAAGAGGCCACACTCCCTTGCCAGTACAGAAAGCACATTGGCGGGGAAAGCTGGGCTAATCCATTCCTAGACATCCTGCTTCTAGGCGGGGTTTCTTAAGTAGCAGAGCAGCTCCCTCACTGCAGTCTACTAAGAGTCAGCCCTTGACACAAGAGCTTATAAAAACAAACAAAAAAATGAATAATAATTTAAAAAGTATATTTTTTTACATTAGCAAATTTTCTTCATCAAAATTCTAAGATTCTAACAAAGAGGGATTATGCCTTAAGTTTTGGTATGCCCAAACTGCCTCAAATGTATAGTATAGGTACTCCAAGTAGTGAAACCTACCTTAACACTATACATGAGATTTTTAAAAATTAGAAGTATAACACGAGACATTGAATTATTGTAAAGTTAGTGAAATGACCAAGACAAGTCTGTGGCAACTACCCAGCTAGGAGCTCTGAATGATCCCTCTATGATGTCAAAATCCATATAAATCCCAAACATAGCTTGATAGTGCACAGCTTCCACTCAGACCTATTTTCAAATTAAGCCAATCACAAATAGATATATTTAAATTCACTTCATCAAAAGGCCTGTTTCTTGGGATTTTCATGTATTTATAGATTATTTTGCTTTGGGATTATCATGTCAGTAGAATGACATAGAACTACTTAGATTGGGGGCTGGCAGGTGGCGTGGTAGTTAAGGCACTGGACTCCCACATGGCTGATGACAGTTTAAGTCTAGGACTTGGTGCTTACTTTCTCACTTTCCCTTTCTCTCTCTGGTCAAATTAAAAATAATGATAATAATAACAAATAAAATTAAATAAACAAATAGTTTTTAAAAACTACTTGGATGACTTATCACCTTAGCACATTATGTCGATATTCTATATCTACCTTATATAATTATTTATAATTATCTCTATAACAATAACTCATCACAGAGGCTTATATATCATTCATTTTATTTGTGCTTTTTTAAAGTTTTAATAAACTGATAAATTTTACATTTTATAATTTTCAAATACAATGCTTTTTCTAAAAGTAAATGGAAGGCATTAATTATTATCTGATATAAAATGTGAGCATTTGCTTCACCGGAAGCCTTTCATACTTTGAAAATACACTCTCGGGATCAGCAGTTGGCATAATGGCTACGTCACTGGACTCCCATATAGCCGACTGCGGTTCGACTCCTGGAGCTGGTGGCTTCAACTAACGCCAGGCACATGTGCATGTATGCCCAAGATCCCAAGAGGAGAGTGGAGGAGAAGGGATTGCAGCATGGCCATTCCCCCTGGGGGGGTGATTCCTCACTTTCTGTCTCTCTGTCTCTTTCTTTCTGGAGAGCAGACGTGCCCTATAGCAAAAACCTCTCAAAAAGAAAAAAAGGAGACCAGCAGTTAGCGTAATGGCTATGTCGCTGGACTCCCACGTAGTCGACCGCGGTTCGGGTCCCGGACCCGGCGGCTTAAACTCACACCGGGCGCGTGTGCGTGCGTGCCCAAGATCCCGAGAGGAGAATGGAGGAGAAGGGATTGCGGCGTGGCCATCCCCCCTGGGGGGTGATTTCCTGCTTTCTACCTCTCTGTCTGTCTCTGTCTGTCTGGCGAGCGCACGCGCCCTATAGCAAAAACCTCTCCAAAAAAAAGAAAGAAAAAAAAAAAAAAAAGAAAAGAAAATTCACTCCCAGATTACTTGGAGATTAAAAACAGAAGTCATTAGATTCTCAATCTCCCTTCCCCCTTTATTTTCTTCCCTTAAGTAAACATAAAAAAATTCAACAATAATACAAAAAAAAAAAAAAACTATCCACAAAATACAAGATTTGTACAAAATACAAAACACCAGTTCCCCATGCACGGTGCTTACATTACAGACTTGGTAGTCTATAGTCCTGACCCTAAGAAGGAGTTTGAAAATGGGAAGAAACAGAAGTGGAATCCTTAAAAAAATCAATGGGAGTTGTCTTCAGGGGAGTAATGTATATCTAATGCTTGGTACTCTATGGAGACAAGGCAGTAAAGAGAAAGAATAAAGCAGAGAGGGAAATTAAAGATTCCATAGAAATGAAACAAGACAAATCATCCTTTTCCCCACCAAAAGTATCAACATTCGCAAAATAAATAGCACAGAAGTGGGTAGACGTGACAGAAAAGAATATTCCCAAACTAGGAATGTTTTCCAAGTAATAAACAGGAATTTTAAAAGCAGACTAAAGGAACCAGCATATGGAGTAATGGTTACGTCGCTGAACTCTCTCATAGTTGACCATGGTTTGAGTCCTAGACCTGTGGTTTAAAACTCTCGCTGGGCATGTGTGCATGCATGCCCAAGATCCCACGAGGACACGAGTGGAGAAGGAATTGTGGTATGGACACGAACGAGAGGAGAAGGAATTGTGGTATGGACACGAGAGGAGAAGGAATTGTGGTGTGGCCATCCCCCCTGGAGGTGAATTCTCACTTTTTGTCTCTCTCTCCAATGAGCACACAAGCCTTACAGCAAAAACCTCTCTAAAAAGAAAAAAAAAAAAAAAAAAGGCAAACTAGCAAACTAAATACACTAAAAAGAAAAAACTGCAGCAAAAAAGTCAGAAAATGCAAATAAAAGCATTCTTGCTGATGAAGAGTTTCCCCCCAAAAGAAAACTATAAGATTTTTATTAAAGTGTATGTACACTTTTTTCCCCACTGCCAGAAGGCTCATGCCAGAGAGAAACGGAAAGAGAAAAAAAGCACTCCCAAAGTAGCACAGTCACACCACAATACTTTCTCTTCCATTTCTTCATCCGGTCAGGATTTGGGGCACACATGCGCACATACTTGGCGTGTTTTTCATGCCACTGTGGCTAGGATTCTAACTGAGCCAGCCAAGTGAGATTTTATTCCCTTGCACAGGTGACTATGCTTATCCACTGTACTACAGATCTGGACTCAAACCATGAAGAAAACAGCAACATGATACTTCAAACTAAATTAAAATTTGCCAAACAAGCAGTTAGAAATACAAAATACCTTGAATCAGAAATCTAGAAAATATTAAAAATTTTTTTCTTCCCTAAAGAATAAAAATTCAAACTGAAAAATAAAAACCCTAATATTTAAAACTACAGTCCAAAAACCTTTCCAAAAATAAAAGAAGACGTTAACCTGTACATAGGAAATGCCCACTGGGACTGGTGCAAAATGACCAGGACAAACAACACCAAGTTGGAGGCTTTCACAATAAAGTAAAAATGAAATCATCAGAACCGCCAGGCAAAAAGAGGAAACAACCTACAAAGGCAAGAAAATAAGCCCGGTGGCTAGTTTTTTGAAACACTATAGAAAAACTGAATTAACAATTAAGTCACATTTTTAACAAACGTAATGAGAACAGAAAACTGAATTCACAATTAAGTGGCATTTTTAAACAAACTTAAAAAAGTGTGACCCAAAGATATATCTATTCATCTTTCTAGTATTACAGCCACAGAAAAACAGAATTCAAGGGATTTAAATATATGTTTTCCTTAAAGTTATCTATCAAAGGATCTTTATTTAACCAAAAAACTACTAAAAAATTTACTGAAGTACTGACACTGAGCATTTCATTCATTTAACTGTGAAGAGTAAAACTAGGGTGAGTTGTGGGTTTAAAAGTACTTCCAATATCTTGCAAATAAAAATGTAAATCATTACAAATTACTAGTAAATTCCATGTATAGGAAAAGAATGCAAAGCATTTAAACTGTTTTAAATATCTATAATTTTCATTATATTGGTCATGTTATAGTTTCTAAAATGTGAAGTAGCTGTTTATTGGAGAAAATCATTACAAAAAATTTCTAACAGAAAACAAAACAAGCACATTAAACTTAATGTGGTTACCTATGGAATTTAATGGAATAGGAGAAAATAGGTTTTGATGGTAATACTTTCAGGGTAGTCATCAAATAATTTAGAGCAAAAGAATTTTTTTTAAAGCTTGAGGAAAAGTTTATGATTCATATTTAAGTTATTCATTAGGTAGTTCAAAATAGAAAGCAAAAAATATATTTTTATAATAGAGATGGAGAGTGGCATGATGGATATAAGAAGCTTAGAGAAGGAGGGAAGAAGGGAAGATGAGAACTTGGTTAATAGATACAAAATTGCAGTTAGATAAGAAGAATGAGTATTAAAGTACTAGAGCATAACAGATTAACTATAGTTAAAACAATTTGTATTTCAAAACTTAGAAAAAAAGACCTTGAATGTTCACAATACAAAGTAATGATAAATGTTTGAGATAATGTACATGCTTATTTTCCTGATTTGATCATTACACATTGTATGTATTTATTGAAAAGTCACAGTTCCCTATAAATACAATGACATCAGTTAAAAATTATTTTAAAAACATTATTTACAAAAGAATATGATTTCATATGTATTTACTTAATCAGGTTGTCTCTCCTAGCCTACATTAAAACGACTCTATATTCACATATAAACCAAAACAGAAATTAGAGACCCTAAGTTGTAAAGATCACTGAAACCAAAATAACAGCCATAATAATGGTAATAAATTTAACATTTGTTGAGTATTACATACTTAGAATATAGCATAATATTAAGCATAATGTTTAGCATAATCTCATTTCATCTGTAGAACAAGTTTATGAAGATACTTTTATTACTCCCATTTTATAGCTTAGGACATTGGCCACAGAAAATTACCTAACTTATACAAAATCACAGAAATAAAAGTGAGTCAGGATTGAAATTTGAATAGACTCATGGTTCATGGCTCTTGCATGGATTTGCTATTTTGTATGCATATTTATAGTAAAAAATCTCATTTAACTATTAGCAATTTACCAAGCATATATGTTTTATAAACCATACCTTCATTGCTTATTTCATAATAAGTTTACTGTCCTTAAATTCATAAAATAATTGACTACTAAGAGATAGTCCAGTCTTTTAGATAAAATTTCAAGCTATTATAAAAGGCATGAAAAGACTATTTTTCCAGCCAACCTATAGCCATTACCATTCTGTTCCTAGACCTGCGGCCGGCTCTACCTCTCAATTAAACTTTATGATCCAGTTATACTGAAAAACTGGCAGCTTCATGATGAGGCAGATGTGGCCTTTCCTCACTTCTAAGTCCATCCACATGCTTTCGTTCTGCAGGGCAACTCTTTTTCCCTCAACTTGACCTGAAATTATTTTCTTTACCAACAACCTACAAAGACCATTTTAGGTACGTCCTCTCTAGGGAAGCCTTAGTAAGCACCTGTCAGCCTGACTTACTTATACTTCTGTATTTACTTCTATCACAGAACTTATACTGTAGTATAATGGCCTATTTTTACCTATGCCCTTAAGGGTAACACCACAATTTCTAGCAATCATAATTTTTAAAATGTTCATTGACAGAAGAAGAACAAAAAGTCTGATGGAGTTACTTGAAAAGAAAAATTTGGGCTGGCCCTGTAGCACTGTGGTTAAGTACTCTGCATAGGGAGCCAGATCCCACATGACCAGTGGCAATAAAAAACCTGTTCCAGTGCTTAGAAAAACATGGCAGGTTCATGTTTGTGCCCCAAATCGCAACAGGATGGAGAAATAGAGAAAACGAGACTCCAGCATGAGCATGCCCCAATTGGGAGGCTGGGGAGTGCTCACTCACTCTCTGGTAAGCACAAGCACTCTCTGGCAATTAAATAACTCACTAATTAACAGTAATGTATATTTATAGAGTTGATTCCAACTGGTTATACATCACTATGTGATTAAAAATCATGGTCCTGGGACCAGCAGTTAGCGTAATGGCTATGTCGTTGAACTCCCATGTAGTCAACTGCGGTTCAAGTCCCAGACCGGTGGCTTAAACTCATGCCAGATGCGTGTGTGTGCGTACATGCCCAAGATCCCGAGAAGAGAATGAAGGAGAAGGGATTGTGGCATGGCCGTCCCCCCTGGAGGGTGATTTCTTGCTTTCTGCCTCTCTGTTTCTCTCTGTCTGTCTGGCAAGCGCATGTGCCCTATAGCAAAAACCTCTCCAAAAATAATAATAATAATAATAATAATAATAATCACATTCCCTGGGCTAGAAGATGCCATGGAGGTTAAGGCAGTTCAGTCCCATGTGGGATTGAGCCCGAGACCCAGCCACTTGAAAATCATGCCAGGCGAGTGCATGCATGCCCAAAGTCCCAAGAGAAAAATGGAGAAGGGATTGTGGCATGGACATCCACCCTGGTGGGTGATTTCTCACTTTTTCTCTCTCTCCCATGGGTGCTTGTACCCTGTAACAAAACTAAAATAAGTACAAAATCATGGTCTCAGCAGCTTGAAAAACATGCAGGGTGCATGTGTGTGTGAGCCCCAAATCTCAACACGGTGGAGAAATGGAGAAGGGATTGTGGTAATACCATGTCCTATTAGGGGATGCTTTCTCCTCTCTCTGGTGAGTGCACATGCCCTCTGGTAAGAGTCAAGGGGGACGTGGAGGGGAGAAGGAATAAACCGAGTAAACTAGTGAGACGGGTAATAAAGGTTTGTCACTGATTATCATAAAAAAGATCTAAGCTATACCACTGGCCATCAGCCCATGGATTTCATATCACTAACACATCTTTATTATTTTTTTCCTTCTTTGATATTACTGTCAAAGATTAAAATTTATGCCCTAACATCCTAATTTACTATGATTGCTTTCTCTTTCTTAAAGAATTTGGTATAAGGCACACAAACTTGCTAGAGAGAAAGAGAGGGACAGAGAGAGAGAGAGAGAGAGAGTCACAAAGTGAAAAACTACCACCCAAAGAAGGTGAAGAAGTCCCTTCTTCATTCTCTCCTCAGGATTCTGCGCACACACACACACATGTACCCACTGTGTTTTTCAAGCCACTGTGTCTGAGACTTGATCTACCCAGTCGGCCATGTGAGATTCAACCATCTTAACTACCATGATACCTGGTTGACCTCAATGTAACTGTTCTTTTATTCATGACTATAGCTAAATAAAATTTACCCTCTTCAGGCTGGACAACCTTCTGAAGTGAGTATTGCACTCCTCTGCTAATTTAGTAACACTTTCTTGTTTGTTTTGTTTATTAATTTATCTTTATTTCTCTGGATTTAAGGGCTGTCCTATTTCTATTTTAAGAACTGAAAAATAAGCCCATGCTTACCTTATTCATATAATGACTATGCCTACATAAATAGCTATTTTACAAAATAGGAAGAATAAGTTAATTTTCTTCTGATTTGTATAGGAATAAAATGTTTTGAGTAAGATGAAGAACTACATTCTAACCTGTCCAGCATTAAGTAACCAAGCAAAAAACACTACCTGCATAATAAAAAATTAAAAGACCAAGAGAAGTTTAAAAGATGTGAATCAGCAGAATTTTTAATTCTTCTTTTAAAAATCGAAGAGTAAAAAGAAAAGATACAAAATGAGAAAGATAAAACCATAACATAATGCTTTACCAGTCCTTTCCATTGATAATTTAGACAAGATTAAAGAATACTATAAAAGTTTACAATCCATTTTAAACCCGGACACCTGCTTTTCCTAAAAGTCATTCAAAATTCTAAAGAAAAAAAAAAAAAAGACCAAGCTATTTTTAGACACATACAAATAGCAAAATTTAAGAAGTTTAACAAGATGATCTCATAATAAAAACTTTATGAAGTCTTAAATTAAAATAAGACTTTTAAGTAAATCACCACTCCTTACGTATATAAAACATTTCTCTCTTTCAAAGATCTGATAGTACAGTATATCACAGGTTTTCACAGAACTGAGCCACTAACCTGTATTTTTTCATAATAAATTTGTAGTTATATTTACCTTCGGATCCCATGATGAAGTGATAGATATCAGGGCCTGTTGACATACGAGGTCCTTGACAGCTTTTTTCTATTATACCTCTAGGTGTTACCATTTTTATATGAACCACCTGTTTAATACAATACACGATATAAATTCTACACATCTGTAAGTGAATCTAGTGTGTGTGTATGCACACATATTTATATATACTTGTATAAAACACTACTTTAATAATATGAGGTTAGGTGATAAATACTGATGTCTTTCACAACTCTAGTATTTTTTAATAAACCTTAAACTAAAAGCATCACTTTAAAAGAGGGAAAAACCATCCTAAGATTATACACTTCTTGATTTAAATTGGTTTAGGTACAGTCATCATCTTAGGAATGGAAAAGCACTTTTCTTGAAACCAAATTTAGTCTATGGTTGTCCATGTGACAAAGAACTAAAAAGCTCAAAGAATAAGTAGTAATCAAAACTTAACAGATTCATTCTTTCATTTATTTAGCAGTATTTATGAGATATTATTAGTCGTAACAGGCACTGCTCCAGATGCTCAAAATTCTGGGAAAAAAAAAAAAACAAACAAAAAAAAAAAAAAAAACAGCATTGCTTTATCCCCACACCTCCAAACTCAAATTCACTTTGTCAAAAAAAAAAAAAAAAAAAAAAAAGGAAAGAAATGAAATGTTAATCATTCTCAGGTCAAAGTTAGGATGAAGAAGCAGAGCAGAGACTGAATTAGATGGAAATAGATGGGTGCAACAGATATATTACACAGGTGAAAGTAAGTATAGCAAGAAAGATAGATCACGCTAAAATCTAATTCTCAGGAACAGCACGTGGCACAGTACCTGTGGTGCTGGATTCCCACATGGCCGACTACAATTCGAGGCCCAGATCTGGTGGCTTGAATCTCATGCTGTGTGTTGTGCATGCATGCCCAAAATCCCAAGAGGAGAATGAAGAGGAAGGGATTTTGGTGTGGTCATCCCCACTGGGGAGGAGGTTTCTCACTTTATCTCTGTCTCCAGTGCATGTGCATGTGGCCTATAGCAAAAAACCTCTTTAAAAAAAAAAGTTTCAGGACCAGCAGTTAGTGTAATGCTTATGTCGCTGGACTCCCATGTAGTTGACTGAGGTTTGCATCCCAGACCCAGTGGCTTAAAACTCACGCTGGGTGCGTGTGCGTGCGTGCCCAAGATCCTGAGAGGAGAATGGAGCAGAAGGGATTGCGGAGTGGCCATCCCCGCCTTCTGTCTCTCTCTGGCTGGCTGGCAAGCGCATGCGCCCTCTAGCAAAAACAAAACAAAACAAAACAAAACAAAACAAAAACCTTTCCAAAAAAAAAGTTTCCAAGATATTAACAGAAACAAGTAAAAATCCAACACATTCTTAGAATGGATTTTTGACAGATAAATAACAATAGTCTATTTATTATTGAAGGAAATGAGCAGAGGATGTCAATAAGCAATGCACAAAATAAAAACTGCTAATGAGAACATTTTAGAAGGCTACATTAGTTAATGGTTAAAGAAATGTAGAATTAAAGACAAAAAGTGTAACTGAAAGGTCCAGTAAAATTCAAAAATTGTCACAGTGCTAGTGGATATGTCAACTGGAACAAAATTTTTCTGAGGCAATTTGGCTGTAAGAATCCAAAGGCTTTAAAATATATAAATTTCTTAATACTACAATTCAACCCTCTCTGTTCCCACCCAAAAGGTTTAAGATTTATGCCAAAGAAACTATGATGATATTTTTCTCTTTGTATTCTGTAATTTTGAAATTAAGAATAATTTAGGGACCAGCAGGTAGCATAATGGCTATGTTGCTGGATTCCCATGTAGCCGACCATGGTTCGAATCCCGGACCCAGTGGGTTAAACTCACACCGGGCGCGTGTGTGTGCGTGCCCAAGATCCCAAGAGGAGAATGGAGGAGAAGGGATTGTGGTGTGGCCATCCCCCCTGGGGGGGTGATTTCTCACTTTCTCTCTGTCTCTTTCTGGCAAGCACACGTGCCCTATAGCAAAAACCTCTCAAAAAAAAAAAAAAAAAAAAAAAAAAAAAAAAGGAATAATTTTGGGACCAGCAGTTAGTGTAATGGCTATGTCACTGGACTCCCATGTAGTCGACCGCGGTTCGAGTCTCAGACCCAGTGACTAAACTCACGACGGGTGCGTGTGCGTGCGTGCCCAAGATCCCGAGAGGAGAATGGAGGAGAAGGGATTGTGGTGTGGCCATCTCGCTTTCTGTCTCTCTCTGTCTGTCTGACAAGCGCACACGCCCCATAGCAAAAACCTCTCCAAAAAAAAAAAAAGAAGGAAAAATAATAATTTAAATGATCATTAAGAGGGAGCTTAATAAACCATGAATTATCAATAAAAGAATTATATGTACTCTAGAAATTACAATGAAAACCCATATTCAGCTATGTGTTAATATGTTAATAATATTTCAAGAGCAGATTAAGCAAAATATGATCCTCTTTCATATTAAAAACTAGATACACACATGTGTTTGTGGTATGCCTAGAAAAGATTCTGGAAGGACAAATACAAAAATGTGAAGTGTTAGAAATTATTACATATACTTAATATACATGACACATATTTTTTATACTTTCGTAATGAGCCTGTAAATTATCAATGTAATATTTATCATCTTAAAGCAGCATTCTCTTCAGAAAAAAATTTAAACTTAATGTTCACCATATCATAATTTCCTTTTGAATTCAGAATTTTTAGTTTGATTTTGTCACTATAGATTTCAGTTTTTTCCTCTAACGGTGCTTCATAACTGAAAAATACTGTTAATGGCCATGAGCTTTAGTCAAGTAGCACCAACAAAAGAAGTGCAATCACAAATTGCTTTGGTTAAAAGATACTCACTAAATTAAGAAATATTTGAGTTGGAATATACTGGGTCATTGAAAAGTCATAATGCATTTTTCTGTTTTTCTATTAAAAAATGTGTCAAGACTTTTCAACAACCCAATAGTTTGAATTCCTTGAAATGACACTGAAAGTAGGGATCAGAATTTAAGATGAAAAGTTATCTCACTGTTCATTGAAAACGCTTAAGATTTCTGAATCTTCAGATTATGTTAAAAGTTTAGACTAAACAGGGACCAGCAGTTGGCGTAATGGCTATGTCTCTGGACTCTCATGTAGTTCGAATCCTGGACCTGGTGGCTTAAACTCACACTAGGCACATGTGCATGAGTGCCCAAGATCCCGAGAGGAGAATGGAGAAGGGATTATGGCGTGGCCATCCCCCCTGGGGGGTGATTTCTCACTTTCTGTCTCTCTGTCTCTCTCTATCTTTCTGGCGAGTGCACGCACCCTATAGCAAAAACCTCTCCAAAAGAGAAAAAGTTTAGACTAAACAACTATCTTCCACTTTTTAAAAAACAATTAAGGTATTAGTATCATTACTTATTGTACTCTAGACATGTATTACTACTGATTAAAGAAATATAGTAACATGTTCAAAAAGTTTACTTTTTAAAGTGAGCTCCCCTATAGACACACAGATGTAAAAAATAGCTATTCTGGTGGACAGCAAGTGGCATAGTGTTTAAGAAGTTGGATTCCCATACTGTATCTGGTATTTATAACCATTTACTATGTTTCTATATCCAAGAGGGTAGATAAAGGAGCAGAGTCTGAGAAAGGACATTGAGGAGAAAAATAGAGAAGTAAGGCATTTGTGAGACAAAGAAATGGGCTATTATCTGTTGAAGATAATAGGTATAGTATTCTCAACTGGACTGGTGAAAAATGTATACATGTTGGAATATTCACTTTGCAAGCTAAGTAACATGTGACTGAATGTATAAAAGAAATTGGGGGAAAAAAAAGCTAGATTCCCACATGGCTGACCACGGTTCAAGTCCTGGACCCGGTGGCTTGAAAATCACACTGGGCACATGTGTGCATGCCCCAAATCCTGAGAGAACAGAGGAGACGGGACTATGGTGAGGCCATCCCTTCCGAGATGTGTATTTTCTCACTTTTCCTCTCTCTGTCTGTCTCTCTGTCTCTCTCCAGTGAGTGCATACACCCTATGGCAAAACAAAAACAAAAAAAATTTTTTAAATAGCAACTTTAGTAAAGTTTTCATAAAAGCAAATAATGTGAATTAAGATAGTTTCAAAAGGTACTATGTATTCTAAAGAAATTTAAGTTAAATATAAAATTTGCTAGGTAATTGATGCACAGGTACATTTGAAAATACACCTACATTTATGAACTTTAATTAAATATCTCAAAAAAAGATTAAAATAAATTACATGTTTTATGAATACTATTGATAGATATACTATCACATATTTGCCTATCAAATACTTGTCTAACTGATAGTTTGTATAGAAAATTTTTTTCAGAAAAATAAATATAAAATCTCCTAAGAGAGCAGAGTAGCAATGAGACAAACTAAATATATGTTTAAAAATCTTGATAGAGTTGAAGACTCAGTTTTCCTCAATGTTTGTAAAATAATATTTACATGTTTTATATGTTAGATACTGTGAAATATCTACAAAGCTTAAATATCAGTCACTTGAAAAGGGGAATTCTTAAGTAATGACCACAGCTGTATATTTTAATTGCTTCTTTCGCATATGCTACCATAATCAAAAAGGGTTATAATTTGGGGGGCGGGGGGGGGGGACTCACCATTCGATTCTTAATTTTTAAAACTTTTAATCACTTAATAATAATCTCTATATACTAATCAATTCTTACAACTAGAAAAAATATTTACCAGGTCCTCAATATTGCCATAGATATTCTTCTTCATGCCTGATGCCCGAGTAGATAACCATCCCCCCACAGTGCTGAACTCCAGGGAATCTGGCTCATGACCTGTACAATAACCACTTTCTTTAAGCTGAAAAACAAAAACATAACATTTTACAAGTGAAAACAGTCCCATTTCACAAAGCAGTCAACATATTAACTCCTATTTTAAAATTTCCACATGTCATAAACATTTGTATTCATTAAAACCTATACAGGAATATAAACACTTTTATCATACTAGTCCTAAAAACATTTTTTTAAGCTTTTGCCCAATGAAAAAATTTACAAAACTGAAAAATATGGGACAAAAGACAGGTTCGACAGTCAATCTTAAGCCTTACATCCTTCTTTTAAAATTTTATTTCAAGTTCTTTTATACATTCAATCACGTTATTTAGATTGCAAAGTGAATATTCCAACATACGTACATTTCTCCCCAGTCCAGTTGATAATACTATAAAGTTATCTTCAACAGATAATACATTTCTTTGTCCCATTAATGCTTTGCCTCTCTATTTATCTCCTTAATGTCCTTCTTCAGACTCTACTCTTTCCCTCCCTACATTTTTCCCCACAAAGAGAAATTTTAAATACTTATGAAGATCTGATTATGCTTAAATAACTGTCAACTGCACCTAAACACTTTCAATAAATAAAGTACTTAATCTCTTGTTCTTTCTACCCTAATATAATATGCAGCAGGCCTGCAGAAAATCCAAGCAAATTGCCTGTACTTAATTCTCTCAAGGAGTCATGTGTTTTAATGTACAGCCATCTGGCTAGGTTTTCTGCATGTAATATCATCATTTATTTGTGATGCAGATCATGCATTCCTGTACATTAAATAGTCACTTGTTTCTCATTTTTCTATATTAGCTTGGCTTTGCCATCTGCACAGCACCTGAGGTTGAATGGATGCCCTTTACTGCAACAACACCAAAGCCATTCCACTGAAATCACTTTAAAGACTCAGCCATCTCCTGTCAAACAGTAACAGACACTACCATCTGCATATCCATTGTCTACTGCACCCGAACCCATCAATCTGTGTTGACCATTTTGATAGTCATCCAGTTTAGCAACTGCTTTTATTTTTCAAGCAAGCCATGCAAAAATGTAGAATATGTCAGCTACGTATGTATGTACTTTTGTATGAAATTTGTAAACCGAAATTTGAAAGCCTATTTGGTTTAATATAATTAGTTAGGTTTTGCATTCCAGCAATACAAACTATTTTATCTTTCCTAACCTTGATGACAGGAAAATAAGATTTGAAAACAACATCAATTGTTTCACAGGATTTTTTTTCACTATATTTATTTAATTTTAAGAGATTAATAATCACTCACAAATAAGTAGCATAAATACATGACTGAATAGATTATAATTTTTCTCTTAAAAGACAAATGTCGCTTTTTTTTAAGAGAGGTTTTCTGCTATAGGGCACATGCACTTGCTGAAGACACAAAGAGAGACAAAAAGAAAGAAAGAGAGAAATCTCATCCCAGAGGGAAGGCTACACTGCAATCCCTTCTCCTCTATTCTCCTTTTAGGATTTTGGGCATGTATACACACATGCCTAGCACAAGTTTCAAGTCATTGGGTCTGGCCATGTGGGAATCCAGGTCATCAGCCATGTGAGGATCTAGTGTCACAAGTACTATGCCACCCACTGGCCCCCAGTGTTACTCAATTTTATGAAACTATGGGAAAACAGGAAATTCATGGAGCCTTAAGATGTGCCAGGCACTAAACAGGAAGATTTTACATATTTTCATGACAAAATTGAACCTCCACATAATTATTCAAAAGCAGATCATTTAATATATACTTAAACTATTTCTCTCATCATATCCAATATTAGATCTACTATTAATTTGCCTCATGTCTGGTAAGCTACTTCATTATTTCTTCAGTTACAAGTAGATAGCAGCTACTATGTTCCACCAACTGTATAAAGTAATGAAGATAATGTGTTTTTTTGGATTTTTTTTTTATGTTTATTTATTTTTAATTTGACCAAAGAGGGACAGAGTGAGAGAGAGAGAAAGTGAGAAAGCAAGCCACCAGGTCCGGGACTCGAACCATGGTCGGCCACGTGGGAGTCCAGCGCCCTGAACCACCACACCACCTGCTGGCCCCGAGATAAAAACAAAAAAAAAAAAAAAAAAAAAAAAAAACACCAATCTCTATATTGAGGGAGCTCTACCTAGCACACCAATTTAAATCTTGTAACAAGAGCTCAGTAATTTCATACTATTATAGGTAAGTAAAGTAAATAAATGGTTGAAAATCTGGATTTGAGACTGTCATTTACCCTAACTAGAAAATTTACATTCTATAGTGTATCAGTTTAATAAGAAATAACTGTTAGAACACAGTAAATGTTTAATAAATGCTTTCTAAGACCACATACATTCAGCTATTTCTTCCTTTAAAAGTTTGTTTTGTTGATTCCAACAAGCTGCTAAGAAAAATCTCAATTGCATAACCAAATACTCTTTTTTAATAAAATACAACAACCTCTCTACTCCATGCTACACTTGATTAAAAAACAAACAAAGAAACAAACAAAAACCACGTTAAGTTTATCAATCACTTACTACATACACAAAGTTCTAGGAGGACAGGAACTTTATCTTACTTGTTCCTATGTTACAATCAAATACTGAAACAACAAATATTTACTGACTATGTGCTGAGCTTCAGTCATATTAAAAAAACAAATCCTAGGTCTGGCCCTAGTAGCCTGGTGGTTGAGAGAGTAGAAAACCCTCCTCCTCATGGCCAAATGCAGTTCCAAGTCCCTACCTTGGCAATTTAGAAAACATGTCAGACACTTATGTGTAAATGCCCAAAATCTTAACAAGGACTGGAGGAGAAATAGAAGAGAATGGTTTGCAGTGTGACCTCACCCCATGGGGGGTGCTTTCTCCCTCTTTCCCTCTCTCTGGTGGGCACACACACCCCCTCTAGCAATTAAAAAAAAAAAAGAAAAGAAAGAAAGAAAGAAAAGGAAAGGAGAGGAGAGGAGAGGAGAGGAGAGGAGTGGAGTTGAGTTGAGTTGAGTTCTGGCCAGCACAATCAGGTAAACAAAAGAAATAAAAGACGTCCAGATTAGAAAGGAGGAAAATGAAATTGTCTTAATTCTCAACAAGATCAGGTATATCATTATATATCATTTTATACACACACATACACACACATACACACACACACACACACACATATATATATGAATGAATGAATGAATGAATGACAAACCTGTGCATAGAAAACCACGCAACACCATTGATAAAAATCACAGCACCATAAATAAATAAATAAAAAAGCTATATCACATTTATGGGTCAGGTCAGAAGATCAATACTGTTGAAATACTATTGAAATTACAGTTGTCCCCAAACAAATAATATGGAACTGACATAATCCTTCTTTTATTTTTTTAGAGAGAGATTTTTTTGCTATAGGGAGTATGCATTTGCCGGAGAGACAGAGACGGAAAGCAAGAAATCACCCCCTAGGGGTGGTGGCCACACCATGATTCTCCATTCTCCTCTTGGGATTTTGGGCACACATTCACATGTGTGAATTTTAAGCGGCCTGGTCCAGGACTCAAATAGCAGTCAGCCATGTGGGAGTCCAGCTATGTAACTATCCCACAATCTGCCAGTCCCAACAATTGATACACTCATAATCAAAATCCCAACTGCCTGTTTTTTTTCCCCTTAACAGAAGTTAACAACATCCACATGTAAATGAATAAAACCTAAAAGAGCTAAAACAACTTTGAAAAAGAACATATGACAAAGCTGCAGTAATCTGAAAAATATGACACTGGCATAAAGATACACACAGGTCAAGGGAATAAAGTTCACAACTAGATGTACATATATGAGGAGATCTCAATACAATCAAAGAAAATGGAATAAACATTTTGATGGAAAAAAATCTTGAAATCATACATAGTTTTATCATTATATGCCTTTTAAAGACCTCTCATAAATAGACAAAAGATTTTTTTAGTGACAGTGCAAAGTCAACTCAATAAAGGATATTTTTCAAGAAATGGTGCTAAAACAACTAAATACTCATATGCACAAGAATTAACTTCAATCTATACTTCATACCACAACTCAAAAATCTTCAAAACTAATCAAGAGACCTGAATTTAAAACCAAAATTTCTGAAACTTAAATGAGAGAACATCTTTTAAACATTGGATTGTAATGGTTATAATGGCTGAAGCGTGATGTGTGAGATAAAAAAATTAGTATGCTGGACTTTGTCAAAATTAAAAGCATCTTGTCTTCAAATGACACTGTAAGAGACTAAGTAGAAAAGTCAAAGACGGGAAGAAAATATTTGCAAGGTAAATTTCTGAAAAAGGACATATATCTATAATATTAAAAAAAACCCTCCAAACTCAACAATAAAAAAAATATTTAAAAACTGGTGACCAGCAGTTACGTAATGGCTATGTCGCTGGACTCCCACATAGTCGACCGCAGTTCAAGTCCCGGACCCGGTGGCTTAAAACTCACACTGGGCGTGTGTGCGTGTGTGCCCAAGATCCCGAGAGGAGAACGGAAGAGAAGGAATTGCGGCGGGGCCATCCCCCCTGGGGGGTGATTTCTCGCTTTCTGTCTCTCTGTCTCTCTCTGTCTGTCTGGCAAGCACACGCGCCCTATAGGGAAAACCTCTCAAAATAAATAAATAAATAAATAAAATAAAAACTAGACAAATAACTGGGACAGCCAGATAGTATGGTGGTTAGGGTGGATGGATCCTACATGGCTAAATGTGTGTTAAAAGAGTCTCGGATCCTGTGACTTGAAAAACATGCCAGGCATGTGTGCATGCATGCCCCAAATCCCTAGAGAATGGAGAAGAGATTGCAGTGTGGCCCCCTCCCTGGGAAATGATTTCTCATTCTCTCTCTGACAAGCATATATACCATAGAGCAAAAACTAAAAGAAAAAGGAAAAAATAAATTGAACAAATAATTTAAACAGACACTTCAGCAGTACAGATATATAGATGGCAAATAAGCATATGAAAGACATTAAACACCACTAATTATTAGAGAAATGCAAATTAAACCTACAATGAGATATTACTATCCACCTACTAGTATGACTAAAACTAAAAAGATTAACAATAAAAAGCACTGGTAAAAATGTGGAGAAGTGAATAGTGCTGGGTGAAAATATGAAATAAAACAATCATTCTAGGAAAAACCTTGGTAGTTTTTTAAAAAGATAAACATATACCTACTATTTTATTATATCCATTTCATTTCTATATACTTCTCTAAGAGAAATGAAAGCATATATTTATATAAGAACTAATACATGAATGTTCATAACAGATTTATTTGTAATAGCCCAAAACTGGAAATAATCCCAGTATTCACCAAGAGGTGATGGATAAACAAATAGCAGCATATCTACATAACAGACTAGCACTGAACAATAAAAAGAAATGTATTTGGGCCAGTTGAAAGCACACTGTTAACACAACTGAACCACATGGGACAGGTCCTAGGTTTGGATCCCAGGACCTCCCTGAGCATAACTAGGCCAGCTGAGACTTGGGGGTGAATCATAGTGTGGGGATTATTCTGGGGGTGTTTCTCACCCTCTGTATCTTTCTATTTCTCACTCATGAAAAAAATTGGTAATAAACATAGCAATTTAAATTTAAAAAAAATGAACTGGGGCTAGCAGGTAGCACGATAGTTGAGGCATTGGACTCCCACATGGCCAACCAGAGACTGAATTCTGGACCTGCCAGCTTGCTTTTGCTGTCTCTCTATGATGAGTATATATGCCATATAACAAATTAAATAATAATAATAATGATAAATAAATATTTTTAAAAATGAACTATTAATATAGACAATGTGGATGAAATTTGAAATAATTATGCTTAGTAAAAGAAGCCAGATTCCCACACCCCAAGAAGGGTATATACTGTATGATTCTACTTAAATAAAACTGTAGAAAATTTAAACAAATATACAGTGATACAAGCAGATCAGTGGTTACAGAAGTTGTGGGTGGGAGTCGGGGAGGATTACAAAAAAGCAAGAGAAAACTTTTGAGGTAGGTGGACATGTTTTTTAATCTTGATTGTACTTAATGGTTTAATAGTTATATTCATATGTTAAAACTTATCAAGTTGACAATGTAAATAAGTGTAATTAATTATATGAGAATCATACCTCAGTGGGAGTATTTATTTATTTATTTTGGAGAGGTTTTTGCTATAGGGTGCACGTGCTCGCCAGAAAGACAGAAAGTGAGAAATCACCCCCCGGAGGGATGGCCACATCGCAATCCCTTCTCCTCCATTCTTTTCTAGGGATCTTGGGCATGCATGCACATGTGCTCGGAGTGAGTTTAAGCCACTGGGTCCAGGACTTGGAACTGTAGTTGACTACGTGGGAGTTCAGCGACATAGCCATTATGCCAACTTGGTCCCATCAGTGGAAGTATTTGAAACAAAGCAAAACAAAACAAAATAAAATAAAAATATATGACGCCAAGGATTTTGGTTCAAGCTGTCTAAAGCACTGATTTCCATCAACTGAGAATTAGAAACCTACAGAACAAGGAAATTTAGGAGAGAAAATTATATATTTCCTCCAAAAATGTGCTGCTTGAAATGTTGAGTTTGAAACGTCTATTAGATATCCAACTGGAGACATCAACTAGACAATGGGATATATCAATTCGAGAAAGAAATCTGGAGTTATGACATAAATTTGAGAGTCTTCAGCACATAAAAGAAATACTTACAGTCAGATGAGCCTGAATGAAGCAGATAGTTTACAATAAAAATTAGTGAAATGAATCAAGGTTCTAAGTACTTTTCATTATAGGTGAATATCCCTTATCAAAAATGCTTGGGGTCAGAAATGTTTTAGATCTTAGGTTCTTTCAGATTTTGTAATATCTACAAATACGCAATGAGATACGTTAGGGATACACCAAGTCTAAACATGGAATTCATTTATGTTTCATATATATTTATAGACATATCTTCAAGGTAATTTTATGTGATATTTTTGTTTTGCAGTATTTTGTGACCTGTTACATGAGGTTACAAGATTTTTCACTTGCAACATCATATCGGTGCTCAAGGTGTTTCAGATTTGGAGCACTGAGATTTCAGATTTGGGGATTAGATGCTTAACCTGTATTAATTTATTTCATTCTAACAAAGAAACATTAAGAAGTAGGAATTATAGAACCAGCAGTTGACGTAATAGCTATGTCGCTGGACTCCCATGTAATCGACCACAGTTTGAGTACCAGACCTGGTGGCTTAAACTCACACCAGGTGCGTGTGCGTGTGTGCCCAAGATCCCGAAAGGAGAATGGAGAAGAAGGGATTGCAGCGTGGCCATACCCCGAGTGGTGATTTTTCGCTTTCTGTCTCTCTGTCTCTGTTTTCTGGCAAGTTCACGTGCCCTATAGCAAAAACCTCTCCAAAAAAAGAAAAAGAAAAAAAAAGAAAGAAATAGGAATTATTATCTCCCTTTTATAGATGAAGAAACTGAGGTATAAAGGTTAGTAACTACCCAAGGTCACACAGCTAGGGGCTATATTTGAGTAAGAGCTTATATTGCAGTAAGACCCATAGACTCCCATGTAATCAAGTGTGGTTCAAGTCCTGGACCCAGCGACTTAAAACTCACACCAGGTATGTGTGTGTGTGTGCCCAAAATCTCAAGAAGAGAATAGAGAAGAAGGAATTGCGGCATGGCCATCCCCCCAGGGGAATATTTCTCATTTTCTGTCTCTCTGGTGAGGGCACAGACCCTATAGTAAAAATCTCTCTACAAAAAAGAAGAAATAAAGATCATGTGTAATGCTGTCCCTAAGCAGAAAAAAAAAACTATTAGAGTCATATATACTCAAAGAATAGTGATAAAGTAACCAAAGATTTCATATATTTGAAAAAATATTCCCCAAATCCATAACTGACATGTTAGTGACTTCCCTTAAATTTCATATATATTAAAATCAATGTAACTTATAAGTTTAAGAGATTAAAATCTGTGCTACCTTTATTTGTGTCATTTTTTAAGTTATACAAGGAAAAAGCAGGACATTTCAAGCTAATTACCTCGGCTAAAGTAGAAACTGAAGGACACAGAAGTTTAATGAAGAAGAACTTGCACTGAGATCAAAACAGATATAGAAACTACATTATAGCCAACTAAAAGCAAAATAGAAAGTTCCTTATTGGCATTTACAGAAATGAACTTGTAGGTAAAATATCAGAAGTTCCTAGTCTAGGAAAATGTCATTTAAATTTCACAGAAATATGTTCCTTGAATTTTAATTCTAACCTTTAAAAAAAAGAAAATTTGGAAAGGTTAAAATACTACATCAAATGCTATAATAAAGTATATAAAACTAGAGACATAAAAGGCCACTCTTTGTTAATAAAAAAAAAAAATGCTATGTTGATAAAGTCTCATTCAGACTTAATGGAAGACTAACACGGGGTATTTTATGTTTTTCTTTAATTGCTACTATTTATGCCCACTGTACAAATTATATTAACAAATCTAATTATTTTGACATAAAATTTGACTTAATGAACATCTTTAACATTGCCTTACAAAATGTGGTTTAACTTTATTCCAGTTCTCTGCATCTTACTACTGAATGAATTAAAAAAGAAATATAAGTTTAATAATATTTTTTTAAAATTTCATCTAAAATTGGGACATAAGTAGGCCAGCTTCAATAAGCTTTTCAAAAAAGGAGAAAGATAATAAAAATGAAACCAACAATCACATCATATCTTTCTTGAATTCCTATTAAGGGGAGAGGAATCACTATAACCCAAGTTAAAGAAAGCAGTCACTACGTTGCCAACAAATTTCACTTCCTTTTTCTTTTTTCAAATGTACAAAGTTGCTTATTTTTCTTGGCAATTTAGAAATAAATAACAATTTAAATGGAATATACATTGTTAGTATTTTATCCTTACTGTACAATAAGGAACTGGCTCCATTTAGTTAAAACGTAATGAATACCATCAACTTTTCCCAGCTTATTTTTCTGATCAGAATTAGTACATAAACATAATTTTGTGAGCATAGATTTAAACATGGATTTGAAAACCAGAGTTCTAAAAATGTTTTGCATAAAACCTGTATCACTGGAATTAGTGAGAAGCCTTAATTTCACTATTTGGAGGCTAAAACACTCATTTAGTATGTATGTTGAGAAAAACAGTTTTACAGTCATACTCTTAAAGTCTCAGAAAATAGCTGAGTGCCAGCAAAGTCATTTAGTCTCTCAATGACATCAACATTAAACATTCCATTTCATCCCTCTACCTGTAAAACTTTCACATTTTCTTTTCTTATATACCTCTTAAATACATTTCCTCTCTGTTAATCTATAATGAATACAAGTAAAAGTGTATTAAAGTCCCTAATCTAGTGATACTTTCTATTAGGGCTACCCATCACCATACATATTAGAAAGCCTTCCAGGACCAGGCGCAGTTTTTAAAAATGACTGTTTGGGGCCGCAGGTGACATAATGGTTATAGCGCTGGACTCCTACATAGCTAACTGCAGTTCTTGGGACCCTGAGGCTTAAAATTCAGGCCAGATACATGTATGCAAAATCCCAGGAGGAAAATGGTGGGAAAGGGATTGCAGCATGGCCATCTACCCAGGGAATGATTTCTCACTTTCTCTCTGTCTCTCTCCTCTCCAGAGTGCCCTGTGGTTAAAAACCTTAACAAAATAAAATAAAATAAAATAAAATAAAATAAAATAAAATAAATAGGACTGCTTAAATGCTCAGTCCTACTTTTCATGCTATCTAAAGATTAAAAGACTTTCCCTTGGATTTGACAAATTGAACTTTCTAATTTTGTTTACAAAACTGAGTCATCTTTACCATGTTTGAGGAAGTTGAAGGACCCAATTAATTTTAACAATTACCTGTTAGATCCATGAAGGGAAACTAAAGCTTTCAAAAAATTACATTAAGATTGCCCCCAAAATGTATAATGACTCCAAGAATTTCACTAACCAAAGAGATGAGTAGTTTTCAACAAAATCACGCATTGAAAAAGTTCAGTGAATAGCAAAATACCTTTTACACAGCTGTTACAACTTACCACCTCGCCTGAGAATTCTAATTGCAATCTATTTCATGTTAGTCCACTGCTATTATTTTATTTCAGGTCTCTATCAGTTCTTGACTAAAATATTACAGCAGTCTCAATTATTACAACCTGCTCTTACATGACCCATTTACCCTCCACGCAGTAGCCAGAGTGATCCAAGTACAAAGGTACTGTAAAACTTCTAAAAGGGAATTTAAAAACCCCTCTATAAGCTGACCTCTTATATTTTCCTGGATTCGTCTTTTACTACTACTATCCCCATTCCTACCCTATACACAAACATCAAAAATGTGTATTCTCCCATAAACACGCATAAAACTTCGGTCATAGTCTATCTGCTATCTGCAGTTCCCCTTCCCCTGATCTTCTAGCTGGATTGTTCTGTCCATCTTCATCTTTTTTTTTTTTTTCTTTTTTTTAGTTTTTGCTATAGGGTGTGTGCGCTAGCCACTGAGATATAGAGATGAGGAGGGGGAGTGGAAATCACCCTTCTGAGATGACCACACTGCAAACCTTCTCATTTCTCCTCTCAGGATTTTGGGTATGCACACATGCACACCCAGCTGAGAGGTTTTTCGCTATAGGGCGCGTGCGCTCGCCAGACAGACAGAGAGAGACATAGAGACAGAAAGCGAGAAATCACAGGGGGGATGGTCACGCCGCAATCCCTTCTCCTCCATTCTCCTCTCGGGATCTTCAGTGAGTTTAAGCCACCGGGTCCGAGACGCGAACCGCGGGACTACGTGGGAGTCCAGCGACATAGCCATTACGCTAACTGCTGGTTCCCAACACCCAGCATAATTTTCAAGCCACCTTTTATGCTACCTATAACTCATCCTAAAGTCTAATTTTAAGTGACATGTCTTCTGTTATTTCTTTTTTTGTCCTAGCCCCATTTGATGACTCACAACATCTAGCTCAACCTGACCCAAAATAAAAATGGAACAAATTTATAGAGTGAATAAATGTATTGTTAAAGGTACTTCATTCGGAGAGGGGACATAGCAGTTTTGAGAACTTTAATTAAAGAAATAACATACCTGTCTTTCCAATTCTTGTCCTGTTATGCCAGCCTCTACATGGGCTGTCAAATTATTCTCATCAATCCAGAGAATTCGATTCTGTTGCAAAAAAAGAAAAAAGTCTGATCTCCATGAACTGACATTTTCTAAGGAAATGTAACTTTCTAATTCAATCAACCAGTAACAAGATAGTAATTAAACAAATAGGGTTATTTCAAACCACTCACAATAAAAACCAGTTCCAATTATCCCTGACTATACAACATGACAGATACAGTAATAGTATATAGACAGTTATAGACAGTATATTATGTAGAAACCGTTTTAAAATTTAGACTCCATCTTTTTTTCAGATATTAATTTGAATTAAACGTCACCTCTTACCTTCAGCAAATTATTCAACTAAGTTTAGTGCTTCTTTATTGTAAAATGTCATCAGTAATAATGTATTTTCATAAGGTTGTCAGAGGATTAAATGAGATACTCTACATTAAAAACTTGGCAAATACAGGTCCTGACACTCTGCATATACTCTCCACTGTACTGTTAACAGAGTAATCATATCTAATTTAAGAATACCAGAAAATGGCCATAAGATTAGAAAAAGATAACTGCAAAGAGATCCAATACAGTAAATGGCATTCCAGCTTCATTTTCTACCTGAAACAGGACTAGAGATCCCCATGCAGAAAACAAAGCATACCCCTGCCTCACACTCAAAAGAAGAAACAATATCCTCTAGCTCAATTTACTAAATGTATGGTTGCCAATAAAAAACGCTTTTTAGGGACCAGCAGTTAGCATAATGGCTATGTCGCTGGACTCCCATGTAGTCAACCACAGTTCAAGTCCCGGACCCGGTGGCTTAAACTCACACCGGGCGCAGTGTGTGTGCATGCACGCCCAAGATCCCGAGAGGAGAATGGAGGAGAAGGGATTGTGGCGTGGCCATCCCCCCGGGGGGTGATTTCTCGCTTTCTGTCTCTCTGTCTCTCTCTGTCTTTCTGGCGAGCGCACGCTATAGCAAAAATCTCTCAAAAAAAAAAAAAATGCTTTTTAACATTCTTATTTGACCTAATTTTTATGTACACTTATGTATCTTCATGAAATATTTTCTAGTATTAATAGCAGACTTCTTTTCTCCCCTCTATTTGGCTAAGTAATTAGGTAATATAGAGAATCTTCTTCTGGATCCTAGGGAAGCTTTCTTTCTATGTCCAATTTCAAACAATATCTAATGCAGATAACTCTAGTTAATAATAAAAAAAGAAAGAATACAATAGACAAGGGGAAAATAGCAGTTTCTGCCCTAAATTCCAAATTTGAATACTAAAAAATAACTATCCTGCTTAATTCATTGGGTTATGATAAAAATTAAGGAAGACAATTTATAGGAATATATTTCTTCTTTTATGTTATATGAAGTCATCATACTTTCACTATAGTTCAACAGTGATTTCAATATAACGATGGCATAATCAGGTTTTTACTGGTTCTATGGCAGTTAAACTAAAGTTAGTATTATTACTATAGAGTAAAAAGACAAAGAATTTATTAATCATATAGTGTCTCCTATTATAGTAATTTATATATATCTTCTCCCCCCAATAAACCAGCTCCTCAAACAGTTACATACTTGTGCTGAATATGTATCTTGTTCCTACCAAGGGCAGGTCAGTCGGTTTTTCTCTCTCTCTGTTTTAAAAGAGGTTTTTGCCTTAGGGTGCATAGGCTTGCCAGGGAGAAGAGACAGATGGTGAGAGGGAAAGTGAGAAATCACCCCTCCAAAGGGAATGGCCAAGCCTCAATCCCTTCTCCTCCATCCTCCTCTCAGGATCTTGGGCACACAGGCACACACACGCATCCAGTGGGATTTTCAAGCCATTGGGTCTGGGACTCGAACCACGGTCGGCCATGTGGGAGTTCAACAATGTAACCACTATGCCATCTACTGGCCCCCTAAGCAAAATTTTTGGTAGATAAAAAAAATTTTAAAAAGGCAAAGACGGGAAAGTCTATGGCTGAGTGGTTAGAGTAGTTGAATCTCACATGGTCAACCCAAGTTCAAGTCCCAGACCTGGCATCTTGAGAAACATGATGGGCATGTGTGTCTGAGTGCTCAAAATCTCAAAGGGAGAAATGGAGAAGGGAATGTAGCATGACCATAACCCATGGGAGATGCTTTCTTGCATTCTTTCTTTCTCTGCCCCTCTCCCTCTCCCCGAACCCATCAGCTGAGCACCTATACCCTCCAACAAGTTAAAAAAAAAAAAAAAGAGGCAAAGAAGAAAACAACCTATGGGTACACAAACAAGAAAACAAACAAACAAAGAAGCTAAAGAGAACATATCCAGTGTACTCTACCCAACCCAAGTTAATAAGAAAATACGAAGAAAAGCATTACTGTATGTAAGTAGGAAACTGGTACGACTAATTCTCTTCATATTTTCTACATATTCTATCAGAAGTACAATGTACAAAATCACACACAGACATGGCTTACTGACTTCAATGTGAATCAGCTATAAGCATCCCCATCCATCATAATATCTGAAATAGTTCAAGGATAAAGGGTGTGAATATATAAGTCTTCTTTATAAAATAAATGGTTGGAAATCTGGCATTTAAAATTTTGCTCAATATGGTGATGGTCCATGGCCAAGTGATTAAGGGTGCCAGATCCCACAGGGCTGACTGCAGTGGGAATCCCAGTCCTGGCAGCTTGAAAAACACACCGAACACATATATGCATATACCCAAAATCCTCATGGGAAGAAGAAATGGAGAAGAAGAAACTGTGACAACGTTATGTCACATAGGAAATGCTTTCTTCCTTTCCCTCTCTTATTGACTCTGTCTGTCTCTGGCAAGTGCACACACTCTGTGGCGTATAAACAAAAGGAAAAACAAAAACAAAATTCTGTGTCAACACTATTATCGACATTATTTCCATTAATCTTCACAATAACATTCTGTAGTACTTATTACTATTCTATTTACACATGCAGTGACTGATTTAGAGGTAAATATGCACAAAGTAAGGTAAACCACTGGAAATCCAAACAGATTCCATTTTCAAAATAGGCTATTCTTAAATTATCTTCTGGGGAAATTGACTTTTCTTAACTTTGAAATGAAAAGAAAGGTTGATGGGGAACAATCATTTGTCATATCAGAACTTACTGATCAATTTTAGCAACATTAAAGTGGGATAACTAGCCATCACATAACTCCCCTCCTGATGTTAAAAGCAACATTAAAGAAAAACGTATTGGGCCGACATGTGGCCTAGTACTTAGAGGCACTAGATTCCCACATGGCCAACCGTGGTTTGAATCCTAGACCTGCCAGCTTGCTTTCTCGTTTTCCCTTTATCTCTGTCTCTGTCTGGTCAAATTAAAATAATAATAATAAACGGAATTAAATAAGTAATAACTTTTTTAAAAAGAAAAACAAATCATTATCTATAAGGTACTGTAAGCAAGAATACTTACAACAAACAAAAAGAGCTATGCCTGAATCTAACTTAACTAGACTTCACATATGAAATCTAGTTCAGAGGATATATAAGATCTAGAGGAAAAGTAACATAACACTAAAAAGAAACAATGAAGTCAAAATATGCCATTCTGTACCATAAATAACCTAGTTTCTTCAAAAGCCAGTAACAAAACAAAACAAAACAAAAAAGAGGTGGGACAGGAGGCTTTTAGGTAAGGTGAAATATAAGGTGAAACAACTGAAAGTTAACATGAGCCTTCTCTGGATTTCATTTGAAAAAATAAACTGTAAAATAAAGGGATTTTTGAAATAATTAAAAAATTATAAACTGGGTATTGAGTAATATATGAGATTACTTACGATTTTTCCTAAGTGGTAATAATCTAGTAGTTACATGAGAAAATGTCCTTTTTTTAAAAGAGATACAAAGAAATACTTAGGTGTAAAATACTGTTAACATCAGGATTTACTTTTAAAATACTAGAGAAAAGGGTTGGCTCAATAGCACAGTCACACAGGAAGATTCAGGTCCAGTTCCCTGGTCAACCTGTACAGACCTGGCATGGGCACTCATAAGCCTGGATGGCTGGGAAAACTGGGATGGGGGCAGAATCATGGCACAAGACCTTGTTGAGGTACTTAAGGTACTTGTCTTTCTATCTCTCTCTCAAAAAGAAAGAAAGAAAGAAAGAAAGAAAGAAAGAAAGAAAGAAAGAAAGAAAAGGAAAGGAAAAGCTTTAAGAAACTACTAAAAGAAAAAAAAAAGATGAAGCCAAGTATAACTATATATATATATATATATATATATATATATATTTTTTTTTTTTTTTTTTTTTTTTTTTTTTTTGAGAGAGGTTTTTGCTATAGGGCACATGCATCACCAGGAAGAGAGAGGGAGACAGACAGAAAGTGAGAAATCACCCCCCAGGGGGATGGCCACACTGCAATCCACTTTCCTCCATTCTCCCCTCCGGATCTTGGGTACGCACGCACATGCGCCCAGCGTGAATTAAAGTCACCAGGTCTGGGACTCGAACTGTGGTCGACTACATGGGAGTCCAGCAACATAGCCATTACGCCAACTGCTGGTCTCGCCAAGTATGACAATATGACAAAATACTAATAGCTATTTAATTAAAGGTATGGGTATTCTACTCTCTCTACTTTGGTGTATGAAAAAAATTTCAACTTAAAACATTTTAAAAATGTCTTCTTATAATTAAGAAATATGTAACCAGGAATACTGTTGAATATATGTAGATAAAAGTCATGCTAAAATTAAAACTTGGTTCAGTTGCCTTAACAGGGTGGGGTACCAGCAGGCGGTATGGTGGTTAAGGCACTGAATTCCCACATGGCTGAGCACTATTCAAGTCCTGGACCCAGTGACTTGAGAATCACATCAGGCACGTGTGCATGCGTTCCCAAAATACTGAGAGGAAAACGGAAGAGAAGGGATGGAACGAAAGGTTGATGGGGATGGCATGGCCATCCTCCCAGTGGAGAGATGAGAGGTGTGGTTTCTCACTTTCCCTCTTTCTCCAGCAAGTGTACATGTCCTATGGCAAAAATCTAAAAAACAAAAGACCTTAACATGACACACTGTCCAAATCTTGGACCAAAATGAGTAAAAACTTTAGAAAGTAATTCTATCAGTGGGGCCGGCAGGTGGCGTGGTGGTTGAGGGTGCTGGACTCCCACATGGCCGACTGCAGTTTGAATCCCAGATCCGGCGGCTTACTCTCTGTCTCTCTGTCCCTCTCTGTTCAAATTAAAAAATAAATAAATAAAGTTTAATAAATAATTCTTAAAAAAAAAGGAAAATAATTCTATCATTAAAATAAGTTATGTCTTCAATTTATCCTCTAAAAATCTCAATGCCATTTCTGTAAATTTGGTGAACAAGTTTTGGTGATCCAAATTAACCTTAAGTAATATTATCTGTTCTATATTTTAATACTACAAATTAGGACAGTTAATGTGCCAATATTTCAATACATGTTTCTCAAAGTGTCAATTTCACATGTCAGTCTGGTAGAACAGCATCAAAACATATGCCGTAGAGTGAAAGAGTGAACTCAGTGTAGAGCTCTAAGACAAGGGTAATTACAATAATGAAATACATTTAAGACAAAATGGACAATAAATATCCATAACAACTAAGATAGGGTCATAAAGACAAAGTTTTAAACAGATACTATCTTCAAATATTTATTAAATTGTCGTGTACCATTTGTGACGTGTCCAAAGAAATAATTGTTCTTGTCTCATCTGCAGGACACATCAGGCCATATGAAACACTTGTTCCTCCTGCCAAAATAGGAAACAACAACTTTATGTTTAAATATTTTATTTTTAGCTAACTTTCTAGGGCAAACCCCTAATATAGAATACACAGACAGTCCTGTTAAAGAAGTGATACTTGTACTTTGCACAATGCAATTTGCAAATGCTAACACACTAAAGGCAAATGCCCCTTTATTTCATGCTGTATGACAAAATGAAGCAATATTATGGAACTGAAAGCAATGGGCTATGGTTCCAACTCCTGGAAATGGCACACTTGAGTGAAGCCCCTAGCAATTTGTGGAACTCCGAAAACATGACTAGAAAGGTTCTAAGCTAATGACTACTGTGGAGTGCTAGCTTAAAACAAATAAGTTCCATCTATATAATTAGAGACACTATTACCTCCTTTCTAACTTAAGATTCACTCATTATTCAAAATAATATCTTCTATTCTCTTACAATAAGACTTAATTAAAATAGAAATAAGTTTAAAGTGTCCAGATTATTTACATGTTCTTTTGTGAAAAAGTAATTTTAACATGTAATAAATAACACATGAAAGTATTAAATATACTTCTACTTTCTTTTAACATTTGTTGTCAAAGGAAGAATGTCATCTTCATACGAATAAAAAAAAATACAATGTTCTCAGTTCCTAACCAGATCTGTATTACCATATGGTAATTACAATACCTTCTTAATTGGAACTTCCATATGCTTTAGATGGAAGAAAATACATAGAAGTGGGACCAACAGTTAGCGTAATGGCTATGTCACTGGACTCCCACGTAGTCGACCGCGGTTCGAGTCCCGGACCCGGTGGCTTAAACTCACGCCGGGCGCGTGTGCGTGTGTGCCCAAGATCCCGAGAGGAGAATGGAGGAGAAGGGATTGCGGCGTGGCCATCCCCCCCTGGGGGGGTGATTTCTCGCTTTCTATCTCTCTGTCTCTCTCTGTCGGTCTGGCGAGCGCACGTGCCCTATAGCAAAAACCTCTCCAAAAAAAGAAAAAAAAAAAAAAAGAAACTACGTAGAAGTTATCTTCTACAAAAAGTAGAGGGGATGCTGATCTATCATTTTCACTAACCCTTAAAGTGAGACCATGAACCATCAGTTAAGAACATGATGGAGACCAGCAGTTGGCATAATGGCTATGTCAATGGACTCCCAGGTGGTCGACCACGGTTCAAGTCCCAGACTCGGTAGCTTAAACTCACGTCAGGCAAGTGTACATGTGTACCCAAGATCCCAAAAGGAGAATGGAGGAGAAGGGACTGCAGCATGGCCATCCCCCCTGGGGGTTGATTTCTTGCTGTCTCTCTGTCTTTGTGGTAAGCGCACATGCCCTATAGCAAAAACCTCTCCAAAAAAAAAAAAGAACATGATGTCTACGATCCGTAACCACTACTTGCTGGTCATAATCATTAAATATCATAACATCTCATAATAAATGACACGTAGTGTCTTTATTTTGCATGAATTCAACAGAAAATATCAGCTGAATAGGGAATCCAAGACTTCTGAAATTGTTAGGGTCCCATTTCCATTCCATCAATGTTTATTTGGTCAGGGACAATAATTTCTTTTGGCTTATGTAAATTATTAAAATAATGTAGTCAATAAAAGATCAAAAGAGATCAAATTCATCTTAAAATATAAAGCAATGTCAGTTTTCTATATTAAAAGATACTCATTTAGTTATCAATATACTGGTTGATCCTTTAATCTGCAAAGAACATTCTGTTTCTTAAAGGTTTATACTGGATATATTTATCCTTAGCCTTTGGGGGAAAAAAAATCATCTTCATAAACATACATGTTAGAAAATAAATACCAAGACAGAAACATTGCCTTACTTAGACATTACTCACAGCTTCAACTATGATCCATATGGGAAGAAGCCATGAATTAAGGATATACCACATCTCAAAACAGTTTAGGCAGACCTACTTATAATAGAAATGAGAACCATTAAGTCAGTTTTTAAAAAGAACTACATCATAATTCTAAGAACATTTATTATCGGTGGGATGACACAAATATTTTAAATAGAATAATTTTATGTATTAAAATGTATATATTAATTTTAGATATTAAAATTCAAAAGGCATAATACCTACCACCAATTGGTATGATACAAAGGTTATATTTGCACGCTAGATTCACAATCTTAACTACATCATCATGACATGCTGTGGAAAAAAAGGGAAAAGAAATCAATCACAGGGACATGAATAAAATCTGGGTAACCCTGCAAAACAAGGGACTACATAGTTCTTTAGTACCTAAAATTTTCTTTCACCTATTCATTCATTAACATGTTAAATAGCTATATTAAAATGGGCTTTTTAATGTTTTTAGCTTTCCACTGTAAAATAATTTTAGACTTACAAAAAAGTTGCAAAAGCAGTAACAAGAATTTTCTTCACCCCACATCCATATCAGCACTTACCTAACCACAGTCTTTACCCAAGTTTCTAAATTCAGCAATTAACACTATGAATACATAGACCTTATTCAAATTTTACCAGTTGTCCCACTGATACTCTTTCCTGGTCCGGGATCAAATGCAGAACCACCCACTACATTTAGCTGTCAGGTCTCCTCAGTCTTCTTTGAAGACGCGTATTTCCTCAGTCTGTCTTTGACTTTTATGACTATGACACTTTGAAAGACACTGGTCAATTTTTCTCAGAATGTCCCTCAATTTGGGTTTGTATGTGGTTTCTCATGAACAAATGCAGGTCATATATTTTGGCAGGAATTCCATAGACGTGACCGTGCCTTCCTCAGTGCATCACATCTGGAGGCACATGCTATAGCCCTGTCTCACGTCTAGTAATGTTCACTTTCATCATTTGATCAGGTAGTATCTGCTAGGTTTCTCTATAATAAGGACTCTACATCTCCTGTTGAAATGATCTTGTGGGGAAACACTCAAGCTACATAAATATCATGTTTTCCATTATACTTTCACCCACTAATTACAGCATAAGGGTGATCATTTATTCAGTTTTTAAGGAAATGTTAAAATTTTACACAAAATATACTACACATAAACTCCTTTCTATTATATATAACTCAAGAGTTCTCTGTACATAAATTACAAAGTCAGGTGATTGTAGAAGATTTTAAACTCCAAGCAAGAAGCCCTAAGACTCAACTTGACTGGCAACAGGACATTAGTGAAGATTCTCTTTTTTTTAAGAAGTATTTTTATTTAACTTTTATTTCTTTCTTAATTTGATCAGAGAGGAACAGAATGAGAGAGAGAGACAGAAAGAAAGTGAAAAAGCAAGCCACCAGGTCCAGGACTTGAACCGGGGTCGGCCATGTGGGAGTCCAGCGCCATTAACCACCACGCCACCTGCCAGGCCCTCATTAGAGAAGATTCTTAAAGAGGGAAAAAACGTGATAAAGACATTATTTTAGAAAGATCAATTCACTAATAGAATATAGGATGGCATGGAGGAAGAGAATCCTGAGGCAAGGAAACTATGTAAATATACGGTCTTAGATGTTAAAAGCCGGAAAGGGAAATAGGATAAGGAAGGGCCGGCCCCATAGTCAGTGGTTAAAGGGACCTGGATCCTGCAAGGCCAGTTTGAATCCCAACCCCAGTGGTTTGAAAAATACCCCAGGTGCATGTGTGTGCATACCCAACTTCTCAGGAGGATGGAAAAATGAAGGAGGAATGGTCGTGTGACCATCTCCACTCCCACCCTCTTTCTGGCAAGCATAAACACCCTCCGGACATTTAAAAAATAAAAAGACAATAAGGAAAATAAGTATCCATAAAAATACTGTTCTATAAAAATTGCAATTGTCATTTCTCAGGTTTGCTTAAAGCAGGAATATGTCCTTTGTATCATTCAATTTTTTTTTTCATTTTTTGGAGAGGTTTTTGCTATAGGGCACGTGCGCTCGCCAGACAGACAGAGACAGACAGAGAGACAGAAAGCAGGAAATCACCCCCCAGGGGGGATGGCCACGCTGCAATCCCTTCTCCTCCATTCTCCTCTCGGGATCTTGGGCACGCACGCACACACGCCTGGCGTGAGTTTAAGCTACCGGGTCCAGGACTTGAACATCGGTCGACTACGTGGGAGTCCAGCGACATAGCCATTACGCTAACTGCTGGTCCCTCATTCAATTTTTTTATAATAAGTTTTTATTTTATTTTTTATACATTCAGTTACATTATTTAACTTACAAAGTACATTTCAATATGTGAACATTTCTTTCCAATCTAGTTGATCAAAATATCTTCAACAGATAACACCACTACCTCCCCTTCCCATCAGTGCTCTGTCTCCGTATTCCTCCTCCAAATGTCCTTCCCCAGGCGCCACTCCTCCACACACACCACATCTGGCAATCACACCCATCTCTTGTGTTTGTACATCCTTTAGTCAGTTTCAGTCATAGAGTGCAGACATTTGGTATATATTAAGTGGGGACATACAATGTCTCTCCTTCATAGCCTGGCTTGCTTCACTCAGCAAATCTTCCATATCCTTCCACTGTCTGTCAAAAGCCAGGGTTTTGTTGGGTGTTTTTTTTATGGCTGAATAGTATTCCATAGAGTATATGTGCCACAGTTTTCCAATCCATTCATCTGTATGGGGGCATCTGGGTTGGTTCCATGTCTTAGCAATCGTGAATAGTGCTGCAATAAACATCAATGTGCAAGCACTTTTCCGAATGAATTCTTCTGTCCTTTGGGTAGATACCAAGAAGTGGGATTGCTGGATTATATGGTAGTTCTATTTGTAGATTTTTGAGGAATCTGCAAATTGTTCTCCACAGTGGCTAGACTAATTTACATTCCCACCAGCAGTGTAAGAGAGTTCCCCTTTCACCACACACCCCTGCCAACACTTATCATTTTTTTGTTATTTTTTTTAAATCTTAGACATTCTAACTGGGGTTAAGTGGTATCTCATTGTTGTTTTGATCTGCATTTCCCTTATGATGAGGGATGTTGAGCATTTTTTTCATATGCCTTTTGGCTATTCAGTAATTAGTGTGAATCAACAGTCCTCAGAATGGGAAAATATTTTTGTAAATTATGCATAAGATAAGGGACTGATAACCAGAATTCACAAGGAACTCAAGCAACTGTTTGGAAAAAAGATGATTAGCCCTATTAAAAAATGGGAGAATGAGGGACCAGCAGTTGGCATAATGGCTATGTCACTGGACTCCCATGTAGTCAACCATGGTTTGAGTCCTGGACTCGTGGCTTAAACTCACGCCGGGCACGTGTGCGTGCATGCCCAAGATCCCGAGAGGAGAATGGAGGAGAAGGGATTGTGGCGTGGCCATCCCCCCTGGGGGGTGATTTCTCGCTTTCTGTCTCTCTGTCTCTCTGTCTGTCTCTGTCTGGCTGGTGAGCACACGTGCCCTATAGCAAAAACCTCTCCAAAAAAAGTATTAAAAAAAAAAAAAAATGGGAGAATGAGTTGAAAAAACCACTCTCTAAAGATGTATCATTCAATTTTTAAATGAAAATCCATCTTCAAGCTTTTAAAGTAAGCTTATAGAACATATTCTTTGTGGTAAAATTTTGTATTAAATCAAATTCTAGGTTAATTAATAATTAATAAAACCATGAAGATGTCTGTTTAAAAACCTTTAACACGGCAAAACAATTTTCTAGGATATCACCTATTTAAAAGTCTTCCTGGACCATCTTATCTGGCATAGCACTCATCTCAACACCTACCCTTTTTACTCTACCTTTTTTTATCCATATTTTTTATTAGAACTATTTTTCTTATTTTGAGGTATTTCAGATCTTGACTTTCTTCTATATCTATAATAACCAAACTACAAGTTATGGAGAACTACTGCTGAGGACCATTCCATAATGAGAAAGTTCAGTTCCCACTGGGGAATGTTACTAATCTCTAGTCTTTTCATTCTAATGTATCAGCTAGAATAATATAGTAAACATTCATGTACGTATCTTGAGTCAAAGGAAGAGTTATTTATACCTTTATAAAACAAAATAAAACAAAACAAATGAGCTACATAATAATGTAAAACACCATTTGCCACTTTTTCTTAGGAAAAAGGAGTTTTCAAAAACTTTCTCCACACTCCCACAACCTCCTCTGTGTCCGAAGATCAAGTCAAGTCATACCATTGGATTCATCACATCTTCGGATCTGAAAAACCACTTAAGACACTTTTTTTGAGTCTTAGCAATATGGAAAACAAAAACTAAAGAGCTGGGGCCAGCAGGTGGAGTGGTGGTTGGGGGCGCTAGACTCCCACATACCAGGCAGCGGTTGAGTCCTGGACCTGGTGGCTTGCTTTCTCTCTCCCCACCCCCCACAATTCTGTCCCTCTCTGATCAAACTGAAATAAATAAATAAATTGAGTCAAATGAAGTAATTATTAGAGAAAATAATACTCAAGATATATATGAGACTGCAAGAAAAAGGATGTAGTAGCCTCTCATCCTAGAGAGGTAAATAGGAGTTAAGCACTGAACTCACTTCTGTTTGCTTTTCCCACTCTTTCATTAAATCCATGCATACTTGCAAGTTAGCTCTTGCACAATCTGGCCCTTCCATAGCAGAATGAAAAATATCTGATGCTTTTCATGTTCAAAGACTTCTGAGGAAGATGTCAACAGCCTTCTTCTTTAGAAAAATCTCTCTTCTCATCCAAAAATGCAATTTACACATGTAAAAATGTGAATTTGTACAAAAACTATGATGTTTTATTTGCATAAAATTAACCTTGATGTCATATCTTTATGTTTCTTTATCACCTCAAAAGTCTAACTATAGGGAACCAGCAGTTAGCGTAATGGCTATGTCGCTGGACTCCCATGTAGTCGACCTCGGTTCGCGTCCCGGACCCGGTGGCTTAAAACTCACACCAGACGCGTGTGCATGCGTGCCCAAGATCCCGAGAGGAGAATGGAGGAGAAGGGATTGTGGTGTGACCATCCCCCTGGGGGGTGATTTCTCGCTTTCTGTCTCTCTGTCTCTTTCTCTGTCTGTCTGGCGAGCGCATGCGCCCTATAGTGAAAATCTCTCCAAAAAAAAAAAAAAAAAAAGTCTAACCATAAAGCTGGCTCTTTGTGGGACCAGCAGATGGCATAATGGTTAGTTACATCATTAGACTCCCACATAGTTGACCGCAGTTCAAGTCCCAGACACAGCAGCTTAAAGTTCATGCTGGGCATGGGTACGCGGGTGCCTAAAATCCCAAGAGGAGAACGGAGAAGGGATTGTGGCATGGCCATCCTCCCTGAGGGATGATTTCTCACTTTCTGTCTCTCTGGCAAGCACACACACCCCATAGCAAAAACAAACTCTCTTAAAAAACAAAACAAAACAAAACAAAACGGATCTTTGTTCCTATTCAGTAAATCTATGTCACAGGATGAGCTGGGGCTTAGCGATGTACACATATGTAACTTTTTAGCATTTCTTTCATTTCAAATTAGAATGTATATTTGCAATTTACTACAGCAGTCTCAACTATGCTTAACATGATAGCGGCTGAAACTGAAAGACATTTTTAAAAAGCCCTGAAGTCATCCATATTTATTTACTTAGTCTTCTTGTTTGCAGGGGGTTAAAAGGTAACGGATTCACAAATAATACTAAGTAACCTTTCAACAAAATACCAGTCTTCAGCAAAATAATTTCTTTATAATGAAGGGAACAGCAGCAGCAAAAGATCCATCTCAGCTGCTGCTTTCTTCCTGGAGAACTCAGTAGGATAATTATATCCAAGGAGCTTCTCTGCGTTGAATTTGAGAGGTAGAATGAAAAGAAAAGCAGACTTTCTGTTCTAAATCATGGAGGTAATATGTAGAGAAGAGATCTCCACCTTTCAAGAAAAGGGAAAATGGTTGGGTAAAAGAAGTAGGACTACCCACTCTAAGAGACAAGAGATCGTACTCAAAAAATGGTAACTCTTGTTCACTGTTGGTGAGAACATAGATTAGTAGAACCATTATGAAAAACAGTATGGAGGTTTTTGCCAAGTGCTTTTCAAGATTAATATAAAAGCACAAAACGTTAAGGAAAACGTTCTTCCCACGATGAGGAACCACCTGCTGGTTCCCCCATCAACACCTTCTTGGCCTACCACAGGCAGCCCAGCAGATGTGCTTGGCCTCTAGGGGGCCAGCCTGCCCCCTGCCAGAGGCCATCTGACCCAGTGCGCCTTGGGCCATCCTCTTTGCTCTGTCTTATATGCTTTATTTTTCTTTACAACACTTATCACTATCCAATATATTATATATCTATTTATTTTCACCCACTAAATTGTATGGCACCCGCTAACAGAGATTTCTCATTTTGTTCGTTGCTCATCCTCAGAACCTAAACAGTACCTAGTTTGTATCTTCACAGGCCCAAAGTCCTGGTGTAGCACACTGAAAATAATACATAAATACTAAATTTAATAAATGAGGTAATTTTTAAGATGTTATCATTAAAATAATTTTTAAGTTTTACAAACATATTTATCACTGACAATACACATAATTGTATGAGTGACTATTTGCTCATACTAAATAAAAAATAGGGATATCCATAGTGTAAAGGTCACAATGGTGACAAATCCTGCTTTAAGGATTACTCTAAATCAGGAAGTTACATATATGGTAAATCCTTACTTAGACAAGCCATAGACATATATTAACACAACATGGAAAAGTTAGATTCAAATTAAAGCTGGAATGAAAGATAACTACAATGATAGATTGATTTCCCAGGTATGTATGTGGGTACATTAGTATCCAAAGTGAAAGATGAGACAGTCATCTCTTTGAAATACCACATTGCCTCAAATAGCCATGTTACCTCAAAACTTGCCCTCAAGGGGGAACCAGCAGTTAGCGTAATGGCTATGTCGCTGGACTCCCACGTAGTCGACCGTGGTTCGCGTCTTGGACCTGGTGGCTTACAACTCACGCCGGGCGCGTGTGCGTGCGTGCCCAAGATCCTGAGAGGAGAATGGAGGAGAAGGGATTGCGGCGTGACCATCCCCCCGGGGGGTGATTTCTCGCTTTCTGTCTCTATGTCTCTCTCTGTCTGTCTGGCAAGCGCACGCGCCCTATAGCGAAAAACCTCTCAAAAAAAAAAAAAAAAAAAGGAAAAAAAAAAAAAACTTGCCCTCAAGTAAAATAAACTCTGGAGTTCACGAACAGAAAATTTACAATGAAGTTAAGTAAAGGACTTGGTGGACTGGTAATCTGTTGGTAAACAAACTATTTCCAAAAAGTCCTATACTGAAAGAACCAACAGAAAAAAATTATAAGTTTGAATCAGCCGGGAACACACCACTTATATGCACAAAGTATGTAAAAGGAGGCCAGCAGGTGATATAGTACTTAAGGTGCTGAACTCCCACATGATCGACCACAGTTCAAGTCCTGGACTCCACGGCAAAGAAAATACCTAGAAGTTCTCAAGATATATCAAAGAAAAAAAAAGATATATCAAAGTCTGGTCTAGGGACCAGCAGTTAGCATAATGGCTATGTTGCTGGACTCCCATGTAGTTGACCACGGCTCGAGTCCCGGACACGGTGGCTTAAACTCACACCGGGCACGTGTGCGTGTGTGTTCAAGATCCCAAGAGGAGAAGGGATTGCAGTGTGGCCATCACCCCTGGGGGGTGATTTCTCGCTTTCTATCTCTCTGTCTCTCTGTCTTTCTGGTGAGCGCACGTGCCCTGCAGCAGAAACCTCTCAAAATAAAAATAAATAAATAAATAAATAAATAAATAAAAATGATTGGCCTGTTAAGTTTCCTATAGAAAATGAAAAATGATAAATTTTGCTTTCATATTTTCCAGTAAAAAATGGAATTAAACTTCTCCAAATCTTGTTAGAGAAGTAGCCTAAAGCTACTGAAAAAAACAGGTAGACATAACAAAAATACTTTCATTTGATGATATCTTTTCTTAAGGACAGGTAAATTTCTATATTAAGAGACAAAAGACTTATTTCATAACTACTCCAAATGTCCAGAAGAATATACATCACAAGTACCAAGAAAGTAATTTCATCTCTGCTATGTATGCTCTTGGATTTTCCTTCTGAGCACCTCACCTCCATCCTGCTCCCATATTACAGTATACTTTTAGGGAGGTCAATGATGGCACAGTGGTAAAATGTAGCATTTTGCAAGGGACCCACATGGGACAGTCCCAGGTGCCCGTCAAGAGACCTCCCTGAGCACACCAAGGCATATGCATCCCTGATGATGCAAGGCTAGTGTGGATCGCAGTTATCACGAACATGTTTGGGGTGCTACCTCACACATGGACATGTGCTTTCTCACTCTCTCTCTCACACACACACAAAGAAATAAACAAACTTTTTAAAAAGATAATTTCTCCCATAGACAGTTTCTCCAAAGTAGAAGGATTTCATCTAAGAACTGAGAGTTCATTAACAAGACAGTTAAAAAAAAATATTCAGGGCCATCAGGCAGCATGGAGGTTTAGACAAAGGATCCCACATGGCCAAAGGATCACACCATGGCATCGTGGTTAAAGGGCTGGATTTCCACAAGGCTGACTGTGGTTCGAGTTCTAGACCCAGCAGTTTGAAAATCAACAACAAATAAATAGATATATAAATAAATAAGTATAATATTAAAAACAAAGAAACTAAAAACAGCAGGACAATCAAATCAAGAAAAGGCTCCATGGCCTTTAGTAAACTCTTCTAAAAATGCTTCTATGCTTTTTTACAACTCATATGATAAAATATACATATTTCCAACATTAAATTTACCTAAGATTTGACAACACTGAATTAACAATACAAAGTAGAGAAAAACTTACTTGGCCATAAAACTATATCAGGAATTCGTTGAAACATTCCTTCCCTGAGCAAAAATATTTCATGAAGACAATGACCTGTTTCATGTTTAAAAAAGAAAAATGCATGAACATCTGAAGTTATGGGATATTTTTTAAGTTAAAAATGAACAGTGCTAATTTATAGTAGCTTACCATGAGCTCTAAATACTCGATCATCTGTTTCTTGTGAATATGAAATATTAGTTTCTTTAAGGTCATGAAGAAAATCTTCATTTACAATAGAGGGAGGTGTATCACTAGGATTTAAGGATGCCTAGAAAATAAAATTGGTTTCTGTGACTTACTGCCTAAAAATGAAATTTGCATTCCACTATTTGGGGTAATGACTACAAAAAGTAGGTGTTTTTTTTTTTTTTTTTTTTTTAATAAATAAAGTAAGGCAGAAACATAGGAAAATACCAATACATACATACAGAAATCAACTTTGTGACAATAACAAATTACAAATCTTTGGTTAATCACATTCTATGATATAAGTTACAGGGGTCCTTTGCTTTTGTGGGTTAGCTTTTTGTTATTTCTAAAGATTGCAAATGAAAATCCAACAGGTGGTGTGGTGGCGAAGGTGCTGGACTCCCACATGGCTTAAAGGGTTCATGTCCTGGATCTGGCAGCTTGAAAATTCTGCCAGGTGCATACCCAAAATCCCAGGAAGAGAATGGAATGTGGTATGGCCATCTCCTCTGGGGGTGGAGAGTAACTTTTCACTTTCTCTCTCACTGTTACTCTCTGTCTCTCTTCAGTGAGTGCACACAACCTATGTCAAAAACCTTTAAAAAGAAAAAGAAAAAGATTGCAATCAAGAACAAGGAAGATAGCAAAGTCTCAAATCTTTAATTTTTGATTAAGAAGATTTAGAAAAAGCTATTTGATTTCGGCATTATCAATATTTTCATCTGAACATAAAATACAGCATTTCCTATTCTCCAATTACCATTTTAAAATAATGAACAGAAAGCCTCACAGTAAGTAATAAACTCATTTTTATAGAGCTCCTGTAAAAATCATGACAGAATTATAAACTTGGTATGTGATTTCAACTAGTAATTTAAAATCTAATTTTCTACTTTAAAACTGTGACAATGGGCATATTACCCAGCTTCTGTGAGCATTGGCCTCTTCATCTATTAAATGAAATTATTACCAAATGTACAAGGAAAACAGATTAAACATCGTAACTTTTGTAAAAAAACACCTAAAAGAATGCCTAGCATAAAGGAAAAGGTCTATAAATGGCTAACTAAATCAAATTTGCTTTTAAAAAAAAGACACGATTAGTTATGACGTCATCAGGAAGGTCACAATGTGTTTTTCTGGTTTTCTATGCAAAGTGCATCATGACTTATCCAACGATGCAATATTCAGAAAAAATGAAATATAAAAATATGTAAAGAAAAATATGATACTTCTATATTTTCTTAGTCTCTTATTAAGGTACGGCATTAATTCATATAATAAATATTTACTGAGTGCCTGCTATGAGTAAGGCACTGTTCTAGGCCCTGGAGATACAAAAGTAAGTTAAACAGGAAAAAAAAATCTTAATCTCTTAGAAGTTACCCTATGGTATAAGGAAAGGATCAAAAGAACCTCAATACAATGTATTGATTCCTAGTTTTTGTTTTTGTTTTTGTTTTTTTTTGAGAGGTTTTCGCTATAGGGCGCATGTGCTCGCCATACAGACAGAGAGAGACATAGAGACAGAAAGCGAGAAATCACCACCCGGGGGGATGGTCACGTCGCAATCCTTTCTCCTCCATTCTCCTCTCGGGATCTTGGGCATGCACACACACGCGCCCAGCATGAGTTTTAAGCCACCGGGTCCGGGACGCGAACCACGGTCAACTACGTGGCAGTCCAGCGACATAGCCATTACACTAACTGCTGGTTCCCTTGATTCCTAGTTTTAAGTTAATAAAATGTGAGGGTCAGTCTTGCAGTGCAGTGGTTAAATCAGAGCATCTATAGCTGGCTCCAACATGGAGAGAATCTTGGTTTTGTCAGCTTCAAAATAGGCAGGCATATGTGCACATGTGCGTAAAATGAAGAATTGGAGAAAAAAGGATTGTGGTGTGACTAGGCCCTGTTGGAGGATGTTTTTCTCTTTTTTTCCAACTGGTAAAGTTTCCAATATGGTACGTGAATTATCAACACTAAAAGCAAGTAATTACAGGGACCAGCAGTTAGCGTAATGACTATGTCGCTGGACTCCCATGTAATCGACCATGGTTCAAGTCCTGGACCCGGTGCCTTAAAACTCACGCCAGGCGCATATGCGTGCATGCCCAAGATCCCAAGAGGAGAATGGAGAAGGGATTGTGGCGTGGCCATCCCCTTGGCGGGTGATTTCTCACTTTCTGTCTCTCTGTCTCTCTCTGTCTGTCTGGCGAACGCATGCACCCTGTAGCAAAAACCTCTCAAAAAAAAAAAAAAAAAAAAAGAAAAACAAAACAAAACAAAAAAACAAGTAATTACAAATATTTAAGAGAGATAAAGAATTGAAGAGATTAAAAAGAAACCTTTAAGAAAAATGGGCCAGCTCCACAGCACAGAGGTTAGGTGCTGTGCATTGGGAAATGAATCCTACATGGTCAACCATGGTTCAAATCCCAGCCACGGTGACTCATAAAGCACACCAGGCTTATGTTCCCAAATCCTGACGAGATGGACAAATGAAAGGTAAAAGGACTGCAGCACGACCATGCCCACTGAGGATGCTTTTTTTTTTTCTTTCTCTCTAGGTCTCTCTTCTTGGCAAATACATGCACAATCTGGCAATTAAAAACAACAACCGGAACCAGCAGTTGGCATAATTGCTACGTGGCTGAACTCCCATATAGTCAACCACGGTTCGAGTCCCTGACCTGGTGGTTTAAACTTACACTGGGTGCGTGTGTGGGTGTGCCCAAGATCCCAAGAGGAGAATGGAGGAGAAGGGACTGCGGGGTGACTATCCCCCTGGGGGGTGATTTCTCACTTTCTGTCTCTCTGGAGAGCGCATGCGCCCTATAGCAAAAACCTCTCAAAAAAAAAAATTTAAAAAACCAGAAAATTTAAAAGAATTTGATTTGGGAAGTGCAGGAATTATTTTTTTGCCTAATTTAAATACCAGGAAAAAAATCTATGGATTTATAAATAAATCTAACAAGTTTTCACTAAATACATAAACATAATAACATATTAGATACAGTGGAAAACACACTGTAAGATATAGCTCCTGTACTTATAGAACTTATATCCAGTTAAGAGGAACATGTAGAATGTCATGCTGTAACCAAATAATAAAGTAATAATAATATAAACAAATGCTAAATACTTCATTAGTTTCATCATGTATACAGTTTAAGGTTTTCTAATCCCACTTCCAAAACTGTGAAAATATATAAACAAACTAAAATTCTCTATCACTTGTAGTTTAATTGAATTTTTACTTTTTTGGTAATTTTTCAAATATTCTAAATGTTCTAGCTTAAATATAGTATTATATTTTTATTTTAAATTACTCTATATTAAACTAGGTTATTGCCAATCTATTAAATAATCTAAAAATAACACCAATTTATACATTTTAATTTATACCAAAGTATTCTCAATTAATTTGTACTTTACTACTACCCTATGATAAGCAGAACAGTTATTACTTCCACTTCTCAAATAAGAAAACAAATGCTTAGAAAGGATAAAAAGTTGGCCAGAGGCCAAGCCACAGTGGCATGCATTGCTAAGACACTGCTCCACAGGTTTGGATCATATGGGAGAGCCTTTTTCAATTCCTGATCCGATCTAAAAGCTAGGCACAGTGGCATGCACCTATAGTCCCAGCTGAGGCAGAAAGATTACAGCATAGCAAAATTCTGTCTTATTAAAAGACAGAGTTGGGTCAGCCTGTGTCACAACAGTTAGGGTGGTTGGATCTCACATGGCGAACCACTGCAGTTCAAGTCCCATATATAGCAACGTGAGAAACATGCTGGACATAGGTTCATGTATGCCTAAAATCCCAAGAAGAGAGTAGAGGAGGAGGGCTGCAGCATGGCCATTTACTCTGGGGAGTGTTTTCTCACTCCCCATTCCCCATCTCTCTCTTGCAAGCACACATACACTACTGCAAATTAAAAAAAAAAAAAAAAAAGTCTGCCAGATAAATCTCAGATAAATTCTGAGATAAGAATCTAGTCTGTGACACTAAAAAAACTGCCCCTAGAAAATATAACTAATAGGTTTAATAACAACAATAGCCAAAAAAGGAAAAAGAAAAAGAAAATAGACAACTGCATTAAGGCAAATATAACAAATATTTATTTGTAACAAATTACAAAGATAAGTTTAATTAATTTGGTATTAAAAAAAATACAGTATGTTAATAATCATTCTTATCTGCTTACTTTAGAGGTAGTTTTATGCTCCAGACTTACTCCAAGGGTATTTTGGATCCAATCTTTAAAAGTTGGTAAAACCATGCCACTAAGAGGATACCTAAGGTACAAAGAAGGTAAAGTATTAGAGCAAGTTATCTTCATTTAAATGTAAACCTTAGATTCTGATTCAGTAATGGTCAAGCAGCTCTTATCAAACTAACCATCCCACATCTAACTATAAACTCTGGACAAAAACAAACAAACAAAGCCAGCTATCTGAGGGTAGCATAGATCAGAAGCAAGCAAAAATAGAGGAAGCAGGGTGTGATACACTTGGAAAAAGAAAAAGTACTATGCAAGTTTCTTGTTTTGTCTTTTAAATAGGTTTAACCAAAAAGAAGATTCCAGCTAATGCCATAAAAAGGAACAAAAATATTGAAAACCTACAGTCCTCCTGGCTCAAAGAACCAGAGAGGAGGTTATGGAGTAAACACAGCATCTGGAATGCTTACAGGGAAATCACAGAAAGAAGAGAGTCAGAGAAGCACCTATATTATCGACTCTGTCCAAATCTGTGGTTGATCCTGAATTACAGTTATGGAGTATGCACCCAGTCTTCCAAGCATCCCAGCTTAAAAGAACTAATTGTCCACCACAAAGAGGGACAAAATTTGGAATTTGAATCAGTCAAGTCAATTGCGTGATTGAAAAAAAAAACCAGTCTTTTCAGAAGAATATAACAGAATCCAGAGTTTCTGCAATGTATCACTCATCATAGCTATGATAGACTCCAAAAGTACTAGACATGAACAAATAGCAAAGTGAAGAAAGTACATCTGTAGTCAAGAAAAAGGGCAACTAATGATGACTGATGCCAAGATAACTGAAGATACTTAAAATAGCACATAAGAATTTCAAAGTAACTATTATAACTATGCTAAAACACAAAAGAGAAAACATGTTCCGAATGAGTAACAAAAAAATCTCAGAGAGAAAAAGAAACTATAAAAAAGAACCATATAGGAATTCTGTAATTGAAACTCTAAGACATTCTATTAATATCTCATTACAGATCAAATTTTAATGTCATTGATTATCAAATTATCTATCTATTCATATCTCTACTGCCTATTTATATATCCTGTTTTGAATGCCAGTTTAAGTCTTTTGCTCATTTTCCTATCTAGTTACTATTGTTTTCTCATTGGTGTATAGAATTCTTTATATATAATAGAAGCAAGGATATATATATTAAATATTTCATCTTACTCTGTGATTCACCTTTCTTTTTTTTTTTTTTTTTTTTTTTTTGGAGAGGTTTTCGTTATAGGGCATGTGCGCTCACCAGACAGAGACATAGAGACAGAAAGCGAGAAATCACCCCCCCAGGGGGGATGGTCAGGCCACAATCCCTCTGTGATTCACCTTTCACTCTCCTAAAACAGTGTTTTGATTTAAAAAAAAAGTTTTACATTTTAATGTTGTTCATATACTCTCTTTTGCCTACCTCAAATTCAGAAAGATATTCTATTTCCTGTTTTGTTATTGTTGTTTTGTTTTGTTTTAGGTTTTTTGCCATGGGCATGTGCAGAGAGCAACAGAGAAAGACAGTGAGAGGGGAAGAGAGAAAGCACTCCCCAAGATGGCCATGCCACAATCTCTTTTCCTCCATTCTCTTCCTAGGATTCTGGGCATCCACACACAAATCTGACATAAGTTTGAAGTCACCAGGTCAAGGACTGAAACCATGGTTGGCATGTCAGAATCCAACACCTTAACCACCACACCACCTGCGGGCAGAAAGATATTCTGTGTATTCTTCTAACAGTCTTACAGTTTTAACTCATACATTAAACCTATAATCCATCTGGAATTGATTTCTGCAAATAGTATGAGAAATTAATTTTTCCAAGATGTTAAAGTCCTCCTAATAGCTATTATTGCTTCATTTTGTGTAAGTTTATTTCCTTCATATGAGAAAGAGAGAGATACATAGACATTTGTGTACATGCACACATACATAGTCACCAGGGTATTGCCATGCCACAATCTTCACCCAGTTTCCTAGTCAGCCTGGATCAAGGGATGGTCAAGTCAACCTGGATCAAAACCAGGCCTGTTATATGGCTCCAATATGGTACAAAGGCATTCTCCCACCTGCACCATCACAGCTGGGCCATGTGTGTATTTTGAAGTGAAGAGAAGAGAGACTTTAGTAGTCACTATCTATTCCAAAGCAAAGAACAATTAAACCAAACTACCAAACTGAACTAGATTAGAATAGATTACAAACAGGTCTTAACATCTGTCCTACAGGGTATTTAAAATTTCTAATGTGGAATACTTTTGCTTCAAATTATTTCTTACTTATTTCATTAGAGCTTGAATAACTGCAAGACCATTTAGCAACTAGTTTTAAATTATCTAATTTCAGAAAATGGCAAAAAAAAAAAAAAAAAAAAAAAGCCAGCAAGTGATGATATGCTCTGTGTCAAAACTAAATATATATTTATAAAAATGCAAAATTCAGTATGAAAGAAGTCATGCTAAGTCTTATCCAAAGAAAATTTTAATTAACAGTCATAGGAAGGACTCATTTTGTCACATAATTTTTCTTTTTTCTTTTGGACAGGGTTTTGCTATGTCATGACCCTCTAGCTTCAGTCTCCCAAGTAGCTGGACTATAGATGCAAGCGACTACACTCTGCTTTTTAGGGTGGGCCAGGAATCAAACCTGGGCTTTACATGTGGCCTCAATCTGCCAAATGGCACTGTCAACCATCTTGCATGATTACAGCTGGGCCTCACATAATTTTAATAGCATGGGCTCTGAGTGGATGTCATTCCTTATATTAGCTTTATATACAACAAAATACTACCTAAAATTTAGACCAATCTTTACCTAAAGGTTAGTAAAATAAAAATAGGAGTACAATAAAAATAGAAGAAATGAAGATGAATAGATAGGTTTTTAAAAAAATACAAATTCTTATATTAAAATACAAGCTAGAAATCAAACAGTATGTTTGAATTTAGGATTATATAATAACTAACTTTTTCATAAATCTAAAGAAATTGGCATGAAAATTGAGTATGAAACTCGTAGCTTAAACAACATAGTCATTTAGCAGATAAAATATTCTTCACTTTAGCGGACATAAAATTATCAATACTGGTAAACTGGTTATAATAGATTTCCTACCACCAAGTTAGTAATACCTCAAAAAGAGATCAGTTTGGAACTACAGTTAAATCTTAAACCATATGAGTTTGAATTGCACAGGTCCACTTACATGTAAACTTTTCTCAGTATGTCAGAAAATTTTTTGAGATGTGTAACAATCTGAAAAACAATGAATTTCTTTTCTTTTTTTTTTTGTGTGTGTGAGAGAGAGATTTCTGTTATAGGGCACATGCCAGAGAGAGACAGAGAGACAAAAGTGAGAAATCACTCCCCTCAGGGAAGATGGCCACACCAAAATTCCTTCTCCTCCATTCTCCTTTTGGGATTTTTGGCACTCACGCACACATACCCAGCATGGGTTTTTAAGCCACTGGGTATTGGACTAGGGAATCAGCAACATAACCATTACGCCATGTGCTAGTCCCAATAATGAATTTCTTCTTAACATTATTTTTTCATAGTTAATGTCTAATGTTAGTAATATATACACATATAAAAACTTCAGTGTTCTGTATCATATAAGACAATATTGGTATACATACGAACAAACAATTCACCCGTAAACAAATGACATAAATTTATAATGTCGCAAATGCCATATATTATTATAAATGTATTTTCTCTTCCTTATAATTTTCTTAACATTTTCTTATCTCTAGCTTACTCTTTCATAAGAATATAGTATATAGTACACATAACAAAATATGTATTAACTGGCAATTTATTGTAAGTTTCCAGTTAATAGAAGTTAAGTTTAGGGAAGTGAAAAGCTATGTGCAGGGGCCAGCACATGGCTAGACTCCTACATGGCCAGTTGCAGTCTGACCCAGATTCAATGGCTTAAAGATCACGCTGGGTGTGTGTGCATGTGTGCCCCAAGTCCCAAGAGGAGAACGGAGGAGAAAAGATTGCCACATGGCCATCCCCTTTGGGGGCGATTTCTCATTTTCTTCTGTCTCTCTCTGGCGAGTGCACATACCCTATAACAACAACAACAATAAATAAATAAATAAAAATAAACAAGCAGAAGAAAACTATGTGCAGATTTTCCTTTGTGTGGGAGAGTTGGTGCCCTAACTCCTACACTGGTCAATGGTCAAGTGTATTGGGTTTTAATGCTGGGATTATATTACATTATATTTATTACATTATTTTATATTTTACTAGCAAGTACATACACTAGCTGGAGCAAGACAGACAGAGGTAAGAAAAGTAAGAGGGACCAGCAGTTGGCATAATGGCTATGTCGCCGGACTCCCATGTGGTTGACTGATGTTCGAGTCCCGGACCCAGTGGCTTAAACTCACGCCAGGCGCACGTGCGTGTGTGTCCAATATCCCAAGAGGAGAATGGAGGAGAAGGGATTGCAGCATAGCCATCCCCCCCCCCGGGACGGTGATTTCTCACTTTCTGTCTCTCTTTGTCTTTCTGGTGAATGCATACACCTTATAGCAGAAACCTCTCCAAAAAGAAAAGAAAAGTAAGAAAGCATTCCCCCACGAGGGATGGTAACACCACGATCCCTTTTCCTTCACTCATCTTTTTGGGATTTTGGGCAACCATGTACATGCACCCTGCATATTTTTCAAGATACTGTTCTTGGACTGGAATCATGCAGTCAGCCATGTAGGATCTAGACATTTTGACCACCACACCACACTACCAGCTGGTCCTTTATAACTGTACATTTACTTTGGGACTCTGTAAAATAATAGATCCTTCACAGTCATGACAGAATCATCCTGACATTTTTGAGAAACTGTCTCTTACAAATAACATTATCCATACAAAGAAAGGTGGCCACCTTCAAGGTACTTGAACCTATAAATACATAGTTAATATTACTATTTAAAATTTCAAACTACATTTTACCACTAAAATAAATCCATTTATATTTCTATAACTGAATGCATCTGAATATTTCAGAATCTAAAGAAATACAATTATACCACAATAGTTAGTTCAAAAAGAGTTCCACATCACAATGTAAACTTTTTGATCTTTTAATTTTTTAAAACCTAATGCCCTGAAACCAGCAGGTGGAGTAATGGTTATGTTGCTGGACTCCCACATAGCTGACTATGGTTCGAGTCTCGACCAAGTGGCTTAAACCTCACACTGGGCACATGTGTGTGCACGCTCAAAATCCCAAGAGGAGAATGGAGGAGAAGGGATTGCGACATGGCCATCCTCCCTGGGGGGTGCTATCTCACATTCTGTCTTTTTCTGTGAATGCACATGTTCTATAGCAAAAATCTCTCTCAAAAACAAAAACAGGGAACCAGCAGTTAGCGTAATGGCTATGTCGCTGGACTCCCACGTAGTCGACCGCGGTTCGCGTTCCGGACCCGGTGGCTTAAAACTCACGCCGGGCGCGTGTGCGTACGTGCCCAAGATCCCGAGAGGAGAATGGAGGAGAAGTGATTGCGGCATGACCAACCCCCCTGGGGGGTGATTTCTCGCTTTCTGTCTCTATGTCTCTCTCTGTCTGTCTGTCTGGCGAGTGCACGCGCCCTATAGCGAAAACCTCTCCAAAAAAAAAAAAAAAAAAAAACCTAATGCCCTGGGATTTACAAAACAGTAAAGGATTTAGGGCTGATTTCATACAGTCATGCACTATAGAAAAATATTTCAGTCAAAGAGAAACCACATATATGATGGTGGTCCCACAAGAGTATTTATATAATAGAGCTAAAAAGCTCCTATCATCTAGTGATGTTCTAGTTGTCAAAATGGCTTAGCATAACACCTTACTCATGTGTTTGTCTTGATCCTGGAATCCACTGCACTGAGTCATATAAAAGTATGGCCTATGTAATTATATATAACATATAATACTTGAAAATGACAATAAGCAACTATGTCACTGGTTTATATATTTACACTATATACTTACCATAATTTATACTACTACTACTTATAAAAAAAAAAAAAAAGGTTCTTGGGAACCAGCAGTTAGCGTAATGGCTATGTCGCTGGACTCCCACGTAGTCGACCGTGGTTCACACCCCGGACCCAGTGGTTTAAAACTCACGCCGGGTGCGTGTGCGTGCGTGCCCAAGATCCCGAGAGGAGAATGGAGGAGAAGGGATTGCGGCGTGGCCATCCCCCCTGGGTGGTGATTTCTCGCTTTCTGTCTCTATGTCTCTCTCTGTCTGTCTGGCAAGCGCACACGCCCTATAGCAAAAACCTCTCCAAAAAAAAAAAAGTTCTTTACAATGCAGTAGGCCACATGCTGCCAACAGGAGCATTGTACATTCCTGTTTACTGTCTCTCTTCTGTTTACTCTCTTGATTGCATCATTTCCTCTTGTGCTTGATTTAATCTCCTGCTCTTCTGTTCAACATGGCCTTTCAAGCAGGACAACAGGACAACATAGCCATGGAAGACAGTGATAATGATGGTCCTAACCCTGTACAGGCTTAGGCTAATGTGTGTGTTTTGGGCTTAGAATTTAACAAAATGTTGAAAAAGTAAGGAAAATTAAAATGTATAAAAATAGAAAAAAGTTTACATAATAAAGATAAGGAAATTTTTTTTCAGCTGTAGCATGTATTTATATTTTAAGGTGTTACTACAAAAGAGTCAAAAAGTTTAAAAAAATGTAAAAGTTTATAAAGTAGGGCCAGCAGGATGGAGGTTAAGACACTGGATCCCACATGACCAACTATGCGGTTAGGGTCACAGACCCAGTAGCTTGAAAATCATGCCAGGCACGTGCCTGTGCATTACCAAAATCCAGAAAAGACTAAAGGAGAAAAGACTGCACCGTAGTCACCTCCTCTGGAGGGTGATTTCCTACTTTGCCTCTCTGGCTAGTGCACGATCCTACCGCAAAACTAAAGTTCATTAAAAACAAAACAAACAAATTAAAAAAATTGCTGTAAGCTCATATAATTACTAAAGAAAAAAACAATTTTATTGGCTCTGCTTTGGTGGTGCAGGCAGTAGCATACTTAAACATAGTGCTGGAAGCCGTCTGGTTGACCATAGGTTCAGCTCCTGAATTGGCCTGAAAACACACCAGGTGTTCATGTGCCCAGGAGCCTGAAGAGCTATGGACCTGTAGGAAGGGAATCACGGTGTAACAAGACCTCATCAAAGGTGCCTGACTATCCCTTTCTCTCTTATACATACAAGGACAGTAACATGCTGTACAGGCTTGTATCTAGAGTCAACAGGATAAATTTAGTAAAGACTAAATGTATAATAAGCTATATCATCTAGATCCATGCAGATATACTCTAATGTTCCCACAATGCTGACATCATCTAATGGTGTGATTCTCAGAATGTACCTCAATTGTTAAGTGATGCATGACTGTAATCACAAAGTCTAACATACTGCCAAGGACTCCAAAGAACCCATAAAAATGTCATTAAGTAAAAGTGAAGACTTTGAGGTCAAGGAAGTAAACAATGGAAAAAGAACACCATAAGAAAGCTTAAATTGATTAGTTATTTAACTTAATAAACAGCCAAAGAATGACTTAACTACAATAAAATACTTGGGTTTACACTCAGATCTTTTTTGTCTCAACTGCCAGAGGGTACATGTGCTTGCCAGAAAGTAAGAGAGCAAGGGAAAGAGAGAAAGAACATCCCACACGCACAATGGGGTGTTGTCACATTGTAAGCCCTTCTCCATTTCTCCATCCTGTCAAGGCTTTGGGCACACATACACATGTGCCCAATAGGTTCCTAAAGCCACCAAGGTAGAAATCTAAACCACTAGGTTATGGGGCTGGCCAGCGCTCAGAGCTATTAAGAAGCATTTATTTAACACTCATAAGACAGTACTAAATTGCAGGACAGACAGAAATGGTATTATAATATGACTCCTATTTGAAGAAATTTACAACTTAACTTAGTCAAAGCTGTAAACACATTTAATTTGTATTATGAAGACATGGGCAAAAAACATGGAACTTTTACCAGAAATGTATTAACAGGAAAGCTAGACAACTAAACTAACTGTTGAGTCAGGATGATTACTGAATGGATCTTTACCGTGACTAAAGATTAGTTTGAGAACATTAAGAAGTAGTTTGAGGGTGGCCAAACAATGGTGCAGAGTGCTACGATGCCGACCCACACACTAAGACACTGGATTCACACCTAAGAAGGAAGTACACATCAGGATTTACAGTGACTAATACAAAGTGGCTAACCCTCAGTCACTCTGGAGCAATGCATAAGAAGCAACAAAAGGATTAGTAGACACAACCATCTACTCTACAATTGTTAAGCGATGTAAAGTTTTTACAATTATTAGAAGGAGCTTTCTTTTTTCTTGTTCTTTTTTTTTTTTTTTTTTTTTTTTTAAAGCTTGCTATAGGGCATGTGCATTCCTCACTGGAGACAGAGAGAGGGAAAGCAAGAAAGCACCCCCGGGGGCTGGGGGGGGAATGGCCACATTGCAATCCCTTCTCTTTTATACTCCTCTCAGGACTTTGGGCACACACACTCACACGCACCCGATGTGTTTTTTAAGCCACCAGATCCAGGACTCAAACCACACATTCAGCCATGTGGGATCCAGTCACCTTAATCACCACATCAACTGGCTGGCCTGGTCAGATAAAAGAAGTCTTTAGTGAAAAATTATGTCACTGGGACCAGCAGTTAGCATAATGGCTATATCGCTGGACTCCCATGTAGTTGACCGCGGTTCGCGTCCCGGACCCGGTGGCTTAAAACTCAGGCCAGGCGCGTGTGTGTGCATGCCCAGGATCCCGAGAGGAAAACGGAAAAGGGATTGCGGTGTGGCCATCAACCCCTGGGGGGTGATTTCTCGCTTTCTTTCTCTGTGTCTCTGTCTGTCTGGCGAGCGCACGCGCCCTATAGCAAAATTCTCTCCAAAAAAAAAAAAAAAAAAGTCACTGAAAATGCAAAGTATAACTAAACTAAATAAATTTTCTCTCCCGGGAACAGCAGTTGGCATAACAGCTATGTCGCTGGACTCCCATGTAGTCGACCGTGGTTTGCGTTCCAGACCCAGTGGCTTAAACTCACGCCAGGCATGTGAGCATGTGTGTGTGCAAGCCCAAGATCCTAAGAGGAGAATGGAGGAGAAAGGGTTGCGGCGTGGCCATCCCCCCGGGGGGGTAATTTCTCACTTTCTGTCTCTCTTTCTGGTGAACGCATGCGCCCTATAGCAAAAACCTCTCAAAAAAAACAAACAAAAAAAAATTCTCTCTCTCATTTATACATCAACTCATGCTTTGGAAGCACCGATTCATGCAAAATGCCTATAAAGTAGGAAAGTAATGACATTTTCCAAAATTTTTAGTTTATATAAATCTATAGCATTAACTCTAAAGTATTCCAAAGTGTTTAAACCCAGGAGTACTCAATTCATTTACGTTTTGGACAGAATAAGAGAGGCAAGTTATAAATGTAGAGCTTTATAAACTGACAAATCTGTTCAAGAGAGGAACTGTGCTCAGGGGAAAAAAGTCAGAAGATCTATAATGGCTTATTTTCAAATGTCAAAGTCATCCTCTCAAAAAATACATACAATCAACTATACTCACTTATAAAAACCTATTTTTTCAATGCTTTTTTAGATCAAAAATAGGAGAAACCCCCACAATAAATTTTCACTGATAATCATTTTTCATTTCTGGTACCTGAGGATTTCTCTCTTTCTTTCCAGCTCTATTATCTTTCTTTCTGTTGATATTTCATCCTTCTTTTCTATGTGGTCTGCATTTTTTCAGTCCACCATACTGCTGGAATAGACTATACCTACAAATAATTTCAATAGTTATCCTTATAATCTACCCTCATAACCCCTCTGCCCACTAGACTCTTACTCAGAGGTCAACAATGCAAAGAAATGCCCTTTGGAAATCCATGTTGATAAAAGTAGCACTGGCAGCAGTACTCCAAGGTCTAAAATCAACAATCAGTTCTCTGGTTCTATTACAGCCTAGATAAAAATCTTTATCAAGACCCTTCAGTCAATTCCATTTACTCTCAATTTATGTTCTCCAACAACATCAAAATTATAAATTTTGTTCTCTAAATATCATAACATCAGAAAGGGCACTAACTATTCAATACTTTTAAAAAAGGATATATAGGGGCCAGCAGGTGGCATAGTGGTTAAGGTGCTAGACTTCCACATGGCCAACTGCAGTATGAGTCCCAGACCTGACAGCTTAAAACTCCTGCTGTGTATGTGTACGTGGATGCCCAAAATCCTGAAAGAAGAATGAAGAAGGGACTGCAGCAGGACCATGATCCCCAAGGGTAGTTTCTCACTTCTCTCTCTATCTGTGTGTCTGGTAACCACGCACACCCTACAGCAAAAATCTCTTAGAGAGAGAGAACGCTAAACTAGCTTTAAGTGAATACAACAGGGTTGTAATTGTAAAATCTGTCTATTAGGAGTATGGCACATCTGTTAGACTCTTGTAGCCTCAGCTCCTGTGAGAAAATTGACAAATCAAATGGCAGAACATACAAAATAAGAACTAGATTCTTTACAGGGTCACATGGAACCTACTAAGGTATAGTTATCTATAAAGGTTTCTGTGACTAACCATTCATTTCACATAAACACACACTCCTAACATAAACCACTATGTAGCCAACAGCACTCTATAGAAGACTGTAGGTGTCTTGTACTTTCAATGGCACTGTGCTGAAATATAAGTAACTATCTGCCCCTTCTATAAATCAGAAACCTTACTTTCAAGGTCTACAGAGAATAAGGACAGAGTCTGAGGAGAGAAAGCTGGCTTTCTAAGTTCAGAAGATTAATTTATTTTCTCTAGGTGTTATTTTATTTTATGAGAGTGAGAGACAGAGAGAGAGGAGCAAGTACTCGTGACAGGAATTCCTCACACTTTGATGCCTATCCCCCAACCCCATGGCCAATCACAATACTGGGCATTTGCACTTGACATGACTTAGGTCAACTGGGGACTCGATCCTGCAATCAGCCATGTGGATTCCAGCACCACAAAGCAGCACACAGTACCACAGCAGCGGAGTCTCCAGAAAATTTTTAGAAGCCGACTTCTACATAGGTAAGTTTCTCCTGTACTAGACATTATTCTATTTAAAACATAAAAGAGTCAATACTGGTAAATTTCATTTTTAACCAGAAATCTATCTGAATTACAGTTTCTCAACTAAGCCTCCATCAGCATGCTGGCCAGTCACATCTAAGGACAGAAATGAGAACACATACAGTATTTACATTTCCTATTAAAACAGATGTTAATCTTCATAATATCACTAAAATTAATTTCTAATTACTATTCCTGAGGTTTTCTTTTAGGTACAAATGGAATGATTTTGTTACAAAGGAAAGGAAATACATAACTTCTCCAAAGGACTAAAACTAAGAGATGTTAGGGCCAGCCGGTGGTATGGTGGTTAAGGCAGCTGGATCCCACACAGCCAGCTGTGTGGTTAAAGTCCCTGACCTGGTGCCTTGAAAAACACACCAGGTATATATGTACACATGCACAGAATCTCAAAAGAAGAAATAGAGAAGGGATTGCAATGTGGCCATCTCACTTAATCTCTCCCTCAGTCTGTCTCCTCTTTCTGGTGAGCACATACGGCCTCTAGCAAGTTACCAAAAAGAGAGAGAGAAAATAAAAGACTATGACTTTTTTTTTTTTTTTTTTTTTGAGAGGTTTTTGCTATAGGGCACGTGCGCTCACCAGAAAGACAGAGAGAGACAGAGAAGATAGAAAGCGAGAAATCACCCCCCGGGGGGATGGCCATGCCGCAATCCCTTCTCCTCCATTCTCCTCTCGGGATCTTGGGCACGCATGCACATGCACCCGGCATGAGTCTAAACCGCCAGGTCTTGGACTCAAACCGCAATCAGTCGACTACATGGGAGTCCAGTGACATAGCCATTACACTAACTGCTGGCCCCAGACTATGACATTTTAATACAGTGACAGACCATATAAGTTTAAAAAACATTAATTTAAGTATATGCTAATTTTTGGGGGGTGGGGGAGAGGTTTTTGCTATAGGGTGCATGCACCCACCATAAAGACAAGAGACAGACAGAGAGACAGAAAGTAAGAAATTACCCTCAGGGGTAATGGCCACGCCACAACCCCTTCTCCTCCATTCTCCTCTCAGAATCTTGGGGGCACATACACACACACACACACACACACACACATGGGTGTGCCTGGTATGAGTTTAAACCACCAGGTCCGGGACTCGAACCACAGTTGACTACATGGGAGTCCAGCAACATAGCCATTACACCAACTGCTGGTCCCAGTATATGTTAATGTTAACATCCAGTAGATAGATAGTAAATGAAAGTGCAGTACTGGTTCAGACTCATAGTGTATCTGACCTTATTGTTTTTAAAAAATTATTTTATTTAACTTTCTTTCTTTCTTTCTTTCTTTAAATTTGACCAGAGAGGAACTGAATGTGCAAGAGAGACAAGGAAAGAAAGTGAGAAAGCAATTCACCCAGTCTGGGACTCAAACTACGGTCAGTCATGTGGGTGTCCAGCGCCCTTAACCAACATGCAACCTGCTAGTCCCCTCATTTTTTATTTTAACTTAGTCTTATTTTTAACTTATTTTTTTAGAGCTAGCATTCAAATATTTCACACTTTGTCCTCATTGCCCTTTCAAAAATTCCAGCCTGGTAGCACAGCAGTGAACTGCAGCACAGAGGGAGCCAGATTCCACATGGCCAGCTGGGGTCTGGTCTGAATAGTTTAAAACCAAGCCAAGCAACACATGTGCACAAATCTAGGATCCTGACAAGATGGAGAATTAAAAGCAAAAAGATAGACCACTAGATGACATAATGGGTACACAACTGGACTCCCATGTATTTAGACCACAGTTCAAGTCCCAGACCTAGTGGCTTGAAACTCATTCCAGGCATATGTGCGTGCACGCCCAAAACCCTGAGAGGAGAACGGAGAAGAGACTGTGGTGTGGCCATTCCCCTTGGGGGGGATGATTTCTCACCTTCTGTCTCTCTGTCTCTCTAGAAAGCATAAGCGCCTTATAGTAAAAATCTCTCTTAAAAGGAAAAAAAAAAAAAAAAGCAAAAAGGATTGCAGTGTGACTAGGCTTTGTTGGAAGGTCCTTTCCCCCAGCTGCACCCTGTCCTTCTCATGAGTGCACGTGTACTCTCTAGCAAAAAAAAAAAAAAAAAAAAATACTATTTGGCCAGTAGGTGGCATGGTGGTTAAGGATGCTGGACTCCCACATGGTGGACCACAGTTCAAGTCCCAGATCTGGCAGCTTGCTTTCTCACTTTCTTTCTCTCTCTCTCTCTCTCTTGCTCTCACTCTGTCCCTCTCTGGTCAACTTAAAATCAATAAATAAATAAAGTTAAATAAAGTAATTCTTAAAAAAAAAAAAAAACTATCAAGTTCAATTAACAGAACTGGACTCATAGCCTAGTGGTTAAGATAACCAGATCCCAAATTGCCAGCTGTGGACTAAGTCCTAGCCCCAGAGGCATGACAAACACACAAGGCATATGTGTATGCATTTATATCCCAAATCCCTTCAGGACAGAGAAATGGTGGAGAAGCAATTGCAGAGTACCATACCCGGTTATAGGTTGCTTTCTCTCTCCCTCCCTCTCTCTCTTTCTTTCTCTAGCAAGCATATGTGCCCTCAGTCAATTGAAAATAAGTACATACATTTTATAAGTTAAAAAAAAAAAAAAACAAGGGCCGGCAGGAGGTGTGAGAGTTAAAGGCACTAGACTCTCACATGGCTAACCATAGTTCAAGTCCCGGACCTAGTAGCTTACTCTCTGTCATTCTCTGGTCAAAACCGAAAAATAATGGCAATAAATAATTCTTTTTAAAAAAAAACACACACATAATAAATAGCCAAAACCAAACTTTTGGTAGGGCATTGTTGCTTAAAAGAAATTAAGAATTCATTTCACAATTCTGTCCACTGGAACCAACAGTAACAATACAAATACCCTTTGAATTTATATATACAAATTTTTCTAGCTCTACTGAATTATGACTGAAATAGTTTTATAATAATTCTCAACACATTACCAAAAGAATTTCAGAAATGTGAAAGCCATCACACAAATGACTGGTCTTTCCCAATCACTTCTTCCCTAATACATCTCAAAAACTAATTTTTTAAAATAATAATTTATTTTATTTTATTTATTATTATTTTCTCAAATTTGCTATAAGGCACATGCACTGACCAGAGAGATAGAAAGTGAGAGAGAGAGAGAAAGTGAGAAACCAAGCCACCAGGTCCAGGACTTGAACCACAGATGGCCATGTGAGAGTTCAGCACCCTAACCACCATACTACCTGCTGGCCCCAGGAAACTAATTTTTAAAATACTATTTACTTTAAAATAGTATTAGGGACAGAAAGTGGTATGGAGGTTAAGGTGATTGGATTCCACATGGATGACTCCATGGCTCCAGTCCCACACCCAGCATCTTGAAAATCTTGCTGGGCGCATGTGATCCATGCCCCAAATCCCATGAGCAGAATGGAGGTAAAGGAACTGTAATGTGGCTATCTTCCCTGGGAGTAATTTCTGACTCCCCCCGCATCCTCTCTGTATCTCTCCAGCAAGCATACATGTCCTATAGCAAAAAAAAAAAAAAAAATTGACTTATATTCACATAGACATAAAATTATTCACCTTTTTAAATAAATCACACTTAGATGTAAATTATTACTTAAATATGAAGTTACTTTCAATGAATCAATGGTATAGGGTGGTGGATGACTAGACCTTGTTTGGATCCTGACTCAAACTACTTATAAAAGGCAAGACCAGGGAACCAGCAGTTAGCATAATGGCTATGTCGCTGGACTCCCACGTAGTCGACCGCGGTTTGCGTCCCGGACCCAGTGGCTTAAAACTCACGCCGGGCGCGTGTGCGTGCGTGCCCAAGATCCCAAGAGGAGAATGGAGGAGAAGGGATTGTGGCGTGACCATCCCCCCTGGGGGGTGATTTCTCGCTTTCTGTCTCTATGTCTCTCTCTCTCTCTGTCTGGCGAGCGCACACGCCCTATAGCAAAACAACCTCTCCAAAAAAAAAAAAAAAAAAAAGGCCAAGACCAGCTATGGGACCAGTGGGTGGCATAGTGGTTAAGGCACTGGACTTCTACATGGCTGACTGCAGTTCAAGTCCTGGACCCAGCAGTTTGAAACTCACACCGGGCGCAGTGTGCATGCCCAAAATCCCGAGAGGAGAATGGAGATGGAAATGTGGCATAGCCATCCCCCTAGGGTGTGATTTCTCGCTTTCTATCTTTCTGTCTTTCTCTGTCTCTCCAGAGCGCACGTGCCCTATTGCAAAAAAAAACTCAAAACAAAACAAAAAGGCAATTGTGCAGGGTTAGCAGGTGGCCTGATGGTTAAGATGCTGGACTCCCATGTGGCCAACCATGGTTTGAGTCCTGGTGACTTGCTTTGTCACATTCTCTCTCTCTCTCTCTTTCTCTTTCTCTGGTGGGCACATGTGCCTATAGCAAATTTTAAAATAATCATTATAATAAATAAAGCTAAATAAATAATTCTCTTTTTTTAAAGGCAGTTGTGAGACTGGGGGAATGTGAATATGCACTGAAGAGCTAGATATAAACTTATTATTATTTTGGAGGTAAGACCATGGCTCTATATGATTGCATTAGGTACTTATTTTTTTAAAGGATACATACAAGGGATCTTCAAAAAGCTCACAGAAAATATGTATCATAAAAAATTATGCATAGATTTCAAAAATGTTTTGCCCCCAAATAAACTCATACTTTAATATGATTTTCCATAAACTCCTTGGATTCTTTAATATATAAATATTTTGAGGTAACATGACAATGTTAAAACTTGAATTATTACAGGAAAAAATAAATAATTATGGCAAAATTTTGGAAAATGTATAAATTGTAGGAGGGATCATTATACTATCCTCTTATGTATGTAGAAAAGAAAAGAGCAAAAGAAGAAAATAAACCAACATTACCTCTTTCCAGTCAACTCAACTTGACCCTTCTTATTGAAGAAGAACTTGGAATCATTATATCCCCATCCATTCCATTTCATAACTTCTTGCCTAATGATAAAAAAATATAGATGAGACCTCTACTAAACAGCTCAAAGCAGTATAATATTTGACTATTTTATACTCATTTAAAAAGAGACCTTAGGGACCAGCAGACAAGTAACAGTTACATTGATGGACTTTCCCGTGGTCAACCACGATTTGAGTCCTGGACCCAGCAGCTTAAAACTCACACCAGCCACGTGTGCCCAAAATCCCAAGGCGAGAATAGAGGAGAAGACTGTGATGTGGCCCTCCCCCCAGGGGTGACTTCTTACTTTTTCTCTCTCTTTCTCTCCAGCAACTGCACATGCTCTATAGCAAAAATCTCTTTTAAAAAAAGAAAAGAAAGAGACCTTATGCCCAGTAATAATGTTATATTATTAGCATTACCATGTTTAAATAAAATTAAAACATACCAAAATGATTATATATTAGCACTTCTAAATAAGACTCACTCTCTGCTTCACCGAGAGCTATAACCAATCTTTTCTTTTTATTCCCATGTCACCTGCCTCAGTCTCCTAGCGCAAACTACAGCACACACCACCACACCTGTTCTTGAGGTTGGACTGGGCCTCCCATGTAGTCCCAGCCTACAGAGAAAAGTGTCTCGGCAGCATGTACCATCCTGGCTGGGCCATACAAGCAATAGACTGACTGTATTCAAAGGAAGGTGAGAGAAAAAGATAAAAGAAAAAAGGAGGAGGGGGGAACGAAACAATGGCACAGCAGTAAAACATGATGCTCTGTGGGGTTGACCCCCACAGGAGGGTTCCAGTTTCATATCCAGAAACCTCTCTGAGTATATTAGGTGTGTACGCTCATGGTTCAGGCAGGGCTGGCTGAAGGCTGTGTGTGGATCACAATGTACAAGTAAAGATCCTGTTGCAGGGCCAACAGTCCTGTGGTGGTTAAGGTGGTTGGATCCCACATGGTTGACGGTACAGTTCAAGTCCCAGACCTGGAGCATGAGAAACATACAGGGTGCCACGTGCGTGTGTGTCAAGAATCCTGAAAGGAGGATGAAATGGAGAAGGGATGACCACGCCCATTGGCAGTGCTTTCTCACTTTCCCTGTCTCTCTCTGTTTCTCTAGCAACTGCACATACCCTCTGGCAAATTTAAAGAAAATAAATATCTTGTTGCAGGTGCTGTCTCTCTCCACCAATGAGAAAAACAAACTTTTTACAAAGATGATGGAAGGAAGAATATATGCTCAAAGTATAAATCTTTCACTGTGTACATGTTACTGAGTTATACTGTAGGATAGCCAAAACACTTTGCAATTGAAATTAATAATTCATAGGCCAATCCCGTAGCATAGTGGTCAAGCCCAAATGTAGTTGAAATCCCATCAATGGTGACTTAAAAAACACTCCAGGCATGAATGTATGTGTGCCCCAAATCCCAACAGTATGGGAAAATGGAAAAGAACTGTGGTGTGACCATCACCCACTGGGCATTGTTCTCTCCCTCTCTCTCTCTGTCTCTGGCAAGTGCACATGCCCTCTAGCAATTAAAAAAAGATGTTTTAAACATAAATTGCCTAGGCTTCTACTTTAAACTTTTAAACATATTTACCCCTGCAAGTTACTAATATATACTAACAGTTAAACATAACTATGGGGGCTGGCAGATGGCATGGTGGTTGGGATGCTGGACTCCCACATGGTCAACAGAGGTTCAAGTCCCAGACCTGGCAGCTTGCTTTCTCACTTTCCCTTTCTCTCTCTTGTCAAATTAATAAATGAAATAAAATAATTTGTTTTAAAAAACTATGTAATTATATTAAGTTTTAAAATAACTTCTTATATAGAATATGAGTATAATGTGTACATTGAAGGACATTACAGTATCAAAATATTTAAATTAATCTTTTACATAGTCAAAGAACTAGAAAGTAGAAGGATCTTTAGAAACACTTAGTTCAACTGCTCATTTTTCAGATAAAAAAACGTCCCAGAGAAGCACCATGGTCGTACAACTAAGCTAGCTGTGAGCATCTGAAGTAATATCTGAAATCTACTAAGTGATGCCTTAAGATAATCAAATCAAAATTACTTAAAGAAACCATTTCATCGTCACATCAGTATTTTTCAAAAATGCTAGTACATGTTATGATTGTAATCATTCTACATTTGACCTGAAGGAAAAAATTTAAAAATCGAGGAATATGGTTGTGTCAGAAAGTCAAGTGACCTATACCTCCTATAGTGTAATGAATCTCGCCATTCATCATAATAAACCCCACAGCACTGATAGTACTGAAAAAAGAGATCAAAGAATTACCAACTTTCCAAAAGATTCGAATAAAAAGATGTAATTCTCAACTAACTCCAGAGATGATTAACCAGAGGGATTTGTCAAACAGTCTAATTCTTAGAAATAACTATACCAAATTTAAAGTCTTCAAAATACAAAACCTTCCTCTTGCCAAAAAATCCATATTAGAAACTGTCTTGATTATACTAAATTTTTTTTAAAAATGTTTTACACATTTACACATTTGACGTAGGTCCCAAATGGTGAAAAAGCACTGTATTAGCTGTATAACAAAAGAAAATGGAGACTTACAAAATAACATCACATACATATACACAAGGTGGCAGCACACTCCCATGATATATATCATGTACCTACTCTCATTTACATTGCCCAAGCTGTTAGTAGCAGTCTTTAAGTGAAAAATTTAGATTTATCTTTATTATAATTAACACAATATAAAGTCTTTTCTGTATTCTTGAAATGAAAAATGTTCACTTTAATGTATCTGTTTATACATATATTTATTGCGGGATACTATTCCACTACTAGTAATAAATTGTAAGTATCCTGATATAAATGCATTGTTCTTACCATTATCATTTATATTCACAATATTTTTCACTAGATAATAAGAGAAAATAAATTATTTATTCTACTTTAATTCTGGGTTAACAATAAAAAGGTCAGCTAGGCAATAAAATTTTTCTTTTTTAGCAGATAAATTTTTAAAGTTCTTCTGATAAAATTTCAATAATCAAAATTCTAATAAAAATATTTCATTAGTTCAAATGAAAACCAAATATTTGCCTATCTTTTCCAGTTTTAACAATAAAAAAGATCATAACTTCAGAGAAAAGAAAACAGAACTCTAAAACTTAAGTGCTAGATTTCTACCTAACCAATCTTGGTATCAATTAAATTCAAATCAATTCTATATGTAATATAATATGCCAAATTTACTTTTTAAAAAGCCTTGGAGAATTCTGTGTACTAATTAAATTCCTTACTATGTAGTTGCATGCTTAATTACTTCAAGACTCAGATAACTTAAATCATGAAAACGAAGTAAAAATAACCTACTAAGATAAAATCATGCTACAAAAATTTCTATGAATGAAATACTATTTCTACTGACTTTTCTTAAAAAAACAAAAATGAGGGACCAGCGATGGCATATTGGTTATGTCACTGGACTCCCACGTAGTCGACCAATTTCGAGTCCTGGACCCAGCAGCTTAAAATTCACACCAGGTACATGTGCATGCAAGTCTAAAATCCCAAGAGGAGAATGGAGGAGAAAGAATTGCAGCATGGCCATCCACCTTGAGGGATGATTTACTTTCTTTCTTTCTGTTCTCTGTCTCTCCGGTGAACATACATGCCCTATTTAAAAAAAAAAAAAAAAAAAAAGAAATTGAGTTCACATCAGAAATATAAAAGCCTGCAGTCAATGCTCTAAAGCTGGTAAGGCTCATGAGGATTCCTCTGAACCTCCTGGGCAGGAGATAAGACAAGAGAAACTCTTCTTCAAAACTACAAAAGAATAGAATACAGGAAAACAAAATCTCTAAATTAATTAACAGCAGTTTAGACCATGCAGAAGAATCTCTGACCCTGAAGAAAAAGACCTCTGATTTAGGAGTCAGCAAGTGGCATGGTAGTTAAGGGGCTGGACTCCTTCATGGTGACCACAGCTCAAGTCTCAGACCTGACAGCTTGCTTTCTCACATATTTTCTCTCCCTCTTTCTCTCTCTCTCACCCTTTCTCTCTCTTTCTCTCCCTCTCTGTGGTGAGAATGTGTGCCCTATGGAAAATTAAAATAATAATAAATAAAATTAAATAAATTATTTTTTAAAAGCTTCCAACTTATTCCAAGATGCCAACGAGAATGAAAAAATAACCATTAAAAATGAGGACAGGGGTCAGCAGGTGGCATGGTGGTTAAGGGCACTGGACTCCCACATAGTCAACCATGATTCAAGTCTCAGACCTGGAAGCTTGCTTTCTCACTCTCCCTCTCCCTCTCTCGCTCTCACTGTCCCTCTCTGGACAAATTTAAATAAATAAATAAAGTTAAATAAAATAATACTTTAAAAAATGAGGATGACATAGGAAATCCTCAGCATCAATAAACAGTCAAATATCTGCATAATAGGTATTCCAGAATGTGAAGAGAAAGGTACAGGGATAGAAAGTTTCTTTCATGAAATATTATGTGAAAACTTTCCAAATCTAGAGAGATATACAGACATCTAGATCCAAGAAATAAAAAGGACACAAACAGATGCAATATAAGAAGATCCTCTCCAAGGGACAGCACATGGCATGGTGGTTAAGGCGCTGGATTCTCACATGGCTGACCAGTTTGGGTCCTGGACCTGGTAGCTTAATTTCTCACTCCCCCCACCCCTGTCTTTCTCTGGTGAGCACACATGCCCTATAGCAAACCTAAAAATAATAACAATAATAATAAACAAAATTTTAAAAAAAGATCTTCTCCAAGGAACATCATAGCCAAACTGGCAAAAGTTAGACAATATCTAAAAATGGTATGAAAGAAACATCAAGTTACTTACAAAGGATACACCATCAGACTAACCTCAGAACTCTCATCAGAAACAATGAGGGCAAGGAAATAGGAAGACATATTTAAAATTCTGAAAGAATAATATTTTTGCCAAGAATACGATACCTGGCAAGATTATTCCTCAAATGGGAAGAAGACATAAAACCATTCCCAGATAAAAGTGAATGAATTTAGCAACACTAGACTAGCATTTGAAAAAATACACAAGGAATGAAGAAGTGGGCATCCTTGTCTTGTACCAGTTTTTCCTCATTCAGGATGATGTTAGCTATGGGTTTTTCATTGATAGCTTTTATCGTGTTGAGAAATGACCTTTCTATGCCGACTTTGCTGAGTCTTGATCATGAAGGGATGTTGTAGCTTATCAAATGCTTTTTCTGCATCAATTGATATAGTCATATGGTTTTTATCTTTCTTTCTGTTAATATGGTATATAACACTTATGGTTTTGTTGAACCAACCTATATCCCTGGAATAAAGCCTACCTGGTCGTGATGTATAATCTTTTCTGTATGTTGTTGGATACTATTTGCTAGTTATCTTGTTGAGAATTTTTCTGTCTATAATTATCAGAGATATTGGTCTATAGTTTTCCTTCCTTGTCCTGTCCTTGTCTGTTTTAAGGATAAGGGTGATGGAAGCTTCATAGAATGAATTTGGGAAAGTTCTACCCTTTTGGATCTTTAGAAATAACTTGAGAAGAATGGGGGTTAACTCTTCTTTAAAAGTTTTGTAGAATTCAGAGGTGAAGCCATCAGCACCAGGTCTTTTCTATGTTGGGAGGTTAAAAGATGGGAAGATGAGTTGAAAAAAACCACTAAGGAAGACTTACAAATAGCCAAAAGGCATATGAAAAAAAAATGCTCAGCATCCCTCATTGTAAGGGAGATGCAGATCAAAACCACAATGAGGTACACCTAACCCCAGTCAGAATGGCTAATATTTAAAAAATTTTAAAATGTAAGTGCTGGCGGGGGTGTGGTTAAAGGGGAACTCTACTACACTGCTGGTGGGAATGGAAATTGGTCCAGCCACTATAAAGAACAATATAGAGATTCCTCAAAGATCTACAAATTAAACTACCATATGATCTAGCAATCCCACTCCTTGGTATCTCCCCCAAAAACTGAAGAATCCTTAGTTAAAAAAGTGCTTGCACATTGATGTTTATTGCAACATTATTCACAACTGCTAAGACATGGAACCAACCCAAGCCCACAACAGATCAATGGATTGAAAAGTGTGGCATATATACTCTATGGAATACTACTCAGCCATAAAAAACCCTGGCTTTTGACAGAAAGTGAATGAATATGGAAGATTTACTGTTGAGTGAAACAAGACAGGCTATGAAGGAGAGACATTGTATGTCTCCATTTAATATATACCAAGTGTCCACACTCTATAACTAAAACTAAATGACTAGAGGATACAGAAACATAGAAAATAGTTATAAATACCAGATACAGTATGGGAATAGGGTGGGTGAAGGAGCAGAGTCTGAGGAAGGACATTAAGGAGAAAAATAGAGAGGCAAGTCATTTGTGGGACAAAGAAATGGGTTATTTATTATCTGTTGAAGATAACATGTATAGTATTCTTAACTGGACTGATGAAAAATGTATACAAGTTAGAATATTCACTTTACAAGCTAAGTAATATATGTGATTGAATGTATAAAAGAAATTGAAATAAAAAATGTATTTAAAAAAACAGAAATAAACAAGGAAATGCTACACCAGACAAGTGATAAGGTGACAAAAAAGAAGTAAGAGAACAGAAAATAACTGAAAAAATGACTAACAAAATGGCAAGGATAATTCTGCACATATAAATAATAATAGTGAATGTCAATGAATTAAATTATCCAATTAAAAGACACAGAATATACACCATGACTAAGTAAGCTTTATTTCAGGGATGCACAGATGGTTCAATATACACAAAACAATAAATATAACACATTAACAGAAGGAAGGATAAACACTATATCATTATATCAATTAATGCAGAAAAAGCATTTCATAAAATACAACATCCCTTCATGATTAAGACTCTTAACAAAACCCTTCAAGATATTGGAGCAGCAAAGATTTCTTAAATAAAATCCCTATGGAAGGTACATTTCTCAACATAATAAAAGCTATATATGACAAGCCCATTGCTAACATCATACTGAATGGGAAAAAGCTGAAAAGCTTTCCCACTAAAAATTGAAACAAGACAAAATTACCACTTCCCTAGTCCTTTTCAACATAGTACTGGAAGTACTAGCACAAATAGATGAGAAGGTGCAATAAAAGCCATTCAAATCAATAGGAAAGGAAGAAGTGAAATTGTCCTTATTTGCAGATGGCATGATTATATACACAGAAAATCCAAAAGAATCCACACAACTCCCCCAAAAAAGCCCTAGAAGTGATTAATTTAGTAAAGTAGCAGGATACAAAATCAATATAGGAAAATCTATATATTGGTATATATTTTTATACAGCAACAATGAACAGAATGAAGGAGAACTGCTACAAAAAAGTAAAATACCTAGAAATAAACCAAACCAAAGAGGTAAAAGCCTTCTACAAGAAGTTACTAAAAACCAAAAATAGAAATTGAGTATAATTTTTAAAAAAGAAATGACATTCTGTGTTCCAGGATTGGAAAAAGTCAATATAATCAAAATGTTATTTCTACTTCAAAAAAAAATTTTTTGAGAGGTTTTTGCTATAGAATGCATGCGCTCGCCAGAAAGAGAGAGACAGAGAGACAGAAAGCGAGAAATCACCCCCCAGGGGGGATGGCCACGTCCCAATCCCTTCTCTTCCATTCTCCTCTCGGGATTTGGGGCACGCACTCACACATGCCCGGCGTGAGTTTTAAGCCGCCAGGTCCGGGACGCAAACCGCGGTCAACTACATGGGAGTCCAGCAACATAGCCATTACGCTAACTGCTGGTCCCTACTTCAAATTTATTTACAAATCAATGCAATGCTGACTGAATTACAGGTTACTTTTTAAAAATATATATTTATTAAATTTTATTTATTATTATTTATTAATCTGACCAGAGAGAGAGAGAGAGAGAGGAAAAGTGAGAAAGCTAGCTGCCAGGTCCAGGACTTGAACAATGGCCAGTCATGTGGGAGTCTAGTGCTTCAAACACCATGCCACCTGCTGGCCCCACAGGTGACATTCTTTACAGAAATAGGAAAAAAAAAAAAAAAAAAAAAAAAACCTCATAACATTTGTCTAGCATTATAGACCCCATATTGCCTAGGCAATACTATGTAAAAATAAAGTAGGAGGTGCCTTACTACCCAATTTCAAAATATCTTACAAAGCTGTGATAATCAAACACCATGGTACTGGCACAAAAACAGACACAAAGACTAATGGAACAGAGTAGAGAATCAAGAAATAAACCCCCAAACATACAGTGAATTGACATTTTACAAAGCATAGAAGACAGTCCAGTGGAGAAAAGTAAGTATTTTTAGCAAATAGTGCTAGAACTCTAATATCCACCTGTAGAAAATGAAACTGGACCCCTATCTTTCATCATTAACAAAAATCAACTCAAAATAGATCAAAGATCCAAATGTAAGGCCTCAAACTATAAAACTACTTGTGGGGACCAACAGTTGGTGTAATGGCTATGTTGCTGGACTCCCATGTAGTCGACCGCGGTTCAAGTCCCGGACCCGGTGGCTTAAACTCTCGCCAGACGCCTGTGCGTGCGTGCCCAAGATCCCAAGAGGAGAATGGAGGAGAAGGGATTGTGGCATGGCCATCCCCCCCGGGGGGGTGATTTCTCACTTTCTGTCTCTCTGTCTCTCTCTGTCTTTCTGGCGAGTGCATGCACCCTATAGCAAAAACCTCTCCAAGAAAAAAGAAAAATATATATATACTTGTGGAAAACACTTCAAGATATTGGAGTAGTGAAGATTTCTTACATAAAATTCCTAAATCTCTAAAGTACAGGCAACAAATCCAAAATGAGAATCAAGAGAGATTACACTAGGCTAAAAAGCTTCTGCACAGCAAAGGAGACAACAAATAGAATGAAGAGACAACCCACAGAATGGGAGGAAATATTCACAAGCAAGTAAGAGATTGATGAACAGACTATAGAAGGAATTCAAGCAGCTTACCTGCGTGCATGCGTGTATGCATAAATAAATAAATAAATAAATAATCAAACTTAGAAATGGGCAAGTGAGCTGAACAGACAACTCTCTAAGGAAGACATAGGAATAGCCAAAAAACATACCAGAAAAAAAAAATTTAAGTTCAGCATCTCTAATCATAAGGGAAATGCAAATTAAAACAATGAGATATCACTTAACCTCAGTGAAAATGACAATTATCAAAAAAACAAATAACGACTAGTGCTGGTGAAGCTAGGGTGAAAAGCAATCCTTTTACACTGTTGGTGGGAATGCAAATTGGTACGGCCACTGTAGAAAACAATATGGATGTTCCTCCAAAATCTACACATAGAACTACCATAAGACCCAGTAATCTCACTCCTTGGTATTTACCCAAAAAATAGGAAAACAGGAAGAAAGACCCTGTATTTAGTGCAGCATTATTCACAATTGCTAAGATATGGAATCAACCTAAGTGCCCAAAAGCTGATAATGGAATTGAAAAAATGTGCACATTACACTATGGAATACTACTTAGCCATAAAGAAACTTTAAAATTTGAACTGGAACTAGCCAGTGGCATGGTGGTTAAGGTTGCTGGATTCCACATGGCCAACTGCATAGTTCAAGCCCTGGATCCAGTGGCTTAACAAACACTCCAAGCACTTGTGCATGTATGCCCAAAAGCCTGAATAGAAGGAGCAATGGAGAAGAAACGATTGCAGCATGACCATTCTCCATGGGGCATGTTCTCCACGCCCCCCTCCCACAGTGGGTACATATGCTCTTTGGCAAACTTAATAAAAAAATTAAAAAAAAAAAATTTGAGCCAGCAGGCAGTGGTTAAGACACTGGACTCCCACATGACCAAGTGCAGTTTGATTCCCAGACCTGAATAGGTGACCAGCAAATGTCATAATGGTTATGTCACTAGATCCCATGTAGTCAACTGCAGTTCAAGTCCTGGACTCAGTGGCTTAAAACTCATGTTGGGTGCATGTGCATACATGCCCAAAATCCCAAGAGGAGAATGGAGGAAAAGGGACTGTGATTTGGCTACCTCCCCTGGGAGGTGATTTTTCATTTTCTGTCTCTCTGTCTCTCTCTGGTGAGCACATACATGCACCCTCTAACAAAAAAAAAAAAAAAAAAAAAAAAACTCTTAAAAAAATAAAATTTTTAAAAAATTAAATTCAAGGGTCAAAAATTATGTCCCAAAGGAGCACTTTCTAACAAATATGCTATAAATAGCTGAATAAAAGAAAAATGAATAAGGAATAGAAGGAAAAAATATTTTAGAAAGAGGCACAAGGAAGAAAGAAGGCAAGTAAGGCAAGGCCAGCTATACACATCGGCAGAATAACCTGGCAGTCACTGCTCACTTCAGGTATTGGGTTGCCTTCCCATAACCCAAAACTTCTCTTACATACTACACCAAATTCTACCAATTAGAGACTCATTGTTGTTAGAATAACATCTTTGAAAATGAAAATTTAGACTATTCATCATTTATACCTGTAGTAGTGTATGGTACAAATATTTTGTGCTGGGACCAGCAGTTAGCATAATGGCTATGTCACTGGACTCCCACGTAGTCGACCGCGGTTCGAGTCCCGGACCCGGTGGCTTAAAATTCACACCAGACGTGTGTGCGTGCGTGCCCAAGATCCCAAGAGGAGAATGGAGGAGAAGGGATTGCGGCATGGCCATCCCCCCGGGGGGGTGATTTCTCGTTTTCTGTCTGTCTCTTTCTGTCTGTCTGGCAAGCGCACGCGCCCTATAGCAAAAACCTCTCCAAAAAATATATATATTTTGTGCTAGGGCAGGCGTGCATACACATACTTGGCACCTGCCATTCTGAAGGCCTGGAAAAGCCCACCCTATCCTTTTCTTAAGCTGTCAGAGGGTCTATGCACCTGCCAGAGACAGACAGAGAGAGGGAGGAAAAGGGAGAAGAAAGCACTCCGTACTGGAAAGTAGTCACACTGCAGTTTATTCTCCTTTCTTCCATCCTGTTGGGATTTGGGATATACATGTACATGCACCCCTGTATTTTCCAATTACTTGAGCTAGGATTCAAATTGTAGTTCACTATGTGGGATGTGGCTTCCCTTAACCACCAGAGTATAGGGCCAACCCACAACCAATCTATCCTTTACCCTCATGTACTGGTCTATGCAATGAGGAAAACAAACCAACATCAGTATAATAAGATGTCTTAGCAAAAGATAAAAGACATAGGACCAGCAGATGGTGTAATGGTTACATGGCTGGACTCCCATGTAGTCGACCACAGTTCGAGTCCTGGACCCAGCAGCTTGAAACTCACGCCAGCCATGTGTGTGCCAAAATCCCAAGAGAAGAATAGAGAAGGGATTGTGGCTTGGTCATCCCCCTGGGGGAGTGATTTCTCACTTTCTCTCTGGCGAGTGTACTCACCCTAAAGTAAAAAATCTCTTTTAACTTAAAAAAAAAAAAAGGACAAAGACACAAGGATGTACACTTGACCACTTGTGTTCCCTAGATTACACTTTAAATTTCATGATTTCTTCCCTTTACTACCCACTTGTAATCTAATTAATGTGACAGTTCTGGCAACCAACCCTAGACTTTCTCTACCACCAACTGGGAAAATGCCAATTCACTTTCATTGCTCTATTCCTGCTTGCTAGTAATTAGAAAAGAAATTATTTCACAAGCTCATTACACTGACTAATTTATAAGTGACCACAGCCATTTCTAGTATATCCCTGCATTTCTACAATAACTATAAAAGTGAATGCAAACAACAAAAATATAAAAGCATCCCAAAATGTGTATGTCATTTTACCAGAGAGAAACAAGCCTGCGTTTCCTTGCTTATCTGTCCTTCAGAGACAGATCACTAATACTACCTCTGGCAAGACCGTGAAAAGGCCCAACTGAAATCCATACCTACTTGATGTACATATTTTTGTTTTAAAAGGTAGAAGTCTTTCACTTATAATAATAGTAATAATAATCAGCAGTTACCTCTTCTTAAGTGACAAGTACTTTGGCATTGTCACCTTTGTTTCTGGCAAACCCACAGGGGGGAAAAAATGAACCCAAAAATTTGGAGAAAGAGAAAATAAAAACATTAAAATCAGGACCCAATCACAACAACAGAGGTTCTCAAATTCCTTTGGAGTTTAAAAATCACCTTGGATATTTAGTTTAAAAGCAGAGCTCTGGAAACCAAGCCCTAGACCTTGCCTATGCCTATAATCTCTGGCAGTAGGATCTCAAAATCTACCTTTGAACAAACACCCCCAGGAAATTCTAATGTAGACTATCTACAGACCAAACTTAAGTAAGCACTACCTTAGGACTTTGAAGGAACAAATCAAGAGCAGAAGACTCATGACTCATCTGTTGAACAGCCACAAAGGCATACAAAGCCTGAATATAAATGGTTTAAAACCAAACTGTTCTCACTCAAGCCTTGCCAAAGTCAGGCGATTAGAATTGAGAAAGGAAAAAAAAAAAGGAAAAAACTTTTTTTTTTTTTTTTTTTGGAGAAGTTTTTGCTATAGGGCATGTGCGCTTGCCAGAGAGAGACAAAGAGACAGAAAGCGAGAAATCACCCCCAATGGGGAACGGCCACCCCGCAACCCCTTCTCCTCCATTCTCCTCTCAGGATCTTGGGCACGCACACACATGCGCCTGGCCTGAGTTTAAGCCACCGGGTCCAGGGCTTGAACCGCAGTCAACTACATGGGAGTCCAGTGACATAGCCATTACGCTAACTGCTGGTCCCAGGAAAAACCTTTTAAACTCACTGCACTACAGGAGAAGATGGACTTGAGAAAGGTCTCACAACAAAACAAGAAGGCAAAGAGAGGCTACTTCCATGTGAGAGATAGGAGGAAAGGTATTACAGGAAATGGAGTCTTGGTTACATGCAGGGAAGGTCGTACAGATCTCCACCAAATTTTACAAAGGATTATCCCAGAAGGGAGAATGAGGGCTATACAGAGATAATATTTTAAGATGCAAATTTAAAGAAATTTGATCCATTAAACTTTTCCTAGTTTACAATAAAAAATCTTACAAAGAATAAAAATTAAAACAATAATTTATCAAATAACTTAGCTTTAGTACAAAAATGTTTAATCCAATTGCAGTATATGTAGTCACCAAAGCCACATACTATATACACAGGCAATTCTGGGCCATAGAGTAGTTTCACATGACAGATAGCTCAGCAGTGACCATCACATGTGTGTGATACCGACAATTAGCCCATAATGCACCAGGAGAAATGACTGATGCTCTTCAATCTTTCGGTTTTTTCCCTTCTTTCCTAATGTACAAGGTAGTATTTATTAGAAAACAGTGTTCTGGTGGGGACCAGCAGGTGGCGTGGTGGTTAAGGCGCTGGATACTCCCACATGGCCAACCACAGTTCAAGTCCTGGACCTGGTGGCTTGCTTTCTCACTTTCTCTCTCTCTCTCTCTCTCTCTCTCTCTCTCTCTCTCTCTCTCTCTCTCTGTGACTCTCTCTGGTCAAATTAAAATGAAGGAATGAATGAATGAATAAATAAATAAATCTTAAAAAAAAAAAAAAAAAAAAAGAAAAAGAAAACAGTGTTCTGGGACCAGCAGTTGGTGTAATGGCTATGTCGCTGGACTCCCGCATAGTCAACCACAGTTCGAGTCCCGGACCCAGTGGCTTAAACTCACGCCAGGCACATGTGTGTGCATGCCCAAGATCCCGAGAGGAGAATGGAGAAGAAGGGATTGCAGCATGGCCATCCCTCCTGGGGGTGATTTCTCACTTTCTATCTCTCTGTGTCTGGTGAGCACATGCACCCTACAGCAAAAACCTCTCCAAAAAAAAAAAAGAAAGAAAAGAAAACAGTTTTCTTTGGTGGCTGGGGGACACAGTGGTAACACACTGCTCAAGCAAAGTTGGATCCATATGGAAGATCTCCAGTTCAATTTCCAATCAGGCACCTATGACTTAAGCTGGCTGGGAAGCTTGTGGGTAGATGAGGCAGGAAGAATCATTGTGGTATGAAACCATGTTGGAGGTGCTTATCCATTCTCTTTCTCCCTCTTCTTCTCCCTCCTTCTCCCCCAACCTCTTGTTTTTTACAAAAAGGAGGGAGAAAGGAAGGAAAAGAAATTTGTTTTCTCCTTAATATGTCATGGTTGTCACTGAGTACCTCCTACTTCTTACTGTGCTTTTCCCCAAGAAACTATTTCAGCACTAGATTTTTCTTATTCCTTTCTGTACAGTTTACTGCGACTGTAACTACTTAATGCCATACAACTAAGAGCTTTACAATCATTATTTTCTTTTCTCTCACATTAATCCAATGATGTGGGTATCATTACCCCTATTTAAAGCATAAGAAAACAGGTCCAGAAAGATGCAGTAATTTGTCCAAGGGCAAACAGCCAATGTTATAGCTAGGATTTAACTCAAGGTCATCTGGTCCTAACATTCTAAACTGCCAAGCTATAATTTCAACAAATTCACTGATTGAAACACAGTAGTACGGGGACCAGCAGTTAGCATAATGGCTATGTCGCTGGACTCCCACGTAGTCGACCGCGGTTCGAGTCCCGGACCCGGCGGCTTAAACTCACGCCGGGCGCGTGTGCGTGCGTGCCCAAGATCCCGAGAGGAGAATGGAGGAGAAGGGATTGCGGCGTGGCCATCCCCCCTGGGGGGTGATTTCCTGCTTTCTATCTCTCTGTCTCTCTCTGTCTGTCTGGCGAGCGCACGTGCCCTATAGCAAAAACCTCTCCAAAAAAAAAAAAAAAAGAAACACAGTAGTACGAAATATCACAAGAGCTCAGGGGAAGTAGTGTTCAGGCAAAGTATTATTCAACTCCAGCTGAGATAAGATGTTGTTGTGGTGGCAATTTAAACTTCCAATTCTTTGGAAGACAGTAGAAAGTTGATAGTCAAGGAGAGGCAGAAAAGCACAGGACTTTCCCATCTAGTTAGTAACTCAAATTGGTTGAAACATAGGAGACAGATATATATATATATATATATATCTGTTATGGAGAACAAGAGAGACTTCAAAAGCCAAAGTAAAGAGACTGAACTTTGTTACTTTAATCACCAATTGAGAACAATAGGATCAAAATAGTTTCTGTCACGTTCCAAGCTGCCATCAAAAGTAAAAACTGAACAGTGTCTGCTTTAAAACTTTGCCAACTCTCCAATGTGGATGAAATCCCTATTCTTTAGTATAGCTCCAATCTATATTTTCACCTTCTCTAACAGCTATTACAAGCCACCTACAAGCTACCTTAAAATTTACTCCAATTTCTTATACACAACATTCCCTTTTATGTCTGCCTGCTTACATGTGCTATATATTCCCATCTGAAATGTCCTTCTCTCCCTAGAGAATTCCTGTTTATCAAGAACCAGTCCAAAAGTCCCTTCTACAAAATCTTTACTATCTTTCTCCAGAAATTATGGCTCCTTCCTCCATACATTCATTACACCATTAAATACATCATATCTTCTAGATAGCTGTCTACATACTGGCTATTTATCTCTGCTGGTCTATCATTTTTCAATATTAGAAAGCAGAACAGCACCAGCAGGCAGCAAGTACTCATACTTCCCTTGAACAAAAACTGGCCTGGTAATGAAATCGAGAATCATTTGAAGAAAAGTAAAGAAAAGGAGAGTAGGCTAGACATGATTTTATCTAGGTTGATGGCAGTGAGAAAAACCAAAACTGCTTTGAGAATCATAATTACTACAATCTATCTGATTTGTCAATGGACTGGATAAGGTATGGAGAATAGAGCTCAGCAAGGTCTTTATAGGACTGAGTCTTGGGCTCAGATATATAAAGAATAATACTAGTGACTAGAAATGGTTAAATACTGGGACTGAAGGCTAAAATAGTGACCTTAGACTTGCACACTGAGTTGGAGAAATCACCAAAACTTTCAGACAAAAATGCCCAATAATTAAAAATGTAAAAAATGGCAGTTCAGGGGCCAGCAGGTGGCATGGTGGTTAAGGCACTGGGGTTGGGGGTTGCTTTCTCCCTCATTCTCTCTCTCTCTGGTGAATGCATGTACCCTTTGCAACTGAAAAAATAAAAATAAAAAATAGGAGTTCCCCCAATAATAGTTAAAGTTAATACAGTCCAAGTAGTAGATGAAATTATTAAAGAAGAAGAATGTAGAAGGGACTAAGAATTCATCTTAGGGATTTGTGAATTTAGGAAACAGAAGTAAGTCAGCAAACGTAGAGCCAGAAAGATAGGAAGGGGGTGGGGTGGGGGGGGGCGGAACCAGGCTAATGCATTAACATGGGAAAGAGATAAGAATATTTACCAGGAAGTGGCAACAGGCCAAGAGGTGACTACTTATTTTATAATTGGGCTTTTAAAGGATTTAAAAAGCTCTTTTCAGAAGAGTCATATAGGCAGAAAACAATTCCAAGATATCTGAGCATGCTTTTAAGAAGCAGGAAGTCAAGGATGAGAAAAGGATTATTAGCTCAAGAAAAAAATAAATAGGGTAACACATGGAGCAAGATTCTAGAGAGGAATCACCAAAAACAATGAGCAGATAACTTGGTAGTGACAGCTTTCAAGACATGACAGTCAGTTCAGTTCACTTAGCTGCCTGGGTAGCTATCTTTGTCCTATAATCACCTTCTCCAGGGAAACAACCGAATAGAGCAATGTAGACATGTTACTTATGTATTGGGAACAAGGGGTTCAAGTATTCTCTGCTATTGGCTGAATATCCCACAGGAGTAGAGTGGAAACATTTTCATTTGGAAGAACAAAAAAAGCTGATCTGCTTAGAGAAGCCTATAGTGAGTATTGCTATCAAGACACCTGATGGCTTTCTGGTTCTTAGCTCTAATTTCACTCTGAGCCCAGCTCCATATTACTCTTGGGTTCCTTGGTGCCCCTGGTACTATTATAATAAATTCTCCTTTTCTGCTTTAACCTAATGCAAATTAATACGATTTGTAACCAATAGTATATGCACCTCAAAAAAAGAATTCCTTCACATAATGTTACCAAGTATAAAAAAATCTTCAGGAACCCAAGCATGTCAAACTATTAATAGAATGGAGACCACCAGATGGTGTAATGGTTACATGGCTGACTCCTATTAGTAAACTGTGGTTCAAATCCTAGACCCAGTGGCTTAAAAAACTCATGCCAGGCATGTGTGCATAAATGCCCAAAATCCTGAGAGGAGAATGGAGGAGAAGGCATTGTGGCGTGGCCATCCCCCCGGAGGATCTCACTTTCTGTGTGTCTGTCTCTCTCTGTCTCTCCGGTAAGTGTACATGCCCTATAACAAAAATCTCTATTTAAAAACAAAACAAAACAAAACAAAAAAAAACTACTGATAGAATATACTTCTAAAAACAATGGCAGATAGCAGATAAGAACTTGGGAATAAAATCAAAATTAGACTTGTAGTCTAATAGTTGCAAAGTCACAAATACTTTGTGAAGACAAAATAGGCAAATACCAACCAGAAGTCAAGATCAACTAATAAAAAAAAAAAAAACAGAATCTTTCTGAAGATTGTACTTAAAAAAATAAAGTGACCAGGACCAGCAGATAGCCTAATGGTTACATTGCTGGACTCCCTCATAGTCAATTGCAGTTCGAGTCCTGGACCCAGCAACTTAAAACTCATGCTGGGTACATGTGCATGTATGCCCAAGATCCCAAGAGGAGAACAAAAGAGAAGGGATTGTGGCGTGGCCATCCCTCTAGGGAGTGATTTCTCATTTTTGATCTCTCCATGTCTTTGTCTCTCCAGGTAATACATGCACGCTATAGCAAAAATCTCTCACGAGGGACCAGCAGTTAGCGTAATGGCTATGTCGCTGGACTCCCACGTAGTCGACCGCGGTTCGAGTCCCGGACCCGGTGGCTTAAACTCACGCCGGGCACGTGTGCGTGCGTGCCCAAGATGCCGAGAGGAGAATGGAGGAGAAGGGATTGCGGCATGGCCATCCCCCCTGGGGGGTGATTTCTCGCTTTCTGTCTCTCTGTCTGTCTCTGTCTGTCTGGCGAGTGCACGCACGCTATAGCAAAAACCTCTCCAAAAAAAGAAAAGAAAAAAAAAAAAAATCTCTCACGAAAAATAAATAAATAAATAAAAATAATAATAAAGTTACCAATTTATTTTAAAGGCATCAAAATAGATTAATACTGGACAGAAACGTATTGACAAACATATGACATATAAGCATGGTAAAATATAATGATAAAATCTAGGTGACTAGTAAATATTTACAGGGTAAAGTTCAACTTTGCCTTATGCTTACATTTTTTCCAAATAAATGTTGGTGGAAAAATGAAAACTGCTGACATGATCCTTAAAGTATATCACCTCATACAAGGGGAGTTGTCTGAACATTAAGGAGGAGCCATCTGAATGAGAAAATAATTGCTGTTAGCGATAAATTGTTTAAAGTGGTACTTCTTTTTTTTTGGGGGGGGGGGGAGGTTTTTGTTATAGGGGGCATGCGCTCTCCAGACAGACAGAGACAGAAAACGAGAAATCACCCCCCAGGGGAGATGGCCACACCACAATCCCTTTTCCTCCATTCTCCTCTCGGGATCTTGGGCCTCAGCGCTCCCTCCTCATCATCCCAGAGACCCAGACAGGGTTTAAGTACTGTTTCTGTTGGCTCCCTAAGTTGGTGCTTTGGTTTCCCCCTTAGAAACAAAGGGCAAAACTTCCTGGAAAGTTGCTTTCTTAAATTATAGGTATAAATCTGCATAAACATAACATAATCTGTCTCCAAGGATTCAAATTATTTTCAATTCTTTATTCTTGAGCAGAATTAAGACCAAATGAACAGAGATGTCCTTTATTTCTGCCTCTGCTCAGTGAGATGAGTGAACATGTATTCCAATGCTGTTTGTTTGTTTGTTTGCTTTCGTTTTTTTTCTTTTTTTGGAGAGGTTTTTGCTTTAGGGCGTGTGCGCTCGCCAGACAGACAGAGAGAGACAGAGAGACAGAAAGCAAGAAATCACCCCCCAGGGGGATGGCCACGCTGGAATCCCTTCTCCTCCATTCTCCTCTTGGGATCTTGAGCACGCACATGTGCCAGCGTGAATTTAAGTCACCAGGTCCTGGACTCGAACCGTGGTCAACTACGTGGGAGTCCAGCGACATAGCCCTTACACTAACTGCTGGTCCCATGTATTCCAATGCTCTTTGACTTATTAAGGCCCTAAAGAAATTACTAAGGATTTAATTGCAAAAAGCTTTTCACAGCATTCTTCAAAATACGAAAAAACTAGAAACAATTAAATGCAATGCAGTATTTGTTAAATTTTAAAAGTACCTAAATGATGTCACATATTAATATTTCTTGACAAAGTTATACATAAGATAGTGAATAAAAAATAGTAAGTTTCATATTATTTCAGCATAATCTTACATATATATATATATATATATATATATATATATATACACACACACACACACACACACACACACATATGCTTATATCTGAAAGAACTTATGCCAAAGTGGTACAGTGGTTATCTCTTCATTAGTTTGGATGGCAGCTATCTTCATTATTTTTTTTAAGTTTATCCATTTCTTTCTTTTATAAGAGAGAAAGAGAGGCAGACTTTAAACAGTGGTTAGAGGTAAGGGGATGTGACTTGACTCCAGCTACACTAGTCTCCTTGTTACTCTCCTAATATGCCATATTTGCACTTCTCCTTAGGGAATTTGCATACACTACTCCTCTGCCTGGAATATTCATTTGCCTAGATATATTCATAAGGCCAAACTTGTTCATCTCCTTCAAACATTTGCTGAAATGTCACATTCTCGATGACAAAATATTTAAAATTTGAACTCTCCTTGCCCTCACTACTTTTTTCTCCCACAGTACCTATCACCCTCTAATTCACTTAAAGTTTTACTTGTTCATTATGTTTAGTTTAGCACCCATTTCACCCATTAGAATGCAAGTTCTCCCAGGGCAGAGACCACTATCCATTCTGTTCAATGATGCAGTCCAAACACCTAGAACATGAGTAACCAATAAATAGTTGTTTAAATGCATAAAAAAGGTTCTAGACTTGAGATAAAAAGCAAAATCTAGATTCAAATCTAAGCTCTCCTGCTCACTAACTATAAAGTGATTATTTCCTGGCAAGCGTCTATGATACAGGTGAGCATGAGGATCAATGACATAAACATGTAGAAGAGCAGCAGGTGACTGTAGAATAATTTGAATAAACTTAAATGAAAGTCCAATCTTAAAAGAAGTTCAGGATTAAGGGCTGAAGAATGTGACTGTGGGACAAGTGTTAATACTGAAAGAAGTAAGAAATCTCAGAAAATTAATCCCATTTGGGAAAGAGAGGATAGACAATAAATTACGTTTCAATCTGTCGTTGTAACGTCCATCATGGTATCACTATTCGCTTGTGCCTATTTAAATTTAAATCAATTAAAATTAAACAAAATAAAAATCAGCTTATTAGCCCTATGTATTTCAAGGGTTTAATGGTCACATGTGGCCAGTGGCTACCCTATTGGACAGCACAGATTACAGAACATTCCCTTCATCATGGATTGCTCTATCGGACAGTGAGAGTTACAAACTTCTGTAACTATCACAAATGACATCATTTGAATTGATTCCAAGGTCCTGGGCTCTATCAATACTCCCCAACTTGATGGTATGAGGTCTCTGACACAGCAACTCTAAATAGAATTTGGCAAGTTCCAGTGAGGCTACTCATAAGAATCTGGTCAGCACCTGGCCAAAACCTCTAATTAGTAACTTTAAACATGCTGGCAAGACCAAATAAGACATACAATTACAGGACAGTTTTCTTGGTGAGTGACAAAGTGATATCTACATCTCCAAATCTCACCCAGAAGGCAAAATTCTACCATCAAAAGTGTCAAAGCCCTATTAAGGGTACTATCTATCTGTATCTTTCTCTCTCTCTGTCACTATTGTTCGTGAAATAAATAAACTAAAAAAGAAAAAAAAAAAAAAGAAAAGTAACTGCGCTGGGACCAGCAGATGGCATAATGGTTACATTGCTAGACTCCCAAATAGTCAACTGCAATTAGAGTCCCAGACCCAGTAGCTTAAAATTCATGCCAGGCACATGAGTGTGCATGGCCAAAATCCTGAGAGGAGAATGGAGAAGAAGGGATTGTGGCACGGCCATTCCCTCTAGGAGTTATTTCTTGCTTTCTGTCTCTCTATCTCTCCAGTGAGTTCACATGTCCTATACCAAAACTCACTCTCAAAAAATAAATTGAAGGGGGAACCAGCAGTTAGCGTAATGGCTATGTCACTGGACTCCCACGTAGTTGACCGCGGTTCGCATCCCGGACCCGGTGGCTTAAAACTCACGCCGGGCGCGTGTGTGTGCATGCCCAAGATCCCGAGAGGAGAATGGAGGAGAAGGGATTGTGGCGTGACCATCCCCCCTGGGGGGTGATTTCTTGCTTTCTGTCTCTATGTCTCTGTCTGTCTGTCTGGCGAGCGCACGCGCCCTATAGCGAAAATCAATCAATCAATCAATCAATCAATAAATAAATAAATAAATTGAAGGGACCAGCAGTTAGCGTAATGGCTATGTCGCTGGACTCCCATGTAGTCGACTGTGGTTCGAGTCTCGGACCCGGTGGCTTAAACTCATGCTGGGCGCATGTGCGTGCGTGCCCAAGATCCCGAGAAGAGAATGGAGGAGAAGGGATTGCGGTTTGGCCATCCCCCGTGGGGGGTGATTTCTCGCTTTCTGTCTCTCTGTTTCTCTCTGTCTTTCTGGTGAGTGCACGTGCCCTATAGCAAAAGCCTCTCCAAAAAAAAAAAAAATTATAATAAATAAATTTAAAAAGTAACTGCAGTAGTTAGCATAATGGCTATGTTACTGGACTCCCATGTAGTCAACCGCAGCTCGAGTTCCAGACCCGGTGGCTTAAAACTCACACCGGGCACATGTGCGTGCATGCCCAAAATCCTGAGAAGAGAATGGAGGAGAAGGGATTGTGGCGTGGCCATCCCCCCTGGGGGGTGATTTCTCGCTTTCTGTCTCTCTGTCTCTGTCTGGCGAGCACACGCGCTCTATAGCAAAAACCTCTCAAAAAAAAAAAAGTAACTGCAGTTACTGGAATGTTACCAATCTTTCTTAATGAGTAAGCATATTTTAACTACTCAAAGACTCAGAATTAAATACACCAATACTTAAGAACATCAAAGGCATATATTAATGCTTTAAGAAAACTACTCAAAAATTGACATTTTATATACTTACAAAACTTAATAGAATTGGCCTGTAAGAAAGACTGAGCTGGGGCCAGTACATGGAGTGGTGTTTAAGGAGCTGAATTCTCACATGGCCAACTGTGGTTTGTCCTCTACCTGATGGCTTGAAAATCATGCTGGGTGCATGTGCATGTGTGCCTAAAATCCCAGGAGGAGAATGAACTGTGAATGGCCATCCCCCTGGAATGGTGATTTCTCACTTTCCCTCTCTCTGTCTCTGTCTCTCTCTGGAAAGCACATGTGCCCTGTGATAAAAACCTAAATAAACAAACAAAAAAAACCTAAGCTCTAACTCAAATTTAAATGTATAATTGAGTGATAGATTTAGACTTGTGATTTTAAGCAGAAATTCTCTAAGTTCATAAATAATAACTGAATATTACAAGGACTTCCAGGTCACTATGTTTAAAATTTCAATTAATATATTGATGGCATGGTAGCTGAGGCACTGGATTCCCACATAGCTGACAACAGTTCAAGTCCTGGACCCGGTGGCTCACTTTCTTACTTTCTCTCTCTCTCTCTGGTGTGTGCATGTACCCTGTAGAAAATTTTAAAACATAAATAAATAAAAATGATTACAAATAAAAATTCTTTAAAAATATATTAATAAGAATAATTCCGTACATGGGAGCATTTTGTTTATAACCTCAGACAACTGATACATTTACAAAAATTGAATATACTAAATATGAATACCATTTTAATTATTTTAGCCTCTCTCTATGCAGTAATATCTATAATAACACTAGTTTAAAGGCCACCATGTAGCATGATGGTTACGATGCTGAACTCCCACATGGCTGACTGTGGTTCAAGTCCCAGACCCGGAAGCTTGCTTTCTCATTTCATCCCCACCCCATGTCTCTGGTGAGTGCATGTGCCCTACAGCAAATTAAAAATAATTACAAAAAATAAAATCAAATAAATAATTTTTAAAACACTAGTTTAATATGCACTTTATATTAAAATAAATAACTATTCAAACCAAAAAAGTGACAATCACCTAAACATCATCAATAACAGAATGGACAAACTGTGACATATATCCACCTAATGGAATACTCATCAATGATGATGAACAAAATACAAGCAGACTCAACAACATAGATGAGTATCACAAACATAATACTAAGGGAAAGAAGTCAATCACAAAAGCATGCACTGTATGATTCCAACATATGATTCCATGTACATAAAGTTCAAATAGGCAAATCTAAACTATAATATCAGTAGTCAAAACAGTGGTTTTCCCAGGTGAAAGCACTAGAAAGAGCACGAAGTAGGCTTCTAGGGTTATGAGAATGCTGTGTCTTAATCTTAATACTGATAAGACAGATGTAATCACTTTGTAAAAAATTATTAAACTTTAAAATTGTGATTTGTGCATTTACTTTTAAGAGTTCAATAAAATTTAACAAAAAAGTAAGAATGAGATGGGACCAGCAGGTGGCGTGCAGGTTAAAGCACTGGACCCTCACATGGGCGCCTGTAGTTTGAATCCCAGACCTGGTGGCTTACTTTCTCACTTTCTCTTTTTCTCTGATGAGTGCATGTGTCCTACAGCAAATTTAATAATAATAATAATAAATAAAATTAAGGAGTTCTAAAAAAAGGATGAGTTCTTCAAAAAACTCATAGAAAATATGTAATATGCAAAAGTTACATGTGAATTTCAAAATGTTCAAAGTACTGTCACATACAGACATTTATAATTATTCAAATAGTGTATCATGTGCCACCCCGAATTGTCTCAGGACAATCAGGATACAGGCACTATATTTCGGAAAACACTATGATATTGAAGACAGAAAAAGAAAGAGAATGATCCAGAATAGTAAAAAGACTGATGTGCTGCTATAGTTCATAGTGGGTATCAAGAAAATGACAGGCTTAAAAAGGCTGATTAGAATGAATACTCTTGAATGACCTAAAATTCTCTATTAAGGAAATATGTATAATATGTTCATAGGCAATGGGGTTATCACATATTAATAAGGCAGGCTACCATTTAGTTTTAGCCTTTTCTCCTAATTTCTCCAAAAACATTTCAACAATACCTTCATTCTCCTGAGTCCAGTTTCTAATGGAAAAGGACTTCAACAAGAGCTAGTGTTCCTGGCCTCTCCCCAACCCCCTTGCATATACACTCTCATGGGAAGAGTGACTAAGTTCATCAGTGAATTCTGAGGCACTAGGCACCTGCAGTCTCAATGGCATATGTCAGGCCTATTGGAACTGGCTGTGCCCCTGCAGAGGAGGTCTTCTGTGATCCAGCACTGTTCAGGACAGAGCAAATATCATTCAGAGTAAATATTCAGGCATCTAAATCACTACTCAGACCAAAGAATTGCTTCTCTTTAGTGGATAGATTCTAAAGAGAGAAAAAGGGCTGACCTCAGGTGGTGCCTTCTCTCAGAATTCACTGACCAGCTAAATTACTCCATGTTCTCCAACCAGCATTATCAGTAAATCAGCTGACATTTTTACTTCCTTATGTCTCTGTATCCTGTCTTACTTCACAACTGATTCTGAACGCAAATGTTAGGAAAGAGATATGACTAAATATTACCCCTGGGCCAGCAAGTAGCAGGGTGGTTAAGATGGCTAGATCTCACATGGTTGACTGTAGTGTAAGTCCCAAATCCAGTGGTTTGCATAATGCTCTGGGTGCATGTTTGTGCACGTCCAAATACCTGAAAGGAAAGATGGAAGTGGACTGTGAAGTGATCCCATGAAGGGTACTTCCTCACTTGTGTTCCTCCTTCCCCGTGCCTCCATGAGTGCATGCACCCGCTAAGAAATATAAAAAAAAAAAAAAAAAAAAAAAAAAAAAAAAAAAAAAAAACACTGAAATCCAAGAAATAAAGAGAGTACCAATAGGGGAAAGGAATTGGTGTTTACTATTTTAAGCCAAAAGAAAAGACTACTCATGATCCTTTGATTTGGTTTAGAGACAGAGTGAGAGGGAAAGTGAGAAATTACCCTTGAAGGGGAATGGTCATGCCTCAATCCCTTCTTTTCCATTCTCTCAGTATTAACATAGCAATATGATAAATAGTAGAAATTATCTTCTCAATAATAAGAACTTGGGAACCAGCAGTTAGCGTAATGGCTATGTCACTGGACTCCCACGTAGTTGACCGCGGTTCGCGGCCCGGACCCGGTGGCTTAAAACTCACGCCGGGCGCATGTGCGTGCGTGCCCAAGATCCCGAGAGAAAATTGGAGGAGAAGGGATTGCGATGTGACCATCCCCTCTGGGGGATGATTTTTCGCTTTCTGTCTGTCTGTCTCTGTCTGTCTGGCGAGCGCACGCGCCCTATAGCGAAAAAACCTCTCCAAAAAAAAAAAAAAAGTAAGAACTTAGGGACCAGCAGTTAGCATAATGGCTATGTCGCTGGACTCCCATGTAGTCAACTTCAGTTTGAGTCCCAGACCCAGTGGCTTAAACTCACATTGGGCGTGTGTGCGTGCGTGCCCAAGATCCCGAGAGGAGAATGGAGGAGAAGGGATTGTGGCATGGCCATCCTCCCTGGGGGGTGATTTCTCGCTTTCTGTCTCTCTGACTCTCTCTGTCTTTCCCGTGAGCGCACGTGCCCTATAGGAAAAAAACCTCTACAAATAAATAAATAAATAAATAAGAAGAACTTAGAATCAAAAAGAGTAAGAGTGCTTGCTTAGCACTTCCTTTCAGAGTGGTCCATAAAGTATGTCATCTGACTGCAATGGCACTCCATTTCTCTACAGCCTAAAAGCAGATTACTTAATTTATTCTTTTTCATTTTTTTTTTTTTTTTTTAGGTTTTTGCCATAGGGCATATGCAGACCGAGAGAAAAAAATAGGGCACCTGCAGAGACAGCGAGAAATGCCCACCCCCCCAATAAGGGGGGATGGCCACAACATAATCCCTTCTCCTTCATTCTCCTCTCAGGAATTTGGGCACTCACAAAGGAACAACCTGTGTGACTGGTTTTTAGCTTTCAGATCAAGGACTCAAGCCAAGGTAAGCCATGTGGAAGTTCAGTGCCTTAACCATCAGTCCATCTACTGGTCCTATTCTCAAATATTTTTAGTGAGTGACTACAGGACAGATACAAATTCCCCACATAAAGAACTCTATTTGGAAAAGATCTGGTCCATCTCAAAATGCAATCTAGAGAATTATGATACCAAATAGCAATAGAGAATAAGTCTTCGTAGTTTCTTATTCATTCAAAGTCTAGACAATTTAGCTTACAGCCAGGCAGTACATCCCACATTCCCACATGACCTCTTTTTATTTCAATTTTTTTTTTTTTTTCTGTAGGGTGCATGCACTTTCTGAAGAGACAGAGAGAGAGGGGAAATGAGAAATTACCACTGAAGGGGAGTAGCCATGCCTCAATCCCTTCTTCTCTATTCTCCTCTCAGAATTTTGGGTGCATATGCACACACACCCACCAAGTTTTTCAAGCCGCAGGGTTCAGGGTCTGGGTTCCAGGACTCAAACCAGAGTCAGCCACGTGGAATCCAGTGCCTTAACCACCAAGCCACCTGCTGGCCCAAACTCCTCTTTTTATCCCTTCCTCTCTGATTTTGGATGTTCCACATTACTCTTCCTCATTCTCTTATTCCCAGCACTATCTTCTCCCACAACTCAAACAGAAAAATTTACTCACAAAAATAAACAATCTGGTATACATTTTAAGACATGTATTTATATTTCTTAAATTATGAATTCCATTTTGACAGGATAGTATATTTTATAATTTATTTGGTAAGTACAACATACACTACTGCCTTCTTAACTGACAAGAGTATTTGACCATAATCTATTCAACTGCAAAAGGTTTAGAATTTTTCATGACAAAGAGAGTAACTTATTGAATAGAAAGCAGATAATTTTTTCCAAGGCAACAACATCAAGTATGGCAATACAACAAAGGGGAAAGGATATGGGTTCTGGAGTAAGACCAAAGGTGAAATGCCATCTCTTCCATTTATAGCTGCATGACTTTAGGCAAATTAACTTCTTTGAGTCTTTACTTTCTCATCCATAATATACATGCAAGGGGCCTTCAAAAAAGTTTGTGGAAAATATGCATTTAAAAAACGATGCAAGTGGGACCAGCAGTTAGCGTAATGACTATGTCACTGAACTCCCATGTAGTTGACCACAGTTCAACTCCCGGACCCGGTGGCTTAAACTCACGCCGGGTACATGTGCGTGTGTGCCCAAGATCCCGAGAGGAGAATGGAGAAGGGATTGCAGCATGGCCATCCCCCCTGGGGGGTGATTTCTTGCTTTCTGTCTCTCTGTCTCTCTTTCTGGTGAGCGCACGTGCCCTGTAGCAAAAACCTTTCCAAAAAAAAAAAAAAAGATGCAGGAATTTAAAAAAACTTTTTGCACTAAAATAAACTCGGACTTTAATTCCATTTTCCCATGAACTTTTGAAAGTACCTTTGTATAGTATCTCCTACTTTGCAGAGCTGTTGTGAGAACTAAATGAAGTTTCAGTCAATGACAAACCACGGTGGTCTCATACAATTATAATGTAACTGAAAAGTTCCTAACACTAGAGATGTTGTATTGATCAAGACGTAGCACAAAAATATTCAAACGTCTGCGGTGATGCTGGTATAACCAAACCTACTACACTGCCAGTTGTACAAAAGATAGCACATAAAATTAAATACATTATATTTGATAATGATAATAAATGACTATGTTACTGGTTTATGTATTTACTATACTATACTTATTATTTAGTGTAGTCCCTCTATATATATATATTAAAAAAAGTTCGCTATAAGGCAGTATGCCCCAGAAGCCTCTTATATGTTTACCACATCTCTTGATTGTATCATTCTCTCTTGTGCTTGATTTTTCTCATTGTTTTTCTTTCATCACAGCCCTTCTAGTGGGAAAAAGATGTGGACTTAACAGACCAGCAGATGGCATAACAGTTATGTCGCTTGACTCCCCTGTAGTCAACTAGGGTTGGGATCCGATGGCTTAAACTCACACTGGGTGCGTTGCGTACATGCCCAAGATCCTGAGAGGAGAGTGGAGGAGAAGGGATTGTGGCATGGCCATCCCCCCTGGGGGGGAGGGGGTTCTTGCTTTCTATCTGTCTCTGTCTGTCTTTTCAGCAAGTGCAAGTGGCCTATAGCAAAAATCTCTCTCCAAAAAAAATAATTAAGTTAAAAGACAGTGACATTGACTGATCCTTGTGTAGGCCTAAGCTACAGTGTTTTTAAAATTTTTAAAATAGAAAAATGCTTTATAGAATAAGGATATAAAAATATATTTTTGTATAATTGGACAGTGTGTCTGTGTTTTGAGCTAAGTGTTATTACTACAGTCGAAAAGGTTTTAAAATTTTTGAAGTTTGTAAAGTAAAAAAGTTACAGTGAGGAGCCTGCCAGTGAGATTAAGGAGGCTGGACCCCACATGGCCAACTACTTGATTCAAGTCCCAGACCCAGCACCTATCTAATTCTCGTCCCAGGCCAAGTACTTTGACAAACATGGTACATGTGCATGTACACCCAAAATTCTGAGAGGAGAACAGAGAAGGGACTGCACTGTGGTCATCCCACTTAGGGGGTTCTTTCTCACATTCTCTCTTTCTCTCTCTCTGTCAGTCTGTCTCTTCCAGCAAGCCCATGCTTCCTGTAGCAAATTAAAAAAAAAAAAAAAAAAAAAAAAAAAAGTTATAGTAAGCTAAGGTCAATTTATTATTAAAGAAAGAAAAATATTTTTTATAAATGTAGAATGATGTAATAGTGTTTATACAGTTTACAGAACCGTGTAGTAATGCCTTAGGCCTTCACATTCAATCATCACTCACTTGCTGACTCACCCGGAGCAAGTTCTGCAAGTCCTGAGAGTTCCATTCACGATTAAGTGTCCTATACAGGTGTACATTTTTAATTTTTTATACTGTAACTTTTTAATGTTTTAGATATGTTAAGATACACAAATACCATGGTATTATAATTGCCTACAACATTCAGTATAGTAACATGCTGTATAGGTTTCTAGTCTAGAAGCAGTAAGTTATATCATACAGCCTAGGTGTATAGGCTACGATTTAGGTTGGGATAAGTACACTCTATGATGTTCACACAATAAAACTGTCTAGTTATGCATGTCTCAAAACACATCCTTCTCAAGAATATATCAATGCATGTCATTCATCATAACTACCAAAATAAATTCTAATTTGACCAAATGATGGTAAGTCAAGTCATAAATCAGGTTGCTTATGCAAATAACTTTTGCTGCAAAAATATGTCAGCTCTCACAGTCTTCAGCACAGTCTCCTGGGAAACATTTCTAAGATGCTAACTCAGTTTTTTGTCTTTCTACAAAATATCCACCAAAGCTTCTGGTAGATATTAAATATTACATCATTTTTAAAATAATGACATATGTAAGTGACATTATAAGCAAGTGAATTAAACAATCAGTACCATTCTTTTTTATCCCCCTTTATTCATAATAGAGTTCATGTGTACATATAGGAGTGAGAGAAAAAGCAAGATGAACATGCTCCACAGGAAGTAATCCCCTTCCTCAAGTGTTCCAGCCCATCAGATCATAGGCATTCACATGCATGCTCAGCATTTTTTAAATTGACCCGGCAGTGGATTTGAACCATGGTCACCAGGTGGGATCCAGTTTCCACTGAGCAGTGCATTACTGCTGTGCCATAGCACTGGCCCTATCAGAAACATTCTTAATCAAATATACTTTTAACATAGATCATAAGAGTTCATAACGTTTGTAAAAATGACCATAGAGGGCCTGGCAGGTGGTGTAGTGGTTAAGGTTGCTGGACTCCCACATGGCTGAGGTTCAAGTCCCGGACCTGGCAGCTTCCTTTCTCTCTCTCTCTCCCTCCCTCTCTGGTCAAATTAAAATAAATAAATAAAGTTAAATAAAAAATAATTCTTAGAAAAAATGACCACATAGTTGTTCTGACTAATGCAAGCCACAATGAAGTGGAAGCCAAAATTATTACACAACAGGAAAAGTAGTAGTGTGGAGAAACAGAAGTAAACAAGAGGGTTTTTTTTTTTTATTCTCTTTTTTAAAGCATTACAATGTCTTTTTAAAAAAACTGAAAAAATCCAAAAACAAGGCAAAAATGGTGGTTTGCTTCTCACTTTCCCTCTCTGTCTCTGTCTCTCTCTGGTCAAATTAAAATAAATGGATGGGGAAGCAGTTGGTGTGGTGGTTAAGGCACTGAACACTCCCACATGGCTGACCACAGTTTGAGTCCCACACCTGGTGGCTTGCTTTCTCACTTTCCCTCTCTGTGTGTGTCTCTCTCTGGTCAAATTAAAATAAATGAATAAATAAAATTAAATAATTATTTTTTAAAAAGAATCCAAAATTGCATTAAAAGCATGATCAAGAAGAAACTACACATAGAGTAAGACGCATAATATCAAGCGATGGCTGAGGACAGGACATAATCCCTGATTCCTCTCTCTCTCATCACTCATTATGAAGTTCTGGAAATTTTACCTACTAGTATTTTTTCAAACAGTTTGCCTATTTCCAATATTAATTCGGAATCCCAGCATTTCTCATTGGGAAAACAGTCTCTTGATTGGACTTGCTTGTAGTTGGAACAAGGAAAATTGCAGTTTACACTTGTTGAAGGGTTATTTAACCAGCATTACAGTAAGTACTTGATTATTTAGCTCTGTATTGTTCAATTCTCACAGCAACAGTGCAAAACGAGAATTATTGTTCCTATTTTTACTAATCAAGAGACTGAAGCTCTGAGAGGCTAAGTAACTTGCCCTAAGTCAGACAGCTGAAAGTGTGTAGCAGAAATTCAAACCCTGGTCTATGGTTCCAGTCATTATATTGCTAAACTGCTCAATGTTCTTCAATTCCGTTCCAGTATGACTTTTCTAAAAGGTAAATCTAATCGTAGTTTGCCCCACATAAAATCCTATAGAGAAAATTCACCCCTCTAGCCTTTATCCCTTGTCATTCTACCTTCCTCCTCTCACACTTAACTCCTAACCGTTTCCTAATCTCTCTTGATTTTTCATGAATTTACCTAGCAAGCTATTAGTCCCTTAAGAGTAAATAACTTTTTTTTTTCCAATTTCTTCCCCCAAATTTTTTTTATTGAGGGGTGGGGGTTGGCACGCATGTCCTCTATAGGGTCTTCAGCCATGATCTACTTGGTTGGCCAGGATCATGGGCATGTGTGCTCAGCATGCTTAAGAAGGTGGTGGGACATGAAACCAGGACCTTTTCCAAGTGGGTCTGGTTGTGTTACCGCTGTACCATCCCCTGACCCATGGAGTTTTTAAACAGTTTCGCTGGTACAGTATGACAGTAGAAAAGACTCATATATGTTGAATTAATGAATTAGTACATCAGAAGCAGTATGGCTTAAGAAATTGGCCCTGGGACCAGCAGTTTGCGTAACAGCTATGTTGCTGGACTCCCACGCAGTCGACCGTGGTTCGCATCCCGGACCAGGTGGCTTAAAACTAACGCCGGGTGCCCAAGAGCCCGAGAGAAGAATGGAGAAGGGATTGCAGCGTGGCCATCCTCCCGGGGGATGATTTCTCGCTTTCTGTCTCTCTGTCTCTCTCTCTCTCTGTCTGTCTGGCCAGCGCAAGCGCCCTATAGCAAAAGCCTCTCCAAAAAAAAAAAAGAAAGAAAAAAGAAAGAAAGAAAGAAAGAAAGAAAGAAAGAAAGAAAGAGGCCCTGAAGTTAACTGGAAGTGCTTTCAAATTCTAATCCACCACATAATTCATCAACTAAGCCTTCAGCGGACTTCTTAATCTAATTTTAAAAATTTCTTCATCTGTAAAATGGGAGAAAACTGCACCTACCTCAGAGCTTGGGAAAGAGTAAAAGAGATAAGGGATTTAGCACAGTCTCTGGCAAATTGAAAGTACATGTTAAACATTATTAACATCTTTATTCACTTTCAAAGTTTATCCACAATGACAAAGTCACATCTCAGAAAACAGCTTCTCTCAGTACCTTTCATCAGATATTAAGATTTCCTCAAAAAGTTGGAAGTCAGGCTCTCTTACAAACATCCCTCATTCACAGGCCCTTCTCTTTTAGCTTCTGATTAAACAGACCACAGTAGCCATACTATTACACCCTAAATTACTGTGTTTGCAGTTTATTGCTTCTTACCCTCTCATTGGTTCCCTCTCTCTCTCTGAAAGTCAAAGATCATGCACCTAAGCAAGAGGAGAAATCATCAACCCTACAGAAACCAGTCAACACCTTTTCTCAGGGCACCAGGCTTTTGCCAATTTAAAAAAGATCCCTGAGACCATCTAGTACAAACATAAATCTCCTCGGAGGAGGCTAGAACCCCCGCTACCCAACCCAAGACCTTAACCCCCCCCCCCCCCCCAAGTATTCATTCAAGATAGAGAATGCACTGCTGTCATTTAGAACAGAAGAAAAAGGTTTCTTTTAAACCTCTCCCCCTAAGAGTTCTTCAAGTCTGTTACCCCTCTCTCAAAGCTGGTGTGGGTCTGGACTTTCAGGGACCGGGAAGCCTTCCGCCCACCCCTGTCACCACCGTTCCCACGCTGCCTGTGCACTCCCGCTGCACAGGCCAGGCCTGCTCCCTCGCCGCCAGCTCCTAACACACACAGCTACTCACCGCTTCTTGGGGATGGTGCCCGACTCCGGCGCGGCGGGAGTGGCCGTGGGCGCCGCCGTGGCCGTCGACGCGGCTTTCCGCGCTTTGCACTCATTGGTACTCAGAGCGTCCTGGGGCCGGCCCAGCAGATGGCCCGAGAGAACCCGCAGCCTCCGGCCCGCGCGGTCCGTGTCCCCGTCCCTGTCCGCTGCAGAGCCGGAGCTCGCGCGCTCGCCCGTCCTGCCGGTTGCAGCCGCCGCCTCCGCCATGGCTTCCGCCTTGTGCCGCCGCCCGGGACCGCTGGGCGCGGGTGAAAGGTCACTCAGAGCGGCGCCCGGCGCGACCATTCGCTGCGGCGCATCCCGGCAGCCACCGCGGCGACTGGGCGGCGGGTGCCGTGCGCCCGGAGCTTCATATTTTCTGCCCCCGCCCACCGCGCCCGCGCACCCTCCCCGGTCACGCCTCGGGGTACGCGCACCTGCCAAGCAGGTGAGTTTTATCCGACCCCGGATTGCCCGAGCCTGAGGTGGAACCAGGGGCCAACCCACAGCCGCCCACGAGGTGTCCTAGAACCCTAGGCAACGTCTTCGGGTGTGGCCCGGGCCTCTAGAGCGCTTTCAGGGGCGCACGCTTTGGGGCAGGAGGAGTGGGCGGTGCTGCTGGACCGCACTAATGCCATCCGTTTCCTGAAAGAGATCTAGTGTCCCACTTGTCTCCCTGCGGGGTCACTACACTATCTCAAAACGGACTTTTCTTGGATCTAACCTTTAGAGTAAATAGCTCTATCATTTTCTCATTTCTCTTTGCTTTGTGTCTGGCACTGTGCTTTAATGTGGATCTCAAGTAATACTCATTCTGAAGAAGAGAAACCAAGGCTCAGAAACATCTAACTTGTCTGAGGGCGTTCAGCTAGTAAATACTAACTTTAAGTTCTCTTTCCATTCATATTCTGCCCTTCCTTACCCTAGTGGAGGCAAATAAAATTTAGATAAAATTACCCAACAGCTGTTCTTATAACTTCTCAATTATTTACAAGTTGACTTCATTTCTAGGGGATAGCACTTGATGAAATTAGGGGGATTTTATAGAAAAGTGCTTCAAAACCATTTTCAGCCAGTACCTTGCTTAAGTACTAGCTTAAACAAATGCTCCCACCTATAGCGCCCTTTGTCATTCTCCATGCGGTCACCATCTTCAGTTTCCTTTCCTAGTGAAAAGACAAATTTTGAGAATAATCTGAAAAACATCACATCTCTAGGACCAGAGATTAATAGCTAACCCCTAGAGTCTTGTTAGCTTTCAAAACCAGGATTTGGGCTTTAAGTGAACTTCCAAAGAGGCCCAGACTGATATTTTTTAACTCTCAATTAAGGGCCAGGCAAATTACCATTGAAGGACCAAGTCCAACCTGTGGTCTGCTTTTATAAAGTCCTCAAGCTAATGGTTTTTATATTTGAAAAGTGGTCTTTAAAAAAGAAAGAGAGTCGGGAACCAGCAGTTAGCGTAATGGCTATGTCGCTGGACTCCCACGTAGTCGACCGCAGTTTGCATCCCTGACCCGGTGGCTTAAAACTCACGCTGGGGGGGAACCAGCAGTTAGCGTAATGGCTATGTCGCTGGACTCCCACGTAGTCGACCGCGGTTCACATCCTGGACCCGGTGGCTTAAAACTCACGCCGGGCGCGTGTGCGTACGTGCCCAAGATCCCAGAGGAGAATGGAGGAGAAGGGATTGCGGCGTGACCATCCCCCCTGGGGGGTGATTTCTCGCTTTCTGTCTCTATGTCTCTCTCTGTCTGGCGAGCGCACGCGCCCTATAGTGAAAACCTCTCCAAAAAAAAAAAAAAAAAAAAACTCACGCTGGGCACATGTGCATGCATGCCCAAGATCCTGAGAGGAGAATGGAGGAGAAGGGATTGCAGCGTGACCATCCCCCCTGGGGGGTGATTTCTCGCTTTCTGTCTCTATGTCTCTGTCTGGGTGGCGAGCGCAGGCGCCCTATAGTGAAAACCTCTCCAAAAAAAAAAAAAAAGAAAGAGAGTCAGCCAGTGGTGTGGTGGTTAAGGGGGCTGGATTTCACATGACCACAACTGCACAGTTCCAGTTCCAATCCCAGACCCAGTGTCCTGAAAAACACTCCAGGCACCACATGTGCAAGTATGCGCAAAATCCTGAAAGGAGAGAGAGACAGAAAAAGGGACTGGATCCTATAGGGGATTCTCTCTCTCTCTCTCTCTTTCTCTCTCTCTCTCTCTCTCTCGTGCATGCACCCTCTAGAAGATTTTTTAAAGAATAAAATAAAAGAAGAGGACCACTTGGTAGCACAGTGAGTACACACTATTCAGAGGGAGCCAGATCCCACATGGAAAACAGTGATTGGAATTCTGCTCAGATGGCTTGAAAAACATGTCAGGTATGTGTGCATGCATGCCCTGAATCCTAATGTGATGGTGAAATCAAGGAAAAAGAATTTCAGCATGGCCATTTCCCCATTGGAGGGTTTTCTTTCTTTCTCTCTCATTCCCTTTCTTTTTCTCTTTTTCTGGCAAGAGCCTGTACCCTCTGGGAATTACAAAGAAGAAGAAGAAGAAATAAAGGAAAAGACTATGTAGCGGAGACATGTGGTCCTAAAATCCTTAAATACATGTTACTAGGCTTTTACAGATCCTATGTCCTCTGCGATTCATACACAAAGAGATGCCAAGCCACACTGAAAACAAATCCAAATGTCTATCAAGAGAAGCAGTTACATATATTCATTTGGTAAAGTATTTTTGCAGCTATTGATATCATTTGGGAGACCAGCAGATGGCGTAATGGTTATGTCACTGGACTACCACGCAGTGGACCACAGTTTGGGTCCCAGACTCTGCAACTTGAAACTCATGCCAGGTACACGTGCATGTGTGCCCAAAATCCCAAGAGGAGGATGGAAGAGGGATTGTGGAATGGCTATCCTCCCTGTGTGTGTGTGTGTGTGTGTGTGTGTGTGTGTGTGGTGGTGGTGGGGGAGGATGATTTCTCACTTTCTGTCTCTCCAGTAAGCACACACACCCTATAGCAAAAATATCTCTCTAAAAAAAAAACAAACAAAATATACATAGATGTATATATGTATATGTGTATATATATATACATCTTGACATCTTGAAATTAGGGTGATTTTATAGGACAGATATATATATATAATTTGGTACAACTGGAAACACAAGAAATGCTTATGAATTTGTTAAAAATGAAGATAGCCATAATTGAGGTCCAGCAGGTTGTGTGGTGGTTGGAGTGCTAGACTCCACATAGTTGACCACAGTTCAGTCCCAGACCTAGTGGCTTGGTTTCTCACTTTCTCTCTCTCTCTCTCTCTCTCTCTCTCTCTCTCTCTCTGTCTCTTTCTGGTCAAGTTAAATAATAATATTAAATTATTAAATATAATAATTCTTTTCACGAAAATAGCCATGGGGGGCCAGCAGATAGTGTGGCGGTTGAGGGCACTGGACTCTCACATGACCTATTGTGGTTTGAGTCTTGGACCTGACAGCTTTCTGTCTCTTTCTGGTCAAATTAAAAAATAACAATAAAAAACTTACATAAATTATTCTTTTTTAAAAAAATAGCCGTCATCTAGGAAGTTTTATACATGTCTCTTTTATTCAGTCTTTGCACCAATACAATGACATGGATTTTATTATCCTTATTTTATAGTTAAAGGCTCAAATAAGGTAACGTTTCTGAAATAGCAGTATGTTATTTCAAGTACCATGTCACTGTAAGTCATGTTATCCTTACTGTACCATTAGAGTTTGGAGATATTAACACTGTATGCTAAAACTTACTTATATAGGCTCAAGGTATTTTTTGAGTTTCTTTCTATATAAAGTCTAAATGAGTTTTTATCCTAAGTATTAACTATACTCCTCTTTTCATTTAAGAGAGAGACTTTCCTATAGGGTGTGTGCACTCTCCAGAGAGACAGAAAGCAAGAAACCATTCCTAAGGGGAGATGGCCACATCACAATCCCTTCTCCTCTCAGGATTTTGGGAACGCACACGCAAACACACCTGGCATGAGTTTAAAGCTGCCAGGTCTGGGACACAAACCATGGTTGACTACATGAGAGTCCAGCAACATAACCATTACACCATCTGCTGGTCTTACTTCTTCTTCAGGATTGAGTTCTGGAAAGAATTTCAGACTTTATTGTCATAACTATTAGGACCTCATTCATTGAGTACAAGAACATGAGACACATAGCACTTTCCTAGGTACTCATAACTGAGAAAGAGAATCTTTGGTTGGTCTTACATAAGAAAATACCAATGCATGTACAAACTGCTAGTTTCTGAGTTCTGCATACATTGGCCTTGTTTTGGTGCACAACAGAACCTGTTCCTAATTGACATTTTTTGAGCTTCAGCTAATGACCAGAAAAATGACTATATGCTGCTGCATATTTGATAACAGAAGAAAGAGACCATAACTCCCTCTTTTTTACATGACTTTATTGTCAAAGGAGTTATATTCTAAACTTTTAAAACCCTCTGTGCCTACCAGTGTCACATAAATAATCCTAGTGGTCTTCTTTTTGTCTTCCACAGTCCAAAGAAAGCCACAGTCATGTCCTCTGAGGTGATAAAACAGTCACCAGAACAGGTGGACTTAGTCCAAGAGGTAATGAACCAAAGATTATTCCAAAATGTTGTTTTCCTTGTTCATCGAGGCATTACCTCCATTTCTTTATGTTTTACCTCCTTTATCTTTTTTTTAAATTATTTATTTATTTATTATTATTTTTAATTTGACCAGAGAGATGGAGAGAGAGATAGGGAAAGTGAGAAAGCAAGCCACCGGATCTAGAACTCAAACCGCAGTTGGCTGTGTGGGAGTCCAACGCCCCAGCCACCACACTACATGCCTGCCCCAACCTCCTTTATCTTTATAATCCAATCTCAGATATCACTGGTGAAGTTTTGACATAGAGAAATAATGAAACACTGGTCTATGTGTGTCAGTTACTGAGTTGAGAAGTCCTATGACTTTTGATAAAGTTGATTATTCTGTGCTTTCACAACAACTTAATCCCTGGATATTCCCTGTGCTTCCTTGTAGAGCAGAAAATGAACTCATTAAACTTCTTTCCCTATTCTGTTATCCTGCCATCCATCAGTGGCATCACAGTCATCCTGCTCCATTATTCTTAGAGTTACAGTCTTTTTCTCTTTTGCATCTTATAGTCAGTGCATCGATGGTACCTTATGTTCTTTAGCTCTTAAATCCACTATTTCTTTGAGAACTTATTCTCTCATTTTTCATTTATGATATGCTGCCTTTATTTGTTAATTAACTTTTTATTTCTGTATGTCTGTTCCTCCAAACAGATCATAAACTTCATGAAAGCAGAGTTTATATCTTACAAGAACTTGAGACTTCTGTTGAGTTGTCAGGAAAGTTATGACATATTTTTCTGTTTTTCTATGCAAAAATATGTCATGACTTTTCTTGTTTTTTTTTTTTTTTAGAGGTTTTTGCTATAGGGCGTGTGCGCTCGCCAGACAGAGAGAGAGAGAGAGAGAGATAGAAAGCGAGAAATCACCCCCCGGGGAGATGGCCACGCCGCAATCCCCTCTCCTCCGTTCTCCTCTCAGGATCTTGGGCACGCACGCACACGCGTCCGACGTGAGTCTAAGCCACTGGGTCCGGGACTCGAACCACGGTCGGCTACGTGGGAGTCCAGCGACATAGCCATTACACTAACTGCTGGTCCCTGTCATGACTTTTCTGATGACCCAATATTTATAAGTAACTCATAAATATGAATTTGGGTAGAGGGACTAGGAGCCACAGAACTCATAGGGACCATTTTCTCCCAGTTGAAAATATCTAGCTAATAATTAATGGACAAAGTTATCTTGTAGAAAAGCCCCTTCCATGCTGATGGAAATGTTCTGTGTCTGTACTGTCCAATACAGTCATTACCAGCAACATGTGGTGATGAGCACTTAAAATGTAGCTAAGATGATGGAGAAATTGGATTTTAAAAATTAATTTAAATTTAAATGGCCAGTTAAGACTATATTAAATAGCACAGTTATAGAGTATTAAGTAATTAGTGCCTGGAACCATCAACCCCACCTTTTTCCTTCACTACAAATTTTACTCCTACTAGGGTATGGAGAAGAAGAGTATTTAAGAAGAAATATTTGTCTCATACACACTCGCCTAAGGCTGTAAATGTACTTTACCAAAGCAGAAATACTATCAATGATTAGATGTGGTCAAAATAATACATCTTCCAGTGTATTATGGATTGGATAGGCTTTTATAGGCCACGCTGCAAATCTTACCATTGAAAGCAAAATTTCTTTTTGCATATCATGAGATTCAAAGATAAATCTTGGGAGTGGTTAGAAATAGGGTTGCCAGGGCTGGCAGGTGGCCTGGTGGTTAAGGACGCTGGACTCCCACACGGCCGACCATGGTTCAAGTCCTGGACCTGGAGGCTTGCTCTCTCACTTTCCCTCTCTCTCCTTCTCTCTCGCTCTGTCCCTCTCTGGTCAAATTAAAAAAATGAAATAAATGAATGAATAAATAAAAAATAAAATATTTCTTTAAAAAAAAAAAAAGAAGAAGAAGAAATAGGGTTGCCATATGAAGTTCCTTCCAATTCCAGTGAAACTACCTCCTTTCTGATGAACTAGCCCCTTACTAGTGCAGACTCTGTGAACAAGTTAAGACATTTCAAAGTTATTTAACTAATATAACTATTTAATGGTTCTGAGAAGTCAGACAATAATAAGGAGGACTGGGTTTGTATGTTAAATCTCCAGCTCTTAAGAGATACTTCAGCATTAGATATTTTGTCCAGCTCTAGAATCCTTTACCCTAACTCCTGCTTAGATACTACTTTTTTTTTTCTTCTTTTGGAGAGGTTTTTGCTGTAGGGCGCATGTACTTGCCAGAAAGACAGAGAGAGCAAGAGAGACAGAAAGCAAGAAATTACCCCCAGGGGGGAAGGCCACGCCATAATCCCTTCTCCTCCATTCTCCTCTCAGGGTCTTGGGCACGCACGCACACACGACCGCCGTGAGTTTAAGCCACTGGGTCTGGGACGCGAACCGCGGTTGACTACATGGGAGTCCAGCAACATAGCCATTACACTAACTGCTGGTCCCCTTAGATACTACTTTTAACCATTGTACTCTTCCTAGGTGAACTCACTGACTATTTAACATGATCTAGGACTAAAGAAAAGGGACAGGAAGAAGTGCAAATTCCTGAGCTCTAAGGAAAAATCTCAAGTTTGACCATTCAACTGCTCTAGTCTTCAAGGTTCTTATACCCTTTCCAAAGGTTACTTGAATTACACTGAAACACCAACTAGCACCTTTGCTTACAATCCTGTAAGGCTTACAGATTTCTTGCCAAAGTACTATATGAGCCACAATGTCCTTAGATTACTTTTGGAGTGGAATGGGTCTGTTAATTTACATCAAACTCTAAAGAGCTCAATCTAACACTACTAATGTATTTTAAATTTAAGTGTGGTTAACTGACTTCCTCAGTCTCATCCAAACTGAGGTACGGGTATGGTTTATACCAACTTTGAGAAAGCAAAATTTATACATTTTTCAGATATCAGCAGAATAGTGAAAGGCTTTTTACTAAGTGATGAAGGCTTGATGTAAACCAAAATTACATACTAGTAGAAATACTACTGATTGCATATATTCCAAATATGTGTACAGTAATGGAAACATATAAGCAGTAAAAGCATTTGTCGAGAGCCTGTGATGTACCTAATTCACTACTAAATACTATGAGATGAAAAAGGTATTTAAGCCAGTTTCTCATCTACATGGTATAATCAAGCTAGTTAGAAGTCAGGATACATGCAAAAAAAACCAGTGTGATACAGTTGAAAGGAGTAAGTGTGATGTGGTTGACCTTGGTGAAAGACTTCCTATCACATCTCCTTATAAGAGCAGAGCCAATGCAAAAAGCCCTGAAATTTACTTCATGCTAAGAGAAAGATTTTTCACATGACACCTGGTTCACTGAGATTCTTAGGATTCCCACAAAAATCAAAACAGAAGTGCCTATCACTTCAGGAGAACCATCTATTTAAATAAACCTATTTCTTCTGACTTCTATGATACTTGTCCCTTGATAACCTGGATGCCAACCTGGAGAGCAGATTACATGCACAGAAATAGAGTGTGAACCCTTGACATGAGGAATTTTTTTTTTTAGAGAGAGATTTTTCCTATAGGGTTAGTGTGCTCATCAGAGAGACAGGAAACAAGAAATCACCGCCCAGAGGGATGGCCATGCAGCCATCCTTTCTCCTCCATTCTCTTCTCAAGATCTTGGGTACACACACATACAGACCTGATGTGAGTTTTAAGCCTCTGAGACTCGAACCCTGGTCGACTACATGTGAGTTCAGCAACATAACCATTATGCCATCTGCTAGTCCCTATGAGAAGGTTTTTAAATAGTGTAATGCTATTCAAATTTTCTATTTATACTTGTTTCAGTTTTTTACAGTGTTCTAGCAAATTGCCTACTTGGTTTATGTTTTCATACTAATTGGCATAAAGTCTTTCATAGTAATTTCTATTATCATTTTTATGTCTGTAGGGTCAATGGTTAAAAAAAAAAAAAAGTGGTAATGTACCACTTTTCATTCCTGACTTTCATTAATCTGTTTTTGCTCTTTTTAAAAAAAAAAATCAGTTTGCCAGGAATTTATTAATTTTAAAAGAACCAACTTTTGAATTTGTTGATTGTACTATATGTACAGGTGCTTCCAGTTTTATTAATTTCTGCTCATATTCCTTTTTTTTTTAAAGGTTTTGCCTTAGGGTATATGTGCATTCACTGGAGAGAGACAGAAACTGTGGGAAAGAAAGTGAGAAATCACCCCACAAGGGGAATGGCCACGCTGCAACTCCTTCTCCTCCATTTTCCTCCTGGAATTTTGGGCACACATACACACACACCCAGCATGATTTTCAAATCACCCAGTCCAGGGCTCAAACCATGGTCGGCCATGTGGGAGTCCAGCATCTTAACCACCATGTATTCCTGCTGGCCCCACATGTTCCTTTTTTACTGTGATTTTTGGTTTATATATGATCATTGTACATCTTTATGGGGTACAGTATGGTCTTTCAAAGCATACATAGTGTTGCTCTTTTGCTCTTATTCCTTGTCATTTTCTATATTCTATTTTTTTGCCTTTTTTCCTGATTTTCTGAAATGAATGTTTAGTCATTGATTTGTTGGTCTTTCTTGTGTAGCTTGTTTTCTCATATATATATATTTAGAGCTATAATTCCTTCAAGTTTTGACAAGGGTCATTACATTATTAATAAGTTCAAAATAGTTCCCATCATTCTTTTTGTATTTGAAAAGAATTAGTATTCTCTCTTGTTTAAGGGTACAAATGCCCATAGGTCAAATCTGCTGATGGTGTTGTTTAAATCTTTTATACCTTAACTAGTATTTTGTTATTTATTTTATCAGTTACTGACGTTTGTTCAGTTCTCCCACTATTATTATGGTTGTATCTCTTTTGCTTATAGTTCTGCTAATTTTTACTTTCTGTCATTTGAAATTATGCATTCGATATGTCAAAATTATATTTTCCTGGTGGAATCTTTTATAATTATCAAATATCCCACTTTGTTTCTAATAATGAGGTTTGTCTGAAAGTATAACTTAACTAGCTTCTTTTTTTTTTAACCGCTTGGCGTATTTTTCATTCTCTTTTAATCTTTCTGTATCCACATATTTTAGAGGTGTCTCTTATAAACAGTATTTGGGAATTTTCTTTTTTCTTTAAAATTTTTTTATTCATGATAGAACATGTGCACAGGCATGTTAGAGTAAGAAAGAGGGAATGAAAGACAGATAAGCACCCTCCACAGGGTCTGGTCATGCTGCTATTGCCCTTCCTCCAGTCTACCAGCCTGTCAGCCCTTGGACACTTGCACACATACCTGGCATGTTTCAGAGTGACCAGCCAGGGAATTGAACTGCAGTTGTCATGTGGATTCTAGCTTCACTAGAGAAGCACACTGCTACTGCACTATGGAGCTCGCTCAAGATGTTTTCTCTTAAGCAGTCTGAGCAAAAAAGGTTGGGTCTTTTAGCCCACTTAAATTTAACTTAATTACTAATGTACTTAGTATAATGGCTAAGAGTACTAACTTCAATGCCAGACAGACCTAGGTTTGAATATTGGCTCCACCATTGCCAGATGTGGTCTTGATCTTGTTGCATTAAGATCTCTGGGCTTGGTTCCTCATCTATAAAATTAGGAAGCTAATGACTACTTCCCAAGAGTATTAAAAGATTAATGAGCAAAAGCATAATGTTATAAATACTACTCTAGAAGGGGGAGTGAGGCTGGTATGGAAGGGAGTCTTTTTGGAAAAAGAAATACATGTTAGAGGGAAGAGAAATTAGTTGAGACCAAATCATGGGAGCATTGAAAACAGAAGAATAAAACCTTGATCTGGTGGGAGCTGTTTTAAGTTCTTAAGGAGGAAATTAGCATGAAAAGTCTGAAAAGATCACTACTTCAGAATTCATTCTCAGATGGAAGTCAGTCCAGTATACCTGAGAACCTGTTGACAGTTATAAAAAGAACCTGTGCCAGAAAATAATGCAGAACTAAAGAACTACAAAAGGAGGTAATGCTCAATGATGAGAAGGCATCAAGCTGTATTTAGCTGTCTGCTCCAGTAAAGGACAGTGAATTCGTTTAGCAGGTGAGTGAGGATGTTTAATGTGAAAGTGGCTACAGGTAGTTCCATGTTTTCAAGATGTGACATTAGGACCAGCAGTTAGCGTAATGGCTAGGTCGCTGGACTCCCATGTAGTCGAACGCAGTTCAAGTCCTGGACCCGGTGGCTTAAACTCACACCGGGCACATGTGTGTGTGTGCCCAAGATCCCGAGAGGAGAATGGAGGAGAAGGGATTGCGGCGTGGCCATCCTCCCCTGGGAGCAGATTTCTCACTTTCTGTCTCTCTGTCTGGCGAGTGCACACGCCCTATAGCAAAAACTTCTCCAAAAAAAATAAATAAAAGATGTGACATTCAACTATATAGGGTAAAAGGAAATTGGTGTAAATAACTAGCCAAATAATTGGTGTGGAGTTGAAAGTAATTTCTGTTTTATTCTTGCTATTCTGCTAGCTTATTACTATGCAATCTAAAATTCTTGATTTCTTTATATTTTTAGTAGGAATGATTTAGGACCTGTCTACTTCGTAGAATAATTGACATGCAGGCATTTTGGAAACTGAAGTCAAATATCACTTCAAAATAATTATTTTCAGGCTAGCCCAGGCATGGTGGTTAAGATGGCTAGATACCACATGGCCAAACACACTGTCCACGTCCTAGACCTGGTGGCTTGAGAAACATTCCAGGAGCATGTGTGTACACTTCCAAAATCCACAAAGGAGGGAGAAGTTGAGAAAGGATTGCAGCATGTCCATGTCCAATGGGAGGTGTGTTCCCACTTTCCCTCTGCTCTCTCTCTCTCTGTTTTTTCCTGGTGAGTACACATGCTCTCAGGCAAATAATAATAATAATAATAATATTTTATTATACTTAATTATAATTATTTTATTTTATTTTGAATATATAAAAATCACGATTTGATGTTAATCTAAAGCAATGGTTTATAAACTTTGGTCTCTAGGATTCTTTATCATTTTAAAAATCAAGACTCCCCCCTCACCAAAGGTCTTCTGCTTATATCTTCCTGTCTATACTATATAGGAAAATAAAATTTTTAAATATTTTAAATGGTTTTATCGATTTATTTAAAAATAATAATGATAAACCAATACATAACATATTTTTATTAAAAATAACTATGTTTGGGTCCAGCAGATGGTATAGTAGTAACATCGCTGGATTCATACATGGGAGAACACAGTATGAGTCCCGGACTCAATGGCTTGAAATTCATGCCAGGAACGTGTGCGTGTATGCCCAAGATCCAGAAGAGAATGGACAAGGGATTGCGGTATGGCCAGGCCCTTTGGGAGGGGTGATTTCTCATTTTCCCTCTCACTGTCTCTGTCTCTCTGTCTAGCACACATGCCGAAAGGCAAAAAAAAAAAAAAACCTCTAAAAAGTAGATCAATAAAATAAGTATCTTTTCCAGGAAAAAAAGATATTATAAGAATGGCATGGCCTTCCTTTACATTCCTGCAAATGTCTTTAATGTCTGGCTTAATGGAAGACAGATGAATTCTCATGTTTGCTATGAGTCTGTTGAGATATTACATGCCATGCCATGTAACCTCTGGAAAACTACTTTAGAGACAGACAGTGAAAAGGCAAATTACATCTTAGTATAAAAATAGCTCAGAATGGGGCGGCAGGTAGCATGGTAGTTAAGGCTATGCATCTCTCATAATGAACTCTGTGGGTTCAAGTCCCACACCCAGTGTCTTAAAAAACATCCTGGAGTGATCAGCAGTTAGCATAATGGCTATGTCGCTGGACTCCCATGTAGTCGACCACAGTTCGAGTTCGGGACCTGATGGTTTAAACTCACACCGGGCATGTGTGTGTGTGCCCAAGATCCCGAGAGGAGAATGAAGGAGAAGGGATTGCGGCATGGCCATCCACCATGGGGGGGGGGGGGTGATTTCTCTCCTTCTGTCTCTCTGTCTCTCTCTGTCTTTCTGGCGAGTGCACGTGCTCTATAGCAAAATAAATAAATAAATAAATAACCCTGGATACATGTATGTGTATGCCCAAAATCTCAAGAGGAGAATGGAGGAGAAGGGATTTCATTGTGGTCATCTCCCTTTGTGTGTGGGGGGGAAGAGATGATTTCTCACTTTCCCTTTCTCTCTGGAAAGTACACACACTCTATGTCCACACATATTAAAAAAAAAAAAAAAAAAAAAAAAAAAAAAAAAGCTTTGACCTTGTTGACCATCTAAAAGGGAAGGGTCTCAACGACCCACAGGATGTCCAGACCACATCTTGAGAGCTATAGCTATAGATATCTGTTATAATAGATGTTTGCTAAAGAATTCATTGGAAAGCTCTAGACAACTGGATTCTGAAAGTAGTTAATTGTATTCCATGGGAAAATAGTATGTATTGATAAACACTGTTGATAAAACAAGTTGTCAAAAATACTTAGGACATAATTTCATATTTTGATACATCCTATAGAGAAATATATTATTTCAACTTCACAAATCACATTTTGAAAGTCATTCCTGCACTTTAAAATCAAATTTCAAAATCCAGTCCATATATGAACAGAAACATAATTCCTATTGGATTGTCAGGAAAGTCATGGAGCATTTTTGCATAGAAAAATATGTCATGACTTCTCTGATGATAAATGAGAGCAGAATTTAATGTGACTTTTGTGACATATCATTGCATATGTAGATCACACTCACTCTCATTTTAGAGTCACCAAGCGTTTTTTGTTTTGTTTTATTTTTAATAATAGGGAACATGTGCATATGCATCAGAGAAAGAGACAGAAGCACCCTGGTCAGGGTCCCTTCCTGCCTCTATCTCCTTTCCCTAACCATCCAACTTCTTGGAATCCTGGACACTATTTTTCTATGCTCATCCAGGAATCTGTGGATGGTCATATAGCTTCTGCCTTCCAGGGTACCTGTGCCACCGCTGCACTCCAGCAGCTGGCCCACAGAGTTATTTTTATCATTGCACTTAAATCAGTGGAAAATTGTTTAAAAAGATGTCCTGGGGAAGTTGTTACCAAGATGATTAGTTTTAATGCCGTGTAGCTTAGAAATTGTTTATTCACATATCCTAGCATTTGGCCTTTTCATACCTCCAACTTTCTTAGTCCTCCTCACCTGGCCAACTTTTTGTGTTGTGGTCCACAGTAATCAGGCACTCAGGGAGAAGTGATATTCTCAAAGGCAAGTCTTTTCTGTCCTAATTCAGGTATGAAGAGAATTGGTTTTTTTCCCATTGATTAAAAGTATTCTTTTGGGGGACCAGTAGATAACATAATGTTTACATCCCTGGACTCCCATGTAGTTGACTGCAGTGGCTTAAAACTCACACCTGGTGCGTGTGTATGTGTGCCCAAAATCCCAAGAGGAGAATGGAGGCGAAGGGACTGTGGCATGGCCATCCCCCCTGGGGTGTGATTTCTCACTTTCTGTCTCTCTCTGTCTCTCTGGCGAGCACACATACCCTATAGTTTTAAAAAAAAATCTCTTGGAATTCACCCTCCTGCTCTCCAGTCTAGCCAGGAGTCAGGATAAGTCAATCAGCAGCCATCTATATTTGAGATCCGAGAGGCCCCATTCAAGGATTTTGATTAACAAAGACCCTCTGCTCAGACTTCACCCTCCTGATCCCCAGTCTAGCCAGGAGTCAGGTTTAACTTAAAAAAAAAAAAAAAAAAAAAAAAAATATATATATATATATATATATATATATATATATATATATGTATATATATATATATACACACACACACACGCACACACACACATACATACATATAGGAAAAAACATATAATCCATCAGATGACCAGAAATCACCATAGAGGCACAAGAAATATGAGAAATGAAGAAAATATCTCTCCTCTAAGGGAAAAGAATAACTAATTCCTCTTCCTCCACAAAGAATTCAAGGAAACTCATGGAAATGTCAAATAAAGAATTTAAAATATCCATAGTGACAAAGATAACAGAGATGCAAGAGAATAGAGACAACAAACTCCAGAAGATGCAGGAGAAAAGAGACACTGAGTTCCAGGAGGTGAGGAAGTTCTTGCACGATCTGAAAGAGGATATACACATCATAAAAAAGAATCAAATGGAATTGTTAGAGATGAAGACTGTAATACAGGAAATCAAAACTTCTCTTGAAAATGTCAAAAGCAGATTAGATCATGTAGAAGATCGAATCTCAGATGTAGAAGATAGAAACTCTGACCTAGAAAAATTCACCAGAAAGACAGAAAATAACCAAAAAAATGAGAATAATATACGACTAGTACTAAATGCTATTAAACGCCCAAACATCCAGATTATCGGTATCCCAGAAGGTGAAGAAACTAATAAGGGCATTGATAATCTATTCTATGAAATCCTTGAAGAAAACTTTCCAAACCTAGAGAGGCACTCAAATATCCAGACCCAAGAAATACAAAGGATCCCACATAGAATTAACCCAAGGAGATATCCCCAAGGCACAAAATAGCCAGATTGACCAAAACCAAAAACAGAGAAAAGATACTAAAATTGGCAAGAGAGAAACGTCAAGTTACTTTCAAAGGATATCCTATAAGACTAACGTCGGACCTCTCCTCAGAAACAATGCAAGCAAGAAAGAATGGGAAAATATATTGAAAGTGTTAAGTGAAAGACAATTTCAACCAAGAATACTATACCCAGCAAGATTATATTTCATATGGGAAAAAAAGACAAAAACATTCTCATATAAACAAAACCTGAAAGAATTTACCAACACCAGACCAGCTCTCCAAGAAGTGCTGAAGGAAATGCTATGCCAGGAAAACTAAAGTCAAACAGAAATAAGAGTATAAGAAACAACCAAGGGAACCAGCAGTTAGCGTAATGGCTATGTCGCTGGACTCCCATGTAGTCGACCGCGGTTCGCGTCTCAGACCCGGTGGCTTACAACTCACGCCGGGCGCGTGTGCGTGCGTGCCCAAGATCCCGAGAGGAGAATGGAGGAGAAGGGATTGCGGCGTGACCATCCCCCCTGGGGGGTGATTTCTCGCTTTCTGTCTCTTTGTCTCTGTCTCTCTGGCGAGCGCACACGCCCTATAGCGAAAAAAAACCTCTCAAAAAAAAATAAAAAAGAAATAAGAGTATAAGAAACAACCAAGAGAGTGGCCAGCCTATGGTAGGGATAAGTCCAGAGTTGAATGTTAACTTTCAGAGTTTAAATGGAAAGATCAGACCACAGTAACACTGCAAATTTAATGGAAGAGAGATGATTTACATAAGTCTGAACTAGTGAAATAGAATTTTTTTTTACTTTAGACTAAAACATTACTGATTTTCTTTGATGCTTTGATATCCATATTTAAGGATTTTTGTTTTCTCTTGAACTGTTGATAGATTCAGCTATCTACTCTTTAAACTAAATCCTAACTTTTTTTTTGGGGGGGGAGGTTTTTGCTATAGGGTTCATGAGCTCGCCAGAAAGACAGAGAGAGACAGAGAGACAGAAAGCGAGAAATCACCCCCCATGAGGGATGGCCACACTGCAATCTTTTCTCCTCCTTTCTCCTCTCGGGATCTTGGGCACACAAGCACACGCACCTGGTGTGAGTTTAAGCCAGGTCCAGGACTTGAACCGCAGTCGGCTACATGGGAGTCCAGCGACATAGCCATTACGCCAACAGCTGGTCCCTAAATTCTAACCTTTTTCCTGGCTTAAAGTTTTAAGCAAATTTCTCTTAACATTTTTTTTATTTTGATCTATTAAAACTAAAACCTTTTTTAATTAAAAATACATTAAAAATACCTGTTATAGAAACACAGTAAATGGACGTGAATACCTGATATAGTGTGTGTGAAAGAGTAGAGTGTGAGGAAGGACATTTAAAGGGAAAATAGAGAGGCAAAGCATTAATGGGATAAAGAAATGTGGTATTATGTGTTGAAGATAATTTTATAGTTTTATCAACTAGACAAGGGAGAAATGTTCACAGGTAGGAATATTCACTTTTTAAGCTAAATAATGTGATTGAATGTATAAAAGAAAATGAAATAAAAAAATACCTATTAATACCGATTTAATGATTGCAGTAAGCAATATAGCCCCAGCGAGGTGCTACTTTATAGTATATTCACTTTACTTACTGCAGTTTATGCCTAAAGTCAGACATGAATTCATAAATATGTACATGTCAGCTGTGCTTGCTATTGAAAGTCTTTAAATTAATTAAGATATTTAGTGAATCAATAGAATGTGGAGAAAAAAAGGCATAGAAAATAACTGTACATACCAGAGATAGAGTGGGAGAAGGGAGGGAGTTGGAGAGGGTGAGAGGTAGGAAATCAAGCGGGGAAAAATAAAGCAAAATATGTAAGAAGCAAGAAATAGAAAATTATTTGTTGATAATAACATGTATGCTTGATTGAGCCAATATACAATGTATACTGGATGGAAAATCTCATTTTGTATACTGTATTGATATACAGTGAATGACTGTAAGTAAATAAATAGATTAATTAATTAATTAATTTTAAAAATCTTTTAAAAAAATGTATTTTGGGGGGAAGAAGAGTTGAGGTAAATCTTTACCCTAAGATTCCTCTGGAGCCTCTAGAGAAAACTGGGCTTGGGAGTATAGCAGAATCATTTGTCTCTGAGAGCTCTGACTAACTCTGCCTTTAGCTCCTCACAATTATAGACTCATAAATTCAAAGGAAATAGTCTGCCCAGTTAATCTTCCCAAGAGGCCTCAGCTCTTTCTCTCTACATATCATTTCCCATTATTTTCTTTCCAGAAAGAGGAAGCCGACTTTGCTCCCTGCTGGCTTAGGTTATGCTGTAAGAAATCTACTGCGAGCATATTAGAACATACACCTCCAATGGTCATATCATTCTTGTCCTTTTGCAGTCAAAAAGTTTCCTCTAGTCCAGCTAAACCATCGTACCACTTTGTGCCATAAGCAATCAATGTCCTTGAAGCTTAAAGAGGCATGAAGTTACTTTAAATCAAATGTTTAAAATAACCTATATACCACCCATGAAGTGTTCCCACTATACCCCTAAATCTGCTACTGACGGAACCAATATCTGTTTTTGAAATCTTTTTTTTTTAAATATTTACCTGTCAGATGACTGTATGTCCAAGCAAAGATATGTGATAGCTTTTCCATGCTCTTTTTAAGAGGGTCCATGCACTTACCAGAAAGACACAGAGAAACAGAAAGCAAGAAATCACCCCCTAGGGGGATGGCCACGCCACAATCCCTTCTGTTCCATTCTCTTTTCGAGATTTTGGGCACATTCACACACACGCCCAGCGTGAGTTTAAGCCACTGGGTCCAGGACTCGACCTGTGGTCAACTACATGGGAGTCTAATGACATAACCATTATACCATCCATTGGTCCCTCTTTCTTCTTTTTTAATACGACCCTGATTATTTTCCCCCCCATTTATACCAATCTCACTTTTCTTTTCTTTTTTTTTTTCTTTTTTTCAACTTGGGTGAATATGATGCAGGGATAGAGAAAGGTAGAAAAGAAAGTAGTTAAGGTCAGTAAAATGAGCAATAAAATTGGTCCATGAGCCAAGAGACAAAGTCAAGGCAAGAGTACAAAGGCCAATACCAGAAAGTCCCCTTTGGAGAAGCCAAAGCAGGGAACCCACACTGAAACAGAGCCCTGCACCAAACTGCTGATGGCCAGACTGCTAAAAGATGAGGATGGTCACTAAGAGAATAACAAATTATGCTCAGGAGGATCCTTTTATTAATATTCTCTTTAAGGACATTATCTGACCCTCTAAATGTAGTCCTTAAAATATGTATTTGACCGGGACCAGCAGGTGGCGTGGTGGTTAAGGCGCTGGACACTCCCACATGGCCGACCGGGGTTCGAGTCCTGGACCTGGTGGCTTGCTTTCTCACTTCCTCTCTCTTTCACTCTCACTCTCTGTCTCTCTCTGATCAAATTAAAAATCAATGAATGAATAAATAAATAATAAAATAGTTTAAAAAAAATATGTATTTGACCAAGCTTATTTTAAGTTTATATGCAAAATAATGGTATGTTTGAAAGTGCTGGATTTGTTGTTGTTTTTGTACTTGAGGGCACATGCACTCAGCAGAGAAAGGCAGAGAGACAGAGGAAGAGGAGAAAGCACCTCCCTTCATGGGTAATGGTCACACTGTAATATCTTCTCTTCCATCTTTTCTAACTTTGGGTGCATGCATGCCCAGCATGTTTCTCAACCCTTTGGGTCAGGGACTCAAACTGCATGGTCAGCCATGTGAGATCCAGCTATCTAAACTACCAGACCACCAAGCCAGCCCAGAAGTGTTGTATACTAATTTTTTGTTTGTTTGTTTTGGCATTCAAATATCAGGGACTGTCTGTACATTTATTTCTTTTTCTTTTCTTCCTAATTTTTAAATTAATTAATAATTAATTTTTAATTATTCCATAATAAAAACATAGAAAGAGTGAGAAAGCAATCTTCAAGGGGAAGGGTCACACCATAATTTTCTATTTCTTCCTCCTTTTGGGATTTTGGGGACACATGCACATGTTCCTAGTGTGTTTCTTGAAGTCACCAGGTCTGAGACTCAAACTGTGCTGTCAGCCATGGGACTCAGCTGCTAAACCAAGATGCTACCAACTGGCCCTCATTTCTTTTTTCTTAAGAGAGATAGAAAGAATGAAAGAGAGAAAGAGAGAAAGAAAGAAAGAAAGAAAGAAAGAAAGAAAGAGAGCAAGCAAGCAAGCAAGCAAGCAAGCAAGCTAAACTTCTGGATCAAAAGTGATATTCTAATTTACTTGTATGTGTTGTTTTGGGAGAGGAGTTTAAAGTCACATAAGTAAAATTTTAATTATAATCATTTCTAACACTTTTTATGATGAGCTCTGTGATTCATAAACAGCTTTAAAAACGTCCATTTTATAACAGGTTCGAATAGGTTGCCCATGTAGAGTGTGGTCATAGGATAAGCCCCCTGAGTACAGGCGGCAAACTGGTAGAGGGGTGAACATTTAGAAGCTTCTCTACAGGGGGAGTAGTGCACCAGCTGGAAAAACATCACACCAGATGCAATAATAACCATGATATCTGGGACCCACAGCAGCTGGGGGTTTTGTGAAAGAAGGAAAGATATTTGAATGAATAAGCCATTTTGTGTACTAGTTGTGGGTGGCACTTCTAAAGCACTAGGAGTCAGGTAAATCAACTTTCAGTGGCTATCCACCTTATGCACCTATGCTACAAGTACATTTGTAGTCATAGGAAACACAATCTTAAACTTTAATCACAGTTTTCTAAAGACCACTCCATCATTGAGGGAGTTTATTATCATCAATTTATGAATCTTCTAGGTCTTTGGTTGGTCTTAAAATATCTATGGAAAAAAAGAAACACACTTACCTTCAAGCCCATATTTCATAATGTGAATTCATTAAATTACAATAAAAATGTGAAAAATTTCTGTTTTACCTTAGAAGAAATCATAAAATATAGATCGATGACCAGTTTAATAACTTGCCTAAAATGCAAACATATTTCAGCTAAATCACATGTTTCTTAGAACCAGTTAGTGAGAACAAGTAAGCTCCTGATTCCCAGCCTTGAAATTAGATGGTTATGTTTCCTTGCCTTATGAAGAATATGATGTTTTGGATTTGCATCCAGTTAATTCAGTGCAGACTACAAGTAGGGAACATAGCAAGTGGGTTGGAGAATAGACAAAAGAAGACTGGCCATGTTAAAGCAAGATGATGGGTATGTGGTACTCTCTAATTTTGTAAATATTTCAGTTTTCCATAATGAAGCTTAAAAGTTGTATTTAAATTTTAACTTAGCTTATCTTTTAAATTACTATTTCAAAAATGATCAGGTTGTAAAAAAATCTAAAAATAATAGTAGAGTGTACAGGAGTAAAAATTTTAGCACTGGCCTTGACAGTGGTGCAACAGTAATGCAATGCTCTGTGAGGCTTACCCACCTAGGAAGGTTCCAGGCCTTTAGAGACCTTCCTGAACACATGGGGTGCACACGTGCCCATGATCCGGAGCTAGCTGAAGCTGAGGTGGTGAATAGCAGTGTGAAGAGCCTGTGGGAGGTACTTTTCTATCTCTCTTTCTCTCTCTCTCACTCTCTCTCTGTCTCTCTCATTCATAGAAGAAACTTGAAAAAGAAAAAAAGTGTGCATGACTTTTCCCAGCACTCAGTTTTCATTTGCTAATAATGTGACTCTATAAATGTAAATTGATCAGTCTTCCTAGTCGCAACTAGTCATTAATGTTATGATTTCTCCAGTGTTGGCTAACACTGACACTACCCTGTGATTGTGAAAGAGATAAGAAAAACAACTATAATATGCATTGCCTATTTAATTGGCTAGCAATTGTGATCGTTGCAAGGTCGGATCAAGTGATCAACCAACCAATGTGAGTAATTATCTAAATTCAGTTCATCCTCTATGAATTAAATGAATTCTGTTAGGATGCCAAGATATATCAGATCATTTACTGTTTGCAGTAGTTTTGCTAAAAATACATTGACAAAGCACTGGTGAGTAGTTAACTGTCAATTGCAGAAAAACAAAAGAAGTCATTTCTTCAACCTGACCATAAAGCCATACCAAGGTAGAAACCATAGTCATTTAGAATCTAGTCTGTTCATTATAATCTAATGAATACCTTCACTTTTGCCTTAACCTATTGATCATACAGACCAACCCTAGTACATTGTAGAAGTCACAATGATGTGCCTTCCAACAGGCAGGGATCATCAGGGACCATTTTGAAGGTAGGTTAAAAAAGAGAGGAAAGAAAAGAAAAGAAGAGAAAAGAAAAGAAAAGAAAAAAGAAAAGAAGAGAAAAGAAGGAAGGAAGAAAAAAGGAAGGAAGGAAGAAAAAGAAAAACTTGGGCCAGCAGGTGGTGTTGTGACTAAGGTGCTGGACTTACACATGGCTACCCACGGTTCAAGTTCTGGACCCGACAGCTTGAAAAATCACACTGGGAATATGTGTGTGCATGCCCAAAATCCTCTACAGGAAATGGGGGGGAAAGGATTGTAGCATGGCCATCCCCCCCAGGGGTGATTTCTCACTCACCTTGTCTCTGTCTTTCTCCAGTGAAAACACGTCCTATAGCAAAAATTAATTAATTAATTAATTAATTAATTTAAAAATTCCTAAATATTAGTGATAAGACATATATTAAAATGAATTTGCAAGGGTTGTCTCCAAGAGAAGTATAATCAAACCCCAATCTATATGAAAGGGTTTGTTGTTAAAGTCAAAGAAATTCAAAAATGAATTCCAATTATTTATAACTTGTGAAATGCCTTGACACTCTTAATCTCTTTGTATACAAACACTTCTATCAAGCCTTCAAGCTGGGCACTTGATTAATCTATCTATAGTCAGAGCTGAAAAGAAGAGCAGTAACAATGGCTGCTAATTCTGTCTTATCCTCACAGTTCCCAAATAATGTTATGTGTACCTCTGCAAAAGCTTAGTTCCTAGTTTCTAGTCCCATTCCTTGTGATTTCAATCTGACTAGACAAATGAGTTAGCTAACAAATGAGTTAACCTAGTTTTGTTGTTGATTCGTAATCATAACCATACTAGCCAAAGAATTATGGTAAAAGAGAAAAGAAGTAAGAGTATATGGTTTCTGTCTTCAAAAAACTTAAAGTCTCAACCCAAGAAGAAAATAATGTTTTATACCTTCAACTGGAGACCATGAGAAACTCTATGCACTGACAGACTCTAGCTATTCCTAGACTCAATTTATACAAACAAATTAAAATTATGCTTTACCCTAGCCATGGTGGCACAAGTTGTGCTAGACCCATGTGGGAGGCCCTGGATTTGGATCCCAGATCAACCTGAACAATCTAGGCATACCACTGTACCCACCCTGGTTCTAGCTAACTGGTAGGTTTGAGCAGAGGACTGCAATAGCAAGATCCTGTCAAAAATACCTCTCTCTGGGAACAGCAGTTAGTGTAATGGCTATGTCGCTGGACTCCTATGTAGTCGACTGCGGTTCAAGTCCCGGACCCAGTGGCTTAAACTCACGCTGAGCGTGTGTGTGTGTGTGCCCAAGATCCCGAGAGGAGAATGGAGGAGAAGGGATTGCGGTGTGGCCATCCCCCGTGGGGGGTGATTTCTCACTTTCTATCTCTCTGTCTCTCTGTCTTTCTGGTGAGCGCACGGCGCCCTATAGTGAAAACCTCTTCAAAAAAAATTAAAAATAAAAAATACCTCTCCCCCTCATTGTCCTTTTCTCCATGTCTCTTTCTTGTTCTCTGTCTCTCATTAAAAGAAAAAGAAAGTTACACTTTGCACTTCAGGCTCAGCTAAGGTGGCACAAGCAGTAGGGAGCCACCATGTGATGACTAAGGTCACATGTGAGGCCCAGGTTTTGTTCCAGTCCAACTAAAACGAGCCAGGAACAATGGCAGGCACCCGTGGTCCTAGCTAACTGGGAGGCTGGAGCAGGAGAATCACAGTGAGGCTCTCAAAAATCTTGTGTCATCCTCTCACGTGCACACCTTCTCTCACTCCTCATTAAAAAAAAAAAAAAAAAAAAAAAAAAAAACACTTTAGTTTTTATCTGTATTTTTCTCAAAAATCGCCCTTACCTATTGTTTCCTAATGCTAATGGTTTTGAAAAATATTTGGGGGTCTCCTACCATACTTTCAAAATGCATATCATGACTGCAGAACAAAAGCTGACATTGCTTACAACCTCTACCCAATAATTTAATAGTAATTGATATAAGTAAACCACTGAAATAGTAGATAAATTTCACAGTCCACCTAGAGAATTATATTTATTCCACTATCCTGTTGATCAGATTATATAATATAAACTATGTGGAGCTATTGGAAAACAGATATTATCTCATTAAAAATAAAGACTAATAATATACTCAAAAGTAGCTTTGAAACTGGTAAACTATGCACAGTGAAGAATGATTATTCAGGTATTGCTGAAAGGAAAGGAAAAGATGAGTAACATCTTTTCACTTTCATAGTAGCTGTCATGAAAGAAATCTTTATAATCATTTTATTCATTGGTAAAGGAGAAATTTAAGCATTCATTTTCACAATCAGTAGGATAACAAATTCACTCTCTGTAGTGGAAAGAGTTTGATATATATGACCATTCAGTCTGAGTCTAATAGTTACTATCAATCTTTATCTTTCCCCAACCCAGTAGTACTCTGAATATTCCAGTTCTGAGAAGCAGATTCCTTTTTCAGTCCTCTGTTGATGTTATCAGAACATGTGGAATTATAGTGTTGTCGGGAGTTTTATTCTTGTCCAGATAATTCGTTTGTGTTTTGGAATCTCTTTAAAGGGTAAAGCATCTATACAACATCCATACTCCCCAACCCCATTAAAATCTTCTTTATCCTGTAACAGAGTTATGAGTTATTATGTTTACATGGCGAAATTATATGGGTTTTCTTTTTAGGTTCACTTTAGCAGACACATTTTCCCAGGAAAAGACATTGTTATTGGTCATAGCAGTAGGTCTCATTCCTTTCTCATATGTTTATTTTTGAGTAACTCCCACAGTCTGACTTGGCCTTAACCATAGATAGAAGTTTATTCTGTATGATTTATGTACGTGTGTGTGTGAGAGAGAGATAGAGAGACAGAGAGACAAAGAAAGAGAGAGGTTCAGGGTGGTGGTGGTAGAGTAGGAAATAAATCTTGTTTTATACAAACATGTAAGAGAAACCTCGCATATGCTAAGCCATATCTTACCCCAAAACACTTGATTGATATCAGATTCTTTCTTAAAGCAAGTTTTGATAAGACTTGAGATACTGTGAGATCATCTGGCACCGTAAAGGGGATTACGAGAGATCACACAAAAGAAACCAACATCCAGGATCCATCTTGTGTCCCTCTATCCACATTCTGCCTAAGGGAGACCTCCCCCGACTTCCAAAGAATTTTAAATGAGCATTTGTAAACTCTTTATCTTCTAACCTCAGAACTATTGTCAATTCAGTAACTCTTTTCCTTAATTTTTAAATTAAAAGGACTCTAATTTCACAATTACCACTGCCACCCCCCCCCCCCCTCCAGCCCAGGGACCTGTTTCTTTGAAACCTAAACAAGGCCCTTCTATATGTTTTTACTTTCGAGTTCATGCTATAATTCCTGCCATGCTCAGAGCCTCAACTTACCTGAACACATCACTGCAATGTTGAAAACATTCAATATTTGTTATCTTCTGGCATTTAAGGCTATTCACAATCTGGCCACAATTAACTTTCAAGATTTTTCATACACTATTCTCCTAACAAAAAGTGTTCATCCTAACCATTCTACGGTATTATGTAGGAAACGCCCCCTCATAATACCTCCTCAATTTTATAGAAGTCATGCCTACCTTCTGTACATGGTTTGTTTGTTTGTTTGTTTGTTTTTTGAGAGAGAGAAATTTTTGCTATAGAGCACGTGGGCTCACCATAAAGACAGAGAGACAGTAGCAAAAAATCACCTCCAGGGGAGATGGCCACACTGCAAACTCTTCTCCTCTATTCTCCTCTTGGGATTTTGGGCACACAAACACAAATGTGCCCGGCGTGAGTCTCAAGCCTCTGGGTCCAGGATTGGAACCATGATCAGCCATGTGAGAGTCCAACAATGTAGCCATTACATCATCTGCTGGTCCCCTTCTGTGACCTTCTATAATATGTCATTTGAATCAAACTCATATGGCTCATAGGGATTTTATAATTTCTTACATTGTAGATGCAATGTACTATATCCCCTGTACAGTAATAAACTCCCAAAAGATAGAAACCATATCTCATGCAACTCTGTTACTTGCATAATCTCTGCAGGTGTCTTTCCCATTAAGATACTTAGAAAATGTCTGTGGAAGGAAAGAGTTGCAAGGAAGCAGGCCAGTAGACAGGCTGGCTCTTTAAAAGCTAATTTTGATCAGTCTCTAGATCAGTAGTTTCTGATCCTAATTGTTTATTTTTACTCAACTAGAAAATTATTTTAAAATAGAAATGCCACAGTGGCCAGCAGATGGTGAAGCATTTACATCACTGGACTCCCACATGGCCGACCAGGGTTTGAGTCCCGGACTCTGTGGCTTGACAGTCATGCCAGGCACGTGTGTGTGTGCCCAAGAGCCCAGGAGGAGAATGGAGGAGAAGGGATTGCAGCATGGCCATCCCCTCTGGGGAGTGATTTCTCACTTTCCCTCTTACTGTCTCTGTCTCTCTCTCCAGTGAGTGCATGTACCCCTTAAAAAATAGAAATGCCATACCTAACACCTGATATATTCAAAGCTGAGGAGGGGTGAGTTAGGTCTCCCACATCAACATACACTTTTTTTAAAGTTCCCCAGGTGATCTCCAAATCAGCAGCATCAGCATTTCTGGCTATTTGTTAGAAATATAAACTCTTGAGGCCAGCAGGTGGTGTAGTGACTAAAGCACTGGACTCCCACATAGTTGATCGCAGTTCAGGTACAGGAACCAGAGGTTTAAAACTCTCACCAGGCAACAAAAACAGACAGGTGGACAAATGAAATAGAATAGAAATCCCAGAAATAACTCCCAAAGCTTACAACCAACTGATTTTTGACAAAGGATACCAGTCAATCCATTGGGAAAAGGAAAACCTCTTTAGCAAATGGTGCTGAAAAAACTAGATCTCCACCTGCAGAAAGATGAAACTGGATCCCCATCTTTCACCATTAACAAAAATTAACTCAAAATGGATCAAAGATCTGAACCTAAGACCTCAAACAATAAAACTACTGGTGGAAAACACTGAGGAAGCTCTGGGGGGACATTGGGGTAGGCAAAGACTTCTTAAATAAGACTCCCAAAGCACAGGCAATAATCTCCAAAATAGACACTTGGGATTATATCAGATTAAGAAGTTTCAGCACAGCAAAGGACACAGTAATTAGTGTGAATCAACAAGCCTCAGAATGGGAGAATATTTTTGTAAAATATGCCTCAGATAAAGGGCTAATGATCAGAAGAAGGAACTCAAGCAGCTTGCCAGGAAAAAACAAATGACTAACCGAATTAAAAGATGGGAAAATGAGCTGAACAAAAAAACTCTCTAAAGAAGACATAGGAACAGCCAAAAAGCATATGAGGAAATGCTTAACATCCCTCATCATAAGGGAGATGCAGATTAAAACCGCAATGAGATACCACCTAACCTCTGCCAGAATGGCAAAGATTAAAACTAAAAAAAAATGATAAGTGTTGGTGGGGTTGTGATGAAAGGGGAACTCTCCTGCACTGTTGGTGGGAATGTAAATTGGTCCAGCCACTGTGGAAAACAATATGGAGGTTCCTCAAAGACCTACAGATAGAACTACCATATTACCCAGCAATCCCACTCCTGGGTGTCTACCCAAAGGAAAGGAGAATGCTCAGTAGGAAAAGTGCTTGCACATCAATGTTTATTGCAGCATTATTCACAATTGCCAAGACATGGAACCAACCTAAATGTCCACGAACTGATGAATGGATCGGAAAAGTGTGACATATATACTCTGTGGAATACTATTCAACCATAAAAAACAACAAGACCCTGGCATTTGATAGGAAGTGGTCAAATATGGAAGATTAATTGCTGAAAGAGAGACATTATATGTTTCCACTTAATACCAACTGTCTGCCCTGTATGGCAGAGATTGAAAGATTGGAGTGAAAATAGTTATGGACACTGGAACAAGGGTAGAAGGAGAATGGGAGAGGGGAAGAGCATTGGAAAAGAAATCCAGGAGAAAAAATAGAGATGCAAGACATTTGTGAGACACAGAAATGATTTATTACCTGTTGATGATAACGTGTATAGTATTCTCGACTGGACTGATCTGAGGTATATTTAATGTTGGATAAATTCTCTTTACAAGCCAAATGATGTATAGTGATCAAATGTTTAAAATAATAATTAATAATAAAACAAAGTAATTAAAAAGAACTCATGCCAGGCATGTATGCGTGTGTGCCCAAAATCCCAAGAGGAGAGTGGAGGAGAAGCGATTGTGGCATGGCCATCCACCTGGGGGGTGATTTCTTGCTTTCTGTCTCTCTGGCGAGCATATGCAACCTATAGCAAAAAATTCTCTCTCAAAAAAAGAGAGAGAGATAGAGATAGAGATAGAGAGAGAGAGAGAGAGAGAGGAAGAAAGAAAGAGAAAGAAAGAAACAAACAAACAAACAAACGCTTGGGGCCAGCAGGTGGTTTAGTGGTTAAAGTGCTAGACTCCCACATGGCTGACCACAGTGCAAGTCCCAGACTCAGCGGCTTGAAACTCATGCCAGGTGTATGTGCATGCATGCCCAATATCCTAGGCAGAGAATGAAGAAGGAATTGTGGTGTGGCCATCCCCCCCTGGGTGGGGTGGATTTCTCACTTTATCTATCTGTCTTTTCTGTCTCTCCGCCAGGTACATGCACCCTATAGCAAAAATCTCTTTTAAAAAGAAAAAAGGAATATAAACTTCTGGATCCTATCCTGTATCTACTAAGTCAGAAATATGAAGATAAGGCCCAGCAATCCAACCCCTGAGAGGATTCAGGTAAGCATTAAAGTTTGAGGACTACTGCTCTAGAATGAAAAGATTAGGAGTTAGTGTGTACATAAGAAAAAGGAATAGAGCGAATTTGATGTTTTTGTGATAGCATGTGACAAAATCATTGCACAAACAGGATAAAAAAAAATAAAAGTGAGGCCAACCGGTGGCATGATGGTTAAGGCAGCTGGATCCCACACAGCTGACCATTGTAGTTTGAGTCCCAGAACACTTTGGGCACATTTCTGCCTAGAATTCAAAAAGAGAGAGACATGGAGGAGAAGGGATTGTGGTGCAACTATGCTCCACGGTGGGGGGGTTGCTTTCTTGCTCTCTCTCTCTCTCTCTCTCTCTGTCTTTCTCTGCTTAATGCCTCTGACCTCTGGCAAATGAAAAATTAATTAATTAATTAATTTGATAAGTAAGTAAGTAAAAATGTATAGTCTTTTAAAAATGAGAAAGGCTGGGACCAGCAGGTGGCATAGTAGTTAAGGTGGTGTACTCCCACATGGCTGATCAAGGTTCGAGTCCCAGATCCAGCAGCTTGAAAATCACACAGGGCACATATGCGTGTGTACTCAAAATCCCTGGAGGAAAATGGAGGAGAAGAGATTGCAACGTGGCCATACCCTACTGGGGGAAGGGGATATTTTTCACTTTCCCTCTCTCTGTCTCTGTCTCTCTCAGGTGAGTGCACATGCCCTATAGCAAAAAAATATTTTTCTTTTTCTTTTTTGTTTTTTAAGACAGATGTCTGCTATAGGATGCATGCACTTGCCTGAGAAACAGAGATACAGAAAGCAAGAAATTACTTCCTAGCCATGCCACAATTCCTTCACCTCCATTCTCCTTTAGGGATTTTGGGCAGGCACACACAAGTGCCCAGCATGAATTTTAAGCCGCCAGGTCTGGAACTTGAAATGTGGTCAACTACATGGCAGTCCAACAATGTAACCATTACACCATCTGCTGATCCTGGCTAAATAAATAAATAAGGGACCAGCAGTTAGCGTAATGGCTATGTCGCTGGACTCCCACGTAGTCGACCGCGGTTCGAGTCCCGGACCCGGCGGCTTAAACTCACGCCGGGCGCGTGTGCGTGCGTGCCCAAGATCCCGAGAGGAGAATGGAGGAGAAGGGATTGCGGCGTGGCCATCCCCCCTGGGGGGTGATTTCCTGCTTTCTATCTCTCTGTCTCTCTCTGTCTGTCTGGCGAGCGCACGCGCCCTATAGCAAAAACCTCTCCAAAAATAAATAAATAAATAAGTAAGTAAGTAAGTAAGTAAGTAAGTAAAAGACTCTAAAAGAAAAATTGGTAAATTGGGCTGAATTACCAAAGATTAACAAGAAGGATGTTCTTTATTTTATAGAGACAAGATGAGAGAAAGATAAATAAAGAGATGCAATCTAAAATGAATATAAAGGTAAATAGGAAAGCACTCTTTGATTATACACACTAAAGGGAAATCTCATAGCACTCCCAACAGGGAAGGAAAAGTGATTACAATTGACCCTGTAAAAGTAATTGTTTTAAGTTTATTTATTTCCTTCATGTGCAGGAGGCACTCTCCACAGGGTGTTCACATTGGATTCCACCCATCTCCACCCTGCGGCCACCCAGGATCACAGGTGTACCCATGAGCATACCCAGCATACTCAGGTAGACCCAGGACCAGAACTTAGAGTGTTCCCCTATGACTTCCAGCATTGTGCAGCAGTGCTCCTATTGCCTGTGCCACCACAGCCGAATGTGTGTTTTGTTTTGTTTTGTTTTGTTTTGTTTTGTTTTGTTTTGTTTTGTTTTGTTTTAATGGGTTCTGGACTACGGTTGTATTGTCCCCAAATTTTATAAAATAATTTAGTTAGAGGGCCAGTCCACGACCTGGTGTAAGGCAGCTGGATCCCACAGGAACAGTGGTATATAGTTTGAGTCCTGGACACAGAGGCTTGTAAAACAAGCCGGGCATGAGTGAGTATGTACCCAAAATCCTGAAAGGAGGGAGAAATGGGGAAGGGATTGTAGCACAACCTCGCCCCTATAAGGGATGTTTCTCACTTTCCCTCTCTTATTGTCTCTCTCCAGTGACCCCATGTGACCTCTGGCAAATTAAAATAATAATGGTAATAATTTTGTTATGTACCAGTTGATCTTGAAAGCTAAAAACATTGGGTTGGGGATGGAGATGACTACTGTGCATTTTTAATTACTCAATATATTTAGCTTAGGACCTGTTGGTATATACCTCTCAGTCATAGAGAAAAACCTCCTGCTTTCAGAGAAAGAACGTAGAGTCAGAAGATCTGGATTGTAGTTCCTATCATGCCACTTAAAAACCTTAGGTAAGCACCCAGCAGGTGTCATGGCGATTAAGGCCCTGGACTCCCACATGGCCGACCACAGTTTGAATCCTGCCCTGGCAACTTGAAAATCACACTGAGCTCTTGTGTGAATGTTCAAAATCCTGAAAGGAGAATAGAAAAGGGATTGTGACATAGCCATCTCCCCTGGGGGATGATTTCTCATTTTCCCTCTTACTATCTCTCTATCTCTTTCTGGCAAGCGCACACCCTATGACAAAAACCTTAAAAAAAATAAAATAAAATAAAAAATAAAAAACTTGGACAAAACTTTTGCTTTCACTTTCTCTGTTTTCTTATCTTGCTCAACTTTCGGTAAAGTTCTCAACCCTTGTTCACCTTTTATTCCAGTCAAGTGAAATTGAAATAATGCATATGAAAATGATGTTCAAAGTTAAATTATCCTCAGGACCAGCAGTTAGTGTAATGGCTATGTCGTTGGGCTCCCAAGTAGTCGACCGCGGTTCGCGTCCCAGAACCGGTGGCTTAAACTCATGCCGGGCGCATGTGCGTCCGTGCCCAAGATCCCGAGAGGAGAATGGAGGAGAAGGGATTGTGGCATGACCATCCCCCCAGAGTCGAGGGTGATTTCTCGCTTTCTGTCTCTCTGTCTCTCTCTGTCTTTCTGACGAGCGCACACGTCCTATAGCAAAAACCTCTCCAAAAAAAAATTATTGTTTATTGTAGAAAATTGGAACACATAAAAAGATAAGAAAATAAAAATAGTTTATAATTCCACCACCCAGAGATATAACCTGATAGTAATTGTTGTATTTCCTCCTACTATTTTTTTCATTAATGCTAGATTGTCTTTGCTTTATACAAGGAAAATACCATCATTTGATTATTTCAGTACTGCTAAACAGGAAATTAGTAAAAAAACACAAATATAAAAGAAGATTAACAATAATTGTAACCAGTTGAACTGTGGAAAGCTGTATCAGCCTCCACAACGAAGTATTCAAAGAAAGAAAGCAGTTGTGAGAAACCAGCAGAGTGTGGTGGAAAGAACATACAGCACAGAAGGCTGTCCTATGAGTACTGTTACCTCACTCCATGGCCTTGGGAACATAGTTATTCTTCTCTAGCCTTCATTTTCTCCGTCTTTAAAACAGAGGGCTATAGGTCAACAAACATTATAAAGTATTTTGCCCTGTGCGAAAGACCAAAAATGACAGGTAAAAGAGCTTCTAGACTAATCTAGTAAATTTTACAACCTATAAATGAAAATTCAAGTAAAATTTAGTGATATTCTTGAAGTGCCCCCTGAATTTTTTTTAAATAATTATTTATTTTATTTTATTTATTCATTCATTTATTTTTTCATTTGACCAGAGAGACACAGAGGGTGAGAGTGAAAGAGAGAGGAAATGAGAAAGCAAGTCACCAGATTCAGGACTAGAACCCTGGTTGGCCATGTGGGAGTGTCCAGTGCCTCAACCACTACGCCACCTGCTGGTCCCCTAAGTGCCCCCTGAATTGTAAAAGACAATTTGTAGCCTCTTGGTTTAGCCGAGTGAACAAGATGCTTTCCAACTCTGAAATTCTACAATTTAGTGTCACCAAAAATCAAGTGTGTCTTTAAGATAACATCCTAAACCAGTACTGATCATCCTCAGGCTGAGAGTAATTAACAGATTTGTTCAGGGTTTAGGAGAAGCCTTTCAAAGTGAATAGAAATGATGACTGCTGGAGATTCTGTCAATTCAATTGTCATTTTTATATTCCCTAAATACCAAAGGCCAAGCATTAGCAAAATTGACCAATAAAAATCTATGCTTAGGGGCCAGTAGTGGCATGGTGGTTAAGTTGCTGGACTCCCACATGGGCAACTGCAGTTCAAGTCCCAGACCTGGCAGCTTCATAATAACAATAATAATAATGATAATAATAAATTTAAATAATTCTTAAAGAAAGAAAGAAAGAAAACTATGCTTAGAGGCCAGCAGGTGGTGTGATGGTTAAGACTGGACTCACATATGATCAAACATGTTTCAAGTTCCAGACCCAGCAGCTAGAAACTCACACCTGGTGCATGTGTACATGTGCTCAAAATCCCGAGAAGAGACTAGAGGAGAGAAGATGGTGGTGATTTTTCACTTTCTGTCTCTCTGGCAAACGCACATGCTCTATAGAAAAAAATCTCTTAAAAAAAAAAAACAAAAAAAAACAACTATGCTTACCCCAAATCTTTCTCCTGATTCTTCTCCCCTCAATCAGTTTCACTTTAGTCAGAAATGCAGTAACTTTGAACTTTACCTTCCATGTTCTGTGCAAACCTATTAGAAAGTGACAGACATAAGTAATTATTTTACTCATAACCAAAGATAATCCATGCACAATATGTAGGTGGAAAACATGTTACAAGGCAGACCAGCTGGTAGCATGATAGTTAAGACAACTGAATTCCATATTCTGACTATGCAGTTGAAGCCCTAGACCCAGCAGCTTGAAAACTGGGAGATAGGTGTACATGTGTGCCCCAAATCCCAAAAAGAGAAATGAAGGAGAACAACTGTGACATGACCATTCACCGTGGGGGTACTTTCTTATTACTTTTTTCCTCTGTCTTCTTTCAGCGAGTGTATGGGCCCGCTAAAAACTTAAAAAGGAAAAAAGGAAGAAAAAATACATTGTGGGCAAGACAGAAAGGACTTTCTTAGGTTCCCTTAATTCATGCCAGATATGGGTAGCCATTGTCCAAGAGCCTTTTCAAATCTGGAACAATGAGGATTATGTCTCTAGTGTGGGTCATTCCCAAACTTTAATAAGTTTGTTTGCTTTGTTTCTGTTTTCAGGGAGGTTGAAAGAATTTAAGAAGTGTGTCTCAATGAATTACAAATTGTATTAATAATTTATACATTTACAAGCAAAAGATTCGTCCAGATCAGTGGTGTTCAACAGTGTTTCTGTGGGGGATGGAAATGTTCTTTAACTCTGTTGTCCAATAAGTAACCATTAGTCCCATGTGGCTGTTGAACACTTGAAATATGGCCCTTGAAATTCAGAACTCAGAGACTGAATTTTAAATCTTTATTAAGCTTAATTAATTTAAAATTAAATAGCTATCTGGGTACTATATTATGGTTATGGATATTATATTACCACATTCTAAACAATTCTTTGTGGAGGCTAGTTGGGCACCAGATACGCTATTCTGACCATTGACAGGAGAACCCCATTTAGGAGGAGTAACTTTCTCTTTAGAATCCCAGGTCTACTGGGGCCAGCAATTGGTGTGGTGGTTAAGGCACTGGACATTCCCACATGGCCAACCATGGTTTGAGTCCCAGACCTGGTGGCTTGCTTTTTCACTTTTCCTCTCGCTATCTCTCTCTGGTCAAATTAAAATAAATGAATGAATAAATAAAATTAAATAATTATTTTTTTTAAAAAAAGAAAGAATCCCAGATCTACTATAATTATATTAGTTAGCAAGACAAAGGCTGTTGATATTATCAAACCAGAGACATAGGGCAAACTACACTCAGCTAGACTCAAGTGGACCTGAACCTATCCCTAAAAGTAATTCAAATAAACCCAACTTAGTGTTCTTAATGTTTTCCTAAATTTGTGACTAGTGAGAGTTTCTCATGTTTCTGTGTAAACTCTGTTAACAGGATACCTCCGAAAAATCCTGTGTGACCAAAAACCTACTGAACCACTTTTTTTTTTTTTTTTTTTTTTTTTTTTGACTAATAGAATTAGGAGACTGTGACTATTGTCCATTGTTCCTAGCAAGAACTTTAGTGCCCTTCCAAGAAATATCTTGAATATCTTTTTTAAAGAAAGAGAATTACAGTGTCTAAAGACTCTTTGTTGAAAATGTTTTTTGATAAATATACTTTTATCTAAAGGCTCTTTGTTAAAAATCCCTCTTTGAGATTATGCTTGCTGACTCTTGTGATATGATTCTATATAAAAAAAAGAAAAGATACAGAAAAAACCATCAGTGGTTTGAATGAGATAAAGATTATGATGAAATATTTCCGCTCTGGTCCATTCAGGCATTGCCTTGCCCCTTTTGGAACAGTTAAAATTGTTAGGCCTTAGTTACCTGTTACTTCTAGCCTGAAGCCCAGTGAACTACAGTAGCTGTAGAGACCACTATTTGCAAGAGCACGTGTGCATGAAGATCCCTTGTCAGCCTCTCCATGTCTACATTTATGTTTTTGTTTGATTGGGATTTTTGTTTTGTTTTGTTTTTATTATTATTTTTTATATTATATTTAATCACATATATCTTTACAGTGTATAAAATTTCTTTTTCCAGCACGATTACCATGCATATCAGTCAAGAGGAAGATATTACTATACACATCAGCAGCAGCAAATAGCTCTTCATTTTTGTCAGGTTTTTCTTTTACTTTTTTTTATTATTCTTATTTTTTAAAAACATTTGATCGCTACACATCATTTGGCTTGTAAAGAGAATTTACCCAATGTGAAATACTTCTCAGACCAGTCCAGTTGAGACTACTATACATGTTATCATTAACAGGTAATAAACCGTTTCTGTGTCCCACAAATGTCATGCCTCTCTATTCTCTCTATTTTTTCTTCCTTATTTCCTTCTCTTTACTATTGCCTCCCCCTCCCACCACCATTCCACAATGTCTTCAGCATCCATAACTGTTTTCACTGCTTATATGTCTTCCAATCTTTCGACCTCTACCATAGAATGTGGATAGTCGGTATGTATTAAGTGATACATACAATATCTTTCTTTCATAGCCTAACTTGCTTCACTCAGCAATAAATCTTCCATATTCAACCACATTCTATCAAATGCCAGTATCTTGTTGTTTTTTATGGCTGAATACTACTCCATAGAGTATATGTGTCACCCTTTCTCAATCCATTCACTCTGTCATATCTACCTTTGTTGCCTCATGGAACAAGTAGACTTCATTACAAGTTATGAAACTACATTTATTTCTAGAACTTAAAAAAAAAATGATTCCCTTTCTTATAGAAGACTGAGGAGCCTAGAAAAGAAGCTTGAAGCTTGGTAGCCCTGGGTAAGAGTGTTAGGAGACTGGGATTGAAGAAATTTAAATAAACTCAAGTGCTTGGCAAGAGTACTTGATTTCCTGAGTTGTTATAAAAGTTGTCAGAAAACTAAGGACTGTAGTCAAGGGAGAAACATTGTTTTAGGTAATAACAGATGCTGATATGAATAAAATCAAATGGTGGCAATCACATCCTAGTCAGGAGCCCAGAGAAAGGAACCCACATTTGGGTCCTATCTCAGTTTGAGATTAGTAGAAATTGGGGCTGGCAAGTGGCATGATGGTTAAGGGCACTGGACTCCCACATGGCCAACTGCAGTTCAGGTCCCAGACCTGGAGGCTAGCTTTCTACTCTCTCCCTCTTTCGCTCGCTCACTCTCTCTCTCATACTGTCACTCTCTGGTCAAATTAAAATTAATTAATTAATTAATTAATTTAAATAAAATAATTTTTAGAAAAAGATTATTAAAAATGTAGCAGAGGGGACCAGCAGTTAGCGTAATGGTTGTGTCACTGAACTCCCATGTAGTCGACCGTGGTTCAAGTCTCGGACCCGGTGGCTTGAATTCACACTGGGCACATGTGCATGTGTGCCTAAGATCCTGAGAGGAGAATGAAGGAGAAGGGATTGTGGCGTGGCCATCCCCCCTGGGTGGGGGGGGGGGGGTGATTTCTCGCTCTCTGTCTCTCTGGTGAGCGCATGCACCCTGTAGCAGAAACCTCTCAAAAAAAAAAAAAAAAAAATGTAGCAGAGAAGGCTCCCTACTTTCTTCAGTAATTGGCTTGCTTTCTTTTCTGTCCCCATTCAAATCTATATAAGCTTTTGGATCTTGGTTTCCATACTATATTAGATCAAAAGTTAGAACCCATTTTATATAATCGTCTGGCTTTAAAACTGAGAAAACAAAGACATAGACTTAAGGGTCAGCCAGTTATTGCCAGAAATTTACTTCATATGACACAAATTTCCTATTTCTACAACAGCAGCCGAGTCCTTGTCTGTTCAATTTCCTTCTCCTTTTTGTAATGAAATGATAGAAGTTCGGGGGGGGGGGGGGCACTCTAAATACTTTGTGCCAAGAATATCTAACACTCGAAACCTTGGGATGGCCCTGTCTCACACTTTGTTTTACTTATGCCTCAGTTCTACAAATATCTACTAAGTAAATTCAGTGTCCAAGATTTAGTACCCAGTGTTGTTCCAGCAGATAAGAGCTTTAAGCATAGTAACTGCTAAGATTCTATCTAAAGGATTATTTCAGCTTCACCCAAAAACAGGAAGGTCTAGAAAACTCATAATGATATATTTTTATAACTCTGTTCAGTTAACCCATATTTACTCATCTTCCTGTTTTTTTTAATTTTTGGAGTATATTTTATTAAACTATTTATTACATTACAGGTATTCTTTCCAGATCACAGGTTTCCTCTTTTGTTTTATGTCTCCCTGGCATCCTGCCTGTAGTCTCTGTTTAAAGTTAAGCAGCACACAATTTTGGGAAAGGATTGAGAAACCTTAGGGTGTGATCCCACAAGCCAAATCTTGCACAGTTTCAGTGTATATGGATTAGGAAAAGATTACTGGTTCTTGAAGTTCTAATCTAACTTTAGGCCTAGTTTGGGAGTGTGAGATTTCTACATGAACAACAACAAAAAAAGGTTTAACTAAAAATTGTGCAAAATTGTTAATATAAAATCTGGTCCCAGCTTAGAGATAATCTGATTTCTCTCACCGCTATGGAACATACACACACACACACACACACACACAAACACACCACCCGATCTTATTGAACCATGTTTCTCTTTAGATCTTGCCCTCTTCCTCCCAATCTCTCTTCCTGATTCCATGTCCACTGTCTCCACCCAAGTACAAGTCACCATCATCTTTTTTGCCCTGTTCTCAACAGGTCTCAATAGCCTCTGACTTATCTTTCCACAACTACTTTAGTCTCACTTTGATCCTTTCTTCATTTTGCACTTAGAGCGACCTTTCAAAAATGTGTTGCTTCCTGGTGTGCAAGAGTAATGACCCAGATCCTGAATGGAGCCTATAAGCTCATGCTCAAAAGGCTTTCGCCCACCTCCTCAGCTTTCTCACTCTTGGTGACCACCCATGCAGGTGCTGCTCCCAGTCTTGTTTTCTCCTGCTCTGACACTCTTCATCTGCCCTCAACTCTAACCCCTGTCCCTGCACTCCTACTCTTTCAGTACTGAACTCAAATGTCACTTCTGTAAGGAAAGCTTCAGCTGATTTCCCAGACTGTTAGATGTCTCCCTTGCATCTTCACTGCTTCACCTCACTTCTTACAGTTGTAACTATATAATTTGCTGTTTAAAGACTGTCGCCCTAGTTGGAATGTAAACTTAGTGAACTCAGGGCATTGTCCAGAAAAATTTAACAGATTTATTTATTTGTTATAAAGTTAATCTGCAATAACTTGAGCTGTTGATGTCGGTATTTTCTGCTTCCTGAAAAATTCTGTCTGCAACGAGGAGATGAAACTGACATACAGAGAGGAGCCAAGCCAATTAGAAAGGGAATTTTGATGGCAATGGGGTTCCTCCAGTTATCCTTTAAGTCCAGCTGCAGCCCTGCCCATCACTTGGATTAACATCAACAGCTCTTCGAGTCAGTGTCCTTTAATAACCATGCGGCTGATTCTCTTCATTCTAGTTTGAAAAATCCAAAAGGCCTTTGATTGTACTGGCTTAGATCAAGTCCCACCCCACCCTACCTCCTCATCAAGTGTAACCAAGGAAGGATAATCATGTAAGCACTGTGAAATTCAGGCTATAGCTATGTGGATGGTGGCAGGGGAGGGGGTATGCCAGTTAGGAAAGACAGCTTTGGGGAAGGCAAAAAAAAAAAGAAAAATTAATTAATAAATAAAATAGCCAAACCTATTCAAGTTTGATTTCTGTTAGTTGTTATAAGCATTTCCACTTTGTTAACAAAAGGAAATTCTTAGAATAAATTTTCTATTTGTAATAGATTTGTATTGAGTAATGTCCATTTTAACATATACACAAATCCTCTTAATTCTCTCACTACTATCAATACAATAACATTTCAGAGTGTTAACAGATTTTTTAATTACTTTTTTTGTTTGCAGGGATTTTTTTAAACTTGGATATTCATGGTGTAGGTCGTGGTGGGAGAGACAGGAGAAAAGTCTCAAAAGATTAAAAAAGAAGAAGAAGAATTTTCCAAAGGACATGTGCATTTGCCAGAGAGAGAGAGAGGTATAGGGAGAAAGCAACCCCCAAAGGGGCATGGTCACACCACAGTCTCTTTTCCTTTTCTCCATCCTGTTAGGATTTGGGACACACACGCACATACATCAAATGTGTCTTTCAAGCTTCTGGGTCTGGGACTCAAACCATGCTGTCAACTATGTGGGATCTAGCTCCCTTAACCACCAGGCCACAGGGCCAGCCCTGGAAAGGTAAATTTTTATTAGAATATATAAAGCCTTAAATGTCAGATTAAAAAGTTTGGATAAGGGGCCAGCCAGAAGCATGGTGTTTAAGGCAGCTGGATCCCACATGACTGACTGAGTGGCTCAAGTCCTGGACCTGGTGGCTTGAAAAACATGCTAGATGCATGTGCATGCATTCCCAAAACCCTGAGGAGAATGGAGAAGGAATTGTGGCATAGCCATCTCCCATGGGAGATGGGGGTTGTGGTTTCTTACTTTCTCTCTCTCTCTCTCTCTCTCTCTCTCTCTCTCTCTCTCTCTCTCTCTCGTGGACACATGTGCCCTATAGCCAAAAAATGAAAAAAAAAAGTTTGGACATTATCACGTAGGTAATGGAGATTTAGCTGCAAAGTTGTCAAGGTCAAGAAGAGGAATGATGGGACCAGCAGTTAGCGTAATGGCTATGTTGCTGGACTCCCACGTAGTCGACCGCAATTCGAGTCCCGGACCCGGTGGCTTAAACTCACGCCGGGCGCATGTGCGTGCGTGCCCAAGATCCCAGGAGGAGAATGGAGGAGAAGGGATTACGGCATGGCCATCCCCCCTGGGGTGTGATTTCTCGCTTTCTATCTCTCTGTCTCTCTCTGTCTGTCTGGCGAGCGCACGCGCCCTATAGCAAAAACCTCTTCAAAAAAAAAAAAAAAGAAAAAAAAAAAGAAGAGGAATGATATGTTTAGATCTTTAAGATATTTAGGTAATTTTTGTGGAAACTTGGAACTTTGGGGCAAAAAATGGGGGGCCAGCTCTGTGGCCTGGTGGTTAAGGCAGCTAGATTCCAGGTAGCTATGTGGGTCAAGTCCTGAACCCAGCAACTTGAGAAACATGCCAGGCACATGACCAAAATCCTGAAAGGAGAGAGAAATGCAGGAAAAGGGATTCTTACCCACCTTATTTCTAATACTAAATTATCAAATGCTAGTAATGTAACTTGTTCTGTCATAAAAACAGAACCAGGTGCATTCCTTACCCTTGAGGACTAGCTCATGTCATTCCAATTCTTATTAAAAAGTGTATAATTTTGGATGCTTATTGTGCTAAAAGTGAGAGTCCAGCAGCTTATGTACTTGTGAAATAACTGACATCTTTATAATTCAGCAACACTAGTGAGCTGTAGCAGACATTGGCCAACTTCGGTCTGGTTTGATTACCATTCCTTCATAAAATCCCTTACTTATTTTATTAACCTTAAAACTTAATTTTATTACCCTAAATTTGCATTACATTCTATTACTAAACAATTGAAATATATATTCAAATTGTAAATATGAAAATTACTTAGCAAAATTATTTACTAAACAAGATTTTTTACCAAAAATATTAGAGTTGGGGGAAAAAGAATAATAGAAAGTACTTCAAAATTTCAACAATTTTTAAAGAGTAATTAAAATCCCTTACTTCTGTATTGAGTAATAAAAATATAAAGCAAACCACATGTGTAATTTAAAATGTCCTGTTAGCCATGTTTTATAAAAGGTAAAAAGAAATGTGAAATTTTTAATAAAACTTCTATAGACTTTATTTAGAGTAGTTTTAGGTTCACAACGAAACTAAGAAGGTACAGAGATTTTCTATATACTCCTCGCCCCACACATATGAATAGCCTCTCTCATTATCAACATCCCCCACCAGAATGGTACACCTAATACAACTGATGAACCTACATTGACGTGTCACTGTCACTCACAGTCCATGGTTTAAATGAGGGTTCACCCATGCTGTCACGTATTCTATGGGTCTGCAGAAATTTATAATGACGTGTCCATCATTATATTAGTATTATACAGAGTAGTGTCATTGCCCTGAAAATCCTCTGTTCTTCACTTACTCATCCCTTCTTCTCCTCTAACCCTTTGTAACCACTGATCTATTTATTGTCTGTATAGTTTTGCCTTTTCTAGGTTATCGTGTGATTGGAATTATGTAGAATGTAGCTATCTCAGCCTGGCTTCTTTGTGTAATTAATTTTAATAATATATTTTATGTAACCATATTTTCTCAATATGTTATTATTTTAACAAGAATATTTTTAAATTACTAATGAAAGAGTTACTTTTTTCATATTAAGTCTTCAAAAACTCTAGTATATTTTGCACTTACAGCATCATTCATTTCAGACTAGCCAGATTTCAAGCGCTCAGTAGCCAATATGGCTGCTTTCTACCATATTGGACAGAACAACCTTAGATAAGAGTCATAGCTGGAGACAATATCTTTCAAAGATTTATGATATTTGTCTCTTAAATTAGATGAGAGGTACAATGTGCTTAGCATGGTATTTGCCATATAAAAGCTGAACTACTTCAGACATGGGGGGGGGGGGGGTTAGATTATGTGATACAAAATACAAATATGCATTCAAAGACTTAATCTTTTTGTTATTCAATTGCCATTCAGTTTCCTATGTTTGGAAGAATAGAAAATGGTACTTTTCTGTCATAAAGAGTGAGATTGCTATTAAATTGAATTGATTCCCAGTTACAGAAGTAATATGCCACTTTGGAAAGAGTATTAGCTTAAGAGGCAGATTTGAGGGCTTCTTTCTGGCTATGCCACTAACTGTATGGCCTCAAATGGATCAAGTCAATTCCTTGGACATTTTGTCATTCCTGAAAATGAGGATAGACTAGCTCAGTGGCTTTCCATCCGTACTCTGGGGAGTCTAGGAGTTAATAAGGGAAAAGTGAGGAAGCAGATAGGTCACATTTTTCACACACACACTGCCAGACTCAACTACTACAGGAGCAAGTTTATTAGATTCATATATTAATCTTCAGTGTACACTCCAAAGCTAATTAAAATTTTAAACATTATAACCAGGGAATTTGATTATCTCCACTTTCCATTTTAATAATATTATGAAATATAATATTCACATCTGTTGACCTATTCCTAGAGGTCCTTTCACATTTCTTTTCTTTGGACTCCTTGTCATCAGTCTTATTCCTGTCAAGTCACTGGTCAAGTTACCAAACCATTAACCACTGCTCTTTCCAGGCAAATTGAACAATGAGATGTGTATTATTTCAAGTTTGAGCTATCATAAGAATAGTCCTTTTCCCTGATCTTTCTAGGTCTCTGAGTAAGTTGTAAATGCTAAAATAATCCACTTCAAGCCAGGAAGAAACATCTGTAAACCAAGGTTTTAATCTTTTCCTCTTAAATCGATTAATTGCATATCATGTGGAAAGGGATAACAGTAGGGACAGGAGTAGACAACAGGAGAATATGAGTAACTATGCCTCAGATAAGAAGCTGATAACTGGAATACACAGGGAACTCAAGTGGCTTACTCCAAATAAAGAAAAAAAAATTAACCTAATTTTTAAAAAATAATTATTTTACTTAATTGTATTTATTTATTTATTTTTCTATTTTACCAGAGAGAGAAAGTGAGAAAGCAAGCTGCCAGGTCCAAGACATACGACAGTCAGTCATGTGGGAGTCCAGTGCCTAACCACCATGCCACCTGCCTGCCCTGATTAACCTAATTAAAGATGATAAAATGAGCTGAACAAAAAACTCTGCAAGGAAGACATATGAACAGCCGAAAAGCACATGAAAAAATGTTCAACGTCCCTCTCATAAGGGAGATGCACATTAAAACCACAATGAGATGCCACCTAACCCCTGTCAGAATGGCAAAGATTAAAAATACAGAAAATGGTAAGTGTTGACTGGGTTGTGGTGAAAGGGGAACTCTACTACACTGTTGCTGGGAATGTAAATTGGTCCAGCCACTGTGGAAAACAATATGGAGTTTCCTCAAAAACCTACAAATAGAACAGGCAGCAGTTCCACTCCTGCGTATCTATCCAAAGGACAGGAGAATGCTCAGTAGGAAAAGTGCATGCACATCTGTTTATTGTGGCTTTATTCACAATTGTCAAGAAATGGAACCTGGGAACCAGCAGTTAACGTAATGGCTATGTCACTGGACTCCCACGTAGTCGACCGCGGTTCACGTCCCGGACCCGGTGGCTTAAAACTCACGCCGGGCGTGTGTGCGTGCGTGCCCAAGATCCCAAGAGGAGAATGGAGGAGAAGGGATTGCGGCGTGACCATCCCCCCGGGGGGTGATTTCTCGCTTTCTGTCTCTATGTCTCTCTCTCTGTCTGTCTGGCGAGCGCACGCGCCCTATAGCGAAAATCTCTCCAAAAAAAAAAAAAAAAGAAAGAAAGAAATGGAACCAACCCAAATGTCCACAAACAGATGAATGGATTGAAAAAGTGTGGCACATATACTCCTAAGAATACTATTCAGCCATTAAAAAAAAAAAAAAAAAAAATGAAACCTTGGCATTTGATAGAAAGTGGACAAACATGAAAGATTTATTGCTGAATGAAGCAAGTCAGGCTATGAAAGAAAGACATTGTATGTCTCCACTTAACATATACCTACTATCCGTACTCTATGGTAGAGACTGAAAGATTGGAGGACATAAAAGCAGTGAAAATAGTTATGGACACTGGAAACAGTGCGGAAAGAGGGTGGGAGAGGGGAAGAGTATAGACAAATTAGGGGGAAAATAGGTAAGAAATTTGTGGGACACAGAAATGGTTTATTATCTGTTGATGATAATGTGTATTGTTAACTGGACTGTTCTGAGGTATATTTCATGTTGGGTAGATTATCTTCACAAGCTAAATGATCTATAGCAATTGCATGTATAAAATAATAATAATAAATAAAATTTTAAAAAGAATATGAGCAATGTGATCATATTCAATGTGATCATTCAGTGTGATCATTCAACTTTGTGATCTTCAGGACCTGTCCAAGCCTGGTGCCAGGCTCACTTTGCAGCTTGGGTTAGAAGTCTCAGTTAACACCTAGATCACATTGGGTAACTAGGGTGACATAGTCACTTAGTGTCCCAGGGTTTGGTGTTCCACTGGGACCCAGTAGCAAGTGTCTAAAATCCAAAGAAGTCCACCAAAACAACACCTCTTTATATTAATAAACAGTTCATGTACAACAGTTTATCTAACTTAAGATTGTAGCCAAACATGTTCTGTATACCACTGGACCCTTGAAATTTTTATTCTCTTATGTTTTTCTCAAGGTTTCAAAGATATTTGCTACTTTCTACTCTTTTGTCTCCATCTGTATCATATTAGCAATCTAATAACTCAATGTGCTATCTTGTGAAATGAGGAAGTAAGACGCTTTCTACAGACTGACTTATGGCCTAGAGCCCAGGAACTCTGGAAGAAGGTGAAACTATATTATTGTCTGTGTGAAATGAAAGCAAACTCCTTCTGCCTTATCGTTCACAATTGTCCTAATAAATGGCCATATGTGGTTTTATCTTCTAGAAGAGATAAGTAGATTCTTCTTCAAGGGTACCCAGATTTCCTTAGACTGCATCTGAGAATTGATTCGTAACGGGAAATTGGATAGTGTTTCTTTTGTACTAGACTTGAAGGTTTTTTTTTTTTTTTTTTTTTTTTTTTTTTTCTGGAGAGGTTTTTGCTATAGGGCGCGTGAGCTCACCAGACAGACAGAAAGAGACAGAGAGACAGAAAGCGAGAAATCACCCCCCGGGGGGGGGGGGGGGGTGGCCACGCCGCAATCTCTTCTCCTCCACTCTTCTCTCAGGATCATGGGCACTCACACACACGCGCCCGGCGTGAGTTTTAAGCCACCGGGTCCGGGACACGAACTGTGGTCGACTACATGGGAGTCCAGCAACATAGCCATTACGCTAACTGCTGGTCCCTAGACTTGAAGGTTTTTTGTTTTCTGGTTTGTTTGCTATGCAAATCAAGTAGGACTTTAGTGGGCTGCCCATCTATTTTCATCCTAGAGGCTCCATAATTAGCTCTTCACCCCTAAGAACCTAGAGGTCAGAGAATTCTGATTTTCATACTCACCCTACTATCTTTCAAATTAGCCACATGCAAGGGTTAAATGTTGCTACTTATACTACACCATTCTGGAAACATCCCATCCTCATAAAACTTAGTAAGGTAAGCCAATTTAAATTGTAGTCTCTTTTACCATCATCCCTGGTCTACAGAGAACATTCTCCAAAGCACTTTTTCCTTGTAAATTTTTTTTCAAGGTCTTTATAAACAGTCTCTTAGCCAGCTTCATCAGCAGTTTCTCAATCAAGAACAATTCTTGAGATCTTCAAATTCTTCCATGTTGCATTTTAATTTTAGAGATTCTACTCTTTCTGGATCAGCACCCTAACATTTGTTCATATAAGACCCCAGAAAAGGGGACCAGGAGATGGCATAATGGTTACATTGCTGGACTCCCACTTGGTCAACCACAGTTCGAGTCCCAGATCCAGTGGCTTAAAACTCATGCTGGGTACTTGTGCATGCATGTCCAAAATCCCAAGAGGAGAGAAGAAGGGATTGCAGCATGGCCATCCTGCCTGGTACGGAGTGGGACGCTTTCTGTCTCTCTGTCTTTTTAGTGAGTGCATGTGCCCTACAGCAAATATTTCTCTAAAAAAATTAAAAAGAAAAGAAAGTGAATGCAATGAATTACAAGTCAGCAACCAACAAGAACAAATACTGGTTTATAGAGATCTCAATTCTGGGACAATAAGAGTTTCTTTTAAGAAATTCAAGGTAGGGAACCAGCAGTTAGCGTAATGGCTATGTCGCTGGACTCCCATGTAGTTGATTGCGGTTCGAGTCCCGGACCCGGTGGCTTAAACTCACGCCGGGTGCGTGTGCGTGCGTGCCCAAGATCCCGAGAGGAGAATGGAGGAGAAGGGATTGCAGTGTGGCCATCCCCCCTGGGGGGTGATTTCTCGCTTTCTGTCTCTATGTCTCTCTCTCTCTGTCTGGCGAGAGCACGTGCCCTATAGCAAAAACCTCTCCAAAAAAAAAAAAAAAAGAAAGAAATTCAAGGTATGGGTTTCAGTTCATGTTTTAAAATGAGAATCTAGAGATTTTTTTACTGGTCAGTCTCTTCAACTGAAGCAGCTAACCTCAGTACACAGCTCCTGAAATCCTCATAACCCCCTATTGTTCTATAACAAGTAGGTAGGTCCTCTATGGTCTTGTCTTCAGTGTCCTCAGTTCTGATGTTCACAAGCATTAATTTCATTATAGACCTTGGGCTTCCAGAGTTCCATCACTGAATACTAATTGGTTTTTATTATCTTCAAACATAATAAGTATGGATAATAGATTCTTTTAATTTCCCTAAAAGCCTGTTTCTTTACAAATCAGGATTGCTAATTTACAACTAGAATTGGTAATTGGTAATTCTAGGTAGATTAAGTAAAATGGAATTTTCTGGAAGGATACCAAGTAACTCATAAAATCTAAGGGAAAGTTAAAAAACCATGCTCATAAAACAGGAGCTAAAGAAGACTGGCAGCAGAAAACTCAGCCAAAGACCACTAGAGCAACAGTCCAGTTAGAAAGCTGCCAGAACTTGGCCAAGAACTGTTATGGAAAGAGTATAAGTAGAATACTTCTAATGAAACTGGCACCACCAGACATTCTCTTCTGGATTATTGACATCATCACTGTTTCTGTAAATAACTGAATAGTCCCTACACCTTCACATCACTCCTTAGGGATTCAGTGTCAGAATCGGGGACCAGCAGTTGGCATAATGGCTATGTCACTGGACTCCCATGTAGTCGACCGCAGTTCGAGTCCCGGACCCGGTGGCTTAAACTCATGCCAGGCACGTGTGTGTGCGTGCCCAAGATCCCGGGAGGAGAATGGAGGAGAAGGGATTGCAGCATGGCCATCCCCCTTGGGGAGTGATTTCTCGCTTTCTGTCTCTCGGTCTCTCTGTCTTTCTGGTGAGTGCGCAGGCCCTATAGCAAAAACCTGTCCAAAAAAAAAGAAAAAATTCTGCTAGACGAACTCAGTTATATGCTGATGTTTTTGCAGTCTAGAGAAGAAAAGATCTGCCCTTTTTCATTTTCCATATTGGGAAAAGTGTTGGAATGTGAGAAAACCAAAGCAGACACATACACAATCAGAAAGAAAGACACCCATGTCCAGGGCGCTGTATTTTGGGCTGTTTCTGGACTTGCTATTCTGTTTTATTAGTTTGTTTATTTTATTGCCACTATGACACTGTTTTCATTTATCTGTTTTATCGTTTCTTTTCAAATCTGGCAATTTAGTAACGTTCCCTCACTAAAGGCTAAGTCTTTTCCTTGACTCTTTTCAACCTAATTTTCCTCAATGAATTTCAGAACCCGTTTGTCAAGTTTCCAAAATTAAACCATTGGGATTTTTACTGAAATCATATTGTATTTATAAATATATTTGGGGAGTAATTTAAAATTTTTACAATATAGGAGTCAGCAAATGGAGTGGTGGTTTAGGTGCTGGACTCCCACATGGCTAACCGTGCTTTGAGTTCCAAATTTGGTAGCTTGTTTTCTCACTTTCCCTCTCTCTCTCTCTCTGTCTCCCTCTGGTGATTCTCACTTCCCTCTCTCTCTCTCTCTCTCTCTCTGTCTCCCTCTGGTGAGTGTACATGCCCTATAGCAAGTTTTAGAAAATAATAATAAATAAAGTTAAATAAATAATTCTTAAAAAAAAAAAAAAAAAAAAAAAAACGTTTACAACACTGAGGCTTCTTATCCAAGAACATGGTATATCTTTATCTAAGCCTTTCATATACTCTTGGGTAGTTTTATAATTGTCTTCACAATCTTTTCGTGTATTTCTTAAGTTTATGTTTTAGTTGTTATGGTAATTGGAATTTGTTCCACTTTATTTTCCTTTAAAGGATTTTCAAGGTCTTCCTATTGAACCAAGCAAAATTTTAACTTCCCATAACCTCACAACTCTATGAATCTAATTGCCACGTTAAGCTGTATGACTCATTGAGCTAAATTCTTTGTAGGTTTATGCATCTTCTATTACTGAATTAAATATTACATTTTGTAGTATAAGTTTGAACTTAAAAGTTACAGGTAAGGAATGTTTTTCAAGGGAATAAATTCAGAGAGAAAGTCAATCACTAGAAATAGATAAATGAAAAGACAAGAGGCCACTGTACTAGTGCTATAGTACCCCCTAGTGGCCACAAAGAAGCATGAATTTGTTTATACCAAGACTGACTCCAACCTTATCCACAGGCAATTAAAACCTTGAGGTGCCTCAGTGGCCCACTGGGTCAACATTTCTGGCTTCCAGGTAATGAAATTAAGAAACAAAAAAGAGAAATGATTAGCCTAAGTTAACATAGCCAATCCAAAATTCCTAACTCATTTTTCTTCTTTTCTCCCTGCTTCCTTCTTTTCCAACATGTATTATGTACCTATTATGAAACATGGTGCTGGTAATACAAATATTTTAAAAATTTAGTCTTTAGGGAACCAGCAGTTAGCGTAATGGCTATGTCGCTGGACTCCCACGTAGTCGACCACGGTTCGCGTCCCGGACCTGGTGGCTTAAAACTCACGCCGGGTGCGTGTGCGTGCATGCCCAAGATCCCAAGAGGAGAATGGAGGAGAAGGGATTGCGGCGTGGCCATCCCCCTGGGGGGTGATTTCTCGCTTTCTGTCTCTATGTCTCTCTCTCTCTGTCTAGCGAGTGCACGCTCCCTATAGCGAAAAACCTCTCCAAAAATAAATAAATAAATAAATTTAGTCTTTGCCTTTGAATCTTTTGGGTCATTGGAAAGGTCGTGACATATTTTTCTATAGAAAAATGTATCTTCACTTTTCTGACATCCAACAGTTTTCTTCCAAGCCTAATTTTTAAAGCCATTTTCAGAGAATGAATTTGTTAGGGAATGACCAAACAACTATGCCAGGGAAGGCTCTCAGTCATCCACAAATTTACTCATAGTATGGTTAATTGATTATTGATATTTAACTGGAAAATACATCTGCAAATATGGAAACTGCCCTTGACTAGGTTCTGACCATTTCATGAAGACAGAAGGCTTACTTTCAAACAGCCTACATTAACCTTTATCTTATTTCCCCTTTACAGATTTAAAACTGTGAATTGTCTGACACACACACAAAAAAAGCAGTCGCTGAAATTATTCATATGTGCCTACCATCTAATTCCAAGCATTGTCATTTGTGTGTACTTCATTTAGAAAATTTTTATTGAGGACATACATGCCAAACATACATACAAAGCACTAGATTTAATAATAAAGAAAATAGATGTGGTCACATAGTTTCCTTCACATAAAGCCTACAGTCTCCTATAAATGTATGTGTAATTCTCTAAATCCTGGGAAAACTGTTTCTCCCATTTTACTTTGGCAAGATTTTGTTTTTTATTTTTCATTTTTGGGGGGAATTTTTGTTTGTTTGTTTTTTTATTTTTTTTGCCAAAGGGGCATATGCTCACCAGAGGGTGTGTGGTAGGGAGTAAAGTCGGGGAGGAGTGCCCTCCATGGGGAATAGTCACATTGCAATCATTCTGCTCCATTTCTCCCTCCTTTTGAGATTTTGGGCACATATGCAAACATGCCCAGTGTGTTTCTCAAACTGCCAGGTCTGGGACTCAGCCTCTGAGGTCGGGCATGTGGGATCTTACAGCCTTAACCAGCAGGCCATAAAGCCAGTCCTACAAGTCATATTTTTAGGGAGTATACAAACATTTTTCTAAAATTAAAGGGAAATGATAAAGATTTGGAGGCAGGCAGGACTGGAATTAAATCCCGAGGTTGTCTTTTACAATCTATTAAACAAACTAATTAACTTCTCTGAGCCTCTTACTTTTATAAAATGAAAATATGTGTCCCTTACAGGGCATAATATTTTATCATTATCCTTATTTATATCTAAACAGACATTACTTCTTGAATCAAAAGCATGCATTATGCATTCCTTGTCCTAAAATGCACAAAAGTTCTCAAAAAAGAAGCATTAAGGTTATTTATTTACTTTAATCAAGAACATCATTTTCCAGAATTAATACAGACAAATATGCTTGGCCATTGACATATTTTTATTTGAGTTTTTTAGTTTTTGCTGAGATCCATGTGCTCACAAAAGAGAGACAGAGAGAAAGAGGGAAAGTAAGAAATCACCCCAAAAGAGGGGATGGCCTCTCCACAATCCTTCTCCTCCATTCTCCTCCTGGGATTTTGGGCACATGCACACACTTACCCAGAATGATTTTCAAGCCACCAGATCCTAGACTTTAACTGTGGAGTCAGCTATGTAGAATCCAGCCTTCTTAACCTCCATGCCACCTGCTGACCCCAGCCATTGACATATAAATGTTTTATAATTATTTAAAATTTTTACATTTAAAATTTTTACATTTTTATTTTAAAATTGAAAATTTTTATTTTGAGAGACCAGCAGTTGGTGTAATGGCTATGTCATTGGACTCCCATGTAGTCGATTGCGGTTTGAGTCCTGGACCAAGTGGCTTAAATTCACGCTGGTGCATGTGCGTGCGTGCCCACCCAAGATCCCAAGAGGAGAATAGAGAAGAAGGGATTACAGTGTGGCCATCCCCCCTGGGGAGCGATTTCTTGCTTTCTGTCTTTCTGTTTCTCTCTTTCTGGCAAGTGCACACGCACTATAGCAAAAACCTCTCTCAAAAAAAAAAAAAAAAAAATCACTCTGTGTGTGTGCTTGTGCCCAAAATATCCCAGGAGGAGAAGGGATTGCAGTGTGACCATCCTCCCTGGGAGATGATTTCTCACTTGCTCTCTCTCTCCCCAGTGAGGGCACAAACCTAAAAAAAAATTTTTTTTAATGGTGCAAAGAACAGAAACCTTATTATTTCAGTTATGATAGAGAAATCCCAGGTGACTATTATTTATCTGTGTGAGCGATCTTTTACTAATTTATTTCTTTTCTTAAGAGATTTTTGCTATAGGGAATGTGTGCTCACTAGAGAGAGAGGAAGTGAGAAATCACCCACCCCCACCTCACCCCCCCTGCCCAGGCGGGATGGCCATGCCGCAATCCATTCTCCTCCATCCTCCTATCAGGATTTTGGGAACATACGCACATGTGCCTGGTGTGAGTTTTAAGCCACCTGGTCCAGAACTCAAATGGTGGTGAACTACGTGGGAGTCCAGCAATGTAATCATGAGGCCCTCTACTGGTTCCTCTTTTACTAATTTCTATGTAAACATCACTCCACCTATTAAATGGTTTAACAAAGGGAAGGGCTATGTTTTGCTCAACTCTACACGAGGTGTCCTTTCCCATAGACACCTCGTGTAGAGTTAGAGCACACTAAATGTGTGCTAAGTAAAAAGACCATCTTAGGGGCCAGCAGGTGGTGTGGAGGTTAAGGCGCTGGATCCTACATGGCTGGATGCATTGTTCAGACCTATTGGCCTGAAAATCATGCCAAGTATATGTGCATACATGCCCAACGTCCTGAGAGGAGAATGGAGGAGAGGGCTTGTAGCCTAGCCGTTTCCCCTGCAGGATGATTTCTCTCTCTCTCTCTCTCTCTCTCTCTCTCTCTCTCTCTCTCTCTTTCTCTCTCTCGTGAGCACACAACCCTGTAGCAAAAAAAAACTAAAAGAAAAAGAAAAGACCATCTTACTATGTGCTATTGGACATGTAAATGGAAAGAAACAAAATCTGACCTAATCTATAGGCAAATTTACTTTGTTTTACTTGGAAGTAGCAACTATCAAACAAAACCCACCCTTTTTACATTCCTGCTAGGGAGGTTAGGAAAAAAAAAAAAGATGTTATATTCCTTAACCTCTACTCAAACCAAAACAAATCTTCAAAAGACACAGAGGAAGGACCAGCAGGTGGCATAATGGTTATGAAGCTGAACTCCCACATAGGCGACTGTGGTTCCAGTTCTGGAAAGAACTGGAACCACAGCTTAAAACTCTTGCGGGCACATGTGCATGCTTACCCAAAATCGTAAGAGGAGACTGGATGAAAATGAATTGTGGTGTGGCCATCCCCCTGGAGGGTGATTTCTCACTTTCTGTCTCTCTGTCTCTGTTGTGAGCTCATGCACCCTGTAGCAAAAATCTTTCTAAAAAAAAAAAAAAGCCAAGGGGAAAGGAATAGGGCAGGTGGGGAAAGACAGTGTGTTTGCGTGGTGTACATGCAGCAGGCCAGCTTACTTTCCCCGCTGTAGTATTTCCTAAAGTGTGCTCCAACACCAGTCCTGTGGAAAGCTCTGGGTTTAAACGTCAAAAAAGTTTGAGAAAACTCACCCAGCATTTTTTCTTTACAAACTCATAGTGAACATCAGTAAATTAGAGGCTATAAAGAAAAATGTTTAACATTACCTAGCAGTCCCCAAATTTATTTGACCAGCATTTTACCTGTAAACATCCAACAGAACTAGGAGTTCTATAGAACACACAGGCTTAATGAAACTGCCCCACTGCATTGAGAGGATTTCTTTCTCTTGTTAATTTACAAAAATGCTGCATTTTATCTTCAAATGCTGCAGGACTGGGGATGTGAACATTTCCAGCATTGTTTTAATTACAAAGAAATGAGGCCATGACCTGACAATTTAGAGGTCTCAGAAAGATTACACAACAGGATTTTTTACTATAGAAGTCAATTCTAATTCAGAGAAAGGCTTCCCAACAATGCCTGGAATGTTGTCATTAAAACAAATGAAACAGGGGCCGGCAGACAGTGTGGTGAAGGCACTGAACTCCCACATAGCCAACCGCTGATTGAGTCCCAGACCCACTGGCCTGAAAATCATGCCAGGGATGTGTGTATGTATGCCAAAAATCCCGAGATGAGAATGGAGGACAAGGAATTGCAGATTGTGGTGTGGTCATCTGCCCTGGGGAGGGTGCAATTTCTCACTTTCCCTCTCTCTGTCTCTCTCCAGCAAACAAATGCACCCTATGGGAAAAACCCTAAAACAAACAAAAAGAAACAGATGTCCAAATTCTGTTTTGTATTGGGAAGGAATGATGAGAGAAGAAAAAAAAAAAAAGAGGCCAGAAGATGGCATAGTGACTAAGGCACTGGACTCCCACAATTGAGCACGGTTCAGGTCCTGGGCCCGGTGGCTTGGCTTGAGAAATACTGTGCGTGTGTGTGTGTGTGTGTGTGTGTGTGTGTGTGACCAAAATCCTGAGAGGAGAACACAGGAGAAAGTATTGCAACACAGCCATCTCCCCTGGGAGTGATTTGTCACTTTCTCTGTCTCTCTCCAGCCAAGTTCACACACCCTATGGCAAAATCCTAAAAAAATTTTTAAATGGACCAGCAGATGGAGTAATGGTTTCATCACTGGGATCCCACATAATCGACTGTGGTTCAAGTCCCGGACCTGGTGAATTAAAACTCATGCTGGCCACCTGTGTGTGTGTGCCCCAAATCCTGAGAGGTGAATGCAGGAGAAGGGATTGCAGTGTGGCCATCCCCCCTGGGGAGTAATTTCTTGCTTTCTGTCTTTCTGTCTGTCTGTCTTTCCAGCGATTTTTGCCTTGTAGCAAATATCTCTCTAAAAAAAATTTAAAACAAAAAGAAAGTGAAATTATTGCCACCTAATCTTACTGTTTTGTATACTTTTCTACAAATATAGTATCTATTTTCTCTTAATTCCAGCTTTAAATTTCAAATTTATTTTTGTGTGTTTCTAACTCTCCTCTCTAGATGGCAGCACAGATGGAAAAATACCAGAAAAACTCAGCAGGGCAGCTTCAGCAGCTGTGAACATCCTCCAACAGCCTCCTCAACTCACTCTTCCTTTTTTATTTATTTATTTATTTTAAAAAAACCAAACCTGAGGTATGATGACTGATACTTATTTTTTCTCAATGTTTATTACATGGGTATGCTAAGAATGAATTAAAATGTGATATTAGGGAATGAGGGAATTGACCCTTGCAAAATCTCTCATAGGCTAATTGTGTTTTCTGTATTTTAAAGATAATGCCAGCAGGCTTCCTAAGACATGCAGAGTACCATCTAGGCATGGCCATTGGCATCATTACACTGGGCATATGATACCTGCACACTCCAAGTCACCTGACTTGCTCTAAGTATTGGATTCATATAAGAGCTATAACAGTGCTATTTACTGACCCTCTTGTTAACTGATGCTTTGAACCTGTTGTAAATGATCCCTGTGTCATCAAATACTGCACTGAAACTTAGGAAGTTAGCATGAAGGTAAGTAGTGCTCCTTCAAAAGTGTACAATTTATGGTTGAATTAATAATGCAAGAGAAAAGGAGTGAAAAGGTCTTAGAAGACCTTTATACTTTACATCAAAACTCCACAAGGCATTTTTTTAAAACTTTACCCTTCAGAGGTTTATTGAATCTCTTCATTAAACAATAAAATGGGGTCTACCAGCAAGGTGTTCTCAACAAAATCTGCTGACAGAGAGAACATAAGAAAGCTGGCCCCTGCAGCATATGGCATTTCAAGAGCTCAAAAGTGCTTCAAAGAACACTAAATTGTTCATGTGTAATGAAATGAACAGTAGCTAAAATGTGACCTATGCCTTTTAAACAGCAACAACAACAACAAAAAATCACTACGGGGAATAAAAATAAATATAGTCTATAAATAAACTGACCTGCAGACAAAATAAAAAGCTGAGTGAATCTTGATTCATATTTAAGAAGAAATCAACTTATAATGTGTCAGTTAATTTTTAAATTCTGTCTCCTTTTTAAAAATTATTTAAGGGACCAGCAGTTAGCATAATGGCTATGTCGCTGGACTCCCATTTAGTCGACCGTGGTTCGCGTTCGGGACCTGGTGGCTTAAAACTCACGCCGGACGCATGTGCGTGCGTGCCCAAGATTCCGAGAGGAGAACGGAGGAGAAGGGATTGCGGCGTGGCCATCCCCCCTGGGGGGTGATTTCTCGCTTTCTGTCTCTCTATCTCTCTTTCTCTGTCTGGCGAGTGCACGCACCCTATAGCAAAAAAACTCTTAAAAAATTATTTAATTATATTTATTATTATTGTTTTCATATTTACTATAGGGCACATGTGCTTACTAGAGAAAGACGAGGACAGGGGGTGGGGGGTACAGAAGGGGAGTTAGTGGAGAGGGAGTGGAAGAAAGCAAGCCATCAGGTCCAGGACTCAAACCATGGTTGGCCATGTGGGAGTCCAGCACCTCAACCACCAGGCCACCTGCTGGCCTCCTCTCTCCTTAAGAATGTCACAGTGGGGGCCAGCAGATGGTATGGTGGTTAAGACACTCGACTCCCACATGGCTGACTGCAGTTCCAGTCCCAGACTTGGCAGCTTGCCTTCTCATTCCCTCTCTGTCTCTCTCTGGTGAGCTCATTTGATCTATAGCAATTTTTTAAAAATAATAAAATAAAAATTAAATAAATAATTCTTTAAAAAAAAAAAAAAAAAAAAAGAACGTCACAATCATCCTCCTACTTCAACCTCCCAAGTAGTTGGGCCTACAGTCACATACCACTATGCCCATCTTTTAGAGTAAGCTGGAAATCAAATCTAGCCTCCCATGTGGCATCTTAATAGCATGCACTACTGCAGCTGGGACTTTTTTCCAAGTGAAAGTAGTCATTCAAAAAAATTACTCTATATCTTTCTATATATCTATCTATATATAGTATCTTGAATACTGTATCTTTCCTTGAATGAGTACCTTTAATAATTAGTATAGGTTGAAGTTAGTTAATGCTTTGGTGGGTCAGTCTCTCTGTCTTTTCCAAAGCAACTTTTGGCACTCTAAACCTATGGAATACTTTTCCCTGGGCCCTAAGCTTAGAGACAAAATCGTGCCCTATAATGAATAGGCAGAAAGACACTGAGGCACAAGAGGGAATGAAGAAAGCTGGGATATTGAGACTCACTCAGCCACTGGCCTGCATCCACCTCAAGGGCCACACCACCCAGACCTGTAGTCCAGCAGCCCACAGCTCTGAAGCTATCTCTGGAGTCAACTCAGCTCACTCTTTCCAGAGATGCAGAAGCTTTGGAGGTATGACCCACCCAAAGCAAAGCCAAGAAACACTACTCTGATTTCTCAAGAACTGCAGCTTAGGCAAGCTGTATGGTGCAGCAGTGATGTGCTATTCAAGAGAAACCAGATCCCAGATGGCAACTACACTTCAAACCCCGGGCCGGGTTAGGCTAAAACACACTAGGCATGTGTGCAAGCGCCCAAGATCTGATGGGCTAGAGAACTGGAGGAGGGGGATCATCGTGTGACCAGACACTATGGAAAGGGGCTCCGCTCTTTCTTACTCTCTCTCACTCTCACATGCACACATGTGTATGAGTGTGTTGGTGGAGGCAGAGTGCAGGTCAACAGCTCAGAGCCTGAGGAGAGAAATGAGTGGAGAAAGCACATTCCATTAATACTTCACGTATCCTGTCACAAGTTCTGTCTAAGTCATGAATCTGAACAGGTCATTCACCTACTTAAAGTCATTTGTAGCTTCCCACTGCCTTTAGGATAAAGTCTAACCTTTAAACTAACAAGTTAAGATCTGTCCTCAGATTACCTCTCCCTCCTCTATTCCACTCTTCTTTCAGTTCCATGAGTTCACCCTGCTCTTTTGCCTCTGAACTTTCTCAGATTACTAGAAGATTCTAAGTTTTCCCTACATCTGGCTAGTTCCTGTGTATCCCTCTGATCTTAGGTTAAGTACCATGTCCCCAGGAAGTCGTCTTTGCCCTCTTTCTCACCAGCTTTGATATGCCCCTGTTTTGCAGTCAACTGATTTTTGACAGGGGGTACCAGTCAATCCAGTGGGAAAAGGAAAACCTCTTCAGCAAATGGTGCTGGAAAAACTGGATTTCCTGCTTTGCATTCCTATAAACTTCTCATGTTATAACACTTACCATGTGTTGATTTTTTTTTTAATTTGTTTGCTCTCCTACTACATTATAAATGCTATAAAAGCCAGACCATGTTTGTCTTGATCAGTGTTCTTCCTCCAGCACCTACCATGTGCCTGATAATGATATGTACTCAATAAATACTTTTTTAATTAAAAATAAACTTTTTAAAAGAATTATTTTATTTAACTTTATTTATTTATTTATTTTTATTTATTTAAATTTGACCAGAGAGGGACAGAGCAAGAGGGAGGCAGAAGAAAAGTAAGAAAGCAAACCAACAGGTCCAGGACTCGAACCACAATCGGCCATGTGGGAGTCCAGCACCCTTAACCACTACACCACCTGCCGTTCCCAAAAATAAGTTAATAAATAAAGATGAAATTGAATGTGCAAGTTAGATATTAGCTGGTTTTATGCGTTTTTTACCTGACAGCAGGACTCAGTACATTATTGTGCTTCCCCAACAGTAAATCAGTTCCTGGAACCAGTAGCTGGCATGGTGGTTAAGATGCTAGATTTTCACATGGTCAACTGTGGTTTGAGTCCTGGATCCAATGACTTAAAAATCACAACAAGCAAATAAATAAACATATAAATAAATGCTAAACGGGAGGAGGAGAGTAAATCAGTTCCACCAAACAGAGCAATGTGGATTTGACTGAAGATTTTATTTTTATTTTGTATGTGTGTGTGTGTATATAATACACATACATATATACACATATATGTATGTGTATACATACACACATATAATACATATATACATATAATATATGTGTATGTATATATGTATATACATACACATATATATATATTTTTATATATATATATATATATATATATATATATTTTTAAGGTTTTTGCCATAGGGTATGTGTGTTTGCTGGAGAAAGACGGTAAGAGGTAAAGTGAGAAATTACCCCCCCCGCCCCCGGTGGGATGGCCATGTTGAAGTCCCTTGTCCTCCACTCTCCTCCTGGGATTTTGAGCACACAGGCACACGCACCCAGCATGATCTTCAAGCTGCCAGGTCTGGAATTTGAACCACTGTCAGCTATGTTGAAGTCCAACACCTTAACCACTATGCCATCTGTTGACTCCTAAAGATTTTTTTTGGTCATAGGGCACATGCACTTGCCAGAGAGAGAGGGAAAGTAAGAAAGTCACACCCCAGGAGGCTATGGCCTTATTACAGTCCATTCTCCTTTCAGGGTTTTTGGCATGCACACACATGCACCCAGCATGATTTTTTTTCTTTTTAAGAAAGATTTTTGCTATAGGGTGCGTGCGCTCACAGAGAGACGAAAAGTAAGAACCCCCCCCCCCCCCCCCCCCCCGGGAGGATGGCCACACTGAAATCTCTTTTCCTCCATTCTCCTCTCAGGATTTTGGGCATGCAATCACACGCGCCCAGCGTGAGTTTTAAGCTGCTGGGCCTGGGACTTGAACCACGGTCAACTATGTGGGAGTCCAGCAATGTAACCATTATGCCATCTGCTGGTTCTGCACCTGGCATGATTTTCAAGCCACTGAGTCTGGGACTCAAATCATGGCCATGTGAGAATCCAGCATCTTAACCACCATATTACCTGCTGGCCTCTTGACTGAAAATTTTTTTTTTTCTTTTTTTGGAGAGGTTTTTGCTATAGGGCGTGTGCACTCACCAGACAGACAGAGAGAGACAGAGAGATAGAAAGCAAGAAATCACCCCCCAGGGGGGATGGCCACGCCGCAATCCCTTCTCCTCCATTCTCCTCTCGGGATCTTGGGCACGCACGCACACGCGCCCGGCGTGAGTTTAAGCCGCCGGGTCCGGGACTCGAACCGTGGTCGACTACGTGGGAGTCCAGCGACATAGCCATTACGCTAACTGCTGGTCCCTTGACTGGAGATTTTTATGAAAAGAAAGAGAAGGTTTAAATAGCAGGCATTTCTGTTCTCTCAGTGTCCTTCATTGGCTTCCAGGTGCTGGGTCTTCCTCTATTTTGACTCTCCCTCCTGTTCCCCCACCTTCGACTCAACCTCTGCTTCCCTTCCCTAGTATCAGTCTGAGAGGATTATGGAGGATGAATCGTAAGGAGATGGATGAGGCTGGTATCAGGACATAGGAGACAACTGAATGAGGCCAGGTGGAAATGATAAAGGCCTGAATGAAGAAAATGACAAAGATGAGGAGATGGATTTAGGAAATGTTTGAGAGGGCTATAATTACTGATTAGATTAAGCTAGTAGGAAAAGGAACAAGTGGATTAAAGGACAGTCCCAAATTTTGGCAAATGCAAAAAGACGAAGAAAGAAAGGGAGGGAAGAGAAGAAAGGAAGGAGGGGAGGAACAAGGGAAGAAAGAGGATAACTTTCTATATTGCCTATGATTGATATGGCTTCAGGAGTTGGGTGGTGATATACGTCCCTAGGGAGGGAAGGAGGACGGAAGGGATCGGATTGGAAGATGATGACTGAGAGGATAGAGTTGAAAAGAGTCATAGGATTAGAATTATTACCAAGAGACGTGGGAGATAAGATTAAGCAAGGAAGGACAAGTATAAGAATTATCACCTCCTAAAAGTCTAAGGTTGGAGACCAAAGCTTGTGTGGGTTCTAGGGCATTAGTTCATATAACTGTGTGATGTTCTTTAATTACTTGGGTTGTCCATGGTAACTGCTGAGAAAGTGCATGGTGGACTGATCCAAGATGTAGGACTTGCTGAGATGATGGGGCACAAAGACCAAGAGGTGAAGGGCTTGACAATGCTGTGGAGAAAATGTTCAAAGTGAGAAACAATGGCATCTAGGTTTAGTTGGGAGAGAAGTGAGCCAGGATGGTGCTGACAAATAGGGCAGAGGTATGGAGTAAAAGAGGGGTCAAGAGATGGAATGTTTGATATAGTAAAGAGTAAGTAAGAAAACTAGCATAATAATAAAAAGCATAACAAGCAGAACAGAACAGAGGCCATGCATGATGCAATGTTTACAGGGAATACAAGTCCACAAGATTCACAATCCAAGAAGGCAAATCCTGGAAAGAGGGTTTCCTCCATCCTCTCAAATGAAATGGAACAAGAGGAAATGCTATCTTTACGTAACCTCAGTAGAGAAGAAAGCAGGAAGAGGAGGCTCGAGAAGATTGTCATATGTAGAGATGGGTTAGGACTTCGGGGAAATAGGAAAGAATTAGAAAAGAGGTGGTGGGGAACGTGATAGGAAGGCAATTTTGAAAAAAAAAAAAAAAAAAAGGAAGAGAGAGAGATAGAGAGAGAGAGAATTGTCTGGTAGTAGTAAGGGCCCAGGGAAGGCCAGTCAGTGGATACTGGTTTAGATCAGGTTTGTGAGCAGAAACAGAAAGTACGAGATGAACTTCATTCGGGGGTGGAGATGAGGAAGACAGGAACAAAGGGCCTAGGGAATGGCAGCACCCATGGGGATTATTGCTGAAATCGTCAGTCTGGGTAACAGGTGGAGAAGAGGGCAAGGAAAGGCAGCCTGGGCCTTAGCACTGTGAGAACAGTGGAGGGCGAGGAAGACAAACAGAAAGTTCAGTGGCCCTGATAAATTTTCTCCATGATGTGAAAAGGTGAATGCCCCTTTAAATCATTAACTAAACTGGCACTCAAATCCGGGCAGACTCTCCTAGGTTGGGCTGTTGTGCTTTGCCAAGAAGCTGATAAGCTGCTGTGAACCCTCCAGGGCAAGTAAGGTATGATCCATCTTCCCTGTCTGGACAAGCTTGATCTGGCCTCCCTCCTCCTGCTTTAGCAGGCCTGAGGTATGTGCCAGGATTCTGTGTCTTGTACTAATTATCGCATTCCAGAATGTGGGGCTCCCACTGGTATTGCCTCTAGGCTTCTAGAGGGCCCTGCTATGTCCCTGTCTGGTTGTTTCCCTCACCACAGGATGAGGAAACTGGAGGTCCAAGGGAATGTGCCCACTCAGAACCCATATTGCTTCCTCCTAGACTGGCTCTAGATACCTTGGACCACCTCAGAATTCCTTGCTTGAGAACCCAAGCTCTCTTCCAGAGCCTACCTCTGCTTCCTTAAATCCACTCTCCTGAGTGCAGACCATGCCACTCAGTGCAGTCAGCCTGAGGGGTAGCCAAGGGGAGCCTGTTTGCAGAGGTGTGCACAGAGCCTGGATATGCGGCAGGGGTGTTCACAAGCACTTCTGTGAGGCCCTTCACTATCAGAGTCCGGAACAGGAAGCTGGGGGAAGGGCAGTCTTCAGGTTGAAGTCTAGCTCTCCCCATGCCTTCATGTCGTAGTGCAGAACTCCCAAGTAGTCCAAGAATTGCACATTCAAACTTGGTCTTCAGGAAGATAGAGTTATCAAAGTAGAAAAATCTAACTTATTTAACAGTCTGATTTAATAATGGTGTACACATGGACCTTCATTTGTATTCTTTTTTAAAATTTAATTCCATTTGTTATTATTATTACTATTATTTTATTTGACCAGAGAGAGACAGAGAGAAAGGAAAGGAAAGCGAGAAAGCAAGCCACCAGTCCAGGACTTGAACTGTGGTCGGCCATGTGGGAATCCAGCTCCTTTAACCACTACACCACCTGCCGGCCCCCATTTGTACTCTTATCCTTGTCTAAATAATAATTTTGTCCCACAAAATGGAAGGAGGAGGCCTGGCTCCTGGAACGTATTAATTACAAGGATTCAAACCACAGTTGACCATGTGGAAATTCAGCATCTTAACCACCATGCCAACTCCTGGTCCCAGGAATTGATATACTTTTGAGGAAGCACAATAAAGTACTGAGTCTTGCCATCAGGTAAAAAACACATGAAACCAGTTCATATCTGGCTTGCAAATTTCACTTCATTTTTATTTATTAATTTATTTTTTATTTAAAAAATATTTATTGAGTACACATCAGGTATCAGGCACATGGTAAGTGCTGGAGGAAGAACACAGCACAGCAAACACAGTCTGACCTTTATATTGTGATAGTAAACCTTCAAAATTATTATTCTTTTATTTGATATTATAACTAGGCCCAAATTATATTTCAAGATGGTAAAGATCAAAATTTATTTTAAAATCCTGTTTGGATTTTTAAAAGGTTTTGGTGATGGGACCAGCAGTTAGTGTAATGGCTATGTCGCTGAACTCCCATGTAGTTGACCACAGTTCCAGTCCCGGACCCAGTGGTTTAAACTTACGCTGGGCGCATGTGCGTGCGTGCCCAAGATCCTAAGAGGAGAATGGAGGAGAAGGGATTGCAGCATGGCCATCCCCGTTGGGGGGTGATTTCTTGCTTTCTGTCTCTCTCTCTCTCTCTCTGTGTCTTTCTGGTGAGCGCACGTGCCAAATAGCAAAAAAAATAAAAAAAAAAAATAACTCTCAAAAACAAAAACAAAAAAACAGGGTTCTGGTAGTCTAAACCCTTACTCAGCTTTTGATATCATTTGATGAACCATAGATGTTTGTTTTTTGTTGTTTGTTTTGTTTTATTAATGTTCAAATTCAAGTTTGAATTTTCTTTTATTATTTTTTAGGTTTTTTAGGTTTTTGCTATAGGGCGTTTGCATTCATCATAGAGAGACAGAAAGAGGGAAAGTAAGAAATCATCCCCCCTGGGGGGGGGGGGGGGGGGGCGGTGGCCATGCCACTATCCTTACTATTCCATTCTCTCTCAGGATTTTGGGCATGCACACACACACACACACACACACACACGCACCTGGCATGATTTTCAAGCTGCTGGTCCAGGACTCAAATCATGGTCAATTATGGGGGAATTCAGTGCCTTAACTACTATGCTACCTGCTGGCCCCAAGCTGAATATTCTCAAAGAATCTATGAATGTGTTTATCCTACTGTGGCATTTAAAATATGTAGCCTGGCCTTGAACAGAAGCCTCATCAACTAGATAAGCATCAGGCCATATCTTCAGTTCATCCCTTTTGATCTTGAGGATTATTTGTCATACTTTTTCATAAATCCCAGATGCTTACTAATACATTCAGTCTATCCAGTGTTAGGTTTCAGACCTGTCATGTAAATCCATGTACTGTATCTTTGTTTTTTAATTTATTATATCTTGATTAAAGGAGTAGAATCAGATGAAGCTGAAAATGTTTAGTCATTAAGCTACAGTGAAGAGAGGGGAGATATCCACTGGATCTCCTAATATGACGCACAGTCCTTATTCTATTTGCACCTTGATAAATCATCTACTAGAAACGGTGAGGACTTCAAAAAGTTCATAGAAATACATATTATGAAAAAGCTGTGCATGGATTTAATGATTGTTTTCACACCAAAATAAATGTATACTTTAATTCTACTTTTTGCCTGAATGTTTTCAAGTCTGCTTGTATACCTGAATCTCAAATGGGAAACAACCTCTTAAGAGAGTTGATGCTATATTTCCAGTAGCTGTTTATAATCTGTCAGCAAAAGTCAAAGCTTTTTTTGTTTGTTAACAAACTGAAAACTGAAAGGCTGTTTCTAAAGAGTCAAAAAAGAGCATTTCTCTAGGCTCACGAAGACCCAAGTTGTTGACTCAGAGCTATGTTTAGGTTGTTGGTTGAGTGACACAAGGAAAGTCATCTTGGTTTTTGGTAACCAAGCTTCTACTGTTGTACGATAGAATGGCAGGGGGGAGATGAGGAGGGAAGAAATAATTCATTTAGCTGGGGTTACTGTTTTCCAAGTTTACCCATTTATTTATTTATTTTTACTTTTAAAATTTTACATAGCTTGCATGTGCATACTGGACAGAGACAGGAACAAAGAGAGGGAAAGTGATAAAGTGTCCCTGGGGTAGGGGTGGGAGAGGTGGAGGACGGCCATGCCACAATTGCATGTCCTCCATTCTCCTCTTAGCTTTTGGACACACATGCACACAAGCCCAGAATGTTTCTAAAGTCACTGCGTATGGGACTTGAACTATTTTGTTGGCCATGTGGGATCCCACTTCTCCAACCACTATGTCACTAGCTGACCCACAACCCTTTTCTTTTGCAGCATTGGCAAGACTAATGTTCTAAGGGATCCTCTTTGGGAAATGTTAGAATACATCAGTGACTCTCAACAGGCATCGAGGGGGAGAGCTCATTTGGCACATTTGTTTTTTTGTTTGCTTATGACAGAAAGTGTATGTGCATGCAAGAAAGAGAGAAAGCATGAGAGAGCACACCCTCCACATGGTCTCCACGATGCAACCCTCCCCACCACAGCACTCCAGCTCATCAGGATCCTGGGCACCCATATAGGCCCACTTAGGATCCAAACCATGGTTACCTTATGGCTTCCTGCACTACAGGGAACTAGCACCATTGCACCACAGTGGCTGGTCCCAGAGCACATTTGGCAATGTCTGGAGATATTTTTGGTTGTCACAACTGGGAAGGCCAGAGATGCTACTAAGCATCCTACTATGCATTAGACTACCTTCCACAACAAAGAATTATTCGAAGTGTCAGTGATACCAAGGGATCAAGGTACTCTGGACTAGATTAAACTATTTCTATATCCTTTTTTTTTTAATTGTCAGAGGGTGCATGTGCTTACCAGAGACAGAAAGAGTACCTCATAGTGGGGTATGTCTATACCACAAGCCCCTTTCCTTCCTTTCTCCGTACCGTCAGGGGTCTGGACACACACATGCATGAACATGTGCCAACCATGTTTTTCAAACCTCCAGGGCCAGGCTTCAAACCATGATCAGCTACATGAGCTCTGGCTCTGTATGTGCTAGGGAGCCAGCCTAATTAAGCTATTTCTAAATCCATTTTTTAATTATTTAATTTTAGTCATTATTATTATTATTTTAATTTGCTATTGGACACATATGCTCACCTGAGAGAGACGAGAGAGAGAGAGGCAGAAAGAAAGTGAAAAAGGAAGCCGCCAGGTCCAGTACTTGAACTGTAATTGACTATGTGGGAGCCCAGCACCTCAACCACCATGCCACCTACTATCTTCCTCTAAATCCTTTTAAGACTAAAATTTTAGTGAAGTGTTTCTTATTTTTTAAACACCGTAATTTTATTTATTTTTTTACTCAAAGTCAGCTATGGGTCTGAGTGAATTTCCGGAACAGTTTTTTGCCATGCATTAGTTCCATGTTTCAGCTGCTTTGATCCTATGGCAGGCACCATCAGATTATTGTGTGCTTCTATGATTGGTTTGGCAGAGAAAAAATAAAGCGTAGAGAATTATGTGCTGGGTCTGAAATGCTTCTACCTGGATATGATGAATATCTCTTCTGCTTTTTCTTTTTTTCTTTTCTTTTCAACCATGAACAAGAGAGAGGAGGAGAGAGAGATAGAGAGAGCATCCCTAACAGAGTCTTCATGCTATTTTCAAGCCCTTCCTCAGGCAGCCGCAGATTATGGGTACGTGTGTGTCTAGCATACTCAGAAAGGTCTCCGGACTTGAACCAGGAACCTTCCTATGTGGGATTGCTTCACAGAGCATTGTGTTTTACTATTGTGCCGCTGTTTGGCACCCTGCTCTTTTTTTTTTTTTTTTTTTTGGTAAGTATTTCTTTTTTTTTTTTTTTTTAGAAGTTTTTGCTATAGGGCGCCTGCGCTCACCAGACAAACAGAGAGAGACAGAGAGATAGAAAGCAAGAAATCACCCCCCAGGGGGGGTGGCCATGCTGCAATCCCTTCTCCTCCATTCTCCTCTCAGGATCTTGGGCACGCACGCACACGCACCCAGCATGAGTTTAAGCCACCAGAACCGCTGTCGACTACGTGGGAGTCCAGTGACATAGCCATTATGCTAACTGCTGGTCCATCTTGGTAAGTATTTCTGCTGAGATGTAACTCACATACCATAGAGTTAACCCATTAAAAGTGTAAATTTTAATGATTTTTAGTACATTCACAGATACGTGCAATCATCACCATGGAGTAAATTTTAGAACGTTTTCATTACTCCTAAAGAAACCCTTCATCTGTTATCAGCCACTCTCAATTTTCCCCCCAAAAAACCCCACCCCAGTCCTAGGCAACCAACTAATCTATTCTTATCTCTATAGATTTGCCAAGTTTCTTTCTTACATATAAATGGAATCATACAATATGTGGTCCTTTATAGCTGGATTTTTTCACTTAGCATGTTTTCAAGGTTCATCCATGTTGTAGCACATATCAATATTTCCTTTCTTTGCTGAATAATTTTCCACTGTATGAATATAACACATTTTATTTATTCATTCAGCACTTGATGAACATTTGAGCTATTTCTATTCACTGGATATTACGAATATTATTGCAATGAACACTTTGTGTAAGCATATGTTTTCTTTTCTCTTGCATCATACACCTAAGAGAAGAATTGCTAGGACATAATGGTAACTTTATGTGTAGCCTTTTGAGAAACTGCCAGATAATTGTTTTCTGAAATAACCGTGCCATTTTATTTTCCCATGAAGTTTCTAATTTCTCCACACCCTCACCAACACATGTTATTATCTGGTTTGTTTGTTTGTTTTTTATTCTAGCCATCCTAGTACATATGAAATGGAATCTCATTGTGGTTTTGATTTGCATTTTCTTGAATGGCGATGATATTAAGCATATTTTCATTTGTTTACCAGCCATTTGATATCTTCTTCGTATGGGATGTCTATTCAGATCCTTTGCCCATTTTTAAAACATTCCCCAGTGAAGATAGTCATGCCACAATCCCTTCTCCTCTATTCTTCTCTTGATATTTTTGGCACGCATGCATACATGCCCAGGGTGTTTTCCAATCCATCAGATTGGGACTTGAATCTGACAGTTGGTCATCTAGGATCCAAATCACCACTATACAGCTAGCCCCCCTAATTTGCACTTTAGTGCTCATTTCCCCCATTTTTTTTTTTTCAGAAAAGTAGCATTAACTTTTTACAAATTCATGGAGATTGATCATGTCTCTAGTGTTTGGGTCCAGAATGCATTTCTTGGCCGAAGAATCTCTTTGCCTTACTTCTACATCTGAAAATAAATAAATAAATAAATAAATAAATAAATAAATAAATAAATAAATAACATGGGCCTCTAATCTCACAAATGAGGCACAAGGTTTGTTTTCTCCAGTAAGATAAAGGCTTAGCATGAGAGCATGTTCTGGGTTGAAATAGTTTTTATAAAACCAGTTGATTCCAGCTCTAAGCTTATTTTACTGTTCACTGTATTTTGTTCCCATTTATACTGATGAATAATAGACTTAATTATGTTCTATCATTTATGTCATTAATATTTCCTTTAGGTTTGAGTGCTGTGAAGTTCTCCTTTAAACTTGTATGGGGATTGGACTTGGCAGTGATTTAAGGTAATTAATTCATATGCCAGTTGTTAGCAAGGTTAGTAATTAAAGTCTACTTTAGAGTAAGTTATTAACTCTCCAATAAAAAAAAAGCACTTTATCACTTATCAGTTTTAGCTATTTATTCTACTTGACAGATGAGAAGGAAAGTTATTGACTGTACATAATAACCTCTGTACTTTCACCACTGAACATCAGGGTCAAATGGAAGTCTAGGTTGTTCAAGGTCATAATTTAAATAAAGAATAAACCAGTTCAGGTTGCTGGTGGTGGGGAGAGGTGTTTTTGAATCTTGCTATCTTTGCAATACTGTCTTCTTAAATTTTGTAAAATCCGTTTTGCTCTTTTCAAAATTCTGAAACTTCTAAACTATAAAGTTTTACTTTTTTAAGAATTACTTTATTTATTTATTCATTTATTTGATGAGAGAGAAAGAGAAAGATGGAGAAAGAAGAGAGAGAAGAGAGAGGGAATGTGAGAAAGCAAGCTGTCAAGTCCAGGACTTGAATTGTGGTCAGCCATGTGGGAGTCCAGCGCCCTTAACCACCACTCCACTTGCTGGCCCCCTAAACTACAAAGCTTTAATCAAGGATTTCAGATTGAAATCTGAGACATCAAATTGCTTTGCTGTGTATGTTTTTATAATACCTTTTAAAAACTGAACTTAGATGTTCTCCTGTGAACAAGCTAGAGGGAAAAAAATTCAAGTTCACTGTAATGCTTAGAACATAACAAATACAGACTTTTTATTTGCAAACCTCTACTACTCACAAGTTTCTATCTCACGATAGCAAATTTCATTTTATACTGCTTTGTTTTTAGCCTAACATCTGGTTACATTTATACTCCATAACGGGCCCTTTCCTTCCTCCAGTTGGCTTGTGATGAACTACTTCCAAGGCCACTCCATGTTCATCTGGCCAATAAGGCTAGGGTAATGTTTCCCAGGCCTATCTTATCATCAGAATTTATCAGAATTATCTGAGGTAGTTTTCATTTGTTTGTTTAATTTTTCAGAGGATGTGTATGCTCATCAGACAGAGACAGAGAGAGAGAGGGAGAAAACACCCCCCCAGTGAAGCATGGTCCCACTACAATCTCTTCTCCATTTCTCCATCCTGTTGGGATTTTGGGGCACACATGCATGCTCACCCAACATGTTATTTCAAGCTACTGGGGCTGGGATTTGAACAACACAGTCAACCATTTGGGATTTGGTTCCCTTAACCACCAGTCCATGGGGCCAGCCCAACCTGGAGTAGTTTATAAAGAACTTTTTCCTAACCTACTAAATCTAGATCTCTGTGGTGGAGCCAGTGAATCCATATGTTTACAACTTTTCCAAGGTTATTTTGATGTCTAGCCCTGGTTGGAACATGTTCCAGAACACCTGGATTCTAAGATTTTCAGGTATGTGGAAATCTCACAGTTTGGCCTCTGAGAAACTACCTTCTATTGATAATTGCCAAAAGATTCCTTTTTCCCCCCTTTTTTGCTCTAAGATGTGTGTGCTCACGGGAGACACAGAGAGAGGGGATGGCCATGCCACAATCACTTCATTCTCCTCTTGGGATTTTGAGCACACACATACACTTGGTGTGGTTTCCAAACTGCCAGGTCCAGGATTCAAACCACTCAGTTGGTTATGCGGAATCTGCCTTAATCTCCATGCCATCTGTTGGCCCCATTTACCAAAGATTCTAGAAAGACCAGAGGTGCCTATTTGCAAGCTTCCCTTAAAACTATTTGCTACATGGAAATGAGGCCTAGGTTTCTTCTCAGCCATTCTCACTCCCTTGGCCTGTTCCTGTGACATATATCTGCCTCTTCCAGCTGCCCAGCAGTGGTGCTAGTGAAAATAAAATAGACTTTACTCCTGATAGACTTGACATGGACTCTTAGCTCAGTCTTCTCTTTGGGTATCATTTACCTCATCTCTGAAGTGGAGAGAATATTGTCCTCTTCAGGATGTTATGAAGACTTGAAAAATATATAGCACCTAGAACACAGTACACTCTGCTTTAGGCATGATTATTTGTTCCTTGGTTGATTTTACTTGTCCACCTCTCTGAACATGTTGGGTTAGTAAGGTTCATTTATCAGTTTCCCCGATTGTATTCCCCTAGACTGTTCTGGGCAGTGTTTCTCAAAGTAGAGGACACAGACTACCTGCATCTGAATAGGAAGGAGAAAAAACAGAAGCCTGCTCTGATGCACTCTAATTTTCTGCATTTTTAAACTTTTTTTTCTTCAGTTTAGTTATTTTTTTCTTTCAGGAATAAGAGAGAGAGAGACGGCACTCCAACAAGAACTTGAGTTCACCTCCTGCTTCAGCCAGCCTCAGATGACAGGCACACACTTACTTGGCATATGTTCAGGAAGATCTTCAGCTGTAAACCCGGAACTTTCCCAGGTCAGCCTTGCAGAGTGTTCTGTTACCGCTGCCCCACTGTCTGGTCCCCTGTGCTTTAAAACTTTTTATTGCAACATAACATACAAAAAAGGGAGGGTCAGGTGGTGGCATGGTGGTTGGGGGTAGCTGAATCCCACTTGGCTAACTGTGGTTCAAGTTCCAGACCTGGTGGCTTGGGAAACACACTGGGCATGTGTGCATGCATGTGTGTCAAAAATCTCAAGAGGAGAATGGAGAAGGGATTGTGGCTATCCACCTTAGGGGGCACTTTCTCACTTTCTCTCTCTCTCTTTCTCTTTCTCTCTCCAGCAAGCACATGCACCTAATTTTTTTAAAGGAGCTGTATTATTTAACTTTATGTAGTTATTTATCTATTTATTTGTGTGTTTTTAATTTGACCAGAGAAGGACAGAGTGAGAGTGAGAGCAAGAGTGAGTGAGAGAGAGAGAGAGAGAAAAAAGAGAGAGGTAAAAGTGAGAAAGCAAGCTGCCAGGTCCAGGACTCAAACTGCAGTCAGCTATATGGGAGTCCAGCACCCCCAACCAACATGCCACCTGCTGGCTCCCCTTGTAGCAATTTTTTAAAAAACATATTTATTATATGTGAACAGCTTAGTGAGTTTTTCCAAACTGAATACATTCGTTTAACCAGATCAAGAAACAGCATTAGCAGCATCCTAGAAACCTCTTCTGTAGGAAAACTTTAAGAACCACCACTCTAGGGACCAGCAGGCAACATGGTGGTTAAGGTGCTAAACCCCCATGTGGCTGACAGATGATTGGGTCCCAGAACTGGCAGCTTGAAAATCATGCTGGGGGCCAGTAGGTGGTGTGGTTGGTAAAGGTGCTGGATTCCTATATGGCCAATGGCAGTTTGAGTCCTAGCTTGCTTTCTCCCTTTCCCTTTCTCTCTGGTTCAAATTTTTAAAAAATAATAATAATAACAAATGGAATTAAATAAATAAATAATTTTGGGGGCTGGCAGGTGGTGTGATGGCTAAGGGCAATGGACTCCCACATGGCCAGCCGAGATTCGAGTTCCAGACCTGATGGCTTGCTTTCTCACTTTCTCCCTCTTCCTCTCACTCTGTACCTCTCTGGTCAAATTAAAATAAATAAATAAATAAATAAATAAATAAATAAAGTTAAATAAAATTATTCTTAAAAAAAAGAAAATCATGCTGGGCACATGTGGGTGTGTGTCCAAAGTCCTAGGAGAAGGGATTGAAATCACCCCTTGGAGGTGATGTCTCACTTTCTCACTGTCACTCTCTGGTGAGCACATGCGCCTTATGGCAATAACTTGAAAAAAAAAAAAAAAAGAAAAAAAAAAAGAACCACCACGATAGTAAGAGCTCATCTATGACAGTCTCCCTCACTGTGGTTCAGTCCTACCCTCACCAGCCTGATCCTCATGCAGTGTGAGCCCTCAATCTGAGAGGCTGTCCCTTTGGCCTCACATGCACCCTTAATAGTGGTGTGACTTCATTTGTGAAAAGGGTCAGGAAGGGTGTTTCCATCATTTATATTCCTAGCATACACCCTAAACTGCTTAAAGCAAATGAATTCAGGTCCTAGCCAAAAAGGAGTGGAGATCAGTCATTGCCTGAAAGCATCGGCTTATTACAACACTCCAGCATTTTCTCACGGAAGGGTGAATGAGGTGGATTCTGGCATAATTACCTTTGTGTAATTGAAATCTAAATCACTGATGACTGCGTAGTTTAGCCGTTTAAATACTTTCAATTTTATTGCACTTATTTTTGCTGGACATGCTACTACCAAATAGGCTATTAATTTTTCTAGTGGATTAAAATCTGAATGAGTATGGTTAAAAACTAGCACTGCTCAAATAGATGACCTTTTTCCCAGAGATCATTATAGAGAGTTTTTCTTCTTCTTTATCCAACTATTCAAATACTCTGTTAGACCAGGACCTGCAATAACACTGGCCTTGCCCAAAAGAGATCAAGTTTTCTATGTAATGTAATTAGGCAAGACTTTAAATAGTAAGACAAGTACCTGTGATACTTTTGCTTTCAGCTCCTCAAATTTAATATGATACAAATCAGGGGTAGGGGTGTGGGAGTCTTCTTAAAATGCAGATTCTAATTTAATGGGTCTTGGAGTCTGAGATCCTGCATTTCTTTTTTTTTTTTTTTTTTTTTTTTTTGAGAGGTTTTTGCTATAGGGCGCGTGCGCTCGCCAGACAGACAGAGAGAGACAGAGAGATAGAAAGCAGGAAATCACCCCCCAGGGGGGATGGCCACGCCGCAATCCCTTCTCCTCCATTCTCCTCTCGGGATCTTGGGCACGCACGCACACGCGCCCGGCGTGAGTTTAAGCCGCCGGGTCCGGGACTCGAACCGCGGTCGACTACGTGGGAGTCAGCGACATAGCCATTACGCTAACTGCTGGTCCCGAGATCCTGCATTTCTAACAAGCTCCCTGATGGTGCTGATTCTGCTGGTCTGAATACCACACCTGAGTAGGAAGAATATTCAGACTGTAAAAGTATTCCAGCACTCCTATGGCACAAACTTTAAAATGAAAAATAAAACAAAACAAAACAAACAAACAAACAAACAAAAAACAGCAACAATTCCAGCACTTACTGGAAACATAGGAGCTTTGTTTTGTAGTACACAGCGACTATTTCTAAGGCCAGCTCTAATTGTACAAGTCCATGATTCAGTAATTTCCCCTTTGCCTAGTAACTAATTTTGTTAAGCTTCTAATTCTCATTCATAAAATGTTATATTAGATATGGTTATGTATTGGAGGGCCAGGTAAAAATGCTTACTTATAGTTAACAATTTTTATTTTTCAATCTTCTACAAGTCAATCCATGGGAAGTCTTGGGCAATAATAACATGATACTGGGCTTGGACCATAAGCTAAACTTGAGTCAGCAATGTAGGGCTTTGGTTAGATAAGCAAGTGTAAACTTGGAAGTATAACCAAAAGAAAGAGACAGCTAATCCTATGAGAATAGGCAGTCCTTTTATGAATACTTTTTTCAAATATCCGCAACTGGGAAGAGCTGCAGAGCATATAAAGAAAAGTTAAAAGCATTGGTAATATTTAGCTTGTGAAGAGAGGACAAAGGATGCCTTAAGAATAATTTTTGGAAGACAACAGAAACCAGTATATCCTCTGAAATCAGTGACTTTATCAGAATAGGTTTAGGTTAGCTCCAGTGCAGAACTTTTTCATGATAATGATGATCCTTAGTGGTGGTAGGACTGCCAATAGTTTCCTTTTCCAAAGATTCTCAAAATCAACCACAGCCCCACTGCATTGCCTATCAGTTATGATATTAGTTGATGTATCAGTTGGGATCTAGTGTAGATAACACTGTGGATATTGAATTATATGCCTCCAAAACCATTAGAGGGCTTGTAAGAACAGAAGTTAAGGGCTGCCTTTATGCCCCAAGATCAGACCAATAGCTACAGCCTAGTTGTCAAGAAGCAATAGAAATCACTGGCCAGCATCACAGCCACTTCTCACTAGTGGAGCTGATGAAAATACAGAGGCACAGAAGTCTGACCATTCAAAATCACATTTAATGTGGCATGTACATTAACAACTAACAGTGAAAATTAACAGGCAGGTAAAATAGACTCTATCTTCCATTTGCCTTTCCAAACACATAACATTACATCTGAATGGCAAAATGGATTACATACGGTCCTATTAGCAAGACAGCCTAAAAATTACAGTTGATAGTTTTTTGTAAACTATAGGTCAACTCTTTATTGAAATATACATACATAAAAATACACAAACCATAACCTTGGAGCTTGATGAACTTTAATAAACTGAACACACCCACATATAGCCAGCACACAGATTGTGAGAAAGAAATTACTAGCATACCAGAAGCCCCCTCTAGGCACAATTATCCCTCAAATTGATTAAGTCTTGGCTTCTAACACCATATATCACTTTGCATGTCTGTGAACCTTAGACAAAAATGGAATGATACAGTATGCATTTTGAGACTGCCTTTTCTTATTTTCTATTTTACTTGTGAGATTCATCCCTGTTGTGTACAGTAAGAGTACCATCATTTTCATTGTGGTATAGTGTTTTATTGTTTGAATATAACACAATTTATATATACTACTGTAGATAGACATTTGGACTGTTTCCAGTTTGGGGTTTTGTTTTTTTTATAAATAGTGCTGCTATGAACACTGGTAAACATGTACGGAGAACAGCAGATGGCATAATGGTTACATCGCTGGACTCCCATGTAGTCGACCATGGTTCAAGTCCCAGACCTGGTGGCTTAAAACTCATGCCAGGAGCATGTGTGTGCGTACCCAAAATCCCGAGAGGAGAGTGGAGAAGGGATTGAGGCTCGGCCCTCCCCCCTCGAAGGTGATTTCTCACTTTCTGTCTCTCTATCTCTCTGGCAAGCACACATGCCCTATAGCAAAGGTATCTCTAAAAAAAAAGTAAGCATTTTAGTCGGCTATATAAGAGTGACATTTCTGTGATGTATAGTTTCTACTTGAATGGAAAAGTAGATTTACTAGTAGTAGATCTTCTATATCCTCACCAAAACTTGGTATTTTCTATCTTTCTAAATTTTTTTAGAGATTTTTTGCTACAGAGCGTGTGCACTCACCAGAGAGACAGAGAAAGACAGAAAGACAGAAAGGAAGAAATCACTCACTGGGGTGGGAGGGAGCGGTGGCCATGCTGCAGTCCCTTCTCCTCCATTCTCCTCTCAGGATTTTGGACATGTATGCACACATACCCAGTGTGAGTTTCAAGTAACTGGGTCTGGGACTTGAACCATGGTCAACCACATGGGATTACAACACCTTAACCACTACACCACCTGCTGGCCCCTCTGTCTTTTGGATTTTTAGTTGTTCCTTTGAAGGGCTAAGGTAATGTATCAAAATCATATTGTGGGGCCAGCCCCATGACTAGGTAGTTAATGGAGCCGGATCCCACATGGCTGACCACGCAGATTGAATCCCATTCCCAATGACTGGAAAAATATACCAGATGTGGTTCGTGTGTGCCCAAAGTCCCAACAAGATGAAAAAAATAGAGGAGAAGGGATTGCAGTATGAGCATGCCCCATGGGGTATGCTTTCTCTTCTCCCTCTCTGTCTTTCTGTCTCTTTCTGGTTGAGTGCATGTGCCCTTTGGCAAATTCTTAAAAAGTAAAGAAATAACATTATGTTTTAGTTTTCATTTTCCTGGTGTCTAATAAGTTATGCCTGTTAATATATGTTTATTGGCCATGTGGATATCCTCTTCCATAAAATGCCTGTTCAAGCCTTTCATGATTTTCTATTGACTTAACTGACTTTTTTTTTTTTTGTTCCTTGTAGTTCTTTATTCTGGATATGACTCTTTTGTTGGGTATATGTGTTGAAAATATCTTTTGCCACTTTATAGCTTGTGTTTTTATCCTTTTAATTGGATCTTTTTGGGGTCCAGCAAGTGGTGTGATGGTTAAGGCTCTGGACTCCTACATGGATGACCATAGTTCAAGTCCCAGACTTAGTGGCCTGAAACTCATACCAGGTGCATGTGCATGTGTGTCCAAAATCCCAGGAAGAGAATGGAAGAGAAGGGATTGCAACATGACTATTTCCCATCCGGGGGGCAAGGGGTGTGATTTCTCACTTGCAAGTGCACCCTATGACAAAAACCTTTAAAAAAGTGTCTTTTAAAAAAAATCGGAACTAGCCAATCTTTATTCATTTATTTTTCAAACCTGTAATTATTTATTTTTACTGTAAGGTGAGTGCACTAGCCAGAGAGAAGTAGAGGGAGAAAGTGAGAAAGCACTACCTCCCAGCAAGGATAGCCATACCGCAGTCCCATCCCCTCCATTCTCCTCTCAGGATTTGGGGCATGTATGCACATGTGCCCAACATGTCTCTTAAGCTGCTGGGTCCAGGACTAGAACTGTGCAATCAGCCATGTGGGATCCAGGCACCTTCACCACTCCACCTGCTAGCTCCCTAATAATGTCTTGATGAAGATATTTATAATTTGTTTAAAGAATTATTTTATTTAATGTTATTATTTTATTTATTTAAATTTGACCAGAAAGGGACAGAGAGAGAGAGAGAAAGTGAGAAAGCAAGCTGCCAGGTCCGAGACTTGAACTGCAGTCGGTCCAGCACGCTTAACCACCCACTACCTGCTGGCCCCACTTTTCATAATTTTCATGTATTTAAGTTTATAAGATATTCTCCTTTATGGTTAATTTATTTTGTGTGTGCTCAGTTTAAGAAATTTTTGTCAACTCCAAGGTCAAATGAATATTCTTCTGTGATGTCATGTGAAATGCTTATTGTTTTACTGTTCACATTAAATTTACAATTCATCTGGTATTGATTTTTATGTATGGTAAAAAGTAGGAGATATAGTTTTATTTTGTTTGTTTGATTTGTCAGAGGGCACAAGCATTCACGAGAGAGACAGAGACCGGTAGAGGGTGAGACAAGGAAAGGGGAAAAGTATCCCCAATGTGTGTGTCCATGACAATGTGTTGAATATTCTACATGCCCTGGTGAGGTTTGTGAAAGCTATCCAGTATTCAAAGAAAAAGAGAACAGATTGGATATGGAATCTACACAGTGTTGGAAAATCCATGTTAATATTATGGTCAAAATAGCTGTCTATCCCAAGTTCCCCTTTCTTTGTCTCACCTTCTACCTTTGGTGGTGCTTTCTCACTTTCTCTCTCTCTCCCTGGTCAAACTGAATAATAATAAATAAATAAAATTAAATGACTAACTTGGGACCAGCAGTTGGTTTAATGGCTATGTTGCTGGATTCCCATGTAGTCAACCGCAGTTCAAGTCCCGGACCCAGGGGCTTAAACTCATGCCAGGTGTGTGTGCGTGAGTGCCTAAGATCCATAGACGAGAATGGAGAGAAGGGATTGTGGTGTGGCCATTCCCCCTAGGGGTTGATTTCTCACGTTCTGTCTTTCTGTCTCTCTCTGTCTTTCTGGTGAGCGCACGTGCCCTATAGCAAAAACCTCTCCAAAAAAAAAAAAAAAAAAAAAAGACTAACTCTTAAAAAAAAGATCTCTCTGTCTTAGGTGAGATAAATCCAGTCTGGAAGTAAGAATAACCTAGAACAGATGCCCCTTTTAATTACATTCCAACGGAAACTTTAGGCTAGATTCCATCTCTTAAAGGGAAAAAAAAAAGTCAGGAATATATATGGACTCACTAAGGGTGGAGACAGAAAGCTGATACTGACTCATTCCAGTTTTTGGAAGGAGGAGGATTAAGCTTCCACCCCCACAAGTCTGATGCTGGGAACTCCCACTTTGGAAGATGAGACAGATCTTGACATGAATGGAGTTTGAAATAGTGTCCCACCCTAGAAAAGAAGCTAAATTCATTATTTACTTCTAGACTGCACAGTTAAAATGTAAGAATAGCAAATGCCCAATACTCTAAAGACTTAAAGATGCTCATATCATTTGGTGTCAATTTCACTTTTCTAGCTCTGTCCTGAGGAAATAATAAAGCATATATGTAAAGAGCGAACTCCTAGACAGACCATCCAAGCTGTGTTCATCACAGAGAAAACAGTAAAGGCAACCTAAGTGCCCAACAGTAAGAGTTCAACTAAATAAAAACACCCATATACTATATACTATTTATATTTATTTATTTGTTTGTTGTTGTTTTTAAAAATATTTATTTTATTCATTATTTTTATTTTTTAATTTGATCAGAGAGCAAGAAAAGGAATGTGAGAAAACAAGTCACCAGGTCTAGGACTTGAACTGTGGTAGGCCATGTGAGAATCCAGCACTCTAACCACCATGCCACCTGCTGGCCCCCCCCTTTTTTTTTTAAATATTTATTTAATTTTATTCATTATTTTAAAAATATATTTAAAATAATACTGTAGATAAATATTGTTCATGTGATAAAATGTCTAAGGTTTTGGGTTTTATTTATTTATTTTTTTGGAGAGGTTTTTGCTATAGGGCACATGCGCTCGCCAGAGAGACAAAGAGAGACAGAAAGCAAGAAATCACCCCTAGGGGGATGGCCATGCTGCAGTCCCATTTCCTCCATTCTCCTCTCGGGATCTTGGGCACACACGCACATGCACCCGGCATGAGTTTAAGCCACCAGGTTCAGGACTTGAACCACAGTCAACTACATGGGAGTCCAGTGACGTAGCCATTATGCCAACTGCTGTTCCCAAGATGTCTAAGATTTATTAAGGACAAACACGTGATCAACCAATATGTACTTAATTATTTCATTTTGGCAAAATAAATAACATGTGAATGTGTGTTTAGTTTTAAAAGCTCTTAAAGAGAAAAGGGGGGAAAAGAGAGGAAGGGAGGGAACAAGAGAACATTTTAAATGTGTGAAGATTTCTTTAATTGACTTTCCTTTCAATTAACGTGAAACCCCAAGTAAATCTGAAAGAGATTATATGAATTTGATCCATTTCTAGTCCTATGTGCTTTTCTTTTCTTTTTTTTTTTTTTAGAGGTTTTTGCTATAGAGCACACGTGCTTGCCAGAAAGACAGAGACAGAGAGACAGAAAGCAAGAAATCAACCCCCCAGCATAGATGACCATGCCACAATCCCTTCTCCTCTATTATACTCTTGGGATCTTGGGCACGCACTTACACGCACCCGGCCTGAGTTTAAGCCACAGGGTCCGGGACTCAAACCACAATCGACTACATGGGAGTCCAGCAATATAGCCATTATGCCAACTGCTGGTCCCTATGCTTTTCATATTTTGAATATCTGATCATGCTGTGATCCTAGTATTAATAGATCCTTTTATTTTTATGTACTTACATATTTAATGCCAGAGGATGTACGCCCCCTCCCTTCCAACAGAGCCTGGCCTCACTGTACTTCTGTTTTCTCCATTTCTCCATCCTTTCAGGATTATGGGCACAGGCGCACAAATGCTTGGGGTATTGCACTGGGGCTGGGATTTGCATGGCAGTAAAGGCCATGTGGGATCAGGGTACCCGTGTACAGTGCTTAACCACTGCTAAGGGGCCAGTCCTAGATCCTTTTATTTTTTTATGTTTGTTTACATTTAAATAATATAGCTCATAAATATAATTGCTTTATTAGTTGCTCAACTGACAAAATAACATTCTATTCCAATACTGCACAGTATAAGATATTTTCAGGAGTAACTCTCAGGGCCAGCAGGTGATGTGGTGATTAAGGCAACTGGACTCCCACATGGCTGACTATAGTTCGAGTCCCAGACCTGGTGACTTGCTTTCTCACTTTCTTTCTCTCTCTGGTCAACTTCAAAAATAAATAAATAAATAATGACAATTAATAAAAATAAAATAATTCTTAAAGAAAAAGAGTAATTCTCATTCTGCTCTTAATTTACAAGGTAATTCCCAAGAAGATGGAAAGCTAATGCAGAAATTAGTAATTGAGGGACCAACAGTTAGTGTAATGACTATGTCACTGGACTCCCACGTAGATGACTGTAGTTCGAGTCCTGGACCCGGTGGCTTAAACTTACGCTGGGCGTGTGTGTGTGTGTGCCCAAGATCCTGAGAGGAGAATGGAGGAGAAGGGACTGCAGCATGGCCATCTGCCCTGGGGGGTAATTTCTGTCTCTCTCTGTCTGTTTGGTGAGCGCACATACCCTATAGCAATAAAACCTCTACAAAAAAAGAAAAAAAAAAGAAATTAGTAATCAGTGGATGATAAATAAGGATTTTTTAATTCTCTCTGTGTGTCTTTAATTGTATTTTCTATTGAGAGAATGAAGAAGTGTTCCTTTTGTAATAAGATAGGCATGTATTTTTTTAAAAAATTAAAAATAGTAGCCTTAGCGCTCATTCCACCTTCACCTAATGACACTTTCTCTTTTTCAAGGCTACATTTCATAACTCAACTCTATTCTCATAGCAATCTTATTTTCTTCTATTGCCCCAAGTGGAGCACTTTTTAGTGATAAAACACCATTGTATCACAATTTTGCACCTCTTATCCACTCATATACAAAACTCACCCAACCCCAATCTGTCAGATATTATTTATAATTAGCCCCACAGTTGTTTTTCCTTTTTTCTTTGTGTAAAGTGCTTTATGATATTTTAAGAAATCAAATTTATCAATAATTTTTTTCAGAGTCTGAAATATACTTAGAAAATGCCATTGGTAGCAGGAATGTTAAATGGGCTGCTACTTTATTATATGAAAATTGAAGGAGTTATCCAAGAAATTTGAGATAATGTAGACAAACTCACATATCAATGATTAAACTGTACTTCTGCCTGCAAAATTGAGCAATTGGGGTTGGGCTGTCCCCAAACAGCTTTGAAATCCTAAAAGGACAATCAAGCATTTTTTTCAGAGGTCTGTAGGATAACCAAATCCTTTGGATCCTTTTGAAGTTGGGGGAAAGATTCAACTGAGGGTTTCCTATTTTTTAAGAGTACCTAGCCCTGTGGAAATCTGTTCAACCTGCTAGCCTGACCAGGTTGCAGGGTTAATGGTCCTGATCAGTAGAAAGTGATATCCCAAAAGTGTATGTTCTCTATGGAAGAGAGATGCTTGGATAGACACTTAATCACTAGTTAGGGATTCAGTTTTAATACCTTATTATGTGATGCCGAACAATTTCTTTAATCCCATGGATTCGTTTATAGATTCAAAAGGGATATAATACTGTTTATTTGGCAAATTACTTGAGAGGCTTCCTATGGGCATACAATGCCAAGGTCCTAAGTTATAAGAACAAGCTTTAAAATGTTTAATAAGAGAAAATGGATTAAGCACATCTGTACCTATACTATAGTTGTTGAGCCTTTTTAGTAGGGAAAATGGCAATCCCTAATGAGCCCAGTGGGAAGCCTGAAACATCTATGAGTTCTCCTTTTGCATTTTGCAACTTGTTTACTTGTTGGATTAATACCTTGGCAACAAGAATAGCATTTGTCTTGCATGGAATCCATCTCCAAGAAAACACACACCTGGAACCTGTCAACAACAATAAGCTGCCAAGTTAGAGTGAGCCCATTCAGAGAGTTGGCATGGATCAACCTTAATCCTTTCTCAGGGCACTGAAGCACAGGACGCAGGAGAGTACTTGTCAGGGGTTCTCAGGTGGGTCCCATCCTACCTGGCTACCCACAGAAGAGTAGAGCCTACTCCTCTTTCATCTGATGTTAGAACTGCTTAGAGTGCTTTATGGAAAGCTCTGTGAAACCAAATTCAGGAGATTTCAAACAGTGCAAGTCCAAATATAAGTTCCCCAAATCCTTGAGACAGAAGTCTGTCTTCTGAGATCCACTGAGATGCCTAAAACACCTTAGTTGGGCTGTTGCTCATCACTGGAAGGTTGCAGACTTCATGCTTAAGTCACTGCAGCTGACTCTTTGACACTCCACTCACACTCCCAAACTCAACAAAACTTTTCTAGGACATTCTGTTCATCGCACCATTTTACCCCAAAACTGTTAGGTGTGCTAAAATTGTCCTTTGTTAAGACGAATTGCCCTGTGTTCAGCAGCTGCAGTGTCATTCTCACCACTGCGCCCATGCCCAGTCCCCACCAAGCCTGCTGGTTTGGGCCTATCCTAACTCATGACAGACTCACCCACTCCACTATATGGCATTGTTTTTCTCCTTGGATCACTGCTCCTTCACAGAAAGCTAAAGTGTAAACCCTGCTGGTCAGTAGCACTCTTTCTGGCCTTTACTCACCTATGATAAACCTTTGACATGTCCCTTGGAGTCTACAATGTTTGCTAATAAAAGAGACAGTAAAGGCACATTTTCGGCTCCTCCTACTTTTAATTTCTCTTTCTTTCCCTGCTTCTGAGATGAGGACAGAATAGGGAGGTACCAAAGTGGTCTGAAGAGGATGATCTAGATGGATTATGGAGCATGGCCTCAGTGGGGAGAACTGGAGCCCTAACCTACAAGTCGGTCCAACCATGATACCCAATACCCAATTTTAAACTATAAGCATCAAAAGTAAGGACAATTATGAAAATACATTTCCTTTTCTTGGTGAAAATGAGAGAAAACTAGGTAATGGATAGGAATTTTAAAATTTAATTAAATTTATTTATTTATTTATTGCTAGAGTGTGTGCATTCACCAGACAGAGAAAGGGAGAAAAGAAAGCACATCCCATGGGGCATGGTCATGCTGTAATTCCTTCTCCAGCTCCTACTTTTCAGGATTTTGGGCATGTATGCACACAGCTCTGGCCTGTCTCTCAAGCCTCAGCCCAAAAGCATTTATTCAAAATAAATAAATCATGTTAACAACCATGTAGTGACTCTTTCAAGGAAACAGTCACGACCTTGAGTGAGTGGAAAAGTCAGTAGTCTCCCTCTTCCTGCCTCTTTCTCCCAGGCCCCATCCCTAGATCCCAGCACTCACTGCCTTCTGTCATATCCACATTTCCCACTCCCCTTTCCTCACCCAGATTTCCCCACACCCTTCCAGCACCAGTGGAAGCCTTTCAGCTAGCTGTTGGTCTCATTATCAGATTAAGGAAATTCATGATAAGGCACTAATGATGATTAATTCTTTTGGAATATGCTTACATTTTAAAAGACAATCAAAGGAATTTTAAGTTAATGGAATGCTCTGAAGAGAGAAGGGGAAGCTGCTTTTTTATATAGTTTAGGTTTATTTTTTCAGTTTTTAAATTAATACATGCTACAGTCAGCAAACATATAGTCATATTTTCATCAAAAATTATGTATAAGAATGTTCATAGTTACACTATTTGTAATAGCCTCATAAACAATCTGAATGCCCATCAGCTGTAGCATGGAAAAATTGTGATCCTTCCACATAATGTGATGCTACACAACAAGGAGAATGAATGAACCAAAGGTATGAGCAACATAGATGACTCTCTCAAGCATCAGGGTGAGAAACAATGATGCATCAGGCACTAATGAGTACCACTATATCATTCAATTAACATAAAGTTCAAAATCAGACAAAGTGAATCTGTGATGTTGAAGTCTGGGTAAGTTTACCTTCTGTGTGTGGAGGGGTGATAATAGTGACTAACAGGGGGACACAGAGCAACACTTAAAAAAAAAAAGAACCTTTGCCATAGAGCACATGTGCTTGCTGGAGACACACACACAGAGGGAAAGTGAGAAAGCAGCCCCCCATGGGGGAAGGCAGCACCCCAATTCCTTCTCCTCTATTCTCCTCTCAGGATTTTGCCCACACATGCACATGCACCCAGTGTGGTTTTGTTTGTTTTTGTTTTTTTCAGAGAGAGATTTTTTGCTACAAGGCATGTGCACTTACCAGAGAGACAGAAAGCAAGAAATCACTCCCCCCCCCCCCCCAGGTGAGATGTCCATGCTGCTAATCCCTTCTCCATACTTCTCTTGGGATTTTGGGCATACACAAACACACATTCCCTGTATGAATTTTAAACTGCCAGGTCTGCGACTTGCTTGAACCGTAGTCGACTACATGGGGGTCCATTGACGTAACCATTATGCCATCTGTTGGTTCTGCGCCTAGTGTGTTTTTCAAGCTACCAAGTTTGGGACTCAAACCACACAGTTGGCCATGTGGAGTCCTACTGTCTTAAACACCTTGCCACACAGCTTGCCCCATGAGAGCAATTCTGGTGGTGATATTCTATTCTTTGATCTGGGTACTGATTACATAGGAGCGCTGATTTTTTTTTTTTTTAATTCATTGAGCTGTAAATTTACATAGTTTTCTGCATGCATGTTATACTTAAAATTGTAGTAAAGGTGCAGTCATCATGGCACAAGTGGTAGAGTGTCTCTGCACAAGGCCAGGGCCGAGGTCAAGGTTCAGTTCTGGCACCAACCTAAACAGGCCACATGTGGTAGTGTGCATCTGTAATCCCAGCCAACTAGGAGACTTGGATAGAGGGCTGCAATGTAGTAAGACTCTCTTTCTTTTTTTTATTTACTAGAGGGTGCATACACTAACCAGAGAGAGATAGACAGAGAGAGAGAGAAAGTGAGAAAGTTCCTCCCATGGGGATGGCCACACCATTCTCCTCCATTTCTCTTTTCAGGATTTTGAGCATATACACACGTGTCGGATGTGTGTGTGTTTCTCAAGCTGCCAAATCTGGGACTCAAACCATACAGTCACACATCACATGTGGGATCCAGCTGCCTTAACTACCGTGCTACCAGGTGGTCCAACACCCTTTCAAAAACACCCATCTCTCTCTCCCTCCCTCCTCCTTTCATACTCTCTCTCTCATATTAAAAACAGAAAAAGAAAGAAAGAAATTTACTGAAATTAGCACATGTTTCTTGTAGGAAGTCTAGCAAATAGGAAATATATAGTATTAAAGAATAGTTTTCAGGACCACAGCAGTCACTAGACTCCCACATGGTCCACTGCAGTTCCGAGTCCTGGACCCAGTGGTTTCAAACTCACACCAGGTATGTGTACATACATGCCCAAAATCCCAAGAGGAGACTGGAGGAGAAGGGATTGCAGTGTGGCCATCTCTCCAGGGGAGTGATTTCTCACTTTCTGCCTGTCTATCTCTCCGGCTAGTGCATGTGCCCTATAACAAAAAAAAAAAAAAAAAAAAAAAAAAAAAAAAGGAGAAGAATTGTTTTCAAAATTATGACTAAATAATGATAAAAAATGAACACATCTCATTAATTAATGAGAGAATTACTAAGATATAGCAGTTCACATGGATTTGATTTACAGAGATTTATATTAGCTACTAGACTAAATCTGTTTGCCTTGACATGAACAAGAATCATTTATATAGCTATAGACATGAAACATTTACATTAGCATCAATCTGTTAACCTCTTTGTCTAAAATATTTGTAAATAGTCTATTCAAAGACTAATCAAAAACAATAAAAGATGCGACCAGCAGTTAGTGTAATGGCTATGTCGCTGGACTCCCATGTAGTCGACCGCGGTTCGCGTCCTGGACCCGGTGGCTTAAGACTCACGCCAGGCGCGTGTGCGTGTGTGCCCAAGATCCCGAGAGGAGAACGGAGAAGGGATTGCGGTGTGGCCATCCCCCCTGGGGGATGATTTCTCGCTTTCTGTCTCTCTGTCTCTGTCTGTCTGTCTGGCAAGCGCACACGCCCTGTAGCGAAAACCTCTCCAAAAAAAAAAAAAAAAACGATAAAAGAAATAAACAGATGAGTTAGTCAGGACATAGACTACATTTCAAAGACTTTCATAGTTTTTTCTTACAATAGAGTTAAATCAAAACAAGCTGTAGTCCTTCTATTCAAGGGTAACCTATAAATATATACTTTTATACCATGTTTTTAAATGTCATATTGGAATTGCTTCCTATCCATAGCAAAATGTACTTAACTAAAATTAAAATTTTAAAATTAACTCTTCTCATATTGAGTACAGATTTTTTCCCTTTTTTCTAGAAAACCTCTGGCCTCTCTATCTTCTCGTTTCTCTTTTTTCTCTTCTCTTCTCTTCCCTTCTCTTCTCTCTTTTCTCTTTTCTTTTTTTCTTTCAGCTCCTCCTGCCTCAGCCTCCCAGCTGGAACTATCATGCCTGGCTCTTTTTTTCAGACAGGGTCCCACTACATTGCCTAGGCCAGCTTCAAGCTTGTCCTCCTGCCTCTGCCTCCCCTAGTCACTGGAATTATAGGTATACACCACTGCATACAGCGCTTCAGGTTGGACTGGTAATCAAACCTGGAACTCCCATGTGGCCCAAGCCTGAAGAATATAGTGTACTGAATCAAAATATATGACTTTTTTTTCCTAGGGGGGGAATATAGGATTCATGCACTCACCAGAGACACAGAGAGATGGAAAGTGAGAAAGCACCCCCCTCCCCCATTCCCCAGGGAGATGACCATGCCACAATCCCTTCTCCTCCAATCTCCTCTTGACATTTTGAGCACACATGTACATGCACTTGGCATGTTTTTCAAGCCACCGGATCTGGGACTCTGTGCAGTCAGTCATGTGAGATCCAGCTGCCTGATCCACCACACCAACGGCCAGTCTGACTTTATTTGCTTTTAAAAGGATTATTTAATTTCATTTATTATTATTTTTATTAGCTATAGGGCACATGTGCTCACTAGAGAGAGACAGAGACAGAGAGAGAGAGAGAGGAAAAGTGAGAAAGCAAGCCACCAGGTATGGGAGTCCAGCGTCCCAACCACCACATCACCTGCTGGCCCCCTGACTTTTATATTTCAATGATAATGCATGGATGAGAGAGAGAGAGAGAGAGAAAGGGAGAGAGAGAAGCTCTTTAACATGATTTCATCAGGCTGCAATCTGCTCTCCCAGACTGTCAGCTCCTCAGCATCCTGGGCACCCAGCAAGTTTTCAAGCTGACCCAGGGATCCAAACCCTTGGTTTAGATGGGCCTTGGCCTTGCCCATCTGTGAGTGAAGGAAGACTATGAAAGCCACACCCTGCCCCACAGCTCCCTCCTTCAGACCTTCCTGTGGATGCTGTCACCTCTAGGGAAGGACTGATCACAGGGGTCATGTGGTCAGTAACCAGTATTTATTCTAAAACTCTGTTATTTTAGCTTATTATATAAAAAAGTATATTCATGATATAAGTTTATGCTCAGTAAGTGAATACAGAGAAGCTGCTACAGTAGTTGGGCAATAATTTTTAAGACTCGATATATTTTGCCATATACTATAGGAATACTTTAAAGCTCACAGCTAGGCTGGAGGGTGGGAAGAAGGAAAAATCTTTCTAGGCTTCTTGCATATTCCAGGAATTACTCCCATCAGGTTTGTGGGATTAGAATATATGTTTTCCAGTCTTATAGCTACCCACCATCTACCTTCTTCTCTTCTTTTACTTTTGGACTTCAAGCAAAAACTTTCTTGGGGGCAGTTTTTTCCCCTAAGAAGAAAGTATAGGTTGGCATAGCAAGTCATAAAAATATCAGGGTCAAACCAAATCTAACAGCCAGCTCTGTGACCTAATGGCGAAGGGATCTAGGTTCCACAACTGCCAACTGCAGTTGAAATCCCAGTTCTAGTGGCTTGAAAAACACATTGGGTGTGTGCGCATGTGCCCCAAATCCCAACAACATGAAGAAATGGAGAAGGGATGGCAGTGTGACTGCTCCCCACTGGCGGTGCTTTCTCCCTTTGTCCTTCTGTCTCTTTGGCGAGTGCATATGTCCTCTAGAAAATGAAAATAAAAATACAAATATAAGACGAGGTTTTTCTGCACTGATTGCTTCATCTGTATTATTGGGTTGTTGGAAAAGTAATGACATATTTTTTCTATGTTATTCTCTACAAAAATGCATCATGGCTTTTCCAACAATTCAATAGATTAGAAATTCTTTGAGGAAACTTTTAGGACCCAACTCACACCCCACTTTCTCCATAGGATTTTTTTATGTTGACATATGTTTTCTGATCTGTTTTGTCAGCCTTGACTTGTTCTGTAAACCATATGCATTCATCCATGAGACCTTTCTCATTCAATTATTCAACACAATTTATTTTATTTATTTCTTGAGGGAGATATTTTTGTGATAGAGCACATGCACTCTCCGGAGAGAGAGAGAGAAATCATACACCATTCTCCTCTGTTCTTTTCTCAGGGTTTTGGGCACACATGCACATGCACTTGGCATGAGTTTCAAGCCATCAGTTCCAGGACTCAAACCATTGTCAGCCATGTGGGAGTCCCGTGCCTTAACCACTACGCCACCTGCTGGTCCTGACAAATTTATTATTTGCCTACAAAGTGCCAAGCATGGTGGTGTACTAGGCCTGGAGTAAGTGGTGAGCAAAAAGACTTATTTTTGTCCTGGGGTTACAGAAAGTATGGTTACCATATAAAATATAAAATAAAACCGTATGTGTAGAATGAACATCGTCTTAATGTCAGGCCACTTATTATTTTGTCTTATTGATAGGTGAACTCTTCTCAACCAAGTAAGATGCTCCGGTGCTGAGTACCTACTAGGCACCCAGTAGGGACAACTCAATGGAAACATTAGTACCTCACCTCTGCACAGACCCTGCATTCCTTCTAATTCTTCAACTACTCCAAGAATCTACAGAGGAGTAAGTAACAAATGACTGAGAGATACAAAATAACTTGTTAGTGATCTTTTTACATTTTATATTACCACCAATAGGTGGCACCATCCATTATTTTATTTTATGTTGTTAAGTGCCCTAAATTGTGTTTATGGTGTTTGTTCAATAGATGTTTATTGAGCTCCGTCTATTTGGAAACTGCTCAGCTGGCCATCACTAACAGAGTGAAAAATCAAGTACTACAGATATGCTTTATCATACTTCCCTTTCCTGGGATACCCTACACAGGACATATTTCCCCTTTCTGATTTCATCTTTATTTTTTAAAAATAGCATCCAAATCTTGTATTACAACTCAGAAATATCTCTTTTTTGCTTCCCATTTATTTATTTTTACATTTTTCCACAAACATTTACTTTACATATCAAAAAATTTTAGTTCATACTCTATAGTTCTTGACAGTTAATAAACAACTTTCAAATTTTCAGAATACTGAATTTTAAAGATATTGTTCAAAATAGTTCTTATAATTTTGTTTGTGACTCTGTAACAACAGAGACAACATGGTTTTAAATAGTTTTAGAAAATATTTACATGTCAACTACTCAAATCATTGAAAAGCAAATGCTCAGCACACAAGTCACACATAAACCTTCTCAATTCAGCCTGCCTACCAACTATTCTGTGATATACCATCTGCTAACAAAGATCAGTCTCTTTTTCTTTCTTCAAAGTCTTTCCCAATATAATCCTCTGGTGTAGTTGCTCTTCTGCAATCTCTACTGATTACAATGCTGGGCTGGAAAAGTCCAGGTTATTTTATGTTATAAATTCTTTCATATATCTTCTCTAATTCTCTCTGCCAGGCAGAACTATTTATGGTGACAGGCCATCTTTCTAAGAGTTTCTGTTGACTTACTTGAGATCCATCTTAGTTCCATAGTTTTCTGATTACTCTTCAGGTATAACATTCCCTGTCTGATAATGAGTATTTCCAATTTCTGATTCAATGCAACAAGCATTATTGAACTTACGCAAATAACCTTTCTGCCACAAAATAAGAATACTCCCAAATATTTCCAATTCAACAGGGGTTAGAAAAGAAGAAAAGTTTATTTCCATTTAAAGAAACAAACAAGAAAAATATTTTAACAAATTGCTGAACCTATCAACAACTCAAAAGAAAATAAAATATTTAAATTGGGAAAACAAAGCATAGTAAAAAAAAAAAAAAGAAATCAGGAATATTTTACTCAAAAGTCATAAAATTCTATTTTGCTAGTTCAGTCCTATGTTCAAACTCTCTTCTGTTGAACATGCAGTGTTGCTGTGATCCAAACTTTCCGTTTAAATCTGAAAGTTAACATTCAACACTATTATTGATATTTTTTGTTCCTAGTATTAAATTGGTCATTTTCTTGGTTACTTTCTGTTCTCTTATTTCTGTATGTGCCTTTAGTTTTCCTGGTAGAGCACTCCTTTCAGAACTTCTTGAATAGTGGGTCTGCTATTGGCAAATTCTTTCAGGTCTTGTTTATCTGAGAATGATTTTATCCTTTCTTTCCATATGAAAGATAATCTTGTCGGGTATAGTATTCTTGGTTGAAACTGTTTTTCACTTAACACTTGAAATATATTTTTCCATTCTTTCCTTGCTCGCATTGTTTCTGATGAGAGACCTGAGGTTAACCTGATTGGATAACCTTTATAAGTAACCTGATGTTTCTCTCTTGCCAATTTTAGTATCTTGTCTTTGTCTGTAGATTTGGACAGTCTGACTATGATGTGCCTTGGAGAAGATCTTTTGGGGTTGATTCTATTAGGGGTCCTTTGTATTTCTTTGGTCTGGATATTTGAATGCCTCTCTAGATTTGGAAAGTTTTCTTCCAAGATTTTATGGAATAGGTTATCAATGCCATTATTAGTTTCCTCACCTTCTGGGATACCAATTATCTGGATGTTTGGGCACTTAATGCTGTCTAGTATTTCTTGTATAGTATTCTCATTTTGGGGGTTATCGTCACAGGTTTTTTTTTGGTTGTTTTTTCTAGGTCAGAGGTTTTTGCCTTACACATCTGAGATTCGATTTTCTGCATGGACTAATCTGCTTTTAACACTTTCGAGAGAGGTTTTGTTTTCCTAAATGGCAGCCTTCATCTCTAATAGCTCCATTTGATTCTTTTTTAAGGTATGTATTTCCTCTTTCAGATCATGGAAGAACTTCAACACCTCCTGGAACTCATTGTCTCTTTTTCCTGCATCTTCTGGATTTCATCATCTCTTAGCTCTTGCATCTCGTTTAGTTTTGTCACTATGAATATTCTGAATTCTTTATCAGACATTTCCATGAGTTCTACTGTACTGTCTGTGGATGATTAGAGATTGTTCTTTTCTCTTAGGGGAGAGATATTTTCTTGATTTCTCATGTTTCTTGTGCCTCTGCGGTTGTTTTTGGCCATTCTGTGACAAAAATCTATCCTCCACTGTGCTTCTCAATGTGCTCGTCTGAATATTTCGGGAGCCTAGGAGATGGAGTTTAGAGCATAGCTTCCCTGAACACACCAGGACACACCTCTGCTTTAAAATGGCTTCTCGTCTGAATATTTTGGGAGCCTAGGAGATGGAGTTTAGAGCGTAGCTTCCCTAAACACGCCAGGACACACCTCTCAAAAAAATTCTTGAGTTACAACTCAAAAACATGTTTTAAAATTTTGCCTGTATATGTTTGTATTCCAAAACATATACAGGCAAAAGGGGAAGAAGGATACAAAGTTAAATAAAAAGCAAATAAGAAAGAAATCTGGGTTTTGAGGGGAGCGGAATCTATCAGCAGAGTTTAATACTAATTTCTAATTAACACAATTTATCACTTTTCAGTGAAGGGAACTTTCTTTCCTTCTGGAAGGTAACAGAGATGTGATCCAGGCAGAACAGAATTTCAGCAGCCTCCAAGGCTGCACAGCCCCACCTGGAACAATAAAGGTCTCATTTCTCTAAGTTTGTTTCAGGAGTGTGTCTCTGAGATGACCTAAGGTTGCATACTGTAGAGCACTTACCTACTAAAGAGGTTTCCACTTGAATGAAATTTAGAAAGCCTCTAAGGTCCCAGCAGAACTCCTCTGAAGTCTCCTTTCAGTAGAAGGCCTCTGTGCTCTTCCTAATAACAATGCCTTCTCCACAGGCTGAAGGTAGTAAAGTGGTTATAATAAAGAATAATGGAGGTAGAGCAGTGGGGAAATGGAACTGAAGTATATGTATCAAACACCATGTAATAGAAAAGGGACCTTTGACCAAGTCAGATGTGATACTCTGAGGCAATCCCATATGGGAAGGTTCCTGGTTCAAGTATGGAGACCTCCCTGAATATGGTAGGCAAGTGTCTGCCCTTGATCTGGGACTAGCTGAGGCTTGTGATAGAGTACAACATCAGGACCCTGTTGCAGGTTCTCTCTCTCTCTCTCTCTCTCTCTCTCTCTCAGAAGAGATCATTGAATAAAAAGGTTTTAAAGATACACATTAAGTACAGTGATTATTTCTGGAGAAAGGAAAAAGAATGGGAGGAGGCCCAAATAAATTAGATAGATAGATAGACAGACAAAACAAGAAAGGGGCCTTGAAGAAATTGATGAGGATAGGGTACCATGGACTGAGGAGTATGATTAATTCAACCCCTTGCATTTTGAAGCTTAAATAAATAAATAAATAAATAAGAATGTCTGGTTAAAATTCCAAATCCACTACTCAGTAACATTTTGTAAGTTAGCTAACCTCTCTCAGCTTATCAACTGTAAAGTTAAGCTAATTTTGGGACTTTCTACATGGGATTGTTGTGAGAATGAAATAAGTCTGAATGTATAGATTGTGTAGAAGACCACCAGGCAGGGGCTGGCAGGTGGTGTGGTGGTTAGGGGCTCTGGACTTTCACATGGTCAACCATAGTTTGAGTCCCAGGCCTAGTGGCTTACCTTCTCACTTTCCCTCTCTCTCTCTCTCTCTCTCTCTCTCTCTCTCTCTCTCTCTCTCTCGCTTTGGCCCTCTCTGGTCAAATTAAAATAAATAAAGAAAGATAAACAAAATAATTATTTTTTTTCATTTTTTTTTATTATCTATTTTTTATTACATTGAATTACATATAACTTTACAGTGTATTACATTGCTTTTTCAAAAGGGAATGCCATGCATGTCAGTCAGTACAGAGACATTAATCTCCCCGCTTCAACATTCAATATCTTTCCTATGTTTCCCCCAATCATTATTATTATTATTCTAATTATTTTTTATGATAAACATGATTTTTTTTTCCAATTATCAGATCATAAATTCCCAACAATAGGAAACGTAGACTGCACTCAGGGCTGGACCAAGGGTGGGTCTCGTGCAGCCCCGCAAATGTAGGTGAATCTCCATGGAACACAGTTTCAGGAACGCGGCTCAGGAAAGCAGAGACGGCCATCAGCGGTTGCGGCACGCGGGGCAGATCCCGGCCACGGCCCGCGGGGGCAGAGCCCAGGCCACGGCACGCGGGGCAGACCCCGGCCACGGCACTCGGGGCAGAGCCCCGGCCACGGCACGCGAGGGCAGAACTCGGCCACGGCTCGCGGGGCAGGGCCCGGCCACGGCACTAGGCACATAGTAAGAATAAAGTAGAGTAATCCATACAAAATGCTTAGTGCAGTGACTGGTCCATAGTGTCCAATACATAGTTAACTGGCTATGGACCATAGTCATCACCATCGTCATTACCATCATTTCCTCACATGGCAAACTCCATTCCTTTAGTCACTTAAAGAGAGATGTCTGGAGACAGATTTGTGTAATAGAAAGTGTTTCGTCTACACTAATTCTCCCTTCATCTTTTCCTTTTGAGTGGTCTTAGTGAAGTGACTTTTTTCTTTTTTTCTTTTCTTTTACTATTTTTTTTTGAGAGTTTTTTGTTTTGTTTTGTTTTTTGTTTGTTTGTTTGTTTTTTTTGTTTGGTTTTTTTTTTTTTTTTTTTTTTTTTTGTGATAGGGCACATGTGCTCTCCAGAAAGAGAGACAGAAAATGAGAAATCACTCCCCAGGGGGGATGGCCATGCTGCAATCCCTTCTCCTCCATTCTCCTCTCATGATCTTGGGCACGCACACACCTGTGCCCAGCGTGAGTTTAAGCCACCGGGTCCGGGACTAGAACCACAGTTGACTACATGGGAGTCCAGCGACATAGCCATTACGCAAACTTTTGGTCCTGAAAAGTGACTTCTTTCAGCATTGGTTTCCACAAAGAAATCTTTACCTGCCATTGGGACTAAATCTCACCTTTGGCATGTTGTTCCTTTGAAGGCTCTAGTGTTGGAATCCAACACTTGCTGTGTGTAATTATGATGGGACCCAAAGCAAAGGCAACAACTGACCCTCAAGGAAGTCACATTGCTTCTGATGAAATAGCCAGAGCCAATAGGCATATTGTGCCTATATCTCATGAGCCCCATCCAGTACAGCTACACATGTAGCCTTTATGTGGGGCCATTGGGAGTCATCAGTGCCATGTGGAATTACAGATCCAAACCAAGATGAGATAATTACCCATCATCTTAGAGATTCCACTTGTCTTGTTCTGACTCTTGGTATTCTATTCTGTGTAAGAGTTACCCAGCATTTGCTTTGTATCAGGTGCTATACTGTTTCACATGTATTCTCTTGTTTAATCCTCACAACATTCCTGTTATGTTATATAGCAATGTTCTTCTCCATTTTATGGATAATGAAACTGAGGCACAGGGTTGTTGAATAATTAGCCCCAGGTTACACAACTAAGGACTTTGTGTACCTTATGGCACTTAAACCTTCTGACTATAAATGATGTCGTTTATTGCATATCTCCATTACACAGATTACTCTCAGATCTGAGCCAGCTGTGCACCCAAAACGGATCTTCCAGTGGCATTCAAAACCAAAAATAGGCCTCCCCTCCTCTGCCCTAACCTTATTTTATTCTGTTGTTAAGGATGCTGAGGTATTCTTGGACCAGTTGTTCTCAAAGTGGTCTAGGTACCAGCAGCAGCATTATCATCTGAGAATTCCTTAGACATGTCAGTTCTTTCTTTCTTTATTTCTGAAACTTTTTAAAAATTAATTTACATTCATTTCCTAAGCATCATCACAGCATACAAAATATGATTTCCCATCCAGAATATACTACATAGTGGCCTAATCATGCATGTTACCCTCAATAATTTTCCATTTCTAGTTACATATATATATATATATATATATATATATATGTGTGTGTGTGTGTGTGTATACATATATACATTATATACATTCTACCCCTATTTCTGACCCTCTGCCCTTTCCCACCCTCTTCCCACACTATCTCTGATGTCTACAGTTGTCTTCCATTCCTTTTTCCCTCACATTTTATTGATTACACAATTTCTTAAATAATATAACTAATTTCAATAGCAAGTTCCGCTGGTAATTTCAAGAAAAGCAGTTTTAACTTTAATAAATCAAAGAAATGCTAAGGAACTTTGCTTAAAACTTAAAGCCAGGAAACAGGTTAGGATTCTGTTCAAATAGTAGGTACATGAACATATCGACAGCTCAAGGCAGGACAAAAATCCTTAAAACTGGAAAACGAAACCTAGAAGAAAATCGGCAATGTTTAAGTCAAAAATCAAAATGCTATTTCACCAGTTCAATTTCATGTACTTAATCTATCTTCTGTTCTGATTCTATCTTCCTGATTGAATTCTGGGATATAATATTCAACTCCAGATTTGTCCCTATGATTAAGCTGGCCATTTTCTTAGTTTTTAAACTCTTATTTCTGTGTGTCTATATTTAATTTTCTTGGTATAGCACTTCCTTGAGCACTTGGAGATCTGGCCTGGTGTCAGTAAATTCTTTCAGGTTTTGTTTATCTGAAAATGTTCTTGTCTTTTCTTCCCAAATAAAGGATAATCTTGCTGGGTATAGTATGCTTGGTTGAAATTGTTTTTCCCTTAACACTTTGAACATATTTTTCCATTCTTCCCTCGCTCTCATTGTTTCTGATGAGAGGTCTGCTCTTAGTCTGATGGGATATCCTTTGTAGGTAACTTGCCGTTTCTCTCCTGCCAGTCTTAGTATCTTGTCTTTGTTTGTGGTTTTAGTCAATCTGGCTATAATGTGTCTTGGAGAAGATCCTCTTGGGTTGATTCTATTTGGGGTCCTTTGTATTTCTTGGGACTAGATCTCTGAGTGCCTCTGTAGGTTTGGAAAGTTTTCTTGCAGGATTTCATGGAATAGATTATCAATGCCCTTGTGAGTCTCTTCGCCTTCTGGGATACCATTTATCTGGATGTTTGGATATTTGATATCTAGTATTTCTCGTATACTATTCTCATTTTGGGGGCAATTTTCTCAGTCTTTGTGGTGGATTTTTCTAGGCCAGCAATTTTCTCTTCTATATCTGAGTTTCAATTTTCTGTATGATCTAGTCTGCTTTTAATATTTTCAAGGGAGATTTTTTTTTCACTTCTAAATACCAATTTTATTTCATTCAATTTATACTCAGCAGTTGGATTGCTGGATCATGTAGTAATTCTATTTTTAATGTTTTTAAGAATGACACAGTATTTTCCATAATAGCTCTTCTAATTTACATCCCCACCAATGGGATATAAGGTTTCTTTTCTCCACATTCTCATCAACACTTTTATCTTACTTTTTAATGGCTAGTCTTACAAGCATGAGGTGATAGCTCATTGTGGGTTTTATTTTTGTTGTTGTTAGTTTTTGTTTGTTTATTTTTTTAAATTATTTTATTTGACTTCCTGTATTATATCTTCATTTCTAACAGGTCCATTTTATTTATTTATTTATTTAGCTATAGGGCGCATGCACTTGCCAGAAAGACAGAGAGATAGAAAATGAGAAATCACCCCCCAGGGGTTGGACACGCTACAATCCCTTCTCCTCCATTCCCCTCTTGGTGTCTTGGGCACGCATGCACACGCACCTGGTGTGAGTTTAAGCACGCACACGCACCTGGCATGAGTTTAAGCCACCAGGTCTGGGACTCAAATTGCAGTCGACTACATGGGAGTTCAGCAACATAGTCATTACACTAACTGCTGGTCCCCAATTTGATTCTTTTTTAAATTGTGTAATTCTTCCTTTATATCTTGCAAGAATTTCTTTACCTCCTGGAACGTGTCAGCTCCTTTCTCCTGCCTCTTCTGCAGTTCATTGTCTCTCTTCTCTTCCATCTCTGTTAGCTTTGTCATTATGAATATTCTAAATTCTTTATCAGACATTTCTATGATTTCCATTGAACTATCTGTGGATAAAGAGGAGTTATTCTTTTCCCTTGGAAAAGAGGTATTTTCTTGCTTTCCCATATTTCTTGTGGCCCTGCAGTGATTTCTAGTCATCAGATGGATGGTGTGTTTCTTCCTAATTCTTGAAGTTCAATCTGAGCGTTCTGGAGCATTCAGAAGGAGGTGATCTGGAATCTCTTTGCCGTCTGTTTTTATCCCCTTGTGCAGCACATTCAGTGGATATTGACAAATACATTAACCCTAGTAGTATTTGAATGTTTGACTATGGTTCCCTTAGAGCCATCTAGAGACACACAGAATGGAGGTTGAGGACCAGAGTGATGAGATAAAAGAAAAAGAAAAGGAAACACACAGAGAGAAAAAAACAACTACTACTATAAAGAAACAGAGAGAAAAAGAAGGAAAAAAAGTTAAAAACAGCCAAAAAAATTTTTTTTTAAAAAAAAAGCAAAAATTAGAAAACCGGAAATCACTAGTTCTCAGGAGCCATGGAGGAATCTTCTTCTGAAGGCCTGCCCCTTGCCTCTCCTGGGTGGGAGGGGTAAAGGGGATTATTAGCAAGATAAAGGTGGGGCTGAAAGCTGAGAAAATACTTTACCTTAAAACATTTTTTAAAGGAAATATTACCAAAAAATGGGAAGACAGGGACAGAGAGAATGCTAGAGGGGCTCCATACCACTCGAGTTTGTGGACAAGAGGCTGAATTATGATTAGAAAATCTTCATTTCTCTTTTTTCCCTGAAATCACTAGTTCTCAGGAGCCATGGAGGAATCTTTTTCTGAAGATTCTTCTTCTGCCCCTTGCCTCTCCACTCGAGTTTCTCAGCTGAAGGCTGAATTATCATTAGAAAATCTACATTTCTCGGGACCAGCAGTTAGCATAATGGCTATGTTGCTGGAATCCCATGTAGCCGACCATGGTTCGAGTCCCAGACCCAGTGGCTTAAACTCACGGCGGGCGCGTGTGCGTGCATGCCCAAGATCCCGAGAGGAGAATGAAGGGATTGCAGTGTGGTCATCCCCCCTGGAGGGTGATTTCTTGCTTTCTCTGTCTCAGTCTTTCTGGTGAGCACACATGCCCTATAGCAAAAACCTCTCCAAAAAAAAAAAAGAAAATCTTCATTTCTCCTTTTTCCCCGAAATCACTAGTTCTCAGGAGCAATGGAGGAATCTCTTCTGAAGGCCTGCCCCTTGCTTCCAACATGTCAGTTCTTAGGTCCCACTCAAGATGTATTGAATCATGAATTCTGAGGGTAGAACCCAGTGATCTGTATTTTTTTTTTTTTGAGTCTGAAATGTTTGTGTGTGCTCACCAGAGACACAGAGAGAAACAGAGATATAGAACATGAGAAACTAACCCCCAGGAGAGACCCCCAGGAGAGATGGTCATGCTGCTATCACTTCTCCTCCATCTTCCTCTTTGGATTTTGGGCACACATGCACACACACCTGAGTTTCAAGCTGCCAGGTCCAGGGCTCGAACCACGGTTAACTACATGGAGTCCAGCACCTTAACTACTACACCGCCCGCTGGTTCTGTGATCTGTATTTTAACAAGCCCTCTGGCTAATTTTGACACATGTTGCACTTTGAGAACCATAGACTTACTTCAATGGCTTTAACCAGCAAACATTAAAAAATACAATTGCCTGAGTCTCACCCTACTCCTGAGATTCTGATTTAAATGGTTCAGTGTGTGTTCTGGGCATGGGTTTTGTAAAGCTCTCCAGGTGGTGGACACTCTAACCAAGATCTGCTGAGTCAGGAAATGGCTAGTGTACACTTATAGGATAAAGCCAACCTGCAAGACTAGCAGATGTGCGAGAGCGTCACGACTTCAAAATTTTAAGTCTTATCCCCTTCTGCAAACCCGGAACCCACTCCAAGAGGCTTAAGTGGGCCATGCTCTTTGGCTAAGTAGGTATGAGCCTATTAGCTTGAGGACTTAAGTAATATTACTTACTTTAAATCTGTAACTTAAAAGAATGTGTATCCTGCAATTGTTGGGTCTCATATTATAAAAATAACAATTAGGTCAAATTGATTTAATAATGTTTTCAATTTTTTAAAAATATTCTTACTGATTTTTTCCCTCTTCTCATTTTGTAAATTATGGAGAATATAATGGTAAAATCTCCATCTAGAAAAAAATTTAAAAACCTATAAATTCAGTCTTCAGTGAGTACTGAGAAGTAAGGAGAGAATCTTCAGTGAGTATTGAGGAGTAAGGAGAGAAAATCTGAAATGGCTCACAAAAAAATTTAATAGAGGAAATGAGATCTATAAATGGCAGAGTAAAAGCTTAAAATGACTAACTAATTCCTTTCTGGATTTTTATATTGAAGTTCATGTCATATCACCCAGCACATCTCCAGCATAATGGAGCTTCAATCAACATTAATCTAGTATATTAATCTACCAGCCAATAAATAAATGAATGCATATTACTGAGGAGAAAGCTGATTCTGTCTTTGACATTCACTAATCAGCTTAGTACCAATATTGTTCTTGTGGAACATGGGGAATGAAAGTCCATTGACATAAATATCCTGGGATCAAGTGTTCTAGTTGAATGTTGACTGAGGGAGACTGTAAACCCAATTGTGGGAAGGGGAAAGCACATGTGGTGGTCACTAGACTTGATGATCAAATATTTTCAGGTTTCCTGCCTGGAACATAGTAGGATGCCATTTCCCATTCCATGGTGTTCTCTGTGGCCACATGACTTGTTTGGGTCACTGAAATAACCAGAAGTGGTGTGTTTGCTTCTGTGCAGAAGCTTTAAGAGCCAGGGTGTGATATGCCCAACTTTTCTGTAGGGTGACTAACCAGCCTAGGTTGCCTGAGATCAAAGAGTTTCCCAAGGCCAGAGATTTTCAGTGCTAAAACAGACAGTTCCAGGCAGGCTGGCCAGCTAGTCACCCTATCAGCATAATAGTGATGATAATATCATCTTGGGGCCAAGAGTGAGGGTAGTATGGAGCAGAATTCTCATTGAACAGGAGACTCAGAATGTTTAAACAATTTGCCTGTGGACGTGCGGCTAGTAAGGATCAGAAATGGACTCCGGACCACATCTGTCTTACTTCTGAGTCCATGGTTTTATGCTTCACTCCGCTTCAATAGGTAGTCTTTATTGCAGGTATTTTGTTTGTTTTGTGTTTTGGGACATTATTCTTTTATTTATTTTGGGCTGGGGCATAAAATGCAAGTACCTTTTTAATTTTGTTTCAACCTCAAGAGACTCTTGTCCACAAATCTAGTGAGAACAACTTTTATAAAGTCATTGAATTGTTCATTCACATTTAGTATTTGTGCTTGGTGTCGTGAACTATGCAAAGATGAAGAAATTCTATGGTTTCTTCTCTCAAAAAACATATAATATAGGCCCCAGCCTTGTTGATACAATTGGTAGGGCACCACTGTGGGAGGCTGAGACCATGTGGAATGTCCAAGATTGATTCCCAGGCCAGCCTAAAGAGGCAGGGCAACGTAGCTATAATCCTAGCTATCTGCGAGGCTGGAACAGAGGATCACAACTGTGAGGCCCTGTCAGAAATACCTCTCTTAAGCCAACTGATGGCATGGTGGTTAAAGCAGCTGGATCCCAGGACCAGCAGTTAGCGTAATGGCTATGTCACTGGACTCCCATGTAGTCGATCGCTGTTTGAGTTCTGGACCCAGTAGCACATGTGCATGCATGCCCAAGATCCCAAGAAGAAAATGGGGGAGAAGGAATGGCGGCTTGGCCATCCCCCCTAGAGGGGGGGGTGATTTCTCGCTTTCTGTCTCTCTGTCTCTCTCTCTCTCTTTCTAGTGAGCACACGTGCCCTATAGCAAAAACCTCTAAAACAAAAAAGGCAGCTGGATCCCAGATGGCCAACTGTGTGGTTCAAGTCTTGGACCCAACAGCTTGAAGAACATGCCAGGTGCATGTGTGTATGGCATGGCTAAAACCCCCAAAGGAGAAATGGGAGAGAAGGGATTATTGCAACGTGGCCATCTCCCGTAGGGGTACTTTCTCTCTCTCTCTCTCTCCCTTTCTCTGGCAAGCACACATGCCCTTTAGCCAAAAAAAAGAAAAAAAAAAAAAAAAACACTCACTCGCTCTTGCTTGTTCTCTCTCTCCTCTTCCTGTATACTCTCTCCTTCTCTATCTGCCCCCTCTTATAAAAAGAAAAGAGTCATATAATATAAAGAGATAGAAGGGCCAGCAGGTGACTTAGTGGTTAAGGCACTAAACTCCCACACAGCCAACCACAGTTTGAGTCCCAAATCTGGCATTCCAAAAACCCCAGGAGAATGGAGGAGAGCAATTGCAGTGTGACCATTCCCCCTGGGAGGTGATTTCTCATTTTTTCTCTCCCTGTCTCTATCTCTCTCTCTCTCCAGCAAGTACACATGCCCTATGGCAAAAATCTTTAAAAAAAAAAAAAAAAAGAAGAGGTAGAGAAATAGATGTATATACGTGACTAACTGTATGTCCACAATGCATGATTTAACATGATAAAAGTATACATACACAAGGCAGAGTCCAATAGGCTATTAAAATATTTTATATAGGGGCTGGGGGTGGCATGACAGTGAGGGTACTGGACTTCCACATGGCCAACCACAGTTTGAGACCTGGACCTGGTGACTTGCTTTCTCACTTTCTTTCTCTCTCTCTCTGGTGAATTAAAAATAATAGTAATAAAATTGAATAGTTCTTTAAAAACATTTTATATACTTTTCTTTTGCTTTGCAAATTTGCTATGATAAGTACTTATTCATTTATGATTTTCTTTTCTTTTTTTAGTTTTTGCTATAGGGTGTGTGCACTCACTAGAGACGGAAAATGAGAAATCACCCCCTGCAGAGGTGGTCACACAGCAACCCCCTCTTTTCCATTCTCCTATCAGGATTTCGGGCACACACTCACGCATTCCCAGCATGATTTTAAAGCCACTAGGTACAAAACTCAGACTGCATAGTCAGGCATGTGGGATCCAGCTACCTTAACCCCCTGTTACCTGCTGGCCCTAATCATTTATGATTTTTAAAGCTTTTATTTTAGAACTCCACCATTAAAAACCATTACAATATCATTATTCTATAAAATGTCGATTCTCAGTGCAATCATAATACCTATGATAAGTATTAATGCTTTCTTTTTCTGAAGGTCAATACCAGTTATTCAAAGATGATGCTACAGCTGCTCTTACTGGCTGGTGTTCAGTTGGATGGGAGCTTTAAGATTTCATTCAGATATGCAGACAGATTTCCCACTGTGTTCATATTTCTTCATTCTCCCTGTGTGGCTCAACTCTATATCCCCATTGGGCAGAATTCTCTACCAGGGATCAGTCAGCTAACTGACCCAGAGCAGGGTAGTCTTTGTCCTGTGGAGGACTGACATGCCCAGTCTTCCCGAGGGAATCCTTCCTACTGGTCTATATGCATTAGAATAGAGCCTTATCTGAAAAGGGCTGATGACCAGGCGTGGGGCAGAGGTAATTTGAAGCCCAGGGTCTCCAAGATAACTGGGCTATCTTGCCAGCCCTGGACAAAGAGAGTGTGGTTTCTGGGGAAAGCACCACTGTCCTGCTGTCTGCAGTTGGGCAGCCTCCAGGGCTGCAGTGAGGTTTCGCTCTGTGAACACAGTCAGCGGTACCAACACCAGTGGCTTCAGTAGAAGTTAAGCAGGAAATCTGTGCATATTGGAATTGTTTGGGGAACGGATGTAACAATAAGCAAACATGCAAAACCCACTGCTTCGAGATGTTTTGTAACAGCTGTGCTCCCTACAGAACAGTTTTCCTCATTGCCTGGATCCCAGAGCATCTCCTGGGTCTTCCGTGTTAGAATGTTCAGTGTCTACAGAGACTTTGAGATGAAAGGGAGGGGGCCGTCTCCCAGTGAGATTGATGCAGCAGATCATGCAAGGTAAAACCTCAGCAGGTGAGATTAATAGAGCAAAGGGTCTGTGTGTCTGTCAACCTCAGATGAGAGATTCTTTCTGGCTTTCTAGGTGAATAAGCTTCCACTGAGTGAGCCAGACACAGACTCAAATGTCATCATGGCTTGTGCGTGTGACATCTTTGCCCAAGAACAGCATGATTAAACTCGTATATATCAAATCATTATAATACGGTGTTGGTCAGGATAGGCTAGACAGGAAGAATTAATACATTAACCCCCAAAATACTGACTTGGCATGATAAAAGTTTATTTCATGCATCACAATCGAGTGTAGGTAGATTTGCCTGGATGACTTCTCCAAGTGGTGACTTGGAGATTCATACTCTTTTCTTCTTAAAATACCATCTCTTCAACATTTGGCCTCAACACTTGCCACAGAGAGAAAAGAATATGTTTAAGATCACGAAGTGGGATTTATGGCTAGGTCTGCAAGCACCATTTATTACTCTAACCAGAACCCACTCCCATGACCCTCTCCTAAGTGCAGAGGAGGCTCGGAAGTGTTGTCTTTTTGTATGCCAGAAAGGGAAAATAAAATTAATGAGCTTCTAGCCAAGCTTTGCTGCAAATTCCTTCAACTAGTATTTTCCTTCAATTATGATTTGCATTTGATTCTATATAAGCTTCTTCTTTGCCTCACACTGTATCCTGTGATTTCCACATGGCAGCATCCATTCCTCACACCAGGACTATGATTTGTCAAAATGTTTTTTTTTTTTTTTTGGAGAGGTTTTTGCTATAGAGCACGTGTGCTCGCCAGAAAGAGAGAGACAGACAGAAAGCGAGAAATCACCCCCCAGGGGGGATGGCCATGCCCCAATCCCTTCTCCTCCATTCTCCTCTCTAGATCTTGGGCACGCACACACACACGCCTGTCGTGAGTTTAAGCCACTGCGTCAGGGACGCAAACTGTGGTCGACTACATGAGAGTTCAGCAACATAGCCATTACACTAACTGCTGATCCCTCAAAAAGGGTTTTATTGCCCACATTTTATGGATGTGGACTCCATAATCCAAAGTAGTTACATAACCTGTCCAAAGTCATGTACTACTAAGTGATAGTCACATTAGTGGTGTCTTCCCTGCAAGCTCAAATCAGATGTACAGATCTCAGTATGTGAACTCAAGTATGCAAGAAATGTATATTGGGCTGTCTCAGTGGCCTAATGGTTAAGGAAGCCAGAACCAGCAATTAGCATAATGGCTATGTCGCTGGACTCCCACGTAGTTGACCTCGGTTCGAGTCCCGGACCCAGTGGCTTAAACTCACGCCGGGCTCGTGTGTGTGTGTGCCCAAGATCCTGAGAGGAGAAGGGAGGAGAAGGGATTGCTGTGTGGCCATCCCCCCTGGGGGGTGATTTCTCGCTTCCTGTCTCTATGTCTCTCTCTGTCTTTCTGGCGAGTGCACGCGCCCTATAGCAAAAACTTCTCCAAAAAAAGGAAGCCAGATTCCATATGGCTGATCATGATTCAAATCCTAGCCCCAAAAGCTTGAAAAGCACACTGGGCACATATACATGCTTACCCAAAATCCCAACAGGATGGAGAAATGAAGGAGAAGGGATCATGATATGATCATACCCCATTGGGAGTGCATTCTCTCTCTCCCTCTGTCTCTCTCTGGCAAGTGCACTGTGTTTCTGGCTATTAAATTAATGAACTGAAATAAATATAAAAAGAAATACATATTTATTATTCTATAAATTGACCTAACTTATATTTCAAGTCTCCACTTAATGTTGGAAGGTGTCAGCAATGTCATCCACCATTCTGATATTTCTCCACCTTTAAAGATATTTCTAAGTTTTTTTGGGGGGAGGGGTAGAGGGATGAGTGGTTGGGTATTTCCCAAGATATTGGGAAATCCATTTGTTCCTCAACTGAATTTTTTTAGGAGACATCAGCCAAGACGTCCACAGCTCCTTCTGGTCTTCCTTTACTGATACTGATGAATCTGTGCCTCCTTCCAGCTCACATGACCCATTTCCATCCAGCAGCCCCCTGCTACTTTAGGGCTGCTCTGGGGTCTAGAAAATTCCATAGGTCCACACCACACAACCATTCTCCCGCCACAGCTTGCCACCTCCCTGAGGTAGAGGGGTGAAGGAGTAAAGAAGAACCTTGCCCTCTCACTTTTCATCCATCTTTCCTCTCACCCTAGCAGAAGAAAGTGTTCCTAGTCTTCCAGGGATGCCTCAATCTCCTCAAATCTTTTTCTTCCAAATACTTTGGCTATATTCTAAATTTTCTCTACTCCTTTGAGAGTTTTTAATAATACAAAGCACAACTCACGGAAGTTTCCATTTTTATTCAATAACATCATTTCCACTTTGAGGCAGTACAAAGGCCTGCTGTCCAGAGCATAGAGGCAGGGAGGAGCGGGTAGGGGAATACCAAGAACCATTTCTCAATCACATGCATATCACACTTCAGTTGACAAAATCCTTGTGAGGTATCTGTGTCATTGTTCTGAAACTAACATGGGGGAAGAAGCTTTGATGGGAGTTCTTACGTTTGGGACTAGCAGGTTAGGGCCTCTCCTGCCTGATGGGTGTACATTCCCTACCCACCCAACATCAGCTCCATCTTTTATGACTCAATCCTGCAATCCTGATGATAAACTCTGCAGCTAATGGTGGGGGACCTGGTCTTCTTAGAAGACATATAGCTGTGAAAGCCTGTGCATAGATGATTTACCAGTGTTCTAAAGGTGGAAAAGATGATTTGTTTTTCTGGCCATTTAAATGTTTACCACTTCCTATCCCTCAGCTATGAGTGCACACCCAAGAGTAAATTGTTCCCAAGGGGCAGAGGAGAACATGTCATTGTACAGTGCAAGCACACTGATGAAGGGAAAAAGAAGCATTAAGAGAGCTTAAGTGGAAAGATCACACACTGCTGGTAAGAGCTGAAGAAACTCAGGCCAAGTGACAGGCAAAGAGACACCGTGTTCAAGCAAAACAGTGCTTTAAAAATCTGACTTGTACCAAACGCTCTTTACAAAGTGGATTTTAAAATCATTTCAAAGCACTAGGCTTTCAAAAGATGTTTGTTTTTAAAGAATAGAATTGGCTTTTTGTCAAAATATGAAGTTTCGGTAATGCACAGTAACAATTGTAGTATAATTATTGGCCACAAAATACCAGGTACCCAACCAAGCCTTTTCTACCCAGTTAAGAGAGCCAAGCCAAGCAAAAATGCCCTGCCTAGCCATACCCAGAAGTTCAAAAGCTCAGTCTTTGTCACCGGGAGGGAATTAATTCAAAGAGCAAAGCCATTATTAGGCATAACCAGGCACTCTTGTAAACACGTTTTGTTAATACATGTTGAGAGTTGAACTTTCCACATTTGAAAGAGGCTTGCTTGAGAAAGTTCAAACCAAGCCAAGCTTAAGGCTTTTTTTATTTTATTTATTTTTTCTCTTTTCTTTTCTTTTTTAGATTTCTGACATCATATCCATGAGTCCACACAGTAGGGAAGTGCTAACCTTGGAATCCAATGGTTCCCCCAGCTATCATTTGACTTAAGGATTTTACTGTTCCCTGCTCTTTCATGTACATTTGGGGTACTCTAGCATCAAGGGAATGAACCTGAAAAGAGAAATCGTACGAGTATTTTATGCAAGAATAATAGAGACCTAAAAGTACACTTCCTCATATGCAAGGAAGCTATTTCCTAGAATCCTTGAGCTATAAAAAGCCTAAGCAAATTTGCTTAAGTTAATAAATTTTATTTAATTATGATCATCCCACATCAAGTGTTTTATATTTCCTCTCTTTTTATTGCTTCCTCTTAGTTGCTGAAACAAGAAATTCAATGTTACTATTTTGTGCTCTGATAATGATGAGGCTGTCTCATTTGTTCCATCTGTGCTTCACAATGTATGTCTGTGTGTGTATATAATTAAATTGAATAAGACAGCTGTATTGTATGGTTGCTACAAACAGATGTAAGGCTAAAGATGGGGCCCAATGTTATAGGGGCAAAATCCCATCCTAAGTTGCTCCCTCTGCTTTGGAATTCATTGTCTGCACTAGGGGGAGAAACTAACCTTCACTTCCCAAAAATGATGTGAAAAATCTGCGGTGTGAACCTATTCTCTTTTCATCACCCTTGGGTGAGAGTGAAGTTCTCCAATTGAATTAAATGGACCAGTTTGTCTTGGTTTATTCATGTCCCATATTCCTAGGAAAAGCCTGGGCACTCCTGGGTCAACTGATGGAGTCTAGCAGCCCTATATGCTTCTTCCCCAGTAGTGATGTTGGTGATGGTATAGCTGACAACACCTGAGCATGGTATCTTCTCTCCTTTACTCTTCACAGCTTCCTTTCAAGGCTGGTGTCTATCTGCATTTCATGTGTCAGGAAACCAAGGAAAAGAGAGAACAAGTCAGTTATTAGGTTGAGCCACCTCGAATTCCTAGTTTTATAGATCAAAAAAGGTTAAATAGCAGGCAATTCACAGGATTCAACCTGCTACTTGCCTGATAACACAGTAAGTGCTCACTCCAGAGCTTGAACTCTCATGTACCCCAGAATGCTAGCTGTGTATCTGTATTGCAGATGACAGACCTGGCCTTGAAACATATGTGTGTGTGTGTGTGTGTGTGTGTGTGTGTGTACATATATGTATATGTATATATTATATACATATATGTATATATATTATATATGTGTATATATATGTATTTATATTATATTATATAGCTATATATATTATATTATATAGCTATCATTAGACTACTTCCTTTCTTCTTTAGTCTCTGGTTTCAACTACTGACTTTATTGTAACCACAGTGTAAAATCTGGCTCAAGTCAGACAAGACTGGCCTGCCTGTAGCCTATTCCTGCTCTATAGCTGAAATCAGCCCATCAAACCAACTCTCCCAGGCTGGCTGCCTTGAAACCTGCCTACCCCAAAATATCTTCCTCTCCGATGGCATAGAGCCACATGCACCATCTCCCCAGCTGAACTTCTCACCGTCAAAGCCACTCAACTACAGTCACATGCCTTCCTCCCAGGGCCACTGTTAAAATTCAACTGTGAACCCTGTCATCCACTCCCATTAACATACTGAGGATTAGTTTATCAGATTCCTGAACTCAAGTGAATTTTGTTTGGGAGCTGGGCTGCTGATGGGTAAGGTCAGGAGCATGTAAGGAAGTGAATCATGGACTATTAGATCTGGCAGTAACATTAGAAGCTATACTGGCCAACCCCAGAATTTTACAGATGTGAAAACTGATATCCCAGTGCCAAAGACTAGGTGTCTTGATTTTAGGGTGACCAGCCATCCCAGTTTGCCTAGAACTGAGATATTTCCTAAAGTATGGGGCTTTCAGTGTTCAAACCAGGAAAGTCCCAGACAAGCTGAGACGAGTTGACCACCCTGATCAGGAACCCCAAACTTTTTCCTTCTTTGGACAGGCCTGCCAGGGCCCCAAAGCTGTTTGGTGCAGCTCTAAGGTGCCAGGTGGGGAAATGACCACAAACATAGCTTACTAAGGTTAGTTCCCTGGAATGACCTGTCTTTTTTTCTTTTTGTTTAAATAGCATAGGATATATGCACTTTTGCCTCCATACCCCCCTCGTTTAAAACTTTGCCAGAGGGGCTCATGTGCTTGCTGGAGAAAAACAGAGGCAGTGCGAAGGGGCATTTTGGGGGGAGAGCACCTCATGGGGAATGGTTATGCTGCAATCCCTTCCTCATCTCTCCTTCCTCTTAGGATTTTGGGCAAGCACACACAAGCACCCAGTGTGTCAAGCTGCTAGGTCTGAGAATCGAACTTCATGGCCAGCAATGTGGGATCTACCCATCTTCACCACCACGTCTTGAGTTGGCCTGTGATCAGTCTTTATATGTGGACTTAGGTGCCACATGGGAGCAGTATATTGCATCTGCCTTGTGATTGACCAAATTCTCAGTCACTCAGCCACGGCATTAAGGAAAGCAGATTGCATTAAGTCAGTCTGTGACATTGAGATTTTGGTCGGTTTACACACTTCATGGAGACATGACAGTTGTGTCAACTGCAACTCCTGGTTCACAAAACTTGTGGGAGAGTGCTCCTGATGTTTGTCTCTGCTATGTGGCTGCTGGAGGTTAGGAATGGAGAAGTGCTCAAGCAGGGAGACACATCAGCAGGGAGCCCAGTGCTACCATCACTTCCTTTTTCAGAAGTCTTGTCACTCAGACGTTTGGCCTCCTGCAATATGCAGTCATCCTTGGCTAACTTTGGACTTTTGTCTTTAAATGTCAAGCACCTAAATTTCACATTTTTCTTGGTTTTACTTCTCTTTTGCCCCCCCAGTCCTTGGTTGCTTGGCAGTTGTTTCCTCCACATCCCTTCCTGTTTTCTGTTCGGCTGGAACCCAGACTCTAGCTTGTGCCCTACACCCAGGGCAAGTATGTGTTGGATAAAGATGAAGGAGGGAGCAGGGGAGGACTAATGTCGGGATCCCAGCCAGGAAGCAGTGTTCCGTTCTCTCCAGTATTCCCTTTCCTGTGTGCACTGTTTTAAGATACCCCAGACACTTCCACCTCCATTCCTACACCTACAGACATCTGCTAGAGCCTAAAGTTTTTGTGGTCCAGCCTTGGACTGCCCCTGAAATGTCCTTAGTCCCTAAATAAAAAATTTACTGATCCATTAAACTAAACCCTGTTAATGGGGGCTAATGTCAGAAGCAGAGGCCTCAGAAGTGAATCTTCACTGTGATCTGTATAGCTGATACCCCTCCTCAGCCATCTTAACACTTTAATAAACCTAATTCTGGAGAAGGTATTGTGGAGTTGGGGGAATGGGTGGTGGCAGGGAACACAGTGGAGAATTATTTCGAGAAGAGCTCTGTGATGAGGATTGCCAACTTAGCAAAGAAAATTACAGGCTGGGCAGTTAGATTTGAATTTCACATAAACAACAAATAATTTTTTACATAAGTGTCTCCCATATAATATTTGGGATATATTCATACCAGAATTTGTTCTTTATCTGAAATTCAAAATTAACAGGTCATCCTGTATTGTGTCTGGCAACTCTATAGTAACCATGATGTCTTCAAAATATGCAGCCTGTGCAGTGGGAGCAGGATTGCTGAGAAGTTTGGAATACTGTCCAAATGTCTGGCAGGAGGCAGCCAGCCCACTAAGGAGGGCATCACGTGGTATAGTCAGGTGCGGGCGCTGCCCCCAAAGCCAGGCCTGCTGATGCGTGGGGGCATCTGAGGCAGGCCTGAACGGGACACCTTTGGAGACTGGCCAAGATGCCAGTCCAACGGGCATGGTCTGCTGGATCCTTCCCAGAAGATACAGTGTCTAGGTCTAGTGCTGACAACTGACCCGTCCGATAGCCACCACACCAGAACTTTATTTTTAGGTCCGAGGAAGGAGCAGCAGGATTTTAAAAGTAAGGTAATAGATACAAGGAAAATTACATTCAAGAAGCTCAATCTTGATTGTGAGTTTAAGACCAGGAAATGCAATTCTTAGGTGTAGAGATGGAGGTGGGAGGCTGCTAACATTAAACCTAGAATAGCTTAGTACCAACAGCTTTCCATGTTAAAATGCTTAAGGCTGAGACTCTGCACTTTTCTCTCACATTTTTTATAAACAAAGATAAGACTACTCCTTTTTTAAAAAGTGAATTTTTTGTTACCTTTTCAGTTGTTTTCAACTAATAAAAAAAAAGTTGTTTTATTGTGTTATCAGCTCCTGTACTGAACACATTATCTGCTCTTCCAGATCTGCTTTAGCCTTCCTTTCTACCCTGCTCTGCGCCATAGGAAGCTGACCTAAGGATGTACTTCCCCTCTAGCTTCTGGTTAGGAGCAGCCAATGGGGGACATAAGCAAGAGACTGGGGAGCAGGAAGACAGGAAGGTCAGAATGTTTGTCATTGGTGTTCATTAAAATGCTCAGGTGGTGCTGGACTCCCACATGGCCGACTGTGGTTCAAGTCCTGGAGCTGGCAACTTGCATTCTCATTTGCCCTCTCTCTCTCATTCTGTCCCTTTCTGGTCAAATTAAATAAATAAATAAGGTTAAATAAGATAATTCTTTAAAAAAATGCTCATGGTTTTAACAACCTGATTGAAAACACTCAAAATAGGAATAGATGATTTGACATGATAAAATACATCCAGACAGCATTCTGATAGGTGGGGAAATGCTAGGGGCATCTCCACTGAAGTTAAGAATAAGACAGGAGTGCTCACGCTCTTTATTATTTAAAATTTTACTGAAGGTACTAGCAAACACAGTTAGACATGCTAAGGACTTCAAGTATAAAAATGGGAAAGGAAGGAAAATATTTTCAGGCTGGCCTCGTAGCCTAGTGGTTAAGGGAGCCAGACAATGGCAGGCGGTGGTTCTAGTCTCAGCCCTGGTAGACTGAGAAACATGCCAGGCATGTGTGTGCCCATGCCAAAATTCCAACAGGATGAAGAAATGAAAGGGATTGCAGCATGACCATGCCCCACTGAGAGGTGTTTTCTCTTCCCCTGTCTGTCTGTCTGTGATCCTGGCTGGCTGGAAAGGCTGAAACTGGATTGTGGTGTGGTGTGAGACCCTGTTCAGAGTGCTCCTCTCTCTCTCATGAAATAAATTAATAAAATTTTTAAAAAGAAAACGTTCTGGAACCAGCAGATGGCATAATGGTTACTTTGCTGGACTCCCATGTAGTTGACCATGGTTTGAGTACCAGACCCAATGGCTTAAAATTTAAGTGTGCGTGCATGCCCAAAATCCTGAGAGGAGAATGGAGGAGAAGGGATTGCCACATGGCCAATTTCACTTTCTGTCTCTCTCTGTCTCTCTGGCAAGCACCCTATAGCAAAAAAAAAAAAAAAAAAAAAAAAAAAAAAAAAAATCTCTAAAAAAAAAAGAAAGAAAGAAAAAGTTCTCAGAACCAACCTGTTTCTTTCTTTCTTTTCTTTTTTTTTGGAGAGGTTTTTGCTATAGGGCACATGTGCTTGCCAGAATGACAGAGAGAGACAGAAAGACAGAAAGCGAGAAATCACCCCCCCAGGTGGGATGGCCACGCCGCAATCCCTTCTCCTCCATTCTCCTCTCAGGATCTTGGGCATGCACGCACACACTCCTGGCGTGAGTTTAAGCCACCGGGTCCGGGACTCAAACTGCAGTCAGCTACATGGGAGTTCAGCGACATAGCCATGACGCTAACTGCTGATCCCAGAACCAACCTGTTTCTGACCTCCCTCCTCCACCTGCCTTCCTTTCTCTCAATTATCTTTGATCCACTTTTTTTCTCAAAGTGCTGGAAATTACTTTATTATGGTATTCCATTACCTGCTTAAAGACTGGACCTGACAAAAAGAAAAACAATTGCCTTTGCCCCCTCCCTGAGGTTTCATTAACAAAACTCATATCATACGAAGACTGAGGAATGACAGCACACCTGGACAAGTTTTGTCCTGGGCGCTATTGTTCATCTCCCAGGCCTCCTTGCTCCAAGAGGAATAATTTACATATCAGTGTTTGAGCAGTGGACCCATTCTTCTCCCCTAATGATAATTCACTCTGAAAGTGACTTTACAAGCCCCACTTCTTCTCTCTTATGAAGAAGGTACTTAAGTCTCTGGCCATACTTTGAGTTCATATTTTCTATGGCTCCTGTGTACATATATTGTGTTAAATAAAACGTGTATGCCTTTTCTCTTATTAATCTGCCTATTGTCAGTGATTTCAATGAACCTTCAAAGAGGAAGGGAAATTCTTTTGTCCCTTATAATTTAATCATTACACAACTTATTTTATATATTTATATATATATATATATGTAAATCATAACATCACATTGTACACTATAAATATGTACAATTATTACTTGTCCATTAAAAATACAAATTTTAGGGCTGGCCTCAGAGCTTAGTGAAGACTGCCTTATCCCACATTCTGACCACAGGTTTGAATCTGGTGGCTTGAAAAACATGCCAGGCACATGTGCACGTACGCCCAAATTCCTGACAGGATGGAAAAATGAAGGAAAAGGGATTGCAGTGTGACTATGCCTCACTGTAGGAAGCACCCCCTCCCCATCTTTCTCTCCCTGTTTCTCTCTCTGGTGAGTGCATTTACACACATGACATATTTTTAAAAATCAAGGACAGAAGTGGTGTGGTGGTTAAGACACTGGTTTCCTACATGGCCAACCACGATTCAAATCCTGGACCTAAGAGCTTAAAAGTTAGGCCAGGCATGTGTATGTGTGTGCCCAAAATCCTGAGAGGACAATGAGGGAGAAAGGATCATGGTTTGGCCATACCCTGAGGAATGACTTCCCACTTTTCCTCTTTTTATCTCCCTCCAGCAAGCACACACACCCTATGGCAAAAACCTACAAAAATTTTTTTTTATTTTTTTAAGTTTTTTTTTTTTTTTTTTTTTTTTTTTTTTTTTTTTTTTTAAATAACCCAGGAGCAGTGGTGCATGCCTGGAGTCCCAATTACTTAGGAGGCTGAGGCAGGAGGATTATGAGTTCAAGGAGAGCCTGGGCAACATAACAAGACCCTGTATCTTAAAAAAAAAAAAAAAAAAAAAAAAAAAAAAAGGAATTATTTAATTTTATTTTATTTATGCATTTATTTAAATTTGACCAGTGAGGGACAGTGAGAGAAAGAGAGAAAGTGAGAAAGCAAACCACCAGGTCCAGGACTTGAACCACAGTTGGTCATATTGGAGTCCAGCACCCTTAACCACTATGCCACCTGCCAGCCCCAGACCCTGTATCTTAAAAAAAAAAAAACGGACCTAGGGACAAGCAGGTGGCATAGTGGTTAAGGTGCTGGACTCCCACATGGTTAGCCACAGTTCAACCGTGGCAGCTTGAAACTCACGCTGGCACAAGTACATGCATGCCCAAAACGTCAAGAGGAGAATAGAGAAGGGATTGTGGTACAGCTGTTTCCCCTGTGAGTGATTTCTCACTTTCTCTCTCTGTCTCTCAGGTGAGCACATGCACCCTATAACAAAATATCTCTCTTTTTAAAATATTTATTTGTTTTTTTGTTATTATTATTATTTAATTCATTGAGAGAAAGAGAGAAAGTGAGACAGTAAGCCACCAGGTCCCTGGTCAGCCATATGGGAGTCCAGCACCTTAATCACCATGCCACCTGCTGGGCCCCAAAAATATCTCTTAGGAAAAAAAGGACCTAGATAGAAAGTTATTCATTGTAGCATTACTTATAATAGCAATATTGGAAACAACACAGTGTCCATCAATATGAAACTATTTAAATAAATCATGATATATCCATGTAATGGAATATTATCAGCCATAAAAAGAAATAAACATTTTTAAAAAAAAGAGAGAAAGAAATATATAGAAACAGAATGAAGATGTATTATGTACTCTATTGATGTGGGAAATCTCCAAGACATTTCTGATGAAAAACACAAGGTATGGAGCAGTATGCACTGTCTGCTACCTTTTGTGTGAAAAAGAAAGCAAACTGAATATATGCTAATGTTTGCATGATATACATAAACAACTCTGAAATGATTCCTAGAACCCAGTGGCAGTAGGTTATGAGGAGAAAAAAGGAGGTGATCTAGTGAATGGGAAACGGGATAAAAAAATTCTTTTTTCACTATAGGGCACGTACACTCACCAGAGAGAGAAAAAGTGAGAAACCACCTTTGAGGGGATGGCCATGCTGCAGTACCTTCTTCCTTTTGGGATTTTGGGCACACACACAAACATTCCCAGCATAATTTTCTAGCCACTGGGTCTAGGACATGAACTATATAACCAGCCATGTGGGTTCCAGTGCCTTAACCTTCATGCCACTTGTTGGTCCCAGGGGAAAAAAAAAAAAAAAAAAAAAAATATATATATATATATATATAAATATTTTATCATATATATATATTTCATATATATATATATATATTTATCATATATATATATAGATTTAAGGTTTTGCCATAGGGCACATGTGCTTGCCAAAGAGAGACATTCTCCTGGGGCTTGGGGCACCTGCACATGTACCCAGTGTGAATTTTAAGCCACTGGGTCTGGGACTCAAATCACACGGTCAGCAATGTGGGAGTCCAGGGCCTTAACCACCATACCACCTGCTGGCCCCTCTTTTATATTATTTTTACCTTTACTTTTTTTTTGGAGAGGTTTTTGCTATAGGGCACGTGTGCTCGCCAGAAAGATAAGAGAGAGACAGAGAGACAGAAAGCAAGAAATCACCCCCCGGGGGGATGGCCATGCTGCAATCCCTTCTCTTTTCTCCTCTTGGGATCTTGGGCATGCACGCCCACGCACCCAGTGTGAGTATAAGCCACCAGGTCCAGGACTCGAACCGCAGTCGGCTACATGGGAGTCCAGCGACATAGCCATTCACCAACTGCTGGTCCCCCTCTTTTATATTTTTTAAATGTTTGAATCTATGCCACACTGTGGCTTCATGGTTTAAGGACCTGTATTCCACATGGCCTACTGTGGCTCAAGTCCTAGCCCTAGGGCTTGAGAAACATGCCAGGCACATGTGTGTCATACCCAAGATCCTGACAGGATGGAGAAATGGAGAAGAGATTGCAGTGTGAGGCTTGCAGGTGGCATGGTGGTTAAGAGCACTGGATACCCATGTGGCTGACCATGGTTCGAGTCCCGGACCTGGAGGCTTGCTTTCTCGCTTTCCCTTTCTCTCTCTCTCTGTCTCTCTCTGGTCAAAATTTAAAGATGATAATAACAACAAATGGAAATAAATAAATATTAAAAAAAAAAAAGAGAGATTGCAGTGTGACCAAGCTCCACTGAGGATTGCTTTCTCTCCCCCTCTCTCTCTAGTGAGTGCCCTTGCCCTCTGGCAGCTAAAAAAATTAAAAAATAAAGTTTGAATCATATTGTATTACTTATTCAAATATTAAATACATAAAGGGCTCATTGGGGATGGACAGTGGTAGAACACAACTCTATGCAAGGCTGTTCCATATGGGAAGGTTCTGAGTTTGTATCCAGAGACCTCTCTGAGTCTGTCAGACACACGTATGCCCATAATCTGGGGTTGACTGATGGCTAGGGATGGAACAGGGCATTCAGACCCTGTGAGAGATGCTGGTTCTCTGTCATGGAAGAAATAAACCTAAAAAAAAAAAAGGTGCTTGTTAGAAAAGTCAAACACTGGGGACCAGCAGGTGGCGTGGTGATTAAAGTGCTGGACACTCCCACATGACTGACAATGGTTCGACTCCCGGACCTGGTGGCTTGCTTTCTCATTTTCCTTTGTGTGTGTGTGTGTGTGTGTGTGTGTGTCTCAAATTAAAATAAATGAATGAATAAATAAAATTAAATAATTATTTTTTTAAAGTCAAACACTAATATGCACTGTATCATGCTGGAAAAAACCATTTTATACACTGTAAAGATGTATAGTGATTAAATGTAAATTTAAAATCTAAAATAATAATAATAACCCAGGAAAACAAACAAACAAGGGGCCAGCAGGTGGTATAGTGGTTACAGCACTAGACTTACACATAGCTGATCATTGTTTGCATCTCAGACACGGCAGCTTAAAAATCACACTGGGCACGTATGTGTGTGCCCAAAATCTTGAGAGTAGAATGTAGGAGAAGGGATTGTAGCATGGCCATGCCCCAGGGGGTCATTTCTCATTTTCTCTCTCTCTGTATCTCTCTCTCTGTGTGGTAAGCGCACGACCTTTGGTAAAAACCTTAAAAAAAAAAGTCAAACAATATAGAAATATATGAAGTAGGAAATATTTCCTCACCCCAAACCTACCACTCAGAGAAAACCAATATCGAAAGTCTCCTTTATTTGCAGAGTCTTCAAAAAGTTTATGTGAAATGAGTATTGTGGGGGCCAGCAGGTGGCATGGTGGGTGAGGTGCTGGATATCCACATGGCCAGCCATGGTTTGAGTTCCAGACCTGGTGGCTTGCTTTCTCACTCTCCCTACCTCTCTCTGTCTTTGTGTTTGTCTCTCTCTGGTGAGCACATGTGCCCTGTAGCAAATTAAAAATAATCATAATAATAAGTAAAATTAAACAAATATTTTTAAAAGAAAATAACTATTGTGAAACAGCTATGTACCAAATTAAATTCATACTTTAATTTCATTTTTCTGTGAACTTTTTGAAATATCCTTGTACCTAAAGAGATTTAGTTATTGTGAAGCAGATAGGACATCCTTGAAAAAAAAGTTATACGAGCCATCAGGTAGCATGGTGGTTGAAGCACTGGACTCCCACATGGCAGACTGCAGATCAAGTTATGAACCCAGTGGCTTCAAAATCACATCAGGTGCTTGTGCACACATGTTCAAAGTCCTGACAGGAAAACGAAGGAGAAGAGACTGTGGCATGGTCCTGGACCTGGTGGCTGATTTCTCACTTTCCCTCTCTCTGCCTTTCTCTGTCTCTCCTCAGCAAGTGAGCACATATGCCCTATGGCAAAAACCTAAAAAAAAAAAAAAAAAGTTATGTGTGTGTGTGTGTGTGTATACACATATATATAATTTTTAGGTTGTTATATATATATAGGTACTATATATATAAAATCTTTTTTGGGGGGGGGGAGGTTTTTGCTGTAGGGCACGTGCGCTTGCTGGAAAGACAGAAAGAGACATAGAGACAGAAAGTGAGAAATCACCCCCCAGTGGGGATGGCCACACCACAATCCCTTCTCCTCCATTCTCCTCTCGGGATTTTGGGCATGCACGCACATGTGCCCGGCATGAGTTTATGCAACCGGGTCCGGGACTCGAACCACTGTCGACTACATGGGAGTTCAGCAACATAGTCACTACGCTAATTGCTGGTGTATATATATAAGGAAGACTCTATTTTTCGGATCCTCAATCATGCTGTCTGGCATTTCCAAATCCACTTAGATCAAGGATAAGCAGCTGAGATAAATGTTGATCTCCTGTAGGCTCACAGGGAGCTGCTGGGCTTACATAACATACCCAATCCTACCTGAGTTCAGTTATATTTAAAATTGGAAGTGTAAATAATTCTGAATTAGGTAGCAATTTATTAACTTTTTAGTTTGATTTTTTTATATTTATTTATTTATTTTATACATTCAATCACTGTATATCATTACAACATGCAAAATGAATGTTCCCAGCATAAATACACTGTATATTAGTCCAGTTAAAGATATTATCATACACACTATCGTTAACAGATGATTTTCCATTATTATGTACCTTAAATATTTTGCTTCTTTCTCTTTCCCCTTGATTTCCTTCCTCTCACTCTCCCCCATTTCCCATCCTCTCCCACACTAGTATCCACAATTGTTCCCCATGCTTTTATATCTTCCAATCTTTCAGTTTCTGCCATAGAGTGCAGGTATTCCGTATATATTGAGTGGGGACATATAATGCCTCTCTTTCATAGTCTGACTTGCTTTGTTTAGCAGTAAATCTTACATAGTCATCCACTTTCCATCAAATGCCAGGGTCTCATTGTTTTTTTATGGCTGAGTAATTAACGTAGCAATTTATAAGTGAGACCATTAGCACTATGTAGATTTGAAATTAAAACATTAGCATTTCAGCAAATAAAAATGCTTGTACATTCTGCAAATTCTTTTTTTTTTTTTTTTTGGAGAGATTTTTGCAATAGGGCACGTGCGCTCACCAGAAAGACAGAGAGAGACAGAGAGACAGAAAGCGAGAAATCACCCCCCATGGGGGATGGCTATGCCACAATCCTTTCTCCTCCTTTCTCCTCTCGGGATTTTGGGCACGCACACACACACCCAGCGTGAGTTTTGTTTTTTTTTTTTTTTTTTGGAGAGATTTTTGCTATAGGGCGTGTGCGCTCGCCAGACAGACAGAGAGAGACAGAGAGACAGAAAGCAAGAAATCACCCCCCAGGGGGGATGGCCACGCCGCAATCCCTTCTCCTCCATTCTCCTCTCGGGATCTTGGGCACGCAGGCACACGCACCCAGCGTGAGTTTAAGCCACCAGGTCCGGGACTCGATCTGCAGTCGACTACATGGGAGTCCAGCGGCATAACCATTACGCTAACTGCTAGTCCCCAGTCTGCACATTCTTGAGAGTATTACTATGGAATTCAGCCAACAAGGGCTCCTTCATTAATAAAGAGTTGAAAATTATTTCTTGTTTTCCACTGCCATCATTAAAAATTATTGAAAATATTTCTAAATGGAGCCTAATATTCTACCAGTGCAATATAAACAAATCTCATACTACAGAGATCTCCTCAAGATCATGTTCCTTTGCCTCAGAAAACACACAATCAATAGAAAATAAATGTGTAAATATTTATTAAACATACACAAAATGAAATATACAGCTATTTCAACACAAATACCAAGAGCTCTTGCCAAACCAGCAGTTGATATTGTAATGCATGTGCTCTGACACAACACAGCACAACAGTGTTTATATAGCACACTTTCTTTCCCATCATCTTATAAAAGCAGCATGTTGTTGTTGGAAGAAACCTTAGAAATCAACAAGTTTACTCATGTATTCATTCAATTAACAGATGTTTTCAAGTATCTCCACATATCAAGTAAAATAAAGACTAAATAAAGGTAAGATAAGTAACATAATTTCTGGCTATTGAGGAACTTAAGTTTAAGCCAACTCCTTGTTTTTGTTTTTAAGGTTTTTTGCCATAGGGCATGTGCTCTCACAGAGAGAGACAGAGAGAAGAAAAGTGAGAAATCACCCCCTAGGGTAGATGACCACACTACAAACCCTTTTCCTCCATTTTGCTCTTGGGATTTTAGGCACTTACACATGTACCCAGCATGATTTTCAAGCCTCCAGGTATGGAACTCAAACCACAGTCAGCTATGTAGGAGTCCAGCCCCTTAAATACCACACCACCCACTAGCCCCCTTGTATTTTTTTTTTTTTTTTTTTTTGAGAGAGATTTTCGCTATAGGGCGCGTGCGCTCGCCAGACAGACAGAGAGATGGAGACAGAAAGCGAGAAATCACCCCCCAGGGGGGATGATCACGCCGCAATCCCTTCTCCTCTCGGGATCTTGGGCACACACGCACACGCGCCCGGCATGAGTTTTAAGCCATCGGGTCCAGGACGCGAACCATGGTAGACTACATGGGAGTCCAGCGACATAGCCATTACGCTAACTGCTGATTTCCCCCTTGTATTTGTTTTTAAAGACAGAGTCTTGCCATGTCATGATCCTCCTGCCTTAGCCTCCTAGATGAAACTACTGTTTTGTTTTTGTTTGTTTGTTTGTTTTTTTAAGATAAGGTCTCACTATGGGAGGAGGGGTGTGAGGAGTCCTTCCAAAAGTTTATGGAAAATGTATTTTATGGAAAAACTGTGTAGGTGTTTTCAAATGTTTTCGTATCAAAATAAACTCATACATTAATTCCATTTTTCCATAAACTTTTTAAAGTCCCTTTATAATAATAAAAAGAAGTGCTAGACTGGTCCCATAGCTCAGCAGTTAAGAGAGCCAGATCGCCAGATCCCATATGGTCAACCACAGTTTGAATCCCAGCCCCAGCAGCTTGAAAAACATGTTGGCCCTGTGTGCATGTATGCCCAAAACCCTGATGGAAAGGAGGAATGCAGGAAAAAAGATTGTGATGTGACCATGCCTCATTAGTCTCTGTCTCTCCGGTAAGCACATTTACCCTCTGGCAATACAAAATAAATAAATAAAAAGAAGTGCTGATCTAAACTTAAGAGACCTAGAGGTTGTTCAAAATTAAGGAGCTGGTGGCCAAGCTACCCTGGCATGCACTGCTAAGACAGCTCAAGTACCAGGTTTGATTGCCAGTCCCACCGAACGACTGGCTGGTGGTGTGCACACCTATAATTCCAGGGACTTAGAGGCTGAGGAAAAAGATCACCAGCTTGAGGCTGGCCTCTGCAACATATGAGGAAACTTCACAAAGTGGAAAATTAAATAAGTATTAGTTTGTTTTGGTGCAAAAACAAAACAAAACAAAATTTTAAATCCACATATAGTTTTTTCATAATAGCAATTTCCATGAACTTTTTGAAGACCTCATATTTACCTTATATCTTCAAACATCTTACAGCCTTATTTATTCTTTTTTTTGAGAGATTTTTGCTATAGGGCGCCTGCGCTCGCCAGACAGACAGAGAGAGACATAGAGACAGAAAGCGAGAAATTACCCCCCAGGGGGGATGGGCACGCCGCAATCCCTTCTCCTCCATTCTCCTCTCGGGATCTTGGGCACGCACGCACACGTGCCCAGCGTGAGTTTTAAGCCAGTGGGTCCGGGACTTGAACCACGGTCGACTACGTGGGAGTCCAGCAACATAGCCATTACGCTAACTGCTGGTTCCCCAGCCCTATTTTTTGTTCAGTTGAACTGTATCACATAATCCATATCAAGTTTATTATAGCTTTAAAGATACTATAATATTCTTAAATTTCATTATTTTTTCTAAAAGATAACTGAACTGATATTTCTTCTTTTTAGCCACATTAATGTGGTTTTCCTCCTAACACAGTCTCTTTTTTTTAAAATGTTTATTGCAACAGGATGCATGCGCTCTCCAGAGAGACAGTGAGAGAGCAAGTGAGAAGTCACCCTCCAGGAGATGGCCACCCTGCAGTCCCTCCATGCTACTCTTGGGATTTGGACACACGCAGCCATGTGTCGGGCATGATTTTCAAGCCACCAGATCCAAGACTTGAACCACAATTGGCCCTGTAGGAGTCCAGTGCCTTAACCACCATGTGGCCTGCTGGCCCCAGCACATTCTCTTCTTAAGTAGATCTTCTAAAAGGGACATTTCACCCTATAGTGAATGATCAATTCATAGCTCACTCAGAGCAGGATACACATTTTTGAAATTATGAAGGTAATCTGTAGAAAAAGAGATAATTTGGGTGAAGTCCCATAATTAAATCTAGCACTGATTGGCAGTTAGCTTTGAGGACCTTGGACCATGGAATCAAACCATAAAATCCGAATCATGTTCCTTAAGTGGTATCCTTCACCTTCACCCATTAGCCACTAGCAATCAGATACAGGTTTCTAGCGGCCTTATAATTTCTTTTGTATGTATTTACAGATTTGATAAGCAGCAATTAAGAAAGAAAGACAAATACAGTACATGGAAATCTCAAAATGAACTTCGACATGAAAATTATGGCACAATTTAAAAAGCTTTACTATATCCTATTAGCATGAAATTATGCTTTGCCTTTCAAATTAGGTTATACATTTAAGTGAGATCAATGGCAAAAATTACAATATAGATCCTATAGTGTTTAATTATTCACGAAGCATTGGGGGTTGTTTGGCCCAGTGAAAAGAGCAAAGGTTTTAGAGTGAGCTACACCTAGTTTTTCACAAGTTCTGCCATGGAACCTTGACCATGTAACTAAATCATGGAGCTATGTGACCTTGGCCAACTTACTGAATTAGACTGAGCTCAGCTTTGTCATCTATAAAATGGTTCTTGGGAGGATTAGTAATGCTATATATGAGGTTTCTGGAAGTAGAGCTTTTTCTTTTTTTCTTTTTTGTTGATTTTTGTTATAGGTGAATGCGCTCGCCAGAGAGAGACAGAGAGTAAGAGAAAGTGAGAAATATGGGACCAGCAGGTGGTGTGGTGGTTAAGGAGCTAGAATTCCCACATGGCTGACTGTGGTTCAAATCCTGGACCCTGCGGCTTGCTTTATCTCTCTCTCTCTTTCTCTGGCAAAACTCATAAAAAATAATAAATAAAATAAATAATTCTTTAAAAAAAAAAGAAAGAAAATGAGAAATCACCCCCCAGGGTGGATGACCACACATAATCCCTTATCCATTCTCCTCTCAAGATTTGGGGCACATACACACAACCACCATATTTTTCCAACAATTGAGTCCAGGACTAAAACTGTAGAGGTGGCTTTAATCATCACGCCACCTACAGGTCTAGAAGTAAAGCGTTTTACATAGTCATTGCTCAATAAACACAAGTTTCATGTGGGGCACTTTACATAATATATATAATGTTCTTTTTTTCTTCTTTTTTCATTGACAGAGGGCAAGTGCATTTGCCAGAGACAAAGAGGGGAAAAGCACCCCCCATCCCATGGAGTGTAGTCACATCACAATACTACTACTTCTTTCCAGCTTATTGGGATTTGGAATGCATTTACACATGCCCAGCATTTTTTTGTTTTTGTTTTTGAGAGATTTTTGCTTTAGAGTGCATGCTCTCGCCAGAGAGACAGAAAGCAAGATATCATCCCCAGGACGGATGGCCATGCCACAATCCCTTTTCCTCCAATCTCCCCTTGGCATTTTGGGCATGCATGCACACATGCCTGGCATGAGTTTATAAGGTCAGGACTCGAACCATGGTCAACTACGTGGGAGTCCAGTGAGGTAACCATTACACCATCTGCTAGTCCAATCCCATCATGTTTTTCTTTTCTTAATTAATTTTTAAAATTATTATTCATATATTAAATTGCTATACATCATTTAGATTGTAAAGAGACTTTACCCAGCATAATATACACCTCAATCAGCCCAGTTGAGACTATTATACACATCCTCATCAACAGATAAAAAACCTTATCTGTCTCCCACAAGTGTCTTACCCCTCCCCCAAATTTCCTTTCCTATTCTCTTCCCCTCCCACTCTCTTTCCACTTTGTCTCTAGTGTGCATTACAATTTTTAATATTTTTATGTTCTCCAGTCTTTCAGTCTCTTCCATAGAGTGCAGACAGTTGGTATATGTTAAGTGGAGACATACAATGTCTCTCTTTCATAGCCTGACTTGCTTCACTCAGCAACAAATCTTCCATATTTGTCCACTTTCTATCAAATTCCAGGGCCCTTTTTTTTTTCTTTTTTAGTATCATTTTATTTAACTTTATTTATTTTAATTTGACCAGAGAGGGACAGAGTGAGAGAGACAGACAGAAAGTGAGAAAGCAAGCCGCCAGGTCCACGACTTGAACCGTGGTTGGCCATGTGGGGGAGTCCAGTGACCTTAACCACCACGCCACCTGCCAGCCCCAGGGCCTTGTTTTTTTTTTCATGCCTGAATAGTATTCCATGGAGTATATGTTCCATAATTTTTCAATCCATTCATCTGTTTGTGGACATTTGGGCTGGTTCAATGTCTAGGCAATTGTGAATAATGGTGCCATGAAAACTGTTGTGCAAGCACTTTTCTGACTGAGTGCTCTCCTGTCCTTTGGGTAGATAACCAGGAGCAGAATTGCTGGATCATATGGTAGTTCTATTTGAAGATCTTTGAGGAACCTCCATATCGTTCTCCACACTGGCTGGACCAATTTACATTCCCACCAACAATGTAGGAGTGTCCCCCTTTCACCACATCCTTCCAGCACTTATCATTATTTGTCTTTTTTAATCTTCACCATTCTGACTGGAGTTAGGTAATATCTCATTGTGTTTTTGATCTGCATCTCCATTACAATGAGGGATGTTGAGCACTTTTTCACATGCTTTTTGGCTGTTCTATGTCTTCCTTAGAGAGTTGTTTATTCAGATCATTTCCCCATCTTTTAATTGGGTTAATAATTTTCTTCCCAGTAAGCTGCTTGAGTTCCCTGTGTATTCTGGTTATCAGTCCCTTATCTGAGGCACAGTTAACAAAAATTCTCTCCCATTCGATTCACACTAAATACGGTGTCCTTTGCTGTGCAGAAACTCCTTAATCTGATGTACTCCCACTTGTCTATTTTAGGGATTTCTTTTCTATTTTTTTAAAAGAATTATTTTATTTATCTTTTAATTTGATCAGAAAGGGACAGAGTGAGAGAGAGAGAGGGAAAGTGAGAAAGCAAGCCACCAGGTCCTGGACTCGAATCGTGGTTGGCCATGTGAGAGTCCTCCAGCACCCTTAACCATGACTTTCCAATTGGAGTAGACAATTGAAAAGATTTATTTTCTGCTGCTGGCAATACAGTACTTACTTCTGGGGCAAGCAGGTGGCATAGTGGTTAAGGTGCTGGACTCCCACATGACCCAAGTGGTTAGCGTCCCAGACCCTGTGGCTTGAAACTCCAGGCGTGCGTACATCCATGCCCAAAATCTGCACAGGAGAATCGAGAAGGGATTGTGGTGTGGCCTACTGGGGAGTGATTTCTCACTTTTACTCTCTCCATCTCTCTCTGTCTTTCCAGTGAGAGTATATGTGCCCTATAGCAAAAATCTCTCCTAAATAAATAAATAAATACAGTACTTACTTTCCCAGGATGCTAGATTGGGTAAGCTTTAGCCACAAAATGTCTCTATCTATCTTTCTTTCTTTCTTTCTTTCTTTCTCTCTCTTTCTCTCTCTTTTTCTTTCTTTTTCTTTTTTAAGAGGTCTTTGCCTTAAGATACATGTGCTCACCAGAGAGAGAGACAGAGACAGTGAGAAAGAAAGTAAGAAATCATCCTCTTGGGGGATGGCCACACTACAATCCCTTCTCCATTCCACTTCCAGGATTTTGGACACGCATGCACACGTGCCTGGCATGAGTTTTAAACCACTGGGTCTGTGACTCGGCCATGTGGGAGTCCAATAACATAACCACTGTGCAATCTGCTGGCCCTCCCATGTGTCTTTATCGAGAAGTCTACAGTACACAAAAAGAATGAATGAATATTGTCACAAAACATATACCAATTCAGTTTTAGGGCCTTTTTAGAAAAATAAAAACACTGTAGTGACAGGGTAGTTAATAGATTTTTTGGGGGGAGGGGGTAGAGGTTTTTTCTATAGGGCGCGTGCGCTCGCCAGACAGAGAGAGACAGAGAGACAGAAAGCGAGAAATCACCCCCCAGGGGGTATGGTCACACCGCAATCCCTTCTCCTCCATTCTCCTCTCGGGATCTTGGGCACGCATGCACACGTGCCCGGCGTGAGTTTTAATCCACCGGGTCCGGGACATGAACCGTGGTCGACTACGTGGGAGTCCAGTGACATAGCCATTACGCTAACTGCTGGTTCCCAGTTAATAGATTATTTTAACCAACTTGATTAAAATTGTTTCTGGTAACAACTAGAATGACAAAGGCAGAATAGTCAAGGAACAAAAAGAAACAGGTAATAGTTGTTGCTTCTCAATGAAATTCAGGAAACAAGAGTAAGCCCATAAGTGCATGGTAGCAGAAAAAATTCTGAGGTTCCTGTTGAAAATAAAAAGCTTAGTATTTTCCTTTTCTATAAACTCAAATTTGCATTAAGGGACATATTCTATATTTGCTAGAAATCTAATGTAATTTTATCAATAATCAGTATTTTCTTACCATAATCCCTATCTTATTACCTAATACCAGGGGCCAACAACAACGAATCATAACATAAGGGGTGCACCCCCTCCTCTAAAGGTATAGAAAACATTACATTATGGGCCAGTCGGGGTGGCATGGTTAAAATAGCTGGATCCTACATGGCTACTGCACAGTGTAAGTCTTGGACCCAGCAGCTTGAAACACACCAGATACATGTGTGTGTGCATGTACCCAAAATCCCAAGAGGAGAAATGGAGAAGGGATTACAATGTGACCATCTCCCATGGGGGCGTTTTCTCACTTTTCCTTTCCTTTGTCTCTCCCCCTCTCTATCCAGCAAGTGCACATGCCCTCTAATGAATTAAAAACAAACATTATATTATGTGTAAAAACTACTGTACCATGAAACACAGTCAACAACTTTAGTCATTAGAGAAATACAAATTAAAACCACAATTGTGTGTATGTATATATTTGTGTGTGTGTGTGTGTGTGTGTGTGTGTGTATGTGTAAATACTAGAATGACTATACCAGGTAGTTTTGGCAATGGGGGAGGAACTTGGACTCTAATAGATTGCTGGTGAGGATGTAAGTGATACAACTAACTTGGAAAAAGATTTCATAAGATTTTTGTAAAAGAATTATGTATTGAAACCATCAGATGGTATAGTGGTTATGTCACTGGACTCCCACATAGTCTACCATGGTTCAAGTTCCAGACCTGGTGGCTTGAAACTCACTCTCGGTCCGTGTGCGGGTGTGCCTACAATCCCCAGGAGGGGAATGAAGGAGAAGGGATAATGGCATGGCCATCCTCCCTGAAGGGTGATTTTTCTGTTTCCCTCTCACTGTCTCTGTCCCTCTCTCTCTCTCCCCCACAAGCGCACAAGCCCTAAAGCAAAACCCTCTAAAAATTATTTTATTAATATTATTATTATTTAACTTACTACAGAGCATGTGCGCTCACCAGAGAGAGAGAGGGAAAGTGAGAAAGCAAATGGCCCCTGGCAGATTTTTTTTTTAAGGTTTATTTATCTATTTGTTTCATGAGCAAGAGGTGGAGGAAAGGTGAGAGAGAAAGGGGGAGAAAGACAGGCATTCTCAACAGGGTCTTATGCTGTGATCCCCTGCTCTCTGTCCTTTATAACTTCCCAGGAGCTAGGATCATTGGCAAGCCATTAGGTGGAGAGGCTCAAGAGGCAAATAGCTCATTCACTTTCCCTAACCTTAAACTGTAGCTTGAAGTTCTTAAATGTAGAATCCTGTTCTCGTACTTGTTTGCAAGTTTTCTCTCTGGTAAAAAATACTTTATTCTGTCCATGGGGAATTAATTAAACAGAATGTGGAAAAATGTAATCTACTGGGAGCTTTGCTGTGATTATGCTCAGTAAATACAGCACAAGCCAAGAGACTCCACAGAGATCTGACCTAAAGCCAGCCATCTTGAGATAATATTATTCTTGAATTTTGAGCAAACCACTTAATTGTTTAATTGCCTTCTGATTTATAATATGTGGCTTAATCACATCTCCTTGATTTGTAGGAAATTTTTATAAAATATATGTGGGACCAACAGGTTGCATGGTGGTTAAGTCTCTGGACTCCCACATAGTTGACTGCAGTTTGAGTCCTAAACCCTGAGGCCTGAAAATCACACTGGATATGTGTGTGTGCATGTCCAAAATCTTGAGAGGAGAAAGGAGACAAGATTGCATTCCTCCTGGGATGTGATTTTTCACTTTCTCTCTCTCTCTGTCTCTTTCTAGCAAGCATACATGCTCTAAGTAAAAACCTAAAAATAGATAAATAAAATATATGAAATAAGTTTTTAAAATTATTTATTTAATTTTATTTCTTCTTATTATTATTTTTAAATTCACTGTAGGGCACGTGCACTCACCAGAGAGAGAGAAAGCAAGAAAGCAAGTCACCAGGTCCAGGCCTCGAACTGTGGCCAGGCATGTGGGAGTCTAGTGCCATAACCACCGCACCACCTGCTGGTCCCACAATAATTATTAATAAACCATATTATTAATCCTGTCCAAAAACAATGTGCTAACATATAAATAAAATTACTCCTGACCCTTTAGGTCTAGTCCAGTACTAGATTTGCCTTCAAAAGTCCAAGTCAGTTTATTATATGGGAAGAACATAATATCATAAGACAAGAAATGTTTTCTCTTTCTGGTTTTGCCAATAACTAGCTCTATGATCACTGACAACCAAATGTTTAAGTACAAGGTTGGACTAGATCAGGGAAGAAAACACCCAGTATGTGTCATGACAGTAATAATTTTGTGCCCACTACAGACATTATTAATCAATGATTGAACTTGTTCTACCGAATTGTGAAGCTGTTTCTGAATCCTTCTTAGCAAAGCCTTGTAAGCAGCCAGTACCAATCAGTCAGAGATGGTAATCAAAAAGAAACTTACTTTCCATCTCTGGGTCAGAAAATATCTAAGGTTCCTTTCTTTTCTTTTTCTTTCTTACTTTATTTGTTTCTTCCATAGAGTGAGACAAAGAGAAAGAGAGAGAGATACCTCTAATCAGGTCTTCCTGGCGTGATCCACCCTCAGCCCTAGGCTTCCTAGATCACAGGCACATGTGTGGGCATCTAAAATGCACAGGGAGACTCCATGATGTGAACCTGGGACCTTCCCATGTGGGTCTAGCTGTGTTATTGGTGTGCCATAATCTTTTCATTCTATTACAATATTACTCAAAGGGTAAAATGAGAGTTCACGGAATAGAAAATGCCAGAAGACAGGTACCTTGACAAATCTTACTTCCCATTTTACTTTCCAGCCTCCAAGAACGTTATAACTTTGTCTGTAAGGCCTGTTTATGAGGATGCTCTGCTCTTCCCGTCATTGCATTCAGCTGTTTGTTTGTTTGTTTGTTTTGGAGAGGTTTTTGCTATAGGGCGCATGTGCTCGCCAGAAAGACAGAAACAGAGAGATAGAAAGCAAGAAATCACTATCCAGGGGGATGGCCACGCTGCAATCCCTTCTCCTCCATTCTCCTCTCGGGATCTTGGGCACATATGCACCAGGCGTGAGTTTAAGCCACCGGGTCCTAGACTCAAACTGCAGTCGACTACATGGGAGTCCAGAGACATAGCCATTATGCCAACTGCTGATGCCCAGTTTTTTTGTGTTTGTTTGTTTATTTTTTGAGAGATTTTTTTTTTCTATAGGGCACGTGTGCTCACCAGAGAAAAAGACAGAAAGAAAGAAAGAGAAATCGCCCTCCAGCCCTAGGAAGGGCCATACTGCAATCCCCTTTCCTCCATTCTCCTCTCAGGACTTTGGGCATGTGCACATATGTGCGGGGCATGCGGCGTGATTTTCAAGCCACCAGGTCCAGGGCTTGAACCATGACTGACCACGTGGGAGTCCAGCACTTTAACCATTATGCCACCTCTGGCCCCTTAGCTTTTAAAAACAAAATTATTTATTTTATTTATTGTTATTATTATTTAAATTTTTGCTATAGGGTACATGTGCTCACCAGAGAGAGACAGAGATAGAAAGTGAGAAAGCAAGCTGCCAGTTTCAGGATTTGAACAGTGGTTGACCATGTGGGAGTCCAATGCCTGAACCATCATACCATTTGCTGACCCCACATTCAGTGTTTTGTTTGTCCAAAATGAAAACAGTTTTGGTCAGTAAGTGGTATGGAGGTTAAGGTGGCTAGATCCCACATAGCCAACTGTGTAGTTTGAATCCCAGACCTAGTAGTTTGAAAAATAGGCTGGCGAGACCAGCAGTTAGTGTAATCGCTATGTCGCTGGACTCCCATGTAGTCGATCGCGGTTCGAGTCCCGGACCCCATGGCTTAAACTCATGCTGGGCATGTGTGTGTGCGTGCCCAAGATCCTGAGAGGAGAAGGGAAGAGAAGGGATTGCGGCGTGGCCATACCCCCTGGGGGTGATTTCTCGCTTTCTCTCTCTCTCTCTTTCTGGCGAGTGCACATGCCCTATAGCAAAAACCTCTCAAAAAAGAAAATAAATAGGCTGGGCATGTGTGTGTGTGTGTGTGTGTGTGTGTGTGTGTGTGTGTGTGCATGCTCCAAATCCTGGGAGAATGGAGGAATGGAGGAGAAGGGATTGTGGCATGGCCATCCCCCTTGTAGGGTACCTCCTTAACCACATCACTTGCTGGCCCCAGGGAAAAGGATCTTTTTTTTTTTTTTTTTTTTGGAAAAGACCTTTTTTAAGACAGTGTCTTTCCATGTCATCATCCTGCTGCCTCAGTCTCCCTGCTGGACTACATGCAAGCAGGCTCACATTCAGTTTGTTTTTAGACAGCGTCTCGCTTGTTGCCTAGACCACTTTGAGTTTGCAATTCTCTTGTCCCAGCCTCCCTGACTTACTGGAATTATAGGCTCACACTACCACTCCCAGCCTGGGAATTGAGCCAAGGCCTTCCATGTTATCCCAGCCTGTGGAGCACAGCATCTTAGCGTGCCACTGAAACTGCGCTGAGAAAAGGATCTCTTTTTTTCTTTAAATATTTGTTATTTAATTCTATTTGTTGTTATTATTTTTATTATTATTATTATTATTATTATTTAATTTGGGCAGAGAGAGACAGAGAGAGAAAAGGAAAGTGAGAAAGCAACCACCAGGTCTAGGACTTGAACCATGGTCAGCCATGTGGGAATCCAGCGCCCCCAACCACCATGCCACCTGCTGGCCCCTGTTGTTGTTGTTGTTATTATTATTATTATTATTATTATTATCATCATTATTATTATTTTACCAGAGAGAGACAGAGAGAGAAAAAGGGAAAGTGAGAAAGCAAGAATAAAAGGATATTTAGACCTTTACCACAACCACATTTAAAGATGTGCTTAAATTCTCTAGACGCTACTCAAGTAAATACAGAATGGAAAGATTTGCAAAGCTTGTGGTTAAAATTCAGTTTGAAAATAAAATGATTGGGAGAAAAGCAAGTGTTCCTTCCTCACCATTATACCCCACCCCCACCTTCCTTATTATTATCATAAAAGTAATGACTTTATTTAGGAAAACACAGACAGGCAAAATATGAGTCTCCAACTAATCAGAATGATCATGGTTAACATTTTAGAGTATATACGTTCAATCTTTCTTTGCTATCATAGGCATCAACGCATATAATTTAAAAGTATTGGGAACCAGCAGTTAGCGTAATGGCTATGTCGCTGGACTCCCACGTAGTCGACTGCGGTTCGCGTCCCGGACCCGGTGGCTTAAAACTCACGCCGGGCGCATGTGCGTGCATGCCCAGGATCCCGAGAGGAGAATGGAGGAGAAGGGATTGCGGCATGACCATCCCCCCTGGGGGGTGATTTCTCGCTTTCTGTTTCTATGTCTCTGTCTGTCTGTTTGGCGAGCACACGCGCCCTATAGCGAAAAAACCTCTCCAAAGAAAAAAAGTACTTTTAAACTTCTGTTTTTTTTTTTTCTTTTCTTTTTTTTTTATTCATTGCATTGCTATTCCTGCAGGGCACTGTTTCTATTATGAGCAGGAAACCATATGAGTTAAAACTAGCTTTGGAGATATACAGTTCTTTGTATCAGTAGTTTGCATAGTGAGGTGTGCACACCAAGGAACCAAGGTTATGGGTGTGTTTTGAAATTAATACACCAATTATTTTGAATACTGTTGTAGTGGAGTTTAGTTTATCCACTGGGCAGGTTGTTCCTGAAGTTCAAAATCTCTCAGCAGATATTCAGCAAGTTTCTTACATAACTGTAATAAATGAGGTCAGGTCAGAGGCAGAACCTCTATAGTCAGGTACACCTCCATCTACACAACTGATGAAATGTCTGTGTTCCTAAAACATATAAGACTTCAGAAAAGTTTATGAGGGGCCAGCAGGTAGCATAGTGGTTAAGGTACTGGACTCCCACATGGTTGACTGCGATTAGAGTCCCGGATCCAGCGGCTTGAAAATCACACCGAGTACATGTGTGTATGTGCCTAGAATTCTTAGAGGAGAATGTCGAAGAAGGAGCTATGACATGGTCATCCCCCTGGGAAGTGATTTTTCACTATCTGTCTCTCTAGTGAGTGCATAAACCCTATAGTAAAAAATCTTAAAAAAAAAAAAAAAAAGTTTATGGGGAAAAAAAATAGAATTAAAGTACCTCTTCATTTCCATGCAAAAATTTTTCAAATTCATGTAGTTTTTTTTCTATAATATGTGTTTTCCATGAACTTTTGCAGACCCCTAGCATTTTGATAAGAAGAGTATCTTGGGAACCAGCAGTTAGCATAATGGCTATGTCGCTGGACTCCCACGTAGTCAACCGCCGTTCGCGTCCCGGACCAGGTGGCTTAAAACTCACGCTGGGCGCGTGTGCGTGCGTGCCCAAGATCCCGAGAGGAGAATGGAGGAGAAGGGATTGCGGCGTGACCATCCCCTCTGGGGGGTGATTTCTCGCTTTCTGTCTCTATGTCTCTGTCTGTCTGGCGAGCGCACGCACCCTATAGCGAAAATCTCTCAAAAAAAAAAGAGTATCTCACCATCAGCTATTTACTGGTATTGAAACTGATACATGGTGTGAGGTCATTTACTTTGTACATAGCAACAGGTTTATACAGGTTGAGCATACCTAATCTAAGTCCTAAATTCTCTGTAATCCAAAACTTTTTTTTTAATTTGCCAGAGGGCATGTGCACTTGCCAGAGGGAGACAGAGAGAGAGGGAGAGAGCAAACCCTAATAGAGTATGGCCACACTACAATTCCTTTTCCTCCATTTCTCCATCCTATCAGGATTTGAGACACTCACAGGCACATCCACTGTGCTGGTTTTACAGAGGTTTTTGCCTTAGGGTGTGTGCACTCACTGGAGAGAGAGAGGCAGAGACAGTGAGAAGTCACCCTGAGGAGGGATGGCCATGCCACAATCCCTTCTCCTCCACTCTCCTTCTGGGATTCTCATGCACCCAGCATGAATTTCAAGCCACTGGGTTGAGACTTGAACCATGGTCAGCCATATGAGTCCAGTGACACAACCACTATGCCATCTACTGGTCCCCCACTAATGTTTTTCTTTTATATATATATAAAGAGAAGGGGAGAGAAAGAGGGAAAGTGAGAGAGCAAGCCACCAGGTCCAAGAGTCCAACCATGGTTGGCCATGTGGGAGTCCAGCACCCTAACCACCATGCCACCTGCTGGCCCTTCCTCCACTATGTTTTTCAAGCCTCCGGGGCTGGAATTTGAAGTGTGTAGCCAGGATCATGTAAGATCTGGCTCCCGTAACCAGTAAGCCATGGAGCAGACCCCATCCAAAATTTTTTGACTGCCAACAAAATGCTACAAGTGGAAATTTTCACACCTTACCTAATGTACGGGTTGCTGTCAAAAAACTGCATTATAAAAAAAATGTATATTTAATATTGGCTATGTGTAGTGTATAAGGCATATTGAACATGTGGCTATGTGTATAATGCATATATGAATTATAAATGAATTTTATGCTTACACTTTGGTCTCATCCCCAAGATGTTTCATTATGTGACTGCAAATATTCCAAAATCTGGAAAAAAACCCTGAATTCTAAAACACTTCTGTCCCTGAGCATTTGAAATAAGAGACACTCAACCTGTATTATGGGAAAGATACCTTCCTCATTCCCAGGAAGTCAGTTCCCTTCTGAGGGCTGTACCCTTCTGAGCATAGTCCCTGTGTGCTCTGGGTGGTGGTTAACAAACAAAAAACACCCAGGAGAAACCTTGCCTTTGAAATTTAATATACGCTGTTTTGGTTATCTACTGCTGTGAAATAAGCCACCCCAAAACTTGGTGGCTGAAAACAATTTGTTATAATCTCTCAAAGTCCATTGGGTGACTGGGCTTGGCCAGGCACTCTTCTGCTGATCTTGGCTGGAAGATCATATGTGCTTGCAGTCAGATTCCAGCTGGGGCAGAGTGCTTTGGGGGCAAGAGGGTTTCTTCATTCATACGCCAGTGCCTTCGCTCATATAGGCTTTCCATGTAGAGGCTCACCCTCTATAGCCTTTCCCCATGGCCTCTCTTCCATCAAGGTAGTCAGATTTCTTACAGGAGAGCTGAATTTTTTCTCAACAGAGGGTGCATGTACTTGCTGGAGAGAGACAGCAAAGCAAGTGAAAGAGGGACCAGCAGTTAGCGTAATGGCTATGTCGCTGGACTCCCACGTAGTCGACTGCGGTTTGCGTCCCGAACGCAGTGGCTTAAAACTCACGCCAGGCGCGTGTGCGTGCATGCCCAAGATCCCGAGAGGAGAAAGGAGAAGGGATTGCGGCGTGGCCATCCCCCTTGGGGGGTGATTTCTCGCTTTCTGTCTCTCTGTCTTTCTATGTCTGGCGAGCGCACGCACCCTATAGCAAAAACCTCTCAAAAAAAAAAAAAAAAAAAAAAAAAAAAAAGCACCCCCGCACCAAAGGGATGGTCATGCCGCAATCCCTTCTCGATTTCTCTCTCCTTTTGAGATTTTGGGCATGCACGCACACACAACTAGTGTGATTCCAAGCCTCCAGCTGGGGCTCAAAAGGTGCAGTCAGTTATGTAGCATCCAGCCAACTTAACCACCATTGACACTTGCTGGCCTGATAACTGACTTCTAAGAGTAAAATTAAAAGCTGCCAGGCCTTTTCCAGGCTCCAACTGAGATCTGGTATAGTGTTTCTTCTGGCCACCTTCTATAAGTTAGAGCAAGTTGCAGTGCCAACCTTGATTTGTTTTGACAAAGACAGACGACACAAGCACCTCAGTCTCAGGAGAGTGGTTCACTGGATGTTATCTTTAGAAACTTGCTACTCCATACACTGGATAAAGTAGAATTTCAACTATAATTCCAGAAGTCTGAGCACTTTCTGGCTCCAAAATGAAGTATAACTGAAGGGAAGTGATAGGAAGAGATAGACGCCTCAAAGTGATGGAGGATTTTAAAACAGTTATTACTTGGAGTCAGCAGGTGGTGTGGTGGTTCAGGCACTAGACTCCCACATGGCCGACCACAGTTCAAGTTCTGGACTTGGTGGCTTTCTTTCTTTCTCACTCTTCCCCCAACCCCCGTCACTCTCTGGTGAGATGTGTGTCCTGTAGCTAATTAAAAATAATTTAAAAAATAATTGTAGGGACCAGAAGTTGGTGTAATTGCTATGTCACTGGACTCCCAGGTAGTCGACCACAGTTCAAGTCCTGGACTTAGTGGCTTAAACTCAGGCCAGGTGCGTGTGCATGCGTGCCCAAGATCCCAAGAGGAGAATAGAGGAGAAGGGATTGTGGCGTGGCCATCCCCCCGGGGGGTGATTTCTCACTCTCTGTTTCTGTCTCTCTCTGTCTTTCTGGTGAGTGCATGCACACTAAAGCAAAAGCCTCTTAAAAAAATAAATAATAGGGACCAGCATTTGGCATAATGGCTATGTTGCTGGACTCCCATGCAGTCAACTGCGGTTCGAGTCCCGGAGCTGGTGGCTTAAATTTACGCCAGGCTTGCGCGTGTGTGTGTGCGTGTGCCTAAGATCCTGAGGGGAGAATGGAGGAGAAGGGATTGCAACGTGGCCATCCCCCCTGGGGGGTGATTTCTCACTTTCTGTCTGTCTCTCTCTTTCTGGCAAGTACATACATCCTATAGCAAAAACCTCTCAGAATAATAATAATAATAAAGGAAAATAAAATTAATTTTTAAAAAGAATTATTTTATTTAACTTACTTTATTTGTTTATTAACTAGAGAGGGATAGAGTGAGAAAGAGATAGAGAGGGAAAGTGAGAAAGCAAGCTGCCAGGTCTGGGACTCAAATCGCAGTTGCCCACGTGGGAGTCCAGCGCCCTTAACCACCATGCCACCTGCTGGCCCCAAATAAAATTAAACAATCAGTTATTACTTTTTTTTGTCTTGTAGATTGGATTTGGCAGATTGGAACACAAGAAATAAATTGGTCAGTGCATACCATTAACAAACCTTGTGCATTTAACTCTTTTTTTTTTTTTCTGCAATAGGGCGCATATACTCATGGGAGAGAAACAGAGAAAGACAGTAAGAGAGAAAGTGAGAAATTACTTCCCCAGGAGGGATGACCACACTACAGTCCCTTCTCCTCCATTCTCCTCATGTGCCCAGTGTGATTTTCAAGTTGCCGGGTCCAGGACTCAAACTATGGTTGACCATGTGGGAATCCAGCACCGTAACCACTACACCACCTGCTGGGCCCTGTACTTTTTTCTTTTTTGAGTTATTTTATTTAACTTACTTACTTTTCTTCCTTCCTTTCTTCTTTCTTTCTTTCTTTCTTTCTTTCTTTCTCTTTCTTTCTTTCTTTCTTTCTTTCTTTCTTTCTTTCTTTCTTTCTTTCTTTCCTTCCTTCCTTCCTTCCTTCCTTCCTTCCTTCCTTCCTTCCTTCCTTCCTTTCTTTCTTTCTTTCAATTTGACCCGGGGGCAGGGGGAGAGAAAGAGAGAGAGAGAGAGAGAGAGAGAGAGAGAAAGCAAGCCACCAGGTCCAGAACTCAAACCATGGTCAGCCATGTGGGAGTCCAGCACCCCCAACCACCATGCCACTTGCTGACCCCTCCTGCATTTACTCTTGATAATGCTTATCTTTCATGAGAACTCTGAAGAAGGTATCACAGTTCTGACACCTCATGTATGGGGGACTTTCTTTCTAAAGACATCAAAAAACTTCAGACATCAGTGAAAATATATGAGGGTCAATAGAATTGAAACCAATTTGAGGAAAAAATAAAATAGTAGCTAGACTAGTTGTAAAGAGCAGTAAAAGAGCTGGTAGTCAGGCCAGCAGGTGGTGTGGAGGTTAAGGCAGCTGGATTCCACATGCCAGCTCCACCTGGATGGCGTGAATCATGCTGGGAATGCATGCATGCGTACCTAAAATCCTGAGAGGAGAATGGAGGAGAAGGGATTGAAGTGTGGCCATAACTCCCTGGGGAGGGGTGATTTCTCTCTCTCTGTCTCTCTCTTACTGTCTCTCTCTCTCTCTCTCATCGGTGAGCACACATGCCCTTTAGCAAAACTGAAGGGGAAAAAAAAGAGCTGGCAGTGAAAGAACTCTCACAGCACCAGGACACCACGACAAGACAGAAAAACCAGCACCTCCTTTTTCTTGCTCCATGGAAGCTTCTCAAAATGTAGTATCTGCACTTCCACAACACATTCTGCTGTTTAGAGAGCAAGGCAAGGGCCCAGTCTTTCACACTTCAGTATCTGCAAAGACTGGGGACCAGCAGTTAGCATAATGGCTTTGTCACTCAACTCCCATGTAGTTGACCACGGTTGGAGTCCCGGACCCAGTGGCTTAAAGTCACGCCAGGTGCGTGTGCGTGTTTCCCCAAAATCCTGAGAGGAGAACAGAGGAGAAGGAATTGCGGCGTGGCCATCCCCCCGGGGGGTGATTTCTCTTTCTATCTCTCTGTCTTTCTGGCGAGCACATGCGCCCTATAGCAAAATCCTCTCCCCTCCAAAAAAAATAAAAAGACTGAGAACCTTCTTGACATGGGTGGTCTAAGACTCGGATTCCCTTTTTTTGTGCTACTATTGTCCAATGCCAGACAGCTTTTCCTTAAGCGTTTTCTTTAGCATATTCAGACTCCTATCACATTGGTCTCCTCCCTTTGAAAATATGTACTCTACAGGTTCCTGAAATAATATACCCCTAGCAAATTGAGTTTTGCAAACGTGAAGGTTATTTCATTCAGTGCAAACTCAATGGAAATTTCGTTGCTTAACAAGGAAATACCAAATACTTCATAAACTCCTTGATGGTTGTAACCGTGTGACTGGTATCTCCTGCCTCCTGGGCTCATTCATGGTCTACCTTCTCTGATGTAGGAGTTTCAACAAGTAACTTGAATTGTTAACAATATACTATACTCTTGTCTGTTTCTTTGATGCAAAAATGTCATTTAATTATAACGCATCTTTCCGTCAGATTCTCTGTAAATAATTTCTCCTAAGCTTACTTTCAGTGTGCAGATCATCTTGCAGGCTTTTCACAGAACAGCTGAAAGGGTTTAATTCAAGTCAGAGAAGCTTGCTTTAACTACAACTAATTAATTTAGACTTCACTTATCTCAAGAACTATTTGAACATATAAATTTACAGGTAAATCCTGGGAGTGTCAAATTATGCAACCAAGAGAAAGTAAGCTCTGCACTTTTTAGGCGTTAATCTGCTATAGTCAAGACTGTGTGTGTGTGTGTGTGTGTGTGTGGTTTTTGAATGAAATCGTAAAACCACTGTGGGTATTACCTACTTCACTTGGTTTTGAAATAATTCCAACAAGCTAGAAACTGAAAAACAGGCTGGGTGGGGGAGGATATAAGTCTATGTCCTTTTAAATCTTGTAATAGTACACAATATTCCTGTTTTCAAATACTTGGAAGTTTTTTGTGGACAATGATTAATTTTTAAATAACTAATGTAAGACGTAACACATACTCATTGTAAATTTAAATATACTGAAGTAACAAAGAAAGATAAAAATCATCAGTGGTCCGGAACCACAATATTACTAATTGGGGACCATCTTTAATTTTGTTTCTAGGCACATATGTTAATCAAACGGGCCCATAGTACACAAACTATAACTTAGTCTTTAAAAAAAAAAAAAATATCGTATGGAAAAGATTTGTAAAAGTTACATAGAGCACATTGTAGTATTACACAGTGTCGAATGACGCCATCTGTGGTGCGATGTGTGCTCTGATGGGAGAGGAAGCTCTGTGGTTCCGTTTTCGCCCAGCTCTTGGTGGGCCATACTGACCACTCTTCGACCCAAAGACGTCTGTTTGCCCTTGGCGACCCGATCCTAGCGACAGTGCGAGCGCGTGGGAGTAAGCAGAGGGCGTTCAGGGTCACTGCGAGCACGCGGTCCCGGCGCGGTCCTCATCTCCACTGGGCAGGGCTCACTGGCCCCAGCCCAGGAGGGCATGGACCGAGGACGAGAGGGCAGCTGGCGGTGCGCACCGCCTGGGTCCGAGCCTTGAGCCTGCCTCCGCACCCCCGCGGTTGGCGCCACTCTCGGGCGGTGGGGTGAGATAAAGCGGGGCAAGGTTCTGCAGCTCCAAATCAGGGAGGCGCAGCTCCGATACCAGCGCCTTTGCCGGGCTCCGGGTGTGTTTGTTCCAACTGCTCAAACTGTTTCAAAGCGCCCGAACCCGAGCGACCTTCGGCAAACAACTCTTAGTCACCCAGGCGAGATCGCTGCCCTATTCGAGGGGTAGGACAAATCGAGCTCTGCAACCCAGGAACTCAAGGAAGCCTCCGGCCGGGACCCACCCCGCCGGGACCCTAGCCCGCAGACCCAGCCCGCCCCCGGATCGCGAGTTTCTTGCGTCAGCCCCAGAGGGGGTGGGGGATTTTCGGAAGCTCTGCAGGCGCCGCCAGCCGAGGAAGGAAGGGCCCAGGCTCTTGCCCCGCCCTCGGGGGGGGCGGGAGGCGGAGCGGGCCCGGTCCTTGCCGGCAACTCCGGCCGAGCCGCGGAAGAGCGAGTGCCGGGACTCCGGAGGAGGTGCCGCCGCCAGTGCTGCCCTGTCCGCGCCGCGCCTCGGCAGCCGGGACAGGGTCGCCGTCGGGAGGCTACATCGCACGGCCCCAGCTCAGCATGATGGACTTGGAGCTGCCGTCGCCGGGACTAGAGTCCCAGCAGGTGCTGCCTGGCCCTCGGGGTTCCGCGGTGGTTTCCGGATAGGGGTAGGGACGGGAGGGGGCCGCGGCGGGGAAGGGACCACCGCAGCGGGTTTCTACCGTCTGGCCAGTCAGGACTGCAGCGGCCGCGCGTCGGAGCCGTTGCGCTTGCGCCAGGGCTGGGCCAGAGCGGCAGCAGGGGCCCAAGGGACAGCGAAGGGAGTGAGGATCAGGCCAGCTGTCCGACCGACAGCGTGCCAGCAGCCCCCGAGGGCGACCGAGTGGAAGTCGGGAATCACTCCCGTGCGCGTGGAGCGAGGGGGCGTTTCAAGCCGCGTCCGGGGACTCGAGATCTGGGGCGCGAGAGCCTGGGCCGGTCGCCCGAGTTTGAGCGGCCCCGGAGGCAGCTGGGCAGGAGGGGGCGGACGCTGGCGGTCTGAGCCGGCGCGGCCCGGCCCTTCCGGGGCTGCGCGGCTCCCCCGCCTCGGAGCCGGCAAAAATGTGCCTAGTCACGGGGCCGCTCTCGGGGGAGCTGAGGTCTGCTCGGGGTTGGGACCCAAAGCCCCTCCTCTGCAGCCGCACCCGACCCGGGGCCCCACGACCTCCGCGAGCGCGGGGTGCGGCGAGCCACACTCACTCGGCCGGGTAGTCTCTGGGTGCTTCTTCGAGAAGTAGTTGGTTTATCAATCAGATAGCTCTTCGGCAGCCTTGAGCTAGAAAGCCCAGCCCCCGGGGTAACCGGAGTGATCACCAAGTGCCCAATGCACTCGCACGCCCCGACATGCAGCCGCCCTACCCGGCCCCGCGCGCTCCCTGGGCCCCGGGGAGAGGTTCGGGGACCCCGCGTTGGCCCTTCTCAACGCGGCGAGAAATGCGGGTACCGGCGCAGGGGCCGGACTCCGGGTACAGTCAGTTGCGCACAGGGCTTTTCCGCGCCGGCGAGGTGCTTCCCGGTGGTGCACGCCGCGTGCGTGGCCTTGGCCTCGGTGACAGAGGCCGGTTGGCTGTCTCGGCGGCCCTCGGTTGGCCCTTTCCTGCTTTATAGCGTGCAAACCTCTCCGCGGTGGGGCCAAGGGACAAGTTGGAGCTGTTGATCTGTTGCGCAATTGTTATTTTCCCCAGGGCAGCTTTGTCTTTGGATTTAGCGTTTCAGAATTGCAGTTCCAAAATGTGTGAGGCAGGATATTCTGTTCGTGCTGTCAAGGGTAAGAGTTGCGAGTCTAGATTAGAATTTCTATTGCTTTTAGTCGGTTACTAGATTTTTTTTTTGCTTTCAGTTATTGTTTCTCCTTTGAGTGCTTTATATATTTTTCCTTTTCTTTTAGAGAATTTGCTTCAATTTCTTAACATGTTCCCCTCTTTTGCAAGGACAGAGAAAGGGTGGGACACTTGTTGTTTCATAATACCGTACTTTGCTAATAAGCTCTGTAAATTGTTATAAAAGTGAAAAAAGTTTCTGTATGCTGAAGGAACTTTTGAAGTAGATCATTGTATTTTCATTTTTTTAGTAATTGGGGTTTTTGGCAAAAAACATTCGGTTCAAGGAAATGTGTATATCGATAGGTAAGATGTATGCTCTTAAATGTAAAGGTTTGGGCTGATCCTGAAGCTCTAATGCAAGGTTTTAAATTATTGACAGTGTATTAATTGTGCTGTTTTTCTTGTATTGAACTTTCCCCCCAGTAGTTGGAGTTGTATTCTTCTGCTTCTCCTGCTAATATGAAAGTAAATTGTACTTTCTGAATTAGCTGTTAAAGCATGATCTGTAAGATTGCTTGTTTGACTAAAGGATGCAAAGGAACTTCAGTTTTCCGATTTTCAGGAAATGTAGTCTAGAGCTGTTAGTACTTTTTAATTTTTTCCTTTTTAACTGTGTAATATGCCATTCCATATAAAAAGTACATTTAAAAAAAAAAGTACATTAAACATAATGTACTGCTTTCTCTTAGATGTAGGTTTTTAGATTGTTGATAAAAAGAATTGTTGTTCGGGAACCAGCAGTTAGCATAATGGCTATGTCGCTAAACTCCCACGTAGTCGACCGAGGTTCGCGTCCCGGACCCGGTGACTTAAAACTTACGCCGGGCGTGCGTGCGTGCTGTGTGCCCAAGATCCCGAGAGGAGAATGGAGGAGAAGGGATTGTGGCGTGATCATCCCCCCTGGGGGGGTGATTTCTCGCTTCCTATCTCTCTCTCTCTCTCTCTCTGTCTGTCTGGTGAGCATGCCCTATAGCGAAAGCCTCTCCAAAAAAAAAAAAAAAAAAAAAAAAGAATTGTTGTTCCACCCAGTTACCCACATATCAATCTGCACATTTGGGTACGATGGAGAAAAACGAAAATGGAGTAAAATTTAGAATCCGTTTCATGTCTATAACTACAATTCACATTAAATCATCGTAATCCTGAAAAGATTAGAATGGGAGAGGGTTTTTTTTTTTTTGTTTTTTTTTTTTTTTTTTTTTTAACCATTGACTTTAGGACAAAAGATCAAAGTATTTCTCCAGGTGTAAAGTGGTACTTGAATACAGTTTTCATCCTCTGTGCAGAGAATGTGTTGATAACCAGGGCAGTAAGGAAACCCTTAGTGTTAGTATCTATTCTGTGGAAAGAACCATCCATTACTCTCTTCAAGGGTGTCTTGGAGAGATAAAGTACTTTGTAGATGAAGGATGAAGTCGAACATGGAGTGGACCGGTAGACAATGCAAAGAAAAATAGGACAGGTCTCTCATCTCCTGAATGAATGCTAAGCAAGAAACAACTTGACTTTTAAGATACGTGAAAAATCTCTTGAGAAATTGCAGAGGCATCATGTACGAGGATCAATGCACAACTTGACATCAGTCTTTCTGTATTAAAAATAACTTGGGACATTTTCTTGTTAACTTGAGTTTTTACAAACAGTGGTGGGGGAAAGGGAGAGGAAAATCTGTCTTTAGGATTACCAGAAAGAGTGTAAAGCTAAATACGTAATTTTTGTTAATGTTTATTTTTATTCAGAGTGATTTTTACTTAACAAAGCTGCATGAGGAAAGGTGTACTTTAAGTAGCTTTTTTTCTGGGCATTTTCTCTTTCCTGATTGAACACATTAAAGGGGGCTTTAACATAAAGAATGCTGTCTCTTTTTAATTTTCCCTTGATCCTGGGTTAACTTTTCATTGTGCAGGAAGAATTTAGCACTAACATAATAATAGATAAATTGTTAGGTATTTCCCTTTGTGCCTGGCAATATGATAATTACTTTGCATGCAATCTCATGGGGAAACACTGTTATCTCATTTCCTTGTGAAGAAAGAGGCATAGAAAAGGCCACCAGTCCTGCTAAGGTGACTAGCTATGGAATAGCTGAGCTAGGATTCAAACCTAGGTAGTCTGACGAGGGGGGCTTCTAATCACCACTTCCAAACTGGACCAAGACTAGTTAAACTTTAAGCAGGAGGAAAAATTCATATTTTAAAAGGTGGATCAGTTAGGAACACTGGGGGAAATTAAAAAGATGAGCATCTACTACCCCTACTGTTCATTAGCTGTATGTGAGGAGGGAGGTAGACCTTGTTAAATACAGTGAGTGAATACAACCTGTCAATGGAATGACTGACTACCTGTCGTCCTTTTTAAGGAAGGCACAGAGGCCTAGGTGGGTTTAATTTAGAGATGCAGGACTATTTCTTAAGTTTTAAAACTCCTAGAATTTTAGCAGTGTCTGAGATTCTGTCTCGTATCCAGGGACCTTTTTTTCTTTTATAAAAATGAAATCTCTTAGTTTCTGGAGTCTTTACTTTGTTTGCATTGCTGGTTGGTACATTGTCCTGGTTCTTTGGCCTTTTTATTTTTTTATTTTTTAAATTTGCCAGAGAGCATGTACTCTTCAGAGAGAGTGAGTTTCAGAAAGTGAGAAAGTACCTCTGTATGGGAGAGGATCACACTGGAATCTTTCATTTTGGGATGCTGGGCACACATACACATGTACCCAACACGTTTACAAGCCACTGGGTCTGGGATTCGCTGTATAGTCGGCCATGTAGAGTCCAGCAGCCTTAATCACCATGCCACAGACCAAACAAATAGCAAAAATTTGTTGCCTCAAATTAAATACTAATCCTCTGTTTGGGCACTTTTGAATTGAAGCAAGCATTAAGGGCTCGTTTTTCAGTTAAAGCTTACTTGGGACTCTGAGAATAGTACATTACAAAATTAAGTGCTTTATTTTCTTAGTTATGATTGTTAAACAGATTGTTTTGGGGATTATTTATCTAAATTAAGTATACTGCTGAACTTTTAGGATCTGATGAATGACTTGTCTAAAAGTTGGTCTGAGTGAATCCTGGGGTATAATGTCTGTCCGGTCCAGCCACTTGTTGACTGAAATCTGTCGAACACTACCAGGATAAACGAGCATGAGATTAATAGACGTAATATCTAACCTGCTTGTCTTTGTATATTGCTATAGAAGTGTGTCTTGTGGGGCCAGTGGGTGGCAGGTTAAAGTGCTGGATTCCCACATAGCCAACTGTGGTTGGAGCCCCAGTCCCGGCAGCCTGAAGATCATGCCAAGCGTGTGTGTGTGTGTGTGTGTGTGTGTGTGTCCAAAATCCCAAGAGGAGAATGGAGAAGGGATTGTGGCATGATGATCCCCTCTAGGGGATGATTTCTCACTTTCCCTTTCTCTGTCTCTTTCTCTCTCTGGTGAGTGCATGCACCCTATGACAAACACCTAAAAAAAAGTGCATCTTTAAGTTTACCATAAAATGGAGCATAGAGTTTATAGTAGTCTGGATTTCTGGGAGTTACCAAAATTTCATTCCTATTTGCTTTTTTAAAAAAATTTATTAGAGAGAGAGGTTTTTGTTTTTGTTTTTTACTATAGGGCACATGCACTCATCAGAGAGAGAAAGTGAGAAATCACCCCCTAGGGGTATGGCCACACCACAATCGCTTCTCCTCCATTCTCTTCTCTGGATTTTGGGCATGCGTGCACATGCGCCTGGTGCGTTTTAAGCTGCCGGATCTGGGACTCAAACAGTGGTCCACTATGTGGGAGTCCAGCAACGTAACCATTACGCCATCTGCTGGTCACCCTATTTGCTTTTATTTTATATTTAAAAAAAAATTTTTTAAATAATTATTTATTTAACTTTATTTATTCACTCATTTATTTTTAATTTGACCAGAGAGAGAGACAGAGAGAGAAGGTGAGAAAGCAAGCCATCAGGTCCAGGACTTGAACTGTGGTTGGCCATGTGGAACCATCCAACGCCTTATGGTTCCCCTATTTGCTTTTAAATAGCAGCAACAGAGAAAGGGCTTTAAGGTACTGGCAAAAGCTTCTTTAATTGAGCATAGTATATTTTCTGAAAATGGAAGCAAAAATATGATCAAGTATTTAGTATTTATGTTCCTAAACAGTATTGGAAAAATAAAATGGTATTCTTATACTGACTCCCCTCCAAAACAAAATAACACTGGTAAACAAAATCCTTTCTGTCTAGAGTTGGAGTTTTCAGTGTGTAAGCCTCTGCTACTGTAAATACCTTTAGTATTAAGAATTTGAAGAACTCTGAGGATGGGAGCAGTTTTAATCATTATTTTCCCACATATGTACTATAATACCTGATTGTATTTGAAAGTCTTTTTGTGAGCATGTAACTTACTTGGCCCAAACTGTGGTAGTAGTAAAAAAAAAAAAAAAGAAAAAAAGAAAATCAAGGCATAAGCAGGATTTAAAGCACCAAGTCCATCTTCAAGGCCCTGTTGATAACTGAGAATTCACTAGTCTATCAAGTCTGAATTCTGAAGAAATAAAAATTCGTTGGCAATGCAAGTGGTCATTCCTTTCCTCTTTTTTTTTTTTTTTTTTTTTTTTTTTGAGAGAGACAGAAAGCAAGAAATCCACCACCACCACCACCACCCCGGGGATGGGCACGCCACAGTCCCTTCTCCTTCATTCTCCTCTCGGAATTTTGGGCACACATGCACACACAATTGGTGTGAATTTAAGCTGCCATATCTGGGACTTGATCCATGTCGACTACATGGAAGTCCAGCGATGTCACCATTACACCATCTGCTGGTCTCCATTCCTTTTTTTAATTGCCAGAGTGGGCCTGCATTTGCTAGAGACAGAATCAGGGAGGCAGAAGAAAGTACCCCCTGGGGCATGGTTATGCCACAGTCACTTTTTCGTCATCCTGTCAGGATTTAGGGCATGTGTTTGCGTGGTGTGTTTTTCAAACCACCAAGGTTAGGATTCAAACCACCATTGGCCATGTGGGACCTAACTCCTTTAACCAATAAGCTATGAGGCTGGGCCATCATTACTTTTATGTAATTAGAAATTGAAACATCAGGGCCAGCAGTTGGTGTAATGGCTATAACCAATAAGCTATGAGGCTGGGCCATCATTACTTTTATGTAATCAGAAATTGAAACATCAGGGCCAGTAGTGGCAGCAATATAACATCCAAACTCCCAGGGCCAGCAGTTGGTGTAATGGCTACATCACTGGACTCCATGTAGTCGACTAGGGTTCAGGTCCCAGACCCAGTAGTTTAAACTCATGCTGGGCACGTGCGCGTGCATGCCCAAAATCCCAAGAGAATGGAGGAGAAGAGATTGCAGCGTGGCCGTCCCCCCTGGGGGGTGATTTCTTCTTTTCTGTCTGTCTGTCTCTGTCTGTCTGGCAATCTCATGCGCCCTATAGTAAAAACCTCTCAAAAAAAAAAAAAAAAAAAAAGATCCAATATTTTTGCTGAATGATATATATAAATTTAAAGCACCTCAAAACAGGCCCAGTGACAGTGGCACAGTGGAAGTGCAGTCTTCTGTGACATGTTAGATTGGGCCCAGTTCCCAGGTTCACTTATATATACCAGGCATGAGCATGTGATCCTGGCTGACTGGAAAGTCTGGGGAGAGGATCATGGTGTGAAACTTTGTGGTGAGGGCCTGTCTTTCTCTCCCTCCCTCCCTATCTATGTAAATAAATCAACTTTTAAAAAGGCACCTCAAAATATTAATTGAAGGATTTCAGTGTTAACGTTAAAATCTGTTGTATCTCCAATGAATGCTTCTTGTGTCTTCTTGAATTGTTTCTTCATTAATAACCTTTCATTTCTTTGTGGAAATGTAGCCGACAGTTAGGGTGAGTTAGTACCTCCAGTGTATGTGTGATAGAGAAGACCTGAATTTGGGAGCAGTATTGTCTGAGTAGTGTAGAAATTTGCTTTATTTTACATCTGTATTTCAGTCTTGTCTTCTCTCTTCAGCACAAAATTATGTCACATGGATTGCAGTACTCAACTTATTTGCTTCCGGGGAGATTAGAATATAGTGATCACAGTAATAAAATGATCACAGTGGTTTGTTGCCCTCTGTGAAGGGAACAGGCAGAGTAAGGTGTTTTAAGGCACCATACTGCTGCTTGGTTGCTAGAGGGTTCAGTAAGGCCTTGGACTTTTTGTTGCCTTGTTTTGCAGTACCTGAGCCAGAAAAGCCTCGCCTCTGTGTCTAGAGAGAGTTGATGTACCATGAGTTTTCTGACCTAGCCAGAAACAAATAACTAAATAAATAAACCATTAAAGTCCTAGTAATGAAAATCACCAAAACTAAAAACTCAATTTTTTTTTTTTTAACTTGTGATAGGAAAAAAAAAGGCCAATTAAAAAAAATACTGTTTTGGGTCTTGGTAATTCTCTATGACACATAATGAAAAGATGAATTGCAATACCAACCCCAAAGAACCAGAACAGAGCTGGTTTAACTTTGTGCCAACCAGGGACCTCCACCAGCCCGTGCATAGTTCTACTGCTGGTTCCTAAGCAGAGACCAGGACCAAGAATGAGATCCTCCTGTGGTTCAGGTTCTTCTCCAGAGACAGAACTTAAACGTCGGCTGAAGGTCGCATGTTTGGGGAAATCCTTGTCGGCACAGTGGCTTCCAAACTGTGATTCAAGGGCTCCCCATTAGCCAAGGCAGGGCTCAGAAAGGAAGAGCCTCTCCTGTGTCTCGTCATTGACAGAAACTCATTGATCTCCCTCCCTTCTGACCCTGCAGGACTCTTGGAGATCTGGGGTGCCTGGAGCATTTATCCTTGGCTACAGCTTTCCAAAGTTCCCTTGACTACAGTACAGTTGTGCTGTGAAGCTTCAGCCATTGTGTGTGTGCTGAGGAAGACAGCCATGGAGACTGGAAGCAATTGGCCTTTCATTTGGGTTCATGTTCCCAGCTTACTTCCTGTGTTGTGTAAAGATTCACCTTTGGTGTTACGAGACATCTGAATGCAGACAGAACTGGCAATTTCTTGGGGAATAAAAGGAAAAAAAAAACAAAACTTAACATTTACTGAAGCCTTCTAGTACTGTACTAGACCCTAGATGTATTCCCTTACTTAATCTTGGCAATAAGTCTATGGAGATTGGGGGTGTTATCTCTACTTATGAATGAGGAAACCTTTTCAAAAAGGCCACACTGCTTGTAGTTAGCAGAACCAGGATTTTGAATTGATGATAATCTCTACTCTCCCTTGCCTGTTTTACTCTGATCCTCACTTCTTTTCTGGTCTAATGACTATGGGCATTTTGTTGGATGCTCAAAAACAAGAGGCTTCTTTACTAAGATTAATAACAAGTGTTCCTACCTCAAGAAGCTTATTCAGTATTTACCAACAGGGCTCTGTCGGCACATGGGCTGAACTTACCTGTGGAATGGAGGACTGTCCCCCATTACAGGATGGTTAGCATCACGTGACTATCAGAAATAGCCCTTCTCAGCCAGTATAATTCCAGATGCTCCTCGGTGATGGTACCAGCCCCAGTAGAACCATGTGGCACATTGACTTCTGAAGACAGTTTGAAGTCAGAATATTCCTGCTATTCTCGGGAAATCTCAGAATGTTACTTCCTTATTATTTGTAGGGAAGCCCACCATCTCCCCAGATTTTAAGTCAGTGACAGGGAGTAGTGGGAGGGAGATCATAAGAAAGTAATACAAGCTCTGGAAACCAGAAGGACTAGGCATATTTTCTTGAGATAGAGCAAGTTGTCCCAATTCCTTCACACAGAGAGCAGTGTTATTTGATATGGTCCTTGTTATGGCCTATATGTACTAGTTCCTAGGTCTACAGCTGCAAGGAATTGGTCCTAAAAAGGTAAAATAAATATTATTATTTTAATTTTCAAGGAGATGAAGTTAAGTAATATGCCATATCTCCCTGGGTCTTTACTTACCTTCTCTAATAGACACTTTTTTCTTAAGTATATTTTGTTTATGCTTTCAGAGAGAGGCCAAGATAGACACCTCAGAGTCTTCAGGCTACAACCCAAGCCCACTCCCAGCCTCAGCCAGCCTGGACCACAGACACTCAGGCACATACCACCATATATAGGGAGGCCTTGGGATGCAAACCAGGGCCTTCTCATGTGGGTGCAGCATGGGAGAGTCTTTTTTTATTGCTGCTTCACCACCTAGCCCCAGTGGCCACTTTTTGAAAAAGTCAATTTTATTGTTAACTTGAAGGGAAGTGTGTTAATAAATAGTTTTTAAGATACAATACTTTGAGGCCAGCAGATGGCATGGTGGTTAAGGGCGCTGGACTCCCACATGGCCGACCATGGTTCAAGTCCTGGACCTGGCGGCTTGCTTTCACATTCTCTCTCCCTCTCTGGTCAAACTAAAAATAAATAAATAAATAAAATAAAGTTAAATAAAATAATTCTTTAAAAAGAAGATATAATACTTTATTTTTTAGTGGAGTACCAGAGAATAATTTTGAAGTATTATGAGAATGAAGTTATTTTATTAACTGTTTTAAGAATGAAGTTAAATATTTTTTCTGTGACAAGTAGTTGGGTCATATATGAGATAAAAAATGATACTTTTGTTACTTAAGTAATTTGAACTCTTTAATCTCATTGTACACCTATAGTATACAATGAAAATACTGATTTCTGAGGTTAAATAAATAGTATATACTTATTCATTTAACAAATATTTATTAGGTATCTACACACCCTAGGGAACTTTCAGGGCATAAAGTTGTTTTAATCTTCCAAGATAATGAGCAAATGCCCTCCTTGAAGGACAATTTGAAAAACAAATAGTCCCTTCTGATTAATTGACCCTTTTGCTCTTTGTACACCTGAATTATTGGGCGTGGTATTTTTTAATCATAATTAGTGTAAATTAATTAATGTCTCAGTCTCCTCTGTGTAAAGTAGGAGTTCCTCTAGGGTAGGGACTGTACTTTATTCCATTTTTGTAATTGATGTCTGCTAGAATGCCTGGTGTTGCTTTACTTCTGCTCAATAAATGTGCGAGTGAGTTTGTTAACTGCCCTCTAGGAGCTCTGTATTTAATCTGAGTTAGTCTGAGATACCTGACAGGGCCAGGGCAGTGCAGATGAGGAACTTCCATCTCCAAATGGGGTGCGCAGAGGACATCTTGGAGAAAGTGGTGTTTTAACTAATCTATTTTTTGTTGTTTTTTAAAGCCAGTAGATTTCATTTGGCTCAGGCTTCAGGGTGGAAATCCAGGGAATTGGGCAGGCATGAACTAGACTGTGCCAGAGTACTTGGTCTTGAGGGATGAAATGGTGAACTTGTGGGTGGCTGTGGAGGGTCTTTAGTGCTCATGTGTGGCATTTCAAGTTTATACAAGACATCTGGAAGCCATGGCAGATTTTGGAAAGGGCAAGGCATATGAGCTGGATAGGAACAGAAAGTTACTGTGACAAGTGAAATAGCAGATGGGCGGGTTGGAGGCAAGGAGGTGGTGAAGGGCCTCTGGCTGAGGTGTAGTGTGAGCATTATGATGGACTAGTCAGATGAGCATTAGCCCATGCATTGAAGATCTGTGATAATTAACTCTTCAGTTGTGCCTTTGCTAGCCATTTGAAAAGAATTTTTTGAAGTCTTTTAAACAGATGAATATTCTTCTTCTGTGGGCCACACCAGGAAGCCCTTGCACTCAAGCTCGCATAAGCTCCACTGTTCCTGTGTTTTAACAGAAACTCATCCACCAGGGTGCTCATTCCATTGATGAAGAGGGGAGAAATCAGGCAGGTCATGCGTTTTTGCTTCAGCAATTAATTCTTTTCTTCCACAGTGTGGCACAAAGGGAATTTCTCTCTTTTGCCCTTCTCTACGACCAATTTACTGTCTTCAGTCAACTGTGACAGTTTGATCCCTGGCTTCCAGTCACAATGGTTATAGCAGTACTCACCCAAGAAAAGCAAAAGCATCATCTGTGGGCTATGCATGTGAGCCTCAAGCAGTTGTAGGCATCTGGCAATGTTGATGATGGCAGCTGCAGGCTCTGGGGCTCTCCCTGATGCTGGACTTTGTGCTAAGTCTGGCAACCGTCTGGTTAGCTGTATAATCCTTATTGCACCCTGGAAGGTCAGGAGCCTTCTCCCTGTTCTATAGGTGAAGAACTGAGGCCTTTAAGTGGGTATGGTTCAGTTTCATTATTTTTAGATTGTGGGTGTTCTGTTAGGTTGTCATGAAAGTCATTTTCTATGCAAAAATGTGCCACAACTTTTCTGGCGACCCAATAGTCTAAGAGAACAGAGATTTATTCAGCTCCATTTGGAGATCAAGGTGGAGGGGCCACATTTGGTGAAGGTCTTCTTCCTGTGTCACTACACATTGGAGGGTAGGAGTGCACACACAACACAGGATATTTCTAGCTTGTTCCTTTTACCTACAAACCCACCAGGACTAATCCTGGGGGCCCCCACCCTGAAACCTAATCTCTTCCCAAAGGCTCTATCTTTTGATACCATAATCAGATTAAGTTTCCACCCTGTCAACACACTTAACAATTAATGGCTCACCATTTTTAACACGTGAATTTTAAAGGACACTTTCAAACCATAGCAGTGGTAATAGCCATGTCCCAGTGTTCTTAGAATTAAGATAAAGGACTGGGCACAGGCTCTAGCACAACACACATTGAACAAATGGTGGCTATGATTGTTACCATAATTATAGTCGTTCTTTGTCAGGGATGTTTGAATCTGTGGGGATAAGATATTTCTGTGGCCCATTTGAAAAATAGTCCCTTCTTGAATTCTTGATGCATAAGAGCATAATCATTCATGCGTGTTTTTGCTCTTCACTATAAATATCTCATTCTCCTGAAGTCCTGCCTGTGATATCCTGACTTTGTATGAGGGCCTCCTTATTATGGAGACAGAAAACCGCCCCATGGTAATCCCTTACATTTGCCCTAGAATAGCAATGTCCCCTTAATTGCCTAGGTTCTTCTGGGGGACTCTCCAACTAGTCCATTGAGTTCCCTGTTGTTGTTTTGTTGTTTTTTCTTCCTAACCTTGTTTTTCCCATAGGGTGCATGCACTCACTGGAGAGAGAGAGAGGGAAAGTGAGAAATCACCCCTCCAGGGAAGATGGCCACACTGCAGTTCCATCTCTTCTGTTCTCCTCTCAGAATTTTAGGCAATGCACACACACACACACACCAGCAAGGTTCCCTGTTCCTATGAGGATTGTCCAACCATTTCATGGAACTCCTTCCTAGATCCATTCCTTCACTGGTAACAAAAAAGTTGCTGTGGTTAGATGGACAAAAGGAGTTTAGGGAACGGGAGTGCATTAGTGAAAGACTAAATCCCAGCAGAAACTGAGCTGATCATTTGGCCTCGTCTTCTTCCCATCCCCAACCATTCTTTAAAAGCTTTTGAGTATTTCTTTTGTAATAACTACCACTAGCTAACTTTGGCCTTTAAAGATAAAATGGCAGCATGCTGAAGGGAAGGAAAACCTAAGACCCTTGATAGAGAGGATGAACATTGCTGAAAAGTTTTTACATTTACTAACCTTTTTTGTTGCCATGCAAATATCTGATACATAAACTGTTATGACCTGATCTACTTTCTATATAGTGGTTAGGCCCGGAAGCCTATTCAAAAATAGATAACTTCTCACAGTCATTTGATATCTGCAGCTGGAATTAAATTTATTAATAGCATTTTAATACCTCATCTTTGGGTCATCCTTTCTTTTTTAATTTTTATATTTTTTTAGGTTTTGCCAAGTATGTGTACTCTCACTGAAGACAGAAAGACACGGAGAGAGGGAAAGTGAGAAATCACCCCCAGGGGGGATGGTCACCACGATCCCTTCTCCATTTTCCTCTCAGGATTTTGAGCACACATGCACATGCTCCCAGTGTGATTTTCAAGCCACCAGGCCCAGGACTTAAACCAAGATTGGCCGTGTGGAAGTCCGGCACCTTAATCACCACGCCACCTGTTGCCCCCCCCCCCCCCCCCCCCCCGTCCCCCTCCCCCGCCCCCCCGCCCCCCCCCCCCCCCCGTCTTTTATACTTTTAAGGGGCATTTACATATGGTGTTGTATATGAAAAACAATTCTGGTGCCAGCCCTTCTTGTGGTGGTTAAGGTGCCTGGACCCCATATAGCCAGCTGTGCAGTTCAGGGTCCCGGACTTTGTGGTTTGAAGGACACACTGGATGCATGTACGTGTGTGCCTAAAACCCTGAAAAAAGAGGTGGAGGAAAGGGATTGCATCATGTCCATCCCTACAGTAGGGTGCTTTCTCACTTCTGTCTCTCTCTCTCTCCCCACCCCCCAGAGTGTGTATGCCCCCTAACAAAACATAAACAGTTCTCTGAGGACTGGGGTTGTCTTGGTTTTTCATTACAAAAACAGCACAGTGAGGTTCAGTGGCTAGGCCAGTGCTACCCATACTGCTAGTTATTAGCAGGAGAGGCCTCAACGGGCATCCCCTAGCCAACTTCCAAGCCAAGTCTCTCCACGGCACTGTGCAGCCTCCTTAAAAAAGCTTAGGTTATTCTAAAATAAGAGCCTGTGTTATTTGAGTGGAGAAGAGCTCTGCTTTGGCAATGTTATCCTGGGTTGGATCTCACTGTCACCATTTATTAAAAGGCGATCTTCGGGCAAAAATAGTTAACCTTTCTGTGTTTCAGTTTCCTTGCTCCAAAATGGTGGTGATGATAATAGCGCATGCATGCATATGCACACACACACAGCAATGATAATAGTGCACGTACACGCGCACACACACACACATGCACACACACACACCCCGGGTGGATTGATGTGCATTTAAATGAGATAATGGACAGAGTTGCCTGGCATTATGCTGAGTACATCAAAAGGACATAGTAAGGGATAGCTGTTATTGTTATTACTTAGACTGTGTGTGCCTGTCTTTGGACTTAAACCTTGACCCTGTGATCTTTCATTCTCAAATCTTAATGAGAAGGCCTACCAGGTAACCACTGTCTCTACATAATTATTTGGTAAGTTAATCGAAAAGATTTACATTAAGGAAAGATTCCCATATTGATTTAAGAGGATGAGATATATGTTCACTAATTATAATTTCCTTTTTAAAAGAGTCAAATTGTGTCCTAGCAGTTGGCAACGGTAGTAGGTACTGTGCATTTTCAATTGTATGTATTTGAAAGCAGTTGAACTGTAATTTCCAAACTCAGGGTTAACTTTTATCTTTAATTAGAACAGATAGTACTCTCCCTGCACCAGATGACCTTTGCAGTAGTCATAGCAATTGTGTGGAGTCTGCTGAATAACCACAGACAGCAAAAGGTCCCAGCTTGTCAGTATGACCCCTCAGTAGTTCAGATTCACAGCAGCTCGTTCAGGTCACTGAGGAAGCTTTTTACAAATAATTGCTAATGGCATGAATACCACCCAGTGTAGTTTGGAAGTCTTAATATCTGATGGACACTGGAACCATACGTTCTTCATAGTCTTATTGCTTTGGATTCTGGGTTTATTTGGATTAGAAATATAGTGGACCTCAGAGCTGCAAGGAACTTGAATTTACAGACAGAAGAAAATGCCTTTAAGAAGAAATTATTTTAGGTGGCCTGTGCCTACCAGTGGACAGTGTGCTTAATTAGATATTTGATAGGTATTTTTGTTAGGAGTATAATGATATTTTTGTGGGGAATAGTAATAAGTAAAAATAATTCCTGTGTTTTGTGTGAACATTTACTTTGAAAATTCTATACAGCTGGCTTTATATTTTAAGAACTCTTTTCCCCAAAGTCAGGGATTTTAAAACCACATCCACTGCTTTTGTCCTTGAGGAAATGATGGAGAATTTGATTTCATGTGTTTATTATTTAATTAAGGTTGTGTGAGGTCATTTAAAAGTTTAGACCTGTTTTATGGTATTGTTTTCTTTCCCTTTTTAAATTCATTTTTTTTGTCATCTTTTTTTAATGCCAGAGGACACACGTGCCCACGTGGAAGAAGGAAAGAGAGCATCTCCAATGAGGCTCGGTCATGCTTCAGTCTCCTTTTCTCCGTCTTGTCAGGATCCTGGGCATGCATACACATGTCCAGCATGTTTTTCAAGCTGCCAGGGCTGGGATTCGAACCTTGGTCAGTCCTGGGGGATTTGGTTCCCTCTGCACTGTGCTTAGCTGCTGTACCACAGAGCTGGCCTGATAGTATTGTTTGGTTATGAGTGTAGCAAAACTAATTTAAGGGAAACAGCCACCAGTAACTATAGTGAATATTCTTAGAACTGATCAGTATTTTACTTATTTATTTATTGAGAAGGCAAGGAGGAAAGAAGCATTAATTACAAAGTGGTGATTTGATCAGTGGGTATGTTTGTCAGACTTGAAGAGACGTTAGCAGCAGAGGAGATATGTAACTTCTTTTTTTCCCAGAGATTTTTGCTATAGAGCATGTGTGATTGCCAGAGAGAGAAAAAGCAAGAAATCACCCACTTGATGACCAAGCTACAATCCCTTCTCTTCCATTCTCCTGGAATTTTGGGCATGCATGTACTCATGCCCAGTGTGAGTTTCAAGCTGTCAAATCCAGGACAAGAACCACAGTCAGCCATGTGGGAGTCCAGTGCCTTAACCACTATGCCACCTGCTGCCCCCGATATGTGATTTTTTATATGTAACCCCCCCATCTAGTTTTCTTCATCTCACTAATCTTCACATAGAATAGTGTGAGAAGTAAAAAATAATGATGCATTTGATCATTTCCAGATTATGATGTAAGGGCTGACCCCTCTGAAGTCCTTCTTTCTTGAAGGAGATAGGGAGCTATTTCTTGGGTCAAACTTTAGGTCTTGGTGCACCTTTGGATGAATCAGTCAGGTCTGGAATGTCCACTTAGTGAGTACATGGCCTTGGCCCCATGATTTGGGAATTCTTAGGGTGTCCACACTAATTTCAAGACACTTCTGGGAGATTAGTTAACCCAGGAGACTAGGCAGTAGACAGGGGCTTAGACCTGGGAGACACTCATTCTTACTGTACTAAGCTAAGAGCATGGTCTTAGGAAACCACATGGTTTTCAGAACTTGTGGGTGGGGGAGAGAAGGTCTTCTGCAGAAGACTGCAGATCTGACATCAGGTGGCTTTCTAACAAAGCTTTATAGGGTCATTAATTTGGCTGTAGGGTTAAATTCCATATAACAGTTTCGTGAAGGTCTGTTTCCAAAGTAATTACTATTACTGAATGAGCTTTTTAAAGGATTTTTGGGTTTTTTTGGCCCAGAGAGATAGAGAGGTAGGGAAAGTGAGAAAGCAAGCTGTTAAGTCTGGGATTTGAAACAGAGTCAGTCATGTGGGAGTCCAGCACCTTAAACACCATGCTACCTGTTGGCCCCGCAAGCTGCCAGGTCCAGGATTCAAACTGCAGTCGACCATGTAGGAGTCCAGCACCTTAGCCACCATTGCCATGAGTTGTTTATTTTTTTAATTTATTTAACTTCATACATTTATTTTAATTTGACCAGAGAGGGACAGAGTGAGTGAGTGAGAGAGAGAGAAAGTGAGAAAGCAAGCCACCAGGTCCTGGATTCAAACCACAGTCAGCCACGTGGGAGTCCAGCATCCTTAACCACCACGCCACATGCCGGTGAGTTTTTTAAGTAATAGAAATTATAAAAACTAAAATCTAGCATGAAATCTAGTTAGTGTCAGGTTGACCAAATGACTGCCTCCTGGATTCTGCTCAGCCAAAGGAGACGTAGGGCAAGTTGCTTATTTTAGGCCCTCAATCCTCATTTATAAACCTGGGGTTTAGACTATGGTCTCCAAAATCTCTGCCCACTCTCCTTTGTTTTGTCTTCAAAGTGTAATTTAATAACCAACAAACATCTGTTTCCTGAGAAATGCATCCTTACATAGAAAGCCTCTTCTGCTCTTTTAGGAGACAGTAGGTGGGTCAGCCTGGCTGGACTGGCTTCTTCTTTTAATAGTTCACTTCATTTACTAGAAAGGCTGAGGTTACGGATTTTGCCTGGTATGCTTGAGTGTGCCACTACTGACAACTTTGCCCGCCCTGTGTATCTGTGGGTACCATGGCCTCTGTGTTTCTTGCTATTTGAATGTGCTGCCAGCTCCAAAGCACAAGCCAACATTAGCTTGGCTGGAGTATGACCGAATATATAGTAGTGGTCAAAGAAATGCCGTTTACTGACTGACACTTCGTTTTTAAATTTTACTACATTTTTAGTTTTGCTAAAAAAGGCATATGTGCTTGCAGGGGGCAGAGAAAGAAAGTGAGAGTTCACCCTCTTAGGGGATGGCCATGCTGTAATCCCTTCTCTTTCATTCTCTTGGGACTCTGGGCATGCATGCACATACACCTGGTGTTTTTCAAGCCATCAGCTCAGGGGCTTGAACCACAAAGTTGACCATGCGGGATCCAGCTGACTTAACCACAATACCACTGACTGGCCGATGGCTGAGACTTCTGGTGGTGAAAGATTTTTTTTTCTTTTTTTTAGACTCAGTTTTATTGTTAAAAGATAGTGGGAAGGGCCCAATTTTGAAGTGATTCCAGAGTTAATATAGGAGACCTTTTACAAATGGTTTTTAACATCTATTTATGAAGTGAGTACCGTGTGCCAATATGATGCAAGAGGTGAAGGATACATGAGCTGGGAAAAGTGGACAAATGAGAATGGGGAAATGGGCACTCAAACGCATTCTGATGGGAGTGAAAGACACAACCTCTCTCTGGCTATTTGGCAGTATCTGTCATAATTAAAAATACATACACTCTCTGACCCAGCAACTTCAAAGTATTTATCATGCAGATACCCTCACACATTTGTGAAGTAATTTATGTACAGATATATTCATTATTACATAATTTGTAATAGCATAAAAACAAAAGTTGACCAGGGGACTGATGGATTATCATATTATTAAATAATATATTATGGCAAGTCTGGGTAATGAAATACTGTTCAGTCACTTAAAATAATGAGACACTCTATTCCTTGATGTAGAACTGTCTCCAGAATACATCAAGTGGAGTTGGAACATGCTATTGTGTGTGTGTGTGTGTGTGTGTGTGTGCGCGCGTGTGCGCACGCGCGTGCATTTAATGGAAGATCTTCTAAGAAAATCCGAAATATTGATACCAGTTGCTTTGGAGGAAGGCAATAAATGACTACTTTTGCAATTCTTTAAGTTTTATACTATTAACCCATTTTATTTATTTTTTTAGAGGCTTTTGCCTTAGGGCACATGTGGTCACTAGAGAGAGAGAGACAAAGACAGTGAGAAGGAAAGTGAGAAATCATCCCTTAGGGGGGAGGGCCATTCCACAATCCCTTCTCCTCCATTCTCCTCCCAGGATCTCAGGCACACATGCATACACGTCCAGTGTGATTCTGAAGCCACCAGGTCTGGGGTTCAAACCATAGTTGTTTATGTGGGAGTCCAGCAATGTAAGCGCTATGCCACCTGCTGGCCCTGTGTTACTTATTTTAAAAATACATTGTTGGGGCCGGCAGGTGGCGTGGTGGTTAAAGGTGCTGGACTTCCACATGGCCAACTGTGGTTCGAGTCCTGGACCTGGTGGCTTGCTTTCTTGCTTTCCCTTTCTCTGTCTCTCTTTTTCTCTCTCTCGTCAAATTAAAAATGATGATAACATCAGGAACCAGCAGTTGGCGTAATGGCCATGTCGCTGGACTCCCATGTAGTCGACTGTGGTTTGAGTCCCAGACCCGGTGGCTTAAACTAATGTCGGGCATGTGTGCGTGCATGCGCAAAATCCCGAGAGGAGAATGGAAGAGAATGGATTGCAGAGTGGCCTTCCTCCTTGAGGGGTGATTTCTCACTTTCTGTCTCTCTGTCTCTGTCTTTCTGGTGAGCACACGTGCCCTATAGCAAAAACCTCACCAAAAAAAAAAAAAAAAAAAAAAAAAAAAGATGATAAAACCAATAAATGAATACATAATTCTAAAAAAAAAAAAACCATTGTCACACCCTTAAGGAATTTCTACTCTAGTTAGACCATTGTAAGAAAACCCTGATAGGACATACACCTTTGTGTGGGGTAAATATTGGCTTGGTGAGAAGGTTGATTTCAGGGATAAACTTCCTGTATACAGTAAGTTAATGTGATTTGCCTCTAAGTCACCTGGGTTGGGCAGGTGCGAGTGTCCAGAGGGCATACTTCCAAATCTTAGTTTCTTACCTGCGAAGAGGGTACGGGGGTTAAGGCAGTTTCCAGACATCATTCTGCTTTGGTGGATGCCAGAGAGCTACAGGTACGTGGAGAAGAGCCGCCCAAGCTGGGAATCAGAAATTCTGGGTCCTGGAGTCCTGGCTCTGCTACTCTCCAGACAAGTAAGGCGGGCAGACTGCTCGATCCTCAGAGCCTCAGTCTATCTAAACATGATGGTCCCAGTAGCTGGGCCACTTCCCTCTCTCATGCTTCAGTGTTCGTGAACACTACTGTAAGCCATTACGTGTGTGCAGACACCAGCTGTGAATGAAGCTGTGCAGGACCTGGGAGCCCAGCAGGCTAGAGCCATAGATGCTATTGAAACAAAGACTAGTCTTTCCTCCTGTCAAATAACTTGGCAAGAGTTATAAAATGAGAAGAGTAGACCCTAGATTATTCTTGGAATCCTTTGACCCCTCTACTTCGCATAATTTTTTTCATCCTCTAGACCTGTTTCCCTATTTGCAAAGTTCAAGGGGGCTGTCTGGGTGATTGCTGTGTTCCCTTCCAGTTGTAGCATTTCGTGACACTGTGGCATTAACTGAGATGAGTCATACTGACTGAAAAGTCCAAATGGGAAGAGGAAGTCTATTTGCGCATGAGAATTTTCCTTGTGCTGGAGAAAGGAGGGGTGGAGTAACAAGGGGGGAAACATGGCTTCTGTGAGGGAAACAAGGGAAAGCATTGCCACCACTGAGCAGAGACCAACAGTTGCATAAAGGGAGTGGAGATGAACGTGTGTGTTCTCACCACCTCCGTGGCTTGCTTTGCTTTCAGATGTTCACTCCGGATACCCATTTGGAAGCTGGGTTTAACCCTTGTTTACTGTTTCTAGTCATGCCTGGTGTACTTGAAGGCACTTGTCACCTCCTGTGAGGTCTCTCTGCAGATTTAGTGGTACTTCCTCCATACTGCCTGGGCTCCTACCTGGTTGTCATCGGGTTATCTGATCTAAGATCAGAGATTGGCTCTTATTTTCACTGTAACCCTGGCATCTAGCATAGTTCTGGGCATCTGAGAGGTGGTCTAGAGATGTATTAACAATCCATTTAGGGTAGTGTGGACACAAATCTTGTTGATCTTGGTCATGGCCTTTGTAACTACCACCACTCCTGTAAAATGAAATTTCAGCCACTTTACCTTATTATTTCGATAAATATTTCACACTGAAAAGTTCACACTGAGGGCCGGCAGGTGGCATGGAGGTTAAGGGTGCTGGATTCCCACGTGGCTGACCACGGTTTGAGTCCTGGACCTGGCAAGCTTGCTTTCTAACTTTTCTTCTCTCTCTGTTTCACTCTGTCCCTCTCTGGTCTTTAAGAAAGTTAAACAAAATAATTCTTTAAAAAAAAAAAAGTTAATACTCAAAAGAAACTAAAAGGGCCAGCCAAGGGCATGGTGGTTAAGGTGACAGGATTCTACGTGGCAGTTCAAGTCCCATACTTGGTGACTTGAAAAACACACTGGGTGTAGGTGTATGCATGCCCACAATCCCAAAAGAGAGAAGACAGGAAGGAGAAGGGATTTGCAGCATGACTGTCCCCCACAGAGTGCCTTCTCACTCCCCCTCCCTGACTCTCTTTTGGAGTACATGCATCGTCTAAGGGGGAATTTAAGAATTGTTTTTAACTTTATCTATTTATTTATTTATTTTATTTGGCCAGAGAGGGACAGTGAGAGAGAGAGAAGGAAAGTGAGAAAGCAAGCCACCGGGTCCAGGACTCGAACTGTTGTTCACCATCAACCACCACATTACCTGCTGGCCCCCAAAATGCTTATGTGTTTTTTATAACCCATATATATGATACCTACAGAAGCATGTATCTAAAACTTACCACCACCTCCACCGTGGTGGCACTCATGTCCCTGTCTAGCAGCAGCAAACAGCATTTGATACTTACTGAACCCCAAGCCTGGGTGATGGTCCTGATTCTCAGTTTTAGCTAATTAAGGTAGTTAAAACTGAAAAACTTCAAAGATTGAACTAAATTTTTTCTTACAAATCCAGGACCCAAAGAGAGGGTAAAGGATGACTTGGTTTGCCTCCTACAGGAACGCATATGTCTGCCCTCATGGAGGAACACCCTCGCAGGAGAATGGTACAACAGAATGGGCAGCAAAAGGCTGGGTGGAGATCTGAGCCACCTGGTTACCCACCCCCAGTTAATTTTGATGTAGGTTAGGTAAAGTAGTTTAGGGAATGGCATCCAGTATTCCTAATGATAATGGGTGAGTGTGTGTTTTCCTATAGAATTATTCTAATAGCAGTGGAAGGCCCGACTGTGAGTCTTATGTGTGGACGACAGCATTCAGAACTGAATACATACATGGCTCATTCAGAAATGGAGAAGAGATTAGAAAAACATCCTAATATTTGTTCAGCAAGCCAAGCCATTCTCTAAGTGGCGATAACCCTTGTGTAAGTCCTTTGAAGCCCTAGCAGCAGCATCCTGTTTAAAAACAACCAACCAAGGGGGACCAGCAGATGACCTAATGCTTGTATCACTGGACTCCCACGTAGTCAACTATAGTTTGAGTCCTGGGCTTGGCGGCTTAAAACTCAGACTGGGCGCGTGTGTGTGCATGCCCAAGATCCCAGGAGAATGGAGAAGGGACTGCATGTGGCCATTCCCCCTGAGGAGGTGATTTCTTGCTTTCTGTCTGTTTCTGTCTCTGGTGGGAGCCCAGTACTCTATAGCAAAAATCTCCCTTAAAAAAAAAAAAAAAAAAAAAAAAAAAAGTAGCTAATGGGGCCCAGGTGTGGAACCTCTTGTGGAAAAGTCAAAACTAGTTACTTTTTGTAGCAAGTAGAATCACCTACTGTTTTGAAAAATTAACTGTCCTTTCTGATTTCCTTTTGACCAAACTTAATGTGCCGCCTGGGAAAATAATTACAAGTTCTTGCTCCCTACAGTTCAGTTTCCACGTTTGCTTTATCTTTGCATCATGCTTTGCAGTTTACAGAAAACGTTATGGGTAAGAATTCCAGTAAACTGGCTGGATCATATTTCTTAAATTGAGTCATTGCTAAGAAACGGGTTGGTGAAAGGAAGCAGCCCATGAAAATGTCTCTTCATAATAACATGTCAGACTGTGAGGAAACAGAACCGCTCTCTAGTAGGAGAGAAAAGGTAGAAAGAACAGCTCTTCAACCCAGGGAATGGTAGATATGTGACCTAGGGGCCAGCAGATGATGTAGTGGTTACTCCTCTGGACCCCCCAAATGATTGACTGTGGTTTGAGTCCTTGACCTGGTGGCTTCAAAATCACACCGGGTGTTTATGCATGACCGTGATCTCAGGAGGAAAAGGGATTGTGGTGTGGCCGTGTCCCCTGGGGGGATGATTTCTCACTTTCCCTCTCACTGTATCTGCCTGTCTTTATGGGGAAATAATCATTTGTAAAATATCTCTAGAAGGAAAACTTGGAAAAGTTAGTCATAATTACTATTCTACTACCTATTAAGAGTTTAAATGGGGGCCGGCAGGTGACATGGTGGTTAAGGACGATGGACTACCACATGGCTGACCATAGTTCAAGTCCTGGACCTGGCAGCTTGCTTTCTCACTTTCTCTTTCTCTCTCTTCCTCTCTGGTCAAATTACAAATAAATAAATTAAATAATTAAGTTAAATAAAATAATTCTTTTTTAAAAAAAGTTTAAATGGTGCTATAGTGGGCAGCCTGTGGTGTGGTGGTTAAGGTAGCTGAATCCGACATGGTCAGCTGCACAGTTCAAGGCCCAGAGCTGGCAGCATGATGTTTGTGTGCCCAGAATCCTAAGAGGAGAATGGAAAAGGGATTGTGTCATGGCCATCCCTCAACCAAAAGGGGTGGTTTCTCTCTTGGCGCATGCGCGAGGACACAGCCTTAGAGCAGATTAATAATAATAATAAAGATAAATGGTGCTGTAGCTACACAGAAATAAACCTACGAACATTTATTTACATTTGGCCTAGATGGCTGTAGGCCCTCTCTATTTCCAATACTCTGTGATTCTACATTTTTAATCACCTACTTCATTGTAGGTGATTTATTGTAGCAGTATAATCAAGAGTTAGCAAATTAGTTGAGTAAAGGGAAAAGTACTTGAAAGTGGGAAAATGGCAAATGACCTATTATCTGCTTTCTAGAATTCTCACTGAGGAAACAATTGCATTGTGTTGTAGATATCTTATTGTAATGCAGCATGGGAGAGAAGCCATAGAGAAGTAAATAGGTAGGTATTTGTGAAATATAATAGTCAACAGCAAGTTATATTTTAAATTTTGTTTATTTATTTTAGTTAGGCTAAATGACATGAGTGTGCTCATTGGACACAAAGAGAAAGTGAGAAATCACCTCCTGGAGAAAGACCACGCCACAATCCCTTCTCATTTCTTCGTGGGGTTTTGAGCACACACATACACCTGGTGTGATTTTCAAGCCATTGGGTCCGGAACTCAAACCACACAGCCAGCCATGTGGGATCCAGCTGCCTTTACTCTCTATATCACTTGCTGGACCCCTCAAAAGTGAATCATTAGTATTACTACTAGGTTTTTGCCATAGGGAGGGAGCATGTGCTCACCAGAGAAGAGGGAGACAGACATACAGAGAGGAAAAGTGAGAAATCACTCCCTAAGAGGGCTGGGCACACTCCAACTCCTTGTCCTCCATACTTTGGGATCTTAGGCATGCGTGCATATGTGCCCAGCATGATTTTCCAGCCACCAGGTCAGGGACTCAAACCATGGTAGGCAATGTGGCAATGTAACCACCTTAACTACCATGCTATCTGCTGGCCTCAAGGTGTATTTTAAAGACACATCTGCTTCATGGGACCAGTAGTTAGCGTAATGGCTATGTCACTGGACTCCCACGTAGTCGACCACGGTTCAAGTCCCAGACCCGGCAGCTTAAACTCACACCGGGCGCATGTGCGTGTGTGCCCAAGATCCCAAGCGGAGAAGGAGGAGAAGGGATTGTGGTGTGGCCATCCCCCTGGGGGGTGATTTCTCGCTTTCTGTCTCTCTTGTCTCTCTCTGTCTGTCTGGTGAGCGCACACGCCCTATAGCGAAAACCTCTCAAAAAAAAAAAGAAAGAAAGAAAGAAAAAAACACATCTGCTTCATGTCATTTTACTTTATTTAGTAAGGATTTATGAATGCAAAGTAGAGCCTTGTAAATCAAAGAGACTCTTTGGTTGTTGTTATCAGTTCTTCAGAATTCAAGCATGTCCTCAGTTTTTTGTTTTGTTTGTTTGTTTTTGAGAGATTTTTGCTATAGGGCATGTGTGCTTGCCAGAGAAATTGAGAAACAAAGTAAGAAATCAGCCCCATGGGGAGAAATGGCCATGCTGCAATACGTCCTCCTTCGTTCTCCTCTTGGGATGTTGGACACACATGCACACGTGCCAGTCTGAGTTTAAGCTGCTGGGTTCAGGACTCGAGCTGCAGTTGACTACATGGGAATCCAGTGACATAACCATTACACCATTTGCTGGTCCGGACCTCAGTTGTTTTTATAGCACCCTATAGCTCTTAATTTGGGTTATATTCATCCAGACAGCAGGATATAATTTCATATTCCATCCTGTTTTGTTCAAAAATATTTGGACAGCATTTCTAAAAAAAAAAGATATTAAATCAGATTTAACTTTCAAGTGAATAATATAGTTGCCTGGGCATAATATAAAGAATGAAATACATGAAAGAAAAACATAACCAGGTATAATTTAGACTTCAAATGTTAGTAACCAATATTTGGGTGAAAGGGTGAATTTTTTTTTCGGGTTTTTTTTTTTTTTTTGAGAGAGATTTTCGCTATAGGGCGTGTGCGCTCGCCAGACAGAGAGAGACATAGACACAGAAAGTGAGAAATCACCCCCCCCCAGGGGGAATGGCCACGCAGCAATCCCTTCTCCTCTGTTCCCCTCTCGGGATCTTGGGCACACACGCACACGCGCCCGGCGTGAGTTTTAAGCCACCGGGTCCGGGACGCGAACCACGGTCAACTATGTGGGAGTCCAGCAACATAGCCATTACACTAACTGCTGGTTCAAGGGGTGATTTTTGAGGGAATGCATTTTTAAACATTTATTAGTTTCTTAACTGAAATACATGACTTTAAGAAGAAATAACATATTGTCTTAACTCTACTGTAAGATTGGAAGCAAGGATCAGTTTTTCATTTTCTGTTGACAAAATTAGTAATGTGTACCATTTACTTTTTGCAGTTCATTGGTGAAATTTATTTTTTTAAGGATTATGTAATTTTATTTATTCATGCATTTATTTTTTAAATTTGACCAGAGGAGGACAAAGACAGACAAGGAAAGTGAGAAAGCAAGCCACCATGTCTGGGACTGGAACTATGATCTGCCATGTGGGATTGTCCAGTACCTTAACCACCACGTCACCTGCTGGCCCTGGTGAAATTTATTTTTAAAAGAAACCTCCCACTACCTTCCTATAATTCTTAGTGCAAAATGAAGGATGGCAAAAGGAAGGGAAGAAAGGGGGTCGGGAGGTGCAAGTCTCATCTACACAATTGAGTATGTTAGGGGCCAGCAGGTAGCATGGTGGTTAGGGCAATGGAGTCCCACTTGGCTGACCATAGTTCAAGGCCCAGACTTGGCAGCTTGTTTTTTCACTTTTTCTCTCACTCTCTCTCTCTCTCTCTGGTGAATAAATGTGCCTTGTAGCAAATTAAAAAATAATAGTAAATAAATCATTCTGCTTTAAAAATCGAGTGTGTTAAAGAAACAATTTTTTCATGTCAAGTATTTTCCAAAGTCTCAGTTTACTGAACAGCTTTAATTTAGGACTGTGATCATGTTACTTTTGCTTTATCTTTTCTGATAATTTCTGAATCACCTATCTGAACAGCAAAATGATGGTTTGTTCAAGATACTAAAATTGGCTTGTAAAAGACCTATTTAGTGTGACTTTTACACTCAGGATCTTTTATCTTTGTTTATCCTGGTACAGAGATGTTTGTTTTAGGCGATAGAAATTAATTATCCAATTTTAGATTTCCTGTCGACCATATAACAGATTACTCAGATGGCAAATGATGATATATACATTTTAAACATGAATATTTGTTAGGCCAGATGGTGATTTAACATGAATTGTCCAACATTTGTGTTTCTTATTAAATCGCCTTCTTTTGTCTAAGCCAAGCTCCATGATTGGAAACACACAGAGGAATCATTAAAGGACCATAGCAACAAAAATCCAGACCCTAAGTGGCAGGCAGCATTTGCTGTGGAGGCTCGGGCAGTGCTTATTGGAATGTGTGCAGCCCTTCTCCTTGCATTCCTTCCTCCCCCAAACATTTTGCACTACGACCTTTCTCCTTGGTGGACCTTGCACAAAACTAGGCAGCTGTAGTACTTCCTCAAAGCCTTGGATTTATGTGCAGAAGAGCAGTTTTAGTTCTTTCTTAGGCACTTCCCTTCCTACTTTACAGAGTCACATTCGTGTTTGTTATGGGCTCCACCCAGACTATGATTTCCTCTTAGATGAAGTGTGAGCTCTGCAGAGAGATGGGTCATTTGTGGACTTAGCTATGTGCTCAGTCACATGGCTCCTTACAGAAAAGGATCTCACCGCCTGTTAGGTTAGCTTGGAACACCACTGAGCCTTTGAACTTTAGATTAGCTAACTTATGCTCTTTTTTTAGTGCAAAATTCTGAATATTTCATACCGTGTCTAATCTCTGCAGGGATTATCCTTCTGATGTGAAAATCTGAGAAACACAGAGTATAATATTAAAGCCATGACAAAAAAACACCCTTGTTGCTACTTTGTACATCTGATTTTTTTTTTCTTTCTTTCTTTTTAAAATTTGCCAGAGGGTACATCCACTCATCACAGACCAGGAGAGGGAGAAAGCATCCCCTAGTGGGGTATGGTCATACCACAAATCCCTTCTCCATTTCTCCTTTTTGTCTTGGATTTGGGCATACATGTACACGTGCACAGCATGTTTCTCAAGCTGCTGGATTCAGGGCTTGAACAGCATAGTTGGCCATGTGGGATCCAGCTGCCTGAACCAAGCCACGGAGCCCGCTTCAGAATGTCTGCTTTTTAGAATCTAATGTATGGAGTCAGTAGATGGCGCAGCAGTTACATCACTGGACTCCCATATGGCCGACAGTGGTTCAAGTCCTAGACCTGTTAACTTGAAACTCATGCTGTGTGCATGCCCAAGATCGTGAGAGGAGAATGGAGAAGGGATTACATGTGGCCATCCTGTCGGGGTGATTTCTCACTTTACCTCTCACTGTCTCTCTGTCTTGTCTTCCCAGTGAGCACACATGCCCTAAGGCAAAAACCTCTACCAAAATAAAAAGAATCCAGTATAGTTCCTTAAACCTCAGTTGTTTATTTCTTCCATGTGTAAGAGAAACAGAGACATAGAGAAAGCATGCAGGGGAGAAGAGACACCTCTAGTAGTCTTCACACAATGTCACTCCAGTCTCAGCTGACTTGGATCATGGTTTGCATGTGGGGGCACTCTTCATGCTCAGGATATGAACCTATGCAGATCCAGTTGCATTACCAATGTGCCTTGACTTGGCCCTTCAGGTTTACTTTTTTAAAAATTATTATTATTTAACTTTATTTGTTATTATTATTGTGTCCTAGTTTGAGCACAGAGAGAGGGGAAATCATAAAGCAAGCCACGATCCAGGACTTGAACCGTGGTTGGCCATGTGAGAGTCCAGTGCCTTTAACCACCATGCCACCTGCCGGCACCAGTTCGCTTTTAAAAAAAACAAAAGAAAACAAACAAAAAACAATTATTTTCATTTAGAGATTGCATAATAAAAATAAACAATACAGGGCCAGCAGGTGGCATAGTGTTTAAGGCACTGGACTCACTCCCACATGCGTGACCGCAATTTGAGTCCTGGACCTGATGGCTGGAAACTCATGCCAGGTGCATGTGAGTGTATGCCCACAATCCTGAGAGGAGAATGGAGGATAAGGGATTGTAACGTGGCCATCCCCCACCCCCACCCCGGGGTGTGATTTCTCACTCTCTCCATCGATTGCATGCCCTGTAACAAAAATCGCTCAAACCAAGAAAAACACAAAGGAAAAACAGACCTCCTCAAAACCTGTTTGGTCTTGTTCTGATCACACTGAATGCTTCCCAGCCTGATTAAGAACGTCAGATGTTATTAAAACACCTTATGGCGGCTTTCCTGGTGGAGAAAGCAAGTTAGGGGTATGAGAGCCACTCAGTTTCCCAGGGTCCAGCACTGTTTGGGGTCAGATAACTAGAACAGGACACACAAGAGCTGGGCCAAACAAATGATGGCTTATGTTCTGATTTTCCTGCTTGTTGATAAGAATCCATCAAAGTATCCTTTTCTGATCATATTATGGGAAATTAAAAATGAAAACAGCGAATTGGTTTGGATCTCTGCATTGGAGGGTAGTCATAATAGGTGTGTATGTGTAGAGAAAAGCATATGGAAGTGACTGTGGGGCATCCACTGCAGTCACCACCACCACATTCACTGAAATCACATCTATTTGCTCATTAAGCTATCTTATAAAAAACTGAGACTCTCTTTTAAATAAAAATCCTTTTTCAAATGTACATGTTGCACATGCCTCTAATCGATTTCAGACCTGCCCTGAGGAAGAACCAAGCAGCTTCCGTCAGTGAAGCTATCCATGATCTTATTTTGGAAAAAGTTAATTATTTCATTCTTTCTGTCTGGATAGTCCCATCATTTTAGGCTCCTACTTGTGAGGTCCACGACTTTAGTATCCACTGGCCTACTATGGGCAGTAGAATTATCAGTGTCTACATGTATAACGATGTTTGCATATTTTACATTTATAGAGCGATCTCTTTCCCCTATCTCCTTTGTTCTATCAACATCAGTAATGTTAGGTCTGGATGGAATAATTAAACTAAATGTATAGTTAAAAATCACCTGAGTCTCTGACATTACCATCTCGGAGGAGGAGAACGGGAAAAAGAAATAATGGTTGTACCAACTCTTGACATGATTGCCACTGATCAGTTGAGAGTAAGTTCCATTAGAGGTTTTCTTCCAGTCTTTTAGGGCTGAGTTCAAGGGACAGTTTGGAAGTCAGATTTGTGATGCTCCCTCTGTCCTTAAACAAAAAAGTCACAATTGGACACTGATTTTTCTCTTGGGACCTCTTAACAAAGAGAAGTCCCAGCCCCAGGCCTGAGCACTTTGAGGATATAAGCAAGGGATATGTCAAATATTTGGGTTTCTTTTATTGATCCTCTAAAGAGCTCAACACATTTTTTCGTACCTGTTCTTAAGGACAGGGACAAGTACTTTTTTATAGAAACTAAAGATCACATAGTCATACACTTTTTTTTTTCATGCACTCCTTTTGATGCTGCATCTAGTAGATGTGAATATATCAAATACCTCCTTATAGTCATATAGTCCAGTCTGTAGAAAAGTCTAGAAAGGATACTTTGCTAAATCTAGGCTGAGAAGAAATGGCCCTACCTAGGACCAGCAGTTAGCGTAATGGCTATATTGCTGGACTCCCACGTAGTCGACCACGGTTCAAGTCCCAGACCCGGCGGCTTGAACTCATGCCGGGCGCGTGTGCACGTGTGCCTAAGATCCTGAGAGGAGAATGGAGGAGAAGGGATTGCGGCGAGGCCATCCCCCCTGGGGATGATTTCTCGCTTTCTGTCTCTCTCTGTATGTCTGGCAAGCGCACGCACCCCATAGCAAAAACCTCTCCAAAAAGAAAAAAAAGAAAGAAAGAAATGGCCCTACCTAATCAGAATTTTGGGGGGGGTAACATTTACTTATCTATTTGTAGTGATTTTTTTTTTTTTTTCAAACTACTGGGTCTGAGACTTGAACTGCAGTCAGCCATGCAGGAATCCAGCATCTTAACCACCGTGCCACCTGTTAGTGCCCCAATTGGAATTTAAGTAGGTTTCTTTATACCTTGGACCTTTCATATAAAGATCTTTGGATTCATTAAAATGGTACAAATCTGGGACCAACAGATGGCGTAATGGTTACATCTCTGGACTCCCATGTAGTTGACTGCGATTTGAGTCCTGGACCTGGCCAGGGCTTAAACTTGTATCAAGTATGTGTGCTTTACACTGCATGTCGTTTGAAGCCAGAATGATGATGAACCCCCAGCATGTAAGTTTTAGACACCAACCTCCAACAAAGGGTAGAGGTAGGTAGCCTGTGCCATCTGCTGCCTGCAGGCTAGGTGGTCTGCTCCTGTTTTGTTAGGTGAAAATAAGCATGATGGCTCACTGAAGCAACAGACATGATTTTTTTGTTCTTAGGAAGCAGAAAGTAGTAGAACTCTAGACCTACTGGGCAGTCCAGCACTGCCAGCCATCAGTAGAACTGAAATACAAAGTAAGACATTTGTGGGTACTATACCCACTGGCCTTCAGGCTCCAGCTCTTGTTCCACCCAGATTTTGATTTTTTCATTCTCAATTTCACTTTTTTTTCTTTTTAAAATTATCTCATTTTGGGACCAGCAGATGGCATAATGGCTATGTCACTGGACTCCCACCCACATAGTCGACCACGGTTCGAGTCCTGGACCCAGTGGCTTGAACTCAGACCGGGCACGTGTGTATGTGCCCAAGATCCTGAGAGGAGAATGGAGGAGAAGGGATTGCGGCGTGACCATCCACCTGGGGGTGATTTCTCACTTTCTGTCTCTTTCTGGCAAGCACACAGGCCCTATAGCAAAAACCTCTCCAAAAAAAAGAACAACTATTTCATTTTATTTACAATTATTACTTTTTAATTTGCTATAGGGCACATAAGCTTACCAGACAGACAGAGAGAGAGTGAAATTGAGAAAGCAAGCCACCAAATCCAGGACTCAAACCAGTCGGTTGGCCATGTGGGATGCATTCACCTTCACCACACCACTGGCCAGCCCCATTTTATTTTATTTAGATTTTTGCCATAGGTGTGTGTGCTCACCAGAGAAAGACAGAGGAAAAGTGAGAAATCACCCTCTGGGGGCATGGCCATGATGCAATCCCTTCTCTTCCTTTGATTTTGGGTGTGGATACCCATGTGCCTGGTGTGACTTTCAAGCTGCCATATCTGGGACTTCAACTGTGGTCAACCATGTATGAATCTAGCGCTCTAATCACCACGCCATTTTTAATACAGATGATTTCTCAATTAGAGACTGATTTCACTTTTCTACCTATTTAGAGTTTTCCAGAAACTAAAGTTACAAGTTAAAAAACTGCTTTTGATACTTTTTTTTTTTTTTTTTGGCTAGGAACATCTGAATGTGGTTCTTATTTCTTGCCTGGTCATATAAATTCTCTACATGTGTGTCTTTTATTAAATCAAAATAACCATTTCCTCTTGGGAAGACTCTGTCCATATCTTAAAACTTATGGGAACCAGCAGTTAGCGTAATGGCTGTGTCGCTGGACTCCCACATAGTCGACCGCGGTTCACGTCTCGGACCCGGTGGCTTACAACTCACGCCGGGCGCGTGTGCGTGCGTGCCCAAGATCCCGAGAGGAGAATGGAGGAGAAGGGATTGCGGCGTGACCATCCCCCCTGGGGGGTGATTTCTCGCTTTCTGTCTCTATGTCTCTCTCTGTCTGTCTGGCGAGCGCACGCACCCTATAGCGAAAAACCTCTCCAAAAAAAAAAAAAAAACTTAATGCTTTCAGTTCTTCTCTAGAAATTTTTACTTTTTTTTTTTTTTTTGAGAGGTTTATGCTATAGGGCGCATGCGCTCGCCAGACAGACAGAGAGAGACAGAGAGACAGAAAGCAGGAAATCACCCCCCAGGGGGGATGGCCATGCCGCAATCCCTTCTCCTCCATTCTCCTCTCGGGATCTTGGGCACGCACGCACATGCGCCCGGCGTGAGTTTAAGCCACCGGGTCCGGAACTCAAACCGCGGTCGACTACGTGGGAGTCCAGCGACATAGCCATTACGCTAACTGCTGGTCCCAAGAAATTTTTACTTTTTAAAAGAGAGTTTTTAGGACCAGCAGATAGCATAATGGTTATGTTGCTGGACTCCCATGTAGTTGATCACGGTTGAAACTCATGCTGGGCATGAGAGAAGAATCCCAAGAGAATGAAGGATAGGGATTGTGGAGGGGCCACCAGGTGGTATGGTGGTTAAGGACGCTGAACTCCACATGCCAACTGCGGTTTGAGTTCCGGACCTGGCAGCTTGCTTTCTCATTTTTCCTTTCTCTCTCTCTGTCTATCCCTCTCTGGTCAAATTAAAATGAATGAATAAATAAATATTCCTTAAAAAAATACATTAAAAAAGAAAACTCTATGTTCAGTCATGTTTTCCAAACAAGTGTAGGATGTATTTTAATTCAAACACATTAGTGTGCTATATTTGTAACTTCTCCCTTTAGTGACCTCTACCATCACCCAGTCATTGAGTGTCTTAAGTTGTTGGTGATCAGTATGGATTGGCTGTATGTTTGTAGGTTATTTCAAATTAATGGATTCATTGAATGGAATTAATTGTGCTTTTCTGGAATACTGGATTTGTGTTCTCGTTCAGATTTTGTTTGTAATCTGCTCAGTCACCACCATCGACAGTGGCAAAATGTGAATTTTTGTGGTATCTGTTAGTTAAAAATAAAAACCATCTTTGGCCAGCTTCGTGGCTCAGTAGTAATGTGCTGCTAGCGAGATTCCTCATGGTGACAGCGGTTCAAATCTCTGACCCAGTAGGCCTGAAACAGGCCAGGCGTGCACATGGACATCCACGATCTGCTGGGCCGGCAGGCTGCGGGAAGGGAGTCACTACATGACAAGACCCTTTGGAGGACATTTCCCACCCCTCTTTCATGTGTGCACATTTTCTATCACCATTTGTAAAAAAAGAAAAAACCTATCTTAACCATAGTTTTTGTACTACTTTTTTGTGTTAAACACAGGACATGGACTTGATTGACATACTTTGGAGACAAGATATAGATCTTGGGGTAAGTCGAGAAGTATTTGACTTCAGTCAGCGACGGAAGGAGTATGAGCTGGAAAAACAGAAAAAACTTGAAAAGGAAAGACAAGAACAACTCCAAAAGGAGCAAGAGAAAGCCTTTTTCGCTCAATTACAACTAGATGAAGAGACAGGTGAATTCCTCCCAATTCAGCCAGCCCAGCACATCCAGTCAGAAAGCAGTGGATCTGCCAACTACTCCCAGGTACCGAGTACTCAGTACTTAAAAAAGTGTGTGACAGGGTTGAAAGAAACTCGAGTTCTAGCATTGTCTTTTACTATGCCTGCATGACCTTGTCTAGTCTACTTCCCAATTTCAGACTGCTGACCTGACCTACTTGCAAGAGTTGTCATAATCATTAGGACACAAACGACACAAAAGAGCTTTATAAACTAAATAAATCTTGTAAAATCAAACAGCAGCCACAGAAGTAATGATAGTAGAACTACTAGTAGGGATTACTTAGGGTACTGTGGCAGGCACCATTCTAGAACTTAACATATATTAGCTCATTTAACCAATATAACAACTATATGATTTAAAGACCACTGCCTCCATTTTATCTACAGATGAGCAATTAAAAGTTTAAAAAGGTTAAATAATTTGCCCAGCTTACTCAAGAAATTGAAGGAGCTAAGAGCTGAAACCAGGTAGTCTGGTTTGAGTCTCTATCAAACAGGTTTCTTTTCTTTTTTTGGAGAGTTTTTTCTATAGGGCACATGCGCTTGCCAGAAAGACAGAGAGACAGAGAGATAGAAAGCGAGAAATCACCCTCCCAGGGGGTATGACCACACCACAATCCCATCTCCTCCATTCTCCTCTCAGGATCTTGGGCACGCACGCACACGTGCCTGGCGTGAGTTTAAGCCACTGGGTCTGGGACTCGAACCACGGTCAACTACATGGAAGTTCAGCGATATAGCCATTACACTAATTGCCTGTCCCTCAAGCAGATTTCTGAAATCAAGAGAAATTTTAATTACCCAGACTATAACCATTTTATGAACATCAGTCGTGAATCTTTAGATTGGCCATAGGACATTTAACAATGGGGGGCGGGGGGCAGGGATGTCATGGTGGTTAAAGCGCTGGACTCCCACATGGCTGACCATGGTTCAAGTCCTAGACTTGGTGACTTGCTTTCTCACCCCTCCAGTCCCAGCCTCCCATCTCACTATGGTGAGTGCACATGCCCTGTAGCAAATTTTAAAATAATGATAAAATTAAAATTTTTTTTTTTTTTTTTTTTTTTTTTTTTGGAGAGGTTTTTCGCTATAGGGCGCGTGCGCTCGCCAGACAGACAGAGAGAGACATAGAGACAGAAAGCGAGAAATCACCCCCCAGGGGGGATGGTCACGCGGAAATCCCTTCTCCTCCATTCTCCTCTCGGGATCTTGGGCACACACGCACACGCGCCTGGCGTGAGTTGTAAGCCACCAGGTCCGAGACGCGAACCGCGGTCGACTACGTGGGAGTCCAGCAACATAGCCATTACGCTAACTGCTGGTTCCCATAAAATTAAATTTAAAAAACTTTTTTTCTCTGTGTCTTTTATACAGGTTGCCCAGATTCCCAAACCAGATGCTTTATACTTTGATGACTGCATGCAGCTTTTGGCAGAGACATTCCCATTTGTAGATGACAATGAGGTATATATCAAATATTTGGTTAATAGCAAAACTCTGTAACTACATCAAACATAAGTCCCTTTAATATTTCTGCATATAAAAGAATTTTTTTAATTTGGAAATATTTTAATCAAGGAAATATTCTGTGAAGGAAACTTTAGCCTACAGATAATGTTACAATTTTAAAAAAGAGAGAGACCTTTCAAACCAATACCTCTTATTCTACTTCGTAGCCAGAAATATGGATCAGCATAACTGTGAAAACAAAGAGCATTCCTTTTTTTTGACAGATTTTTGCTCTAGGACGCATGTGCTCACAAGAGACAGACAGACAGAAAGCAAGAAATCACCCCCCAGAGGGATGGCCAGGCCATAATCTGCTCTCCTCCTTTCTCCTCTCTGGATTTTGGAAACGCACGCACACACGCATGTGCTTACAAGAGACAGACAGACAGAAAACAAGAAATCACCCCCCAGAGGAATGGCCATGCCACAATCTGCTCTCCTCCTTTCTTCTCTCTGGATTTTGGAAACGCACGCACATGTGCCCAGCATGAGTGTTAAGCCTCCAGGTCTAGGAGTTGAACCACATTTGAGTATGTGGGAGTCCAGTGACATAACCATTATGCCATCTGCTGATCCCCAAATAACTTTTTCTATACATACCTAAAAAATTTTGGTAAGTAAAGAACAAGCTGAATAACCAAGACTTGTTCAGTTAAAAGTTTCAATCTTACTTTGTCTGAAACTATACCACATATTATATAGACACAAATTAAATCTATAAAATTGGTCTAACCAAGCCAGTAGGTGGCACGGTGGTTAAGGCATCTAGATCCCATATGGCCAACTAAAAGGTTTGAGTCCCAGACCCAGTGGCATGAAGAACACACTAGGGGTGCACATGTGCCCAAAATCCCATGGGAATAGAGGAGAAGAAATTGAGGTGTGGTCATCCTCCCCGGGGTGCTTTCTAAGACTTTCTTTCCCCCAGCCCCTCCCTAGCAAGCACACACATTATTTTCCCTACAGCAAAAAAAAAAAAAAAAAAAAATGTTCTAACCCATTTTGAAGTCTGTCTTCATAGGATAAAACCATTAAGCAAGTAGAGAGTAACTTTGAGTCACTTGAGTAAGAAAAAAACTTGTCTTATTATAAGTGCCAGGGCCAGCTGGTAGCATGATGGTTAAGGTCGCTAGATCCCACAGGCTAACTATAATTTGAGCCCTACACCTGGCAGCTTCAGAACCGAGCCAGGACACATGTGCATGCATACCCAAAATTTCAGAAGGAAGGAAAGATGGAGAAGGGATTGGTGACCATTCCCCATGGGGATGCACTCTCATTTTTCTTCCCTCCCTGTCTACCTCTAGCAAGCACACACATCCTCTAGTAAACTTAAAGTGGGACCAGCAGATGGCGTAATGGCTACGTTGCTGGACTCCCCATATAGTCAACCGTGGTTCAAGTCCCACACCCGGTGGCTTAAACTCAAACCAGGCATGTGTGCATGTGTGCCCAAGATCTTAAGAGGAGAATGGAGGTGAAGGGATTGCAATGTGGCCATTCCCCCATGGGGAGTGATTTCTCACTTTCTGTCTCTGTCTCTTTCTGGCGAGCGCACACGTCCTATAGCAAAAACCTCTCTGAAAAGAAAGGACAAGTCATAAGTTGTCAATAGTAAAGAAATACGGAATGTAGCTATTTCTGCTCCAATGTGTTGTATGAATGGTGCCTTTGCACTTACTCATCCACTGTTGGTGGCAGACTCATGTAATAAATGTTTTGTCGATTTTAGGCTTCCTCTTCAACTCCGTTTCAGTCGCTTGTTCCTGATATCCCCAGCCACATTGAGAGCCCAGTCTTCATTGCTTCTGAACAGACTCAGTCTCCTGCAACTCCTGTGCAGGTAGCTACTCTGGACTTAGGCAACATGCAGCAGGACATTGAGCAAGTTTGGGAGGAGCTACTATCCATTCCAGAATTACAGGTATCTGAGATCTAATGTAATATTAAAGATGCTATTTTATATTTAGTGCCTTTAAATTAGTCATTCTGATTATTTATTATTTACATGTTGCCTACTTAATAAGAATGATTGGGGGGTACTTTTAAATTAGTCTGATAGCTGCCTATGCTCACATAATGTGTGCTTTTGTTAGTTAAATGAGCTGGATATATTGGAGACAGATTTTTTTTTAGCATTCATTCATTCATTCATTCATTTTTAATTTTTTTTTTTTTTTGAGAGGTTTTTCGCTATAGGGCGCGTGCGCTCGCCAGACAGACAGAGAGAGACATAGAGACAGAAAGCGAGAAATCACCCCCCAGGGGGGATGGTCACGCCGCAATCCCCTCTCCTCCATTCTCCTCTCGGGATCTTGGGCACGCACACACACGCGCCCGGTGTGAGTTGTAAGCCACCGGGTCCAAGACTCGAACCGCGGTCGACTACGTGGGAGTCCAGCGACATAGCCATTACGCTAACTGCTGGTTCCCTCATTCATTTTTAATTTGACCAGACACACACACAGAGAGAGAGAGAGAGAGAAAGAGAGAGAGAGAGAGAGAGGGAAAGAGAGAGGGAAGGGAAGGGAAGGGAAGGGAAGGGAAGGGAAGGGAAGGGAAGGGAAGGGAAGGGAAAGTGAGAAAGCAAGCCTCCAAGTCCAGGAGTTAAACCATGGTCAGCCATGTGGGAGTGTCTAGCACTTTAACCACCACACCACCTGCTGGTCCCGGAAATAGATCTTTTTAAACATGAAGTCTAATCTAAGAACCCTGAATATATGTATGCTTATGTGTACGTATTGGGTCGTTAGGAAAGTCATAATGCATTTTTGATTTTCCTGATGAATTTTTTATTTTCCTGATGACCTAATACATATTGGAAATGGGAATTACCTCTGAATTACAGAATAGAACAGCTTAGAGAGAATAAGGGTGAGGGGGAGAATTTACCTAAATTTACCATTAGGTATGAATATTATTTAGTATCTTAATTACTTAACCTGTATTTACGTAATGTAAATGTCTTTTCCACCAGTGTCTTAACATTGAAAACGAACTGGTTGAGACTTCCACGGTTCCAAGTCCAGAAGCCAAACTGACAGAAGTTGATAACAATTATCATTTCTACTCATCTATCCCCTCACTGGAAAAAGAAGTAGGTAACTGCAGTCCACATTTTCTTAATGCTTTTGAGGATTCATTTGGCAGCATCCTCTCCACAGAAGACCCCAACCAGTTGACAGTGAACTCATTAAATTCAAATGCCTCAGTGAACACAGATTTTGGTGATGAATTTTATTCTACTTTCATAGCAGAACCCAGTACCAGCAACAGTATGCCCTCCTCTGCCACTTTCAGCCAATCCCTATCTGAACTTCTCTATGGGCCTATTGATGTTTCTGACCTATCACTTTGTAAAGCTTTTAACCAAAACCAGCCTGAGAGCACAGCAGAATGCAATGATTCAGACTCTGGCATCTCACTGAACACAAGTCCTAGCATGGCATCACCGGAACACTCAGTGGAGTCTTCTGTCTATGGAGACACACCACTTGGCTTTAGTGATTCTGAAATGGAAGAGCTATCAATAGATAGTGCCCCTGGAAGTGTCACACAGAATAGTTCTAAAACTCAGCCAGTACATTCTTCTGGGGATATGGCACAACCCCTTTCACCATCTCAGGGGCACAGTGCTCCAGTGCATGATGGCCAGTGTGAAAACACACCAAAGAAAGAACTGCCTGTCAGTCCCGGTCATCGAAAAACCCCCTTCACAAAAGACAAGCATTCAAGTCGCTTGGAAGCTCATCTCACAAGAGATGAGCTTAGGGCAAAAGCTCTCCAAATCCCATTCCCTGTAGAAAAAATCATTAACCTCCCTGTTGATGACTTTAATGAAATGATGTCTAAGGAGCAATTCAATGAAGCTCAACTTGCATTAATTCGAGATATAAGGAGGAGAGGCAAAAATAAAGTGGCTGCTCAGAATTGCAGAAAAAGAAAACTGGAAAATATAGTAGAACTGGAGCAAGATTTAGATCATTTAAAAGATGAAAAGGAAAAATTGCTCAAAGAAAAAGGAGAAAATGACAAAAGCCTCCATCTACTGAAAAAACAACTCAGCACCTTATATCTTGAAGTCTTCAGCATGCTACGTGATGAAGATGGGAAACCTTATTCTCCTAGTGAATACTCTCTGCAGCAAACAAGAGATGGCAACGTATTCCTGGTTCCCAAAAGTAAGAAGCCAGATGTTAAGAAAAACTAGATTTGGGAAGAACGGACCTTTTCTGAGCTAGTGTACTCTTAAAACTAAAAGCTCCTACTGTGATGTGAAATGCAGAAATATCATACTTTATAAGTAATTCTATGCAAAATTATAGCCAAAACTAGTGTAGTAATACAAAATTTTAAAAAGCATTAAAATATCAGTATGTTGAATCAGTAGTTTCACTTTAACTGTAAACTTAATTTCTTAGGACACCCATTTGGACTACTTTCTGTGTTAAGTGTAAATACTACAGGACTTCTTATTTATACTGTTCTTATCTCATTTGTTACATTCATAGATTTATATGATATGACATCTGGCTAAGAGCAAATTGTTGTAAAACTAACCACTATGTACTTTTTTATAAATACTATATGAACCAAAATGGCATTTTTTTATATTAAATTGTTTAGCTCTGACGAAAGAAAAATAATTTGAGCTGGTACTAATAAAAAAATATTATTTCTTCAAGATTCATTTGAATTTATTCCGAGTATTTCCCATAAGACAAGTCATCCCATTTGACACATTTACAGACTTTGCATTTTCAGAATGTTTCCTTTAAAAATGTTAAAAGTGGGGGCTGACTGGTGGCGTGGTGGTGAAGGTGCTGGATCTCACATGGCTGACTGCATGTTTGAGTCTCAGACCTGGCAGCTTGAAAAAAACACACATGGCCAAAATCCAAAAAGGAGAAGCAAATGTAGTGTGACCATAACTAATAAATACCTCCTACTAAGGGTGCTTTCTTACTTTTTCTTCTCTCTGGTGATTGCATATACTATATAGCAAATATAAATAAATAAATAAATAAATAAATAAATAAATAAATAAATAAATAAATAAATAAATATAGATATACAGATATATGAAGCATAAATAAATAAATAAATAAATATAGATATACAGATATATGAAGCACTGTTTACTATTTAAAATTTCTGGTACGATTATAAAGTATATCAAGAAGGGACCAGCAGTTAGCGTAATGGCTATGTTGCTGAACTCTCATGTAGTTGACCGCAGTTCGAGTCCCGGACCCAGTGGCTTAAACTCAGACCGGGCGCATGTGTGTGCGTGCCCAATATCCCAAGAGGAGAATGGAGAAGGGACTGCAGCATGGCCATCCCCCCTGGGGGGTGATTTCTCACTTTCTGTCTGTCTCTGGGGGTGATTTCTCACTTTCTGTCTGTCTCTGTCTTTCTGGTGAGCACATGCGTCCTATAGCAAAAACCTCTCCAAAAAAAAAGTATATCAAGAAGGTATTTTCGGGAACCAGCAGTTAGCGTAATGGCTATGTCGCTGGACTCCCACGTGGTCGACCGCGGTTCACGTCTCGGACCCGGTGGCTTACAACTCACGCCGGGCGCGTGTGCGTGCGTGCCCAAGATCCCGAGAGGAGAATGGAGGAGAAGGGATTGCGGCGTGACCATCCCCCCTGGGGGGTGATTTCTCGCTTTCTATCTCTCTGTCTCTCTCTGTCTGTCTGGCGAGCGCACGCGCCCTATAGCGAAAAAACCTCTCCAAAAAAAAAAAAAGAAGAAGAAGGTATTTTCTATTAACAGTGGGTATACACTGAAGTGAAAATAGTTCATTTATTCAGATAAAAATATATATGCCTACTATACACTAGGTATTGTTTGAAGTACAAAAGACAAAACTATTCTTCCTGGAGCTGAAGTGAAGGGAGTCAGCAAGCATACATTATGTTACAAAGAAAAGGATTAGGAAGACTGATTAAAACTGCAATTTGAACTACAGTGAAAAGAAAAGATTTGTTGAGGTAGCAATATTTGAACGTGTGGGAGAGCAATCCATTCTGATATCTAAAAACACTGCAGACAAGACATGCCAAGTCCAATAGCCAGGCCTGTTTGAGGAAAAATAAGAGTGGTGGGGCAGAGAAGAGGGTAGGGGAGAAATAAGGCTGTGAGGGATGACAGGTGGTGTATAGCTAAACCTTGTCAGCCCTCAAGGACTGCTACCTAGTGAGGCAGGGAGCTCCTGGGGGCAGTAAGCAGGAGTAACATCTGCATGGTTTTAAAGGCCCTCCTGGCTTGTGTTGAGTGGGAGCAGGGACCAACTGGGAGGAACTCATGTATCCTAACAGTGGCTTCCTGTGGGGTAGTTGTAAGGTTTTGGACTCTACATGTTTCAAAGGTATGACTAAGGATTTTCTAAAGACTTTGTAGTGGAATGGACAAAGAGTTGAGGAACTGAACACCCCAAAGGAATGAGTAGGATTGAATAGAGGGAGGTCCTGGTGGGAAAATCAGTTCACTTTTGGACATACTGAGGAATGGACATACTGAGGAATCTTATTAGACATGTTGAGGGTACAGGGTACCAAAACAAGGCACCTCTACATCTTTTGAGAATCTGCATACTTCCCCATAAAATACACAGCATCAATTCATGTAAGCACCCATCTTTGTCTTTTTTTTTTTTTTATGGCTTGCTATATGTTGCATGCCCTGATCAGAGAAAGGGAATGTGAGAAATCACCCTCACCCCCGGAGGAATGGCCACTACGCAATCCCTTCATTCTCTTGGGATTTGGGGCATGCTCACACAAACCTGGCATGATTTTCAGACTACCAGATCCAGGACACAAATTGTTCAATTGGCCATGTGGGATCAAGCTGCCTTAACCTCCATACCAGCTGCTGGTCCCTCCTCTCTGAAGATATGATGGAGATCCATCTGAGTTACACGTGTTTAGAATTAAGCACTGTATGGTAAATATAGAACAGTACAGCATAACCCTGGAATCACTCCCTATGCTTGCTGCTGCAAAGTACAGTGTGCCCGCTAGCAACTCACTTAAGCACTGAGGCTTGTTTCATCTCTAAGGTAGAGATAAATTGGTTATTTTATAAGAAGCACTGCCAAGCTCACAATAAACACTATAAATGGGTTTTTCTTTTAAGCCTTGTATTAAGGTGTTTTTTCAACTTTATTTAATTTGACCAGAGAGGGAGGGGTAGAGAGGAAGAGAGAGGGAAAGTGAGAAAGCAAACTACTAGGTCCAGGCCTGGAACTGTGGTCAGCCACATGGATATCCAGCACCCTTAACCACCATACCACCTACCAACCTCTTAAGGTGCTTTTTAATTACAAGTGAAAAAACAAACTGGCCAAAATAGCTTAAGATTTGAACTCATGACTATAAAGCTCGGGGCTGAAAGTGACCAGATTCATGGATCTAAAGATTCAACTATGAAGTCTATGTCCTGAACATTTATCTCATACAGCCAAGGAAATTTCTTCTAGTAGTGGTGGTGGATCCCTGGAAGAGTCATCCCTTTTCCAACCTCAGGTATTATCCCTAGTCTTGAATAGTGTGCACCCTCAATGGGGGAGGGGAGGCTGTTGGCAAGAATCTTACCAGCAAAGTGGGAAGTAGTACTTACTAAAGTGGGAAGAGCTACTTCTAGTAGCTGGTACCTAAGTGCCAGGCAAATAAGACCACAGATTATCTTTTCACTTATCTACATTATTTTAAGTAAATTTCAAAATTATTTGTCCAGTTCATAAAAGATAATCATAAAACTTTTAGAGTATCTGAAAACATTACATTGAAGTAGTAAACACACTGCATTACACAGAATTATAAATTTGGAACTTTAAAATCCATCTTAATTCTCTTGATCTGCATTCAAAATGTTACAGCTTTATATCTGATTGTCCTCAAATTAAATCTGGCTGTCCACTTGTAAACCTTACTTGAACTGTTTCTAAAAGGTCAATTCAGTGTTTTAAAAATAACGTACATATATGCCTTTTACACTGAAGCAGTAGTGTCAAGCATCAGAAATCTTAATTACATGATACCATTCATATAAAAATAAATTTGCTTGCAAAAATTTCATAAACCCATGACTTCTAAAAAAGGGGGGGAGCTGCTCAGACATATTTGCACATCCATATTTGTATGTTTAAACATCTGTAGAAAATAATTCTCATACCTATTATTTTAAAGATATCTACCAGGCCAATTCATTTATACCATGTACTACTACTTGAGAACAGAAAGAAAAAAATTAAGCTTCAATTCTATGTAGAAAACAGTCCTTAGGTACAGGTCCTTTATTGTCACCCACTAAAGTTCTTGATATGCTTCAGGGTATTATCAAAAATACAATCTTTGGAGACAAGACAGGCACTAGGTTAAGCTATTTAAGCTCATCATCACATTTAACCTTTGGATGTATTAACAGTAGGGATCATTCCTATTTTGCAAAAAATATGTAAAACCAGTTAACTGAAATAGAATTTTTAAAATAATTTTGTTATTAATTTTGACCAGAGACAGAGAGGGAAAGTGAGAAAGTGAGCCACCAGGTCTGGGACATGAACTGCAGTTGGCCATGTGGCAGTCCAGCACTCTAACCACCACAATGGGGCTAGAAAAGAATTCAAGTGAAATTTCAATGGGGAGAAATTTTTCAGTAACATTTAGTGAGTTTTAACATTTCCTTCAATATTCCAGGCAATGAACAGTATTTGCTGTACTTGTGACTGTTACTAATGAACTTTATTCTTTGAGATTTTTGCTATAGGGCATGTGTGCTCACTGAAGACAGAGGGAAAGTGAAAAATAACCCCCTGGGGGGTGGTGGCCAGGCAATCCCTTCTCCTCTCAGGATTTTGGACACATATCAACATACACCCAGCAAGAATTCCAAGTCATCATCAGGTTGGTTGAACCTCAATCAACCATGTACGGGGTCCAGTGCTTTAACCACTACACCACCTACAGTTCTTTAAGTCACTTTTTATAATCTTTTGCAAGTATCAAGATCAGTCAGATCCACCACTAGACGTCAATATTTAAAACATATATTAAAGTCACAAAATACTTCAACAACTACTTTTAATGCTTCAATTCTATAGATTTATACATATAAAGTCACCAACATTCCACCAAACTACGAAATGTGAGCATGGCATAAAAAATGGTAAAAACCCTCAAAGAACTTGCTACTTTAGGTTCTTTCTTTCAAGATTTCTTACTGAGAGGCCAGCAGATGGAATGGTGAAGGTGCTGGACACCCACATAGCTAACTGCAGTTTGAGTCCACATAGCTAACTGCAGTTTGAGCCCTAGAACTGGCAGCTTGCTTTCTCACTTTGCCACTCAGGTGAGTGCACATGCTCTATAGCAAATTTTAAAAATATAGCATTCTTACTAATAGGAATAGTTTGAGAAGCTGACCAACAAAAACCTATTTTCTTTCATATTAAATGAGGGCATGAGACTCGTCAGTTGAAGTTGACTCCAAGCACATAGGTACCTTTACAAATATATCTTAATGGATGGATGCACACTTCTCAGTATCTGACAGAATATATTGTCAAATGATACAAGTAATGCAATGTCAAGTAATGCAACAAGGAATCTAAAAAAAAAAAAGAAAGAAAAAAAGCCAGCATGGTAATCAAGGCACTGGACTCCCACATAGTCCACTGCAGTTTAGTGACTTGAAAATCCAGCTGGATGCATGTGCACACATGCACAAAACCTGAAGAGGGGAATGGAGAAGGGACTGTGGCATACATAGCCATCCCTGGTGAGGGGTGACTTCCCACTTCTCTCCTCAGCAAGCACACACACCCTACAATAAAAACCTAAAAAGTAATTACCTGTAATCTATAGATAACAGCTACTTAAAATTTAGTAAAATTCTCTTAACTGTGAACCAAGCCCTTTTAACTTTAAAAACATTGTTAAAATTCACTTAATTGTTTATATTTATGGGATACCATTATGGTTTTTCAACACATTTCAATCAAGATCATTTGTAAACCCATCACCTCACTTATCAATACTTTTAGAACATTTGAAATCTTATTTTGGGGCCAGCAGGTGACATGGTGTTTGCGATGCTAGATTCTCACATGCCAAGTCCTGGACCTGGCAGCCCAAACTTTTAAACTCACATTTTCTAGCTATACTGAATTATGTGAAAAAATACTTTTGAGTGCATGCACATGTGAGAGATGAGCATCCTCCACAGAGTCTTCTCATAACAGGTCCTGTTCCTCCAACACTTCAGTATGGGCACCCAGTATGTATATATTCCCAATACTTTAGGATCAGGCCAGTATTTGAACCTCAGTCTCCATATGGGATCCGCTTCCTTTAATTACCACAACATCCTGGAGCCAGGCTGCCTAGTCATCCAACTGTGCTATAGGATAGAAACCTTTTCCAAACTGTAACCAGCATCCCCCATCCTTCCTTAGCTTTCCCAGCCTCTAGTAACCACCAATGTGTCTGAGGTGATGGTAAACTACCAACCTGAGAATTTTTGGGGAGGTGTCTGGTTTCACTTAATATCCAGACCTACAAGCCCTTTATTTAACTGCAATGGAAATGTTTTTTTTTTAGGTTTTTTGCCATAAGGTACATATACTACTTGAGATAAGGAAAGTGAGAAATCACTACCATCCAGGGGTATGGCCACACAGCAATCTCTTCTTCAGGGACCTTGGGCATGCATGCTCATGTGCCTGGTTTGACTCTCTAACTGGTAGGTCTGGGACTCCACTGGCCATGTGAGAGTTCAGTGTATTAATAAACACCGTGTCACCTGTGGGCCCCCATTTCAATGCTTTTAAACATATTTAAAAGCTGTTAACAGTGTTACATATTTCATCATTTACTTTTTATCAGTAATAGTGTATAGTTGAACAGTATAAGGTCCTATCTTCTAGCTAGCTTTTCAGAACTGTGTCCCCTCAACCTCTACTGTAAGAATGTACTTGTTTAAACTCAAGTGGCAGTTTTCCTATCACCTACTGAACTGTATTTTCAATTTGGTTAAATCAACCCAATATATACACGAATCCAATTTTGTAAAACATCTTTAGAAAACTCAGCTATGATAGATAATGGAACTGTGATGGATGGGAACATGAAAGATTCAAATTGCCTGGTTTCGTGAGGTTTACACTATTTTTATTCTGAGATAATAAAAGCACACTTATTAGAAACAGTCTACTCAAGGTATTTCAGGGCTCAAATAACTGAAGGTACACAAAATTACAACTGCATAGAACATAAAACCACTATGCATACACACAAAATGAAACTGATGTTCTAATACAAAATGTTACAATCCTGTAACAGCAGGGTCCTCACCTGGCTTAAGCTTACAAAAAACATAATAGAAAAATGTTCCCACTAGCTATGAAAGCTAGGAAAAAATAAAAACAAAAAAACCCTATTATTTTTAGCACAACTATCAAGACCCCCAACCAATGTAGCAGATTATTAAATCTTACTTGGATTAAACTGCAGCATTGTTTATGATTCAACTTCACCTTTCCCCAAGTCAGGCTCACCATAAAAGATTCACCAATCATCCAATTCCTCTCAAAACTTAAGAAACCAGATAATGCTACCATGTGAAGTGCTTTCACCTCCCAGCCCATCTTTCACCAACCTCACAATTATCCTGTTTCCAAAAGTTGACTTTTCACACAACCATCAAGGTTCTCTGACATACTCCCATCACAAGACCTTAAGTCCTTATTTAAGTAATAAATGTCAGTGGTGAGTTTTGCGATTTTGTTGTACTGGAGGGCACCATGTGCTTGCCAGACAGGAAGAAAACAGCCCCCCTGGCCTCACAGGGTGTGGTCACGTCAGTCACTTCTCTATCCTGTTTGGATGCTGGGTAAATATGCACACATGCCCATGTTTTAAAGGAATCCTCATAAATGTTATATAAAGGCTCAATGCTTGCTGCTGGTTTTATTCCTCAGTAAGTTTTAAGTCACCTATAGCATTTACTCATATGAACACCGTGAAACAACAAAACCACACACACATTTCTAAAAATATTTTAATGAAAAAGTTATCTTTCTGTAAACATTTCATTATACTACAAATGAAACATTTGAATCCATTACAGACCACCTTTTAAGTCTTGAGAAACAGAACATATCCAAGTTTTAAAAGTAGTTTTGATTATTTAGATATGCTAACAATCCTTACATTACCCCTGGCACATTAGCATGCTTATTCACTAATTTGTGACATCAATTACTGAAACTCCAATAAATACTTCCGTTTCAAATTGTGACTAATAGACGCCGCCGCTGGAACTCTTAAAACCAAGCCTATTTTATTTAGTTCCTAAATGGATGCTTTTACCACACAAATACTCCCAAGACATTGTGTAAATTTTAAAATGTATTATTATAAACCCACAAGGTGTCAACAGTTTAAAAGTCTGCCACAACCTACCACTTAGTAATTTACCAGTGCTACTCCAACTTATTTTCAGAAACGACAATGGAACTATGTTCAAAAAATCATTTTATTTCATAAAAAAATGAAACAGACTAGAAAGAACAATACTTTCTTTAAAGGAAAATGTTTTCTTAGTTTGCTTTGTGAACTTATCAATAAAATGCTGGTACTTTAACATTTTGTGTGTAGAAAATCAGTCCCGATTTATACAACCAGTCATGCTCCCTGGCACATTTATTCCTGTTAATGTAGTAAATTATAATCTAAACTACTAGGTCATCAGAAGACATTTTTTTCTATTTGACCCAACAGTTTGTATTGCCCATCTTTTTTTTTGCCTTAGGGCATGTGTGTTTACTGGAGACAGTGAGTGGGAAAGTGAGAAATCACCCCCCCAGGGGGTAGTCCTACTGCAATCCCAACTCCATTCTCCTCCCAATCTTGGGCAATGCATGCACATGTACCCAGTTAAGTTTCAAACCCCCTGGTCCAGGACCTGAACCACAGCCAGGAACGTGGGAATCCAGCCACATAACCCCTATGCCATTTGGTGACCCCTGAAATGTCATTTTTTTTAAAGTAAATACTAAGCCCCAATTTTCAACAAGCCCTTTTAGTGTACCAAAGACAAAACAAAACCTTATGAACAATCAGCAACTGATCTGAATAGCAATTCTTTGGCGGGAAAAAAGTCTTTTTTTAAAAAGGAGTGTTAGTCTAATTAGGTTCCAACTGCTTCTGGTTATAAGGTTAAAATGAACCCAAAACTCATCCAAAGTGTGTTTCTGAATTTATATGTAAGAGAATTTATATATGAGGTCACATGAATGGAAATCCATTTATAATATGGGGCAATTTTGGAAGTTTATCTGAAGTTTTTCCTACTTTAAGACTGGCAGCTTAATGGGTCCAAGTCATGCCCTATTACAAAAACTTTATAAAAATTGAGGTTACTCTCTTTAGCAAAAAAATTGACTTTATCTTAAGGATACTAACAATGAGCTGTACATGTGAAAGGGCCAATTCTAATTTAAGATGAACACTGATGACCCTTGTCTACTGTGGGGGGATTTTTAAAGACTATCTAAAGTTTTAACATGTGTTGGACATGGCACTAAGATTAAGTTCAGCTAATGTACCTACTAGACAGGGACAAAGTTTTAAAATATGTAATATAGATGTGTAGGGTAACAAATGGTGTCATCAGGTTTTACTGTGAGCTACAAACCTTACCCAGCCAGAAACCTTCGTATTTAAGATGGTAGGAAAGACATTCCTCATTTAGGCAAGTAGGGTTCTCATTCAACCTGCAAATCAAAAAGATTACTCTTACCTTGCTTTACAAAAAATTACTCTTTAATTAGTGAAAAAATTCAAATTCAAGCCTTACCTAATGCTTATTGCCCTTCCTTGCAGGTCTAAATGCTAGACCTATTGACTGTGGCAACTATCTCTCATTGATGTTCCAAAAGGCGAAGAGCTCCTTCCTGCTAGACTTTCTTCGATATTTCAGTTGTTATAAGCAGATTTAACTAGCTTTTGGGAAGTTGCTCACTATCATCATAGTATCTTATGCCTTCACTTCTCTGTAGTTGAAGCTCTTGCTGCTGCCTTGTCATTCTTTATTTATGCTGACTTGTCCATACTCAAAAGGCTGCTGAAGTCCTGTCTTAGTGAGTTTCCTTTGATCCACTGTGCTTAAAAAGCACATCTTAGGTCCTTTAAAGCTGGTTAAATCGCTCTCCTCATGGCTTACTTTTCCACACTGTTCACAAGAACTAAGCTAATACAACTTATAAACAGGTCACACATACAGATTTCACCTGCTTATAGGTTGCAAACATCAACTTACTGAAAATGTTTTTACTATTAAACTAGTTCCAGAAGACAGAAAGTTGGTTAACAGTACAATTAACCTCATATACCATTAAAGGATACTGTCAAGGTTGTGTCAAACAATTTCACAAACATAAAACAGGAAATGTTAATCTCCCCCATTCCTCCAACCTTTATTATATGAATAAAAGAACTTGAGACAATTTAGTTCGATTTTAATAAAATGTTTTCCCAAGCATTATTTTGACGAGGTACCCATGTTTAAGTTATGAACATTGACAGTGTCCATTTATATAACCACACTTGAAGTTAAGGATTTTAACCATTTTCTAAAATTAGCCTATTTTCTACACTGCTTATTCACATATGCCCATTAACAAATGGAATGTTTTCTGTTACATTTATTGGTTTGAGTGTTTCTGGAAAACTGTATTTATCTGTGAAAACCGATTTCCATGCTGGCATTGCATGCATCCAAATAATAATGCACAGAGGCACAGAATAAGAGCAACAACAGAGCATATTGAAACACTAGCACACCCCATTCCCCCTTTTTATTGCTTGTTTTGCTTAGTACTCCTTAAAACAAAAATAAGAATCTTGAATTCAACGTTCAACTGCCAAAGATTAACAGTAGGGCACATACTTAGGGCTCAAATGAAATAGTAAGCACTAGCTGGCGCAAACGGTAGACAATTGATTTATGTAAGTATGACCTTATCGTCTACAACTCTTGTCAACCATGATCTTCCCGACAAATTGATAACTCACACCAACACAATTTAGGTTTGATATATATACAAGGCATTAACAGTGTGTTCTTTGGGAATTTAAGATTATAATAAAGACCTTAAGACTACCCAAATTTGATCCAGGTCTTTGGGAAGTGAAAAACGTGTACTAAGCAATTGTGCTACATTTCTGCTGCAGTACGTTATTTCAGATGACTATACCTAAACTATCCTTGGTTTCATTCAGTTAAATTGTATAGGGTACAAACAGGAAAGCATGCCAGCCAGTTAAGGGTTCAATAATGCAGATTTTCATTCTCTTGCTCTGAGAGCCTGAATTGGGGGAAAAAAATTTAAATCAAGGAAAATAAAAAGATTTAAGGGCCTCTTGTGCTTTAAGGGGGGAAAAAAAGGTACTCACTAGTTTGCTTAGATATGCAGGCTTAGTGGCCTGGCCCTGTGTGTTCAAAGTTTTTATGAATGGTTTTTAAGATAGGAGAAGGAAAACATCCACTACCCCTTTTCAGAACTTAAATAAGGGGGTAGTAGACATTCTTTACACCCAACAACTATGGCAGCAGTTCAAATGTGACCAAGGTAAATGTAGAATGAAAATGTTCTAAACACAGCCAGAATTCAGCAAATCTAATACACTAAAATCATATGATTACATGTTGAAAGAAAATGCACAAAAACCAAATAGGAATTTTGAGACTTTTCATTTGAAGGTATTCTTAATGCTATTAGAATCACAAATATGCTAATTTAAATACCCAATCCTATGTATCTAAAACACACATTGCAAACATACAAATATCTATTCTCGCCACATATCAACACCCATTCATATCATGGTTTGGAAATGGGAAGAATAGATTCCCCTTAAACTGCAAGTCAGCAGGTGTTTCTTTACAGTTAACTTTAGCAAAATTCATACAAAATAGTAATTAACAATGATCTTCTTTACTTGTTAACTCACAAGGAAACACCTTCAAAACTGCATTTTGTTAGTTTCTGTACTAAAATGTAGAAAAACTGAACTACACAAATATTGAAAAGTTAAAAATTCCTTAATTTTTTATTCCTGGTACCACTACCACAATTTACAGGGCAATATACCTGATGTAATGAAAAGAAAAAGAAAAAGACAAAGCTACAACAGATAAAAGACCTCAGGAATGTACATCTAATTGACACTACATTGCATTAATCAATAGCTGCACTTTTTGCAAACTGTGGCTATGACAGTCCTGAACAAGAAGGGTTTCCTGTTTAAGCTGCAGTAACTTTTCTGACTATGGATCATCGTTCCTCCTGTGGCAGATTTTTACAGTTCCTTCTAATGCATTTGGGACGACTGTCTCAAAGTAACCTGCAGCTTTCCTGACAACTCCTCGCTTTCTCTCCTGCTAAGAACTGTAGCCTGTTGAATAATACAGGATAAAAAAATTATTACACTCAGTGAACAGTTCCACATTTTTTTTTATCATTATGATATAAATTTTAAGATACCTACCCTTTTCTGCTGTTTTTAGAACCTCCTGCTACCATATCCACCACTTCCACCACCAGATCCATAACCACCTGAAAGTATACATAGAGTTTTAAAAGAAACATACTAAGTTTTTAAACTAACCAGTTTCTAAAGAAATCTAAAGAAAAAAAAATATTTACCACCATAAGGACTGCCCGAGCTTCTTCCACCAAAACTGCCCCCTTTCATGGGTCCATAATTTGATTGCTGTTGTCCACTATAATTTCCAAAATCATTATAGTTTCCACCACCACCGTAGTTACCTAAAAACACAAAGGTTTTGGTGGTTTACCTACATAAGCATGCTCTACCATTCACGTACAACCCTTTACAAAAAAAACTTTATAGATTTTGCAGAGCCACCAAAAACTATGCAGGCTGGCCCTCCAGCATACCTAAAGCACAAGTTAAGAGAAAAAAGTAACAAGTGGCAGGTAGCCAAAAGAACACATTTCTAGATAAATGTCAATTAGCAGGAAAATTTTTTAAAAATCAGTATTAGAAAAAATATTTACCATAGGGAATGTGTGCTTGCTAGAGATTTGGGGGAGGGGGATGGCCAAGCGACAATACCCTCTCCATTCATTCTTATCTTTGGGATTTGGGGCATGCATGCAATGCACCCAGCACGTTTTTCAGGCTACTGGGTCCAGGACTCAGACCAGTCAACCAGGTGGAACCCAGTCACCTTAACCACTTATCAGCTGGCCCCATCCTTATTTTTTATTTAACACTATATACCCTAAGCACATACATGTTCTCTCTTTCAAACACCAATTCATTATGATTAAGATTCTAATATATAACTTTTGAAATACCAACAGAGAAGGTATCTAAAGTGTTAGCAAAAATCGGTCACTGATACTAGTGAAAATCAGAACAGTAGATGAGTAGCAAAGCTCTTTATGTATCACGGTCTAATGACTTGGACTTGTCCTATCTGTAAAATATTAAGACCTAAAGTACTTTAACCTAAAGCTCAGGCTGCACACTACTCACTTCAAAAAGTCTAAGTATTCATATGTACAGTTCCCATTCATCCACTTTAAAAGTTACACAGAGGTGAGACTAGCAGATGATGTAATGGCTATGTTTCTGGACTCCCATGTAGTCAACCATGGTTCAAGTCCTGGACCTGGTGGCTTAAACTCTTGCCGGGTACATATGTGTGTGTGCCCAAGATCCCAATGAAGGAGAAGGGACTGCAGCGTAGCCATCCCCCCTGGGGGGGGGGGGGGGGTTCCCTAGCTTTCTGTCTCTGTCGAGTGTATGCACCCTATAGCAAAAACCTCAAAAAAAAAAAAAAAAAATTACACAGAGTTAAGCAAAATTCTGGCAATAAATGCTGGGTCATCGGAAAAGCCACGACACATTTTTAAATAGTAAAACATGTCATGACTTCCCCAATGATCCAATACATCAGTGGTCTTTTAAATGTGAAATATCCATTACAGAGTAAGTATCTACTGTAACACAAAAATAAGAGTTGAATAAATTTGATCAATTTATTAAATAGCCACCGAAGTTAAAATTCAGTTTACCTGCCACAAATATTTCTTACAGAGTAAGAAAATTGGATCAAATGCTCACTTTTAGTACTTCCAAACATCTAACAAAACTATAAACACTAAACATTAAACATTTAAACAAGTCAAAGCTTACCACCGCCAAAATTTCCTCCTTCATTGTAACCATCATATCCTCCACCACCACCACCATATCCACCGCCTTGGTTTCCATATCCTGGTCCACCACCACCATAGCCACCTCTACTACTATAACCAGGACCACCGCCATAGTTGCCACCTTTAAAGGGGAAAAAAGAGCATACAAAACATTAATGAGTAAGGAGTCAAGCTACTGAATTCTGGATTTTTATTACATTTTAAGCACTGGCCAATAAACTTACAAGTTGACTTAAGATTCAAAAACTTGGTAATAGCTGCTTAATAAAATATCAACAACCTGGGCTAACACTAAGCTGAACACTTTGCTATCTCTTTTTAGAGGGGGGAAAAAACCCTCAATTTTTTCATCATTCAAAATGTAACTAGGAAGGGACCAGCAGTTAGCGTAATGGCTATGTCGCTGGACTCCCATGTAGTCGACCACGGTTCACGCCCCGGACCTGGTGGCTTAAAACTCATGCCAGGCACATGTGCGTGCATGCCCATCCCCCCGGGGGGTGATTTCTCGCTTTCTGTCTCTCTCTCTTTGTCTGGTGAGCACACACCCTCTATGGCAACCCCCCCCCCCCAATGTAACTAGGAAAAACACAATCTCAGACTTGAAGAGTTTACTCTATGGTACTGGTTTAAAAGTACACTCATGCCATCAAACCACTCAAAATCTGACTAAAATTACAAGTGCAATGAATACTTAATTTCATTTTTTAAAGGCTTTTACCATAGAGCACATGTGCTCACCAGAAAGAGAGCAAAGAGAGAAAGTGAGAAATCATCCCCCAGGGGGGATGGCCACACCACAATCTCTTCTCCATTCTCTTCTATGGATTTTAGGTACCCAGGCATGTGTCTGGTGTAATTTTCAAGCCACCTAGTCCAGGGCTTGAACCATGGTCGGTCATGTGGGAGTCCAGTGCCACCTGCTGGCTCCAATACTTAATTTCAGTAACACAGAATACCAAAATCTAAGTATCAAATACAACATTGGAAAGAAAACAGAACAAAAAACTTACCATCACCTCCAAATCCATTATATCCACCATCACCTCCTCCATAACTACCTCTGCTGCCACCACCTCCACCACCATAGCCTCCTATGATAGATATGAATCAAAATTATACATTCAGCTTACCATTAAATGTGAAGCATACATGTAATCAGAAATAACATCCTACCTCTTCCACCAAAGTTTCCACCACGACCAAAATTACCTCCACCACCTCCAAAGTTTCCTCCACGACCCATAAAGTTGCCAGATCCACCTCCACGACCTTTCAATACAGGAAAGGAAATCTGTAAAACCTTACAAATACCACTCCCATCTACTGTCTATGTGTGTATGGTTCTACTTACCTCTTTGTGATCCAGCAGACTGCATCTCTTGTTTAGAAAGGGCCTTTTTCACTTCACAATTATGCCCATTAATAGTGTGGTATTTCTGAACTAAAATTTTTTTTTTAATCAAACAAACAAACAAAAGTTATTTTATGTTTAAAAAAACAAATGATATCCTTGTCTTATGTAACTAATTAAATCATGTCAAGAAAATCACCATTACTTTGGGGAGAAGGGAATATTCTGGGACATTAATATTGACTTCTTGCTCTGGTTACTCAGATGTAGAAACTTTAGAAAAACTACTATATGCTTCTTGTGCTATTACACATAACACAAAATTAAAAGCATTTTAGCAAATTTAGTTCAAAAGAGGGAAGCAATGTCTGCTTCCTCCAAGTCCCAACACACTGTTACTTACCAACAATTTTATCAACTGTATCATGATCATCAAAAGTTACAAAAGCAAATCCTCTCTTTTTCCCACTCTGTCGATCTTCCATAACTTCTATGGTTTCAATCTTGCCAAACTTTTCAAAGTAGTCTCTCAAATTATATTCTTCTGTATCTTCTTTAATACCACCAACAAAAATTTTCTTCACTGTTAGATGGGCACCAGGCTTTACAGAATCCTACAGACAAAATAAGGTGTTGAGCCAAAATAACCAACTTTCACAATTTCACACATTATACAACTATTATTAAAATACCTCTCTAGAAACAGCTCTCTTTGGTTCCACTACACGTCCATCAACTTTGTGTGGCCGAGCACACATTGCTGCATCCACCTCTTCAACACAAGAGTAAGTCACGAAACCAAAACCCCTGGAACGTTTTGTTTGGGGGTCTCTCATTACCTACAAAATAAACATTTTTTAAAAAGCACTGAAACACACCTCTGGTCCTTTCCCCCTAAGAAGCTTTTTGTCCCTTTAGTAACTTACCACACAATCTGTGAGTGTGCCCCATTTCTCAAAATGTTCTCTTAAACTATCATCTGTAGTTTCAAAGCTCAGGCCACCAATGAACAGTTTTCTCAACTGCTCTGGTTCCTTTGGATCATGACCCTGAGGGAGGGAAAATTTCAATACATTTCATTATTTCTTATAGGAGATGATCCGCTAAAATTCAAGAGCCTTTAACCTGCTACAAACAACAAAATCAACATCAAGTACTGTAAAGTTAACACCGTGCTCTGTTAAAATCTGGGAACATAGGTTTCAACTGCTATACTAAACTAGAATGGTGCCGAGGAAACCAATAAACATCCTTTCAAATGCCAACATCACCTTAACTAAATTGAAATACAAGAGTTCTACAATCAAAAATCCCTCAAATAATCAAAGCTGTCTAGGTATAAATTATATTAGGAGCTGCTAATGAGAAGTCATTTTCTGACAAACCACAATCTTTCCCCAGTCTACACTCCCAACAGAATTTCATACCACAAAACTGTTAAATACAACTAAAAAAGTTTTAGGTGGCTAATTTGGAGAAATTCATCAACCTCAAGCAAACCCATGACAAAGGAGGTATTCTAGGCTACATGAATATTTCCTCCAGGAACAGAAGGTGGAAGAAAAAAACAAAATTAGATAGCTTTCCATAAATTATTTCTTTTACATGCTGCAAAATATACCTAATTGCAATTGTATCACAAGGTTAACAATTCCAAATACAACACGTTTTTAGTGTCAGAACAAACTTGCAAACTGGACTTATATTAGGTATAGCACATATTGCCTGACTAGAAAAATGAAGCACATTAAAACAGAAACCAGGTTAAAAATATACTAATAAAAAGATACGGCCTGAAACTGTTTTAGTAAAAGGCTTTAAAAATTAATTTCACTGCCATTTATTGCATGCATTAAGATTTAGGTTTCTTCATCCAAAGGCCTTAAAGCTCACATTTATTTACATTCTAATGTCTTCTGGAAAGGTTAAAGCATTTAATGTGAAGGCTGTGATCCTTAAAAAAAAAATTGTTAAATGATAAACAGCCTAAAGCATTAGCTTCATTCAAGTTTCATCTTTTCAGTTCGTGGATAGATGTATTTAACAATATGCAACTCGACAAGAAGAAATACTTAGAACCCGCAGATAACTATTTTAACCACGTGAACAGTTCAACTGTGTATGCGGTCCTCTCAAACAAAAACCCAGAAAATTACAACCAGAGGTCAACCTAAAGACCAGGAAATCATTTATTTTTAAATTTACGTTTCTAGTTAACATCCACGCTCAAATTCTGAAACAGTAATGAGTACTTTCACAACCACATGGCGATTTAAGAAGCGTAATTCCAAGTAACAGGAAAAAACACATCAGAAGTATCTTTAGGCAGCAAACTTAAGAAAATATCGTATTTCTAATAGGATGCTGCTAAGAAATGAACAGGTCAGAGAATTAACGTAATTCTCGTCGCGGAGGATCTGTATGTGCTAAGAAACGCGCCAGCAGCTATTCAGCAGCGAAAGCACTACGCCCTAGGCTTCGAAGCCATTTGCGGCATTTTCTGCCGGGCCGCCTCCTCCCTCTTCCCTCCAATCCCGCGCTCTCTTTCCCGGCCGCAGAGCGAGGCGGCGGCCATTGCGGGCCAATGCGCCATTTCGTAACGCGGCAGCGGATCAATGTCAATGTGGCCGCCGCCCGCCTGCTCGCTCTCCCGGATGTGCCTGCTCGTCCCCTCCCCTCCCCCACCGCATCCTCCCAACCGCTCCCGCCGAGGCCCGCCATGCCGTCCTCAGCCTCGCTTAGGAAACCGCGCGGCCGGCGGGCGGGCCATCCGACCGAGGCCTCCCCAGTCACTCCGCGCCTCCGAGGGGCCGACCGTGCGGCGAAGGCGCAGCGGGCGAGGCGGCCTCCGAGGCTCGCTCCCCTCCCCCTCCCACCGCCCGTCTCGACGCAGAGCGCGGGACCGCCAACCCAGTCCACCCGGCCTCCCCGCTCCCACCCAGTCAAGCCCCCCACGCCAGCCACTACCCATCAACCCCCCGCTCTCCCCCTAATACCTCCTCCCCCCGGCGGCGGCGGCGACGGCCGGAGTCGGGCTGGGGGCGACCGGGCGGCGGTTTTACCTCCATTTTGAGACCGGACTCGCCTCTTCCAACTCGAGTTCAATATGGGACCGAGAGGAAGAGGCGGGGCCAGTGGTCACGTGACGCTCTTTCCGCGCGCCGCCGGCCTCACGGGGGAGGGGCGAGCTGGGAAAAGGCGGGACTAGACGGGCACGAAGAGGGACTGGAGTAGCGGGTTGGTGGGCGAAAGACGCAGGCGTGACAGGCCGCGGGAGCGCGCCCGCCCGCCAACTTCCGGTGCAGTGCCGCCTTTGCGGCCGTTCGCGCCTGGACTGTCGGCCGGATGTCTGCTCTGGCTCCTCCAATGGCTAACGCCCACGTCGAGAGAACGCCGCGTGACTGCGCGTTACAGGAGAGAAAAACCTTTCCCTTTCTTCTCGTGCCTCTCCCTCCCCCCTTAGGCTGCTCAATCTCCATTTCTGAGTTCATTGCACTTCCCAGTCTGAGATAAAAGCACGCTTTTCTTTCCCGTACTGTAAGGTTGTAGAAAAGCCTTTTCGGCCCCTCGATCACCACTCCGGATTCCAAGTGCTAGGGACCAGTGTGTGACGCCCACCCGTGAGGGCCCGTATTGAAAATCCCAGTGTAATTGACATGTATGACAGGCCTTAAGACGCGGCTGACATACTGCTTTTCTTTTTCCCCACTTAATGACCTGAGGGAGGACTGGTGAGGTCAGTTCGTTAGCTACTCACTGGTCTCAAATGTCGGGAAGTATTTTCTAATGCTCTTAGTATGGAAAGTGCTGAAGCATCTGTTATAAGTGGACAAGAAGAATCTAAGGAATTAAGTGGTTTGTAAAATAGCAGTGGACACCTAATCGCGTGTGATTTTTATCTTTATTTTATCTTTTTTCTTTTGCTGTAGGATGTATGTGTTGGGGAGGGGGTGAGAAAGCAGTCTCCAGGGGGGATGGCATGCTACAATCCCTTCTCTTCCACATTCTCCTGGGATTTTTGGGCACGCTTACATGTGTGTGCTGTTTTGTTTTCAAGTCTGTAGGCCTGGAACGCAAACCATGCATTCGGCCATGTGGGATTCAGCCACCTTAACCACTGCCCTGGTGGTGACCAGATGGCCAATCATCTGTTTTTTATTGTGAGGTATAATGAATGGAATGAATCAGCTGGAAAACTAGAGATCTAATCGTTTCTTAGCCTAGCTAAGTGATTTTAAATCATTTTACTTTATTGAGATTCTGAATTTCTTAAATGAAAATGGGTATGGGATTATATAATTCTCCAATACCCATGAACTACCACTAATGAATAACGTATGGATCAATATTGAAGCAAAGTTATTGATAAAAATGAACACAGTTGAGGAGCCTCCCTTCCTGCTAGTAAATGCCTTGTAGTTTAAGTTAACAATCAGTATGACCAACTTCTTTAGAATTTACCTGGCTCTGCCTTGGAAAGATTAGAAATCTAATCAGTTATTTTGTAAATTGTTGGAAAAGAGTTTGTGTTAACAAATAGGGAGTGGTATGCTTGGAGTTTGGAAAAGTACAGCACAAAGAGTAATGTGTTGACATTTATCTAATACTTCTCAGCGAGGACTGCAGTATTTGAGAAGATTAGCAAGGATACTCTTTTGGGAAGAAACCAGTCACCAGGCCTTAATGTAAATTAGATGAAATAACTCTCTCCTCCTGATGCTCAGTTATCACAATCAAACTTTGATTTATGTGTTGTATTTACCAGAACCCATGATAACAAAAAGAAAAAGAAAAAAAAAAAAAAAAGAAAAAGAAAAAGAAAAGAAAGAAAGACTTGAGACAATGAAAATTTTTGTAGCTTTGGTGTCTGGTTAATACCAAGATTTTAGGTCTGCTTACTATGAAATACTCCTGACTGGGGCCAGCATGTGGCATGAGTCCTCGAACTCCCACATGGTGGACTGCTATTTGAGTCTCAGACCTGGTGGCTTGCTTTCTCACTTTCCCTCTCTCTCTGATCAAACTGGAAAATAATAAAAATAAAGTTAAATAAAAAATAATTATTTTTTAAAAAAAGACAAAAATAGTCCTGAACTTGATTAATTCTGAGCACATGGGAAAATGAAAAGTTAGACCTTAGGGAGATAGTACTTATTATACCCTAATACCCTATGAGACATAGAAGAGTGGTCACCTGGCTTCACTTTGGGGCATGTCACTAGGTGCTTTCTAACCAAGTTCTTTTTTTTTTTTTTAATTCATGATAGAATACATGTGCATGAGCATAACAGTGAGAAAAAGAGAATGAAAATGAGCATCCAGGCCAGCCCTCTAGCACAGTGGTCAAGGGAACCAGATCCCACATGGCTCACTATGGTTCAAATCCCAGCCTGGGCTGCTTGTAAAACATACTGGGCATGTGCACATGTGTGCTCAAAATCCTTGGGACAGAGAAATACGGGAAAAGGATTGTGGCATGACCACACCTGGCCGAGGGGAGCTTTCTCAATCTCTCTCATCTCTCTGGCAAGCACATGTATACTCTGGCAATTAGAGAGAAATGAGCACTCACCACAGGATATGGTCATACTGCAACCTCTTTTCTTTCAGTCCTCTAGCCATTTGGATCTCGGGCATTGGTGTTCCAGACTGACCAGGCAGGATGAACTATAGTCACCATGTCTGATCCAGCTTAGAAACTGAGCTGAGCACTACCACTGCGCCATGGAGCTAGTTCTGAACCAAGTTATCTTTCTTTTTTCTTCTAAAAATTTTTTTTGCAGGGACCAGCAGTAATGGGTATGTTGCTGGACTCCCATGTGGTCGACTGCGGTTTGAGTCCCGGACCTGGTGGCTTACACTTAGGCCAGACGCGTGTGCGTGCGTGCCCAAGATCCTGAGAGGAGAATGGAGGAGAAGGGATTGTGGCTTGGCCATCCCCCATGGGGGCGTGATTTCTTGCTTTTTGTCTCTGTCTCTCTCTGGTGAGTGCACGGACCCTAAAAAAATTTTTTTTTTTTTTTTGCTATAGGGTATGTGTGTTCAGCAGAGAGAGAAAGAAAGGGAAAGTGACAAAGCATCACCTGGGGGTGATGGGTATACCATAATCTCTTTTCCTTCATCCTTCTTGGGATTTCAGGCCACACACGCACATTCCCATCATGTTTTTCAAGCTGCCAGGTCTAGGACTCAAACTACTTGTTCAGCCATGTGGGATTCAGTCACCTTAACCCCCATACCACCAGCTAGCCCTAACCAAGTTATTTCTAATCAATAACTTGTGTTATTCTTTCTTTTTTGAATTATATTAAATATTTATGTTAATTTGAGAAACTCCAGTTGGGATACAAAGTCCTTCTGTCCAAGGAACATGGTATGTTATTCTACTTGTTGAGGTCTTTTTGTCCTTCAATGTGTATTCCTCCTTTGGGGTTTACCCAGATTTATTTATCCTGAATACAGCCAGTTTTAGTAGACACTAGCTATTTCTTTTTTAAATTTTATTTTATTTTATTTTTTTTTTTTTTTTTTTTTTTTTTTTTAAATTTTATTTTTATTATTTTTTAATTTGACCAGAGAGAGAGAAAGGAAAAGTGAGAAAGCAAGCCACTAGACCCAGAACTCAAACCATGGTCAACCATGTGGGAGTCCAGCACCTTAACTACCATGCCACCTGCCAGCCCTGACACTAGCTAATTTTTATACTTTTATCTAAACTTGCACTCTAGTACTGAGGCACATGATACCTCAGATACAAACTTCCTTGCTCTAGTTCTTGGCTCTGTAGGAAATAGATTGGAACCTTTCCTGCTTTCTACTCTGCAGCCCTCACTCTAAAATCAGAAGAGAGAGGGACCAGTGGATGGCATAATGGTTATGTCGTTGTACTCCCACAGTAGACCATGGTTCAAGTCCTGGACTCGGCAACCTAAAACACACTGTGTGTGTGTGCATACCCAAAATTCTGAGAGGAGAATGGAGGAGAAGGGATTGTGGTATGGCCATCCCCCCGAGGAGTGATTTCTCACTTTCTGTCTCTCTCTGTCTCTCTGACAAGCACAAGTGCCCTATAGTCCTAGAGTAAAAATCTCTCCAAAAAAAAGTCAAAAGAGAGAAAGTAAGTGTATAGGATGGGGAGGAGTAAACAGGGATTCTAGGGTGGGATGACAGGGAGATAGACTTTATAATCTATATTGGGGCCTCTCAACTTCTTTTATATCATGATATATAGAAAATGGTAATTTTTGTACCGCACACTAGGATAAACTAGAAGAGATTTGGAGACATCCAAATGATGGTTTAAAAAATTTATAACATTTTCTTTAAAGTATGTAATTTTGATAAAAAATAAAATACAAAACATTAGGGAAGATATTAAATATCAAATTTGCATGCAACTTTCAAATAAAATTTTTCCTTGTTTTTAATGATCAACTTGAACTTTTTCCCATGAATATATTCCAGTATTAGGTTTTATGGTTGAAATGACTTTATGCAGCTTTTGATCCAGACTTTTAAATGAAGAACTCCTCACATTCTGAATAGTCATTATCAATGAGGGACTCTGATCACATAAGTGGGTGATAAAATATTTAAAACCATTTTATACAACCATTCAACATTTACAGTTGTAATTATATTTAAAGAATCTAACAACTCTTCCTTTCCTTTTATTGACAAATGTAATTTCATGTGATAATGCAAATGGATTTTTAAACCCAATAATAATTTTTATATCAGAATTTCCACATTGAAACTCTAGACTCAGAACATGCAACAGCTAGCCCAGATGCCAGTAAAAGAGCACTGGCTATAAAGGAGTCAAAACAACCCTATTTGGGGCCAGTATGTAGCATGATGGTTGGGGCACTGGACTCCCACATGGTCGACTGTGGTTCAAGTCCCAGACCTGGTGGTTTACTTTCTCACTTTCCGTCTCTCTCTCTCTCTGTCTTTCTCTGGTCAAAATGAAGAATGGTAATAATAACAAATAAAAAATAATTATTTAAAAGAAAAAAACTTAAAAAAAAAGAGCCCTCTATATTAAGATGAATATTAAGGGCACTGCAGGAGCTGAGCCCACCAAGAACCCCATTCTTCCCAGGCTGAACTCTCGCTCCTTAACAGACTACCCTGGAGCAGTGTGCTATATACCTTGGGTACCTGCAACACAAGCTTGTGTATTATGGGACTAGAGTCTCTGGTCCATGATGAACGGTTAGATGGTTTGCAAGCCGGCAGTGGTGTGGTGGTTAATTTGCCGGATCCCACATGGCTGACTGTGGTTCGAGTCCCAGACCTGGCGGCTTGCTTTCTCACTTTCCCTCTCTCTCTCACTCTCGCTCTGTCACTTTCTGGCCAAATTTAAATAAATAAATAAAGTTAAATAAAATAGTTATTTTTAAAAAAATTGCCTTGCCCACACACAGCAGAATTGCAAAGTGCTAGTTGTTGTCCATGAGGCTTGGTGCTTACTTGGTGCACACCCCAAAACGCTGCACAGGCTTGAAGAGCCCTGTACAAGGACGCTCATGACCATAGATATTAGCCAATGGAGCTCTGGTTGCCACTCACCATTCTTTTTTTTTCCCCAGAGAGATTTTTGCTATAGGGTGCATGCACTTGCCAAAGAGAAAGAAAGCGAGAAATCACATCTCCACCTCCCCCCGGAGGGATGGCCATGCCGCAATCCATTCTCCTCTCAGGATTTTGGGTATGCATGCACATGCGCCCGACCTGTTTAAAGCCTCCAGGTCCAGGACTTGAACCGTGATCTATATGGGAATCCGGCAATGTAACCACTAATCCATCTACTGGTCTAACCCCTGACTATTCTTTTTTTTTTTTCAAAGAATTGTTTTATTTAACTTTATTATTTATTTTATTTTGACCAGAGAGGAAAAGAGAGAGAAAGAAAAAATAAACTGCCAGGTTCAGGACTTGAACCATGGTGGGCCATGTGGGAGTCCAGCGCCCTTAACCATCACACCACTTGTCTGCCCCCTGACCATTCTTAACTACTCCATTGTAGGAAGAGTCAATTTTCATTGCCATTCAAAAAAGCAACATTCCAAGTTCTGCCAGTTGGGAAGTGTTGTCTGGATTGTGTGCCTCATTTTATTGGGTCCTTGGGAAAGTCATGATGCATTTGTGCATAGAAAAACAGAAAAATACGTCTTGACTTTCCCTGTGGCCTAATATTAATGATGAAACCATTATGAAGAGTGAGTTGAGTTTTCCAAGATTAATAGCAAATTATGGGGCCAGCCGTGTAGAGCAGTGGTTAAGCACTGCACATAGGAAGCTGGATCCCACATGGCCAATCAAGGTTCAAGTCCAAGCCTAGTGGCTTGAAAAACATGCCACCGGGCACCCACATGTACACCCAGGATCCTGAAAGTATGGAAGATTGAAGGAAAAAGGATTGTGGTATGATGGGGCCTTGTTGGGCAGTGCTTTCTTGGAGGAGTCCGACCCGGCGAGGCCCCAGAATCTGTCTGAGCCCCCCAGACCTTTGAGCTCCGCTTTCGGTCAGATTAATATGCTGGCAAAGTCACTGTTGTGCACCCCCTGACCTTGGAACAAAGCTTGGGTCAATTAGCATGTCAGCAAGGCTGCTTGCTATTTGCTCTAGAAAACTGGTAGCCTTGCTGGGAAGCGACTCCCCTCTGACTCCCCAATTTACTACTATAAAAAAATTGCATAGCTCTCTTATACATCCTGAGTATATGATAAAATTTTTCAGGAACTTCCCCGACCGCTCCCCTTTGCTATAATCACTTACTATTAATTACAATGCTTTATCTCCATGGTCACAGTAGAGGGTGGGCTGAAGTTCTATCTAGGCAGAAATAATCTTGACTTTTGAAAGGCCCTTTAAAATACATTTAAGGTAAACTTAATCCTTTCTTTATTTAAAACAGGATTAGGCCAAAACTGGCCCAGGACACCTCCGCCCTCACCAAGTGAAATAGATAAATATTTTAGGACTCCTCAAATCAAATTTTAGATCCCTATAAAACTATGCAAATATCATTCTTTATTAAGATCCAGAGGAACTAATATCTATTCTTGAGATTTTCTTTTCTCAGAGCCATTCTTGGTAATCACAAAATGGCTGCTGCGCCGCATCAGCTAATAATCATCTCTGCTTACTGGAACCGCCTTCCCAAAACTGCATTTTATGGAGACCCACCTACAATTCTATGGAGACCCACCTATAAATGCAGAACTGCACGAGACTCACCCTTAATCCAACCCTAAACTGCACGAGACCCACCCTTAATCCAACCCTGAATAGAATCTATGTTCCCTATTGTTAAAAACTTTATGAGCTAATAATTGAAACACGTAGCCCCTCTCCCTTTACTTGCATGTAACCCATTTTCAATAAAAAGGCACGATGATTCCTAGCAGTTGTCACTCCTCAGAGAGCGATCTTTGAGGGGTGTCCGGCTTAGGACGTGCGTGAAAAGGCATTGAGGCCTGTGTTTTCTGTTTACCTGTGTCGCCTCCGTCGAGATAACCCACCCCCGCCGAGGCTGGTCCCCGGCACTTTCTCTTTCTTTCTGTCATGTAGGCATAAAAAGAAATTAATTTGGGGGCTAGCAGGTGGCATGGTGGTTAAGGCACTGGACTCCCACATGACTGACTGTGGTTGAGTCCCAGACATGGCAGCTGGCCTTCTCACTTTCCCTCTCTCTCTGGTGAGCATATGCATCCTATAGCAAATTCAAAACTGAGAGAAACAATGGAAACTGAATGAAAATATTTTGGAGAGGAAGAAGATAATTCCTAAAAAGGAGGAATTATAATAAACTATAGACTTTGTTATCTGCCACCAGATTCAGAAAATGCCTATAGGTTTGTTTTCTTTCTTTTCATAATTTGCTAGAGGCATGTGTGCTGAGTAGAGAGACAGAGAAAAAGAGGGGAAACGTGAGAAAACACCTTCCAGGGGGGATGACCAAGCTGTAATCCTTTCTCCTCCATTCTACTCTCAAGATTTTGGGTACACATGCACACACACAAGGCATATTTTTCAAGCCACTGGTTCTGAGACTTGAACTGTGCAGTCAGCCATGTGGGATCAAGCAAATTAACCTCTATGCCACCAGCTGGCCAACCTTTATTTTCTAAAATACTGTTCTTAAAATAAGAATTAGATAAAGTAAAACAAAACAAAACAAAAAGATCTCTCCTCCCAAACTTTGTTGCACAGATTTGATCAGAGTCAACAACTTAATATATTTTTATGGCCTAATAGTGTTTTAGGTAGATATGAAACAAATATTTGTGTCTCTTTTTCTAAAGTTTTTTATTCCACGAGTGAGAGACAAATACAACACGCCCAGCAACGTTTTTTTAAAAGAATTATTTTATTTAACTTTATGTATATATTTATTTTTAATTTGACCAGAGAGGGACAGAGAGAGAGAGAGGGAGAAAGTAAGAAAGCAAGCCACCAGGTCCAGGACTCAAACTGAGGTCGGCCATGTGGGAGTCCAGTGCCTGTAACCACCACTTGTCAGCCCCAATCCAGCAACGTTTTGACTCCACCTTCTATCTCCAGCTTCAGCCAACCTGGATCATGGGCACATATATGCCTTGGGGTCCTCAGGGAGGTCTCCTGACACTAACTACAACTTTTCTATGCCGGTCTGCTTCACAGAGCTCCTGTGTTTTACCACTGTGGCACTATCTAGCCCTTTTTTCATTTTTATAAAAGTATATCTAGCTTTTGGGACCAGCAGTTAGCGTAATGGCTATGTTGCTGGACTCCCACGTAGTCGACCGCAGTTCGCGTCCTGGACCCGGTGGCTTAAAACTCACGCTGGGCACGTGTGCGTGTGTGCCCAAGATCCCAGGAGGAGAATGGAGGAGAAGGGACTGCGGTGTGACCATCCCCCCTGGGGGGTGATTTCTCGCTTTCTGTCTCTCTGTCTCTGTCTGGCGAGCACACACGTCCTACAGTGAAAAAAACCTCTCAAAAAAAAAAAAAAAAAGTATATCTAGCTTTTCAAATTGATCTGAAATTCTTCCCTCTTTAACCACAAAATCATTTATCAAGCTGTTACTATTTACCAGGCAATACTAAGTGCTAGAAATTTATCATAGTCACTTATATTATTGAACACTCACCATGTACTTTGTTCTGTGCTAAACACCTATGTTCCTGACCTCACTTAATTTTCCTAACAACCTTAGGAGATAGGTCTTATTAGTATTCTCTATTTTAAAACTAATTTTTTAACTTATGACAGAACACGTGCACATAAACAAGAGTGAGAGAGAGAGAGATAGGGGTTAAGAGAAGCACTCTCCAGGGCCAGCAGGTAGTATTCTGGTTAAGGTGCTGGACCTCCATATGGCTGACTGTGGTTTGGGTCCCGGACTTGGAGGCTTGCTTTCTCATTCTTTCTCTCTCTCTGGTAAGACGTGGTGTAATGGCCATGTCGCTAGACTCCCATATAGATGAACACGGTTCGTATCCTGGACCTGATGGCTTAAACTCATGCCAGGCACGTGTGCAAGCGCACCCACGATCCTGAGAGGAGAATGGAGGCGAAGGGATTGCGGTGTGGCCATCTCCCCTGGGGGGTGATTTCTCGCTTTCTGTCTCTCTGTCTCTCTCTGTCTTTCTGGCAAGCACACGTGCCCTATAGCAAAAAAAAACCTCTCAAAAAAATTATTAAAGATTGGGGCCAGTGGTTGGCATGGTAGTTAAAGCACTTGGACTCTCACATGGCCAACCATGGTTCGAATCCCAGGCCTGGCAGCTTGCTGTCTTATTTTTCCTGTCCCTCTGGTGAGTATATGTACCCTGTAGCAAGTTTAAAAATAATGATGACAATAAGTAAAATTAAATAATTACTTTTTAAAAATATTTAAAATTTCAAGACAATGATATCAGAACATTAAGCCAAGTCAGGACTCTTCTGAGTGCAGGGCCCTGTGTGACTGCAAAGATCATGTGCCTATGAGGCTGACCTAGTGCCCAGTGTTATACCCTGTCTAGAGCAGGCTTTTGGCATCTTTTGAACATTTTATTCATTTGCCACTTTATTATTTACCTCCATTCTGTCATCTGCCACTGGTTTCTCAAGTGTCTTTAATCTAGTTTCTGTCCCAGGCTATGGGAATTCTTTCTCTAGGGTCACCAATGATTATCTAAGTGGGCCAATAATTTCTCTATTCTCAATGTTAATCCTCCCTAGTCCAGGGATTAATGTTACTGCCCATCTCTCCTTTTTGATATTTTTATTCCTGTCTTTCTTTTTTTACATTTATTAATTAGTATTTTACTCATGATAATGTGTGTATGCATGCAAGAGAGAAAAAGAAAGAGAGCAAGAGAGACGCTCCACAGGGTTTGTTACACCACACTCTCTTTCCCCAGCACTCCAGCTTCTTGGGCACATATTCATGCAACTGGTGTGTTTTTGGGCCAACCTGGAGATCCAAACCTGCAGTCAACCATGTGGTTTCCACCACTGCAGTTCATTTTGCTATGAACTATGCTATCAGGCTGGGCTTCTTTTGTTTTATTCATTCATTCATTCATTCATTCAGTCAGTCAGTCAATCATCCTTCCCTTCTGTAATGCCTCTGCTTCCTTCTAGATCCTTTCCTCCTCTCTTTATAATTGTAACACTGGGAATGAACTTCCTAAGGGACTTCATGAAATGTACCCTTTGTCCTCCAGGAGTGGCCACTTTTTCTGGGAAAGAAGGCATAAGGTGGTATATGGGTCTAACAATCCCCAAGAAATTTGTTTATGCCTCCCAGAAGGCTTAAGCAGTGATTAGGTCTGATGAGCATATTGAAATGATGAATTATATCACTCCCTTCTCCCCACACACCTCAGAGGTGAGTGATTTAGAGAGTGAGAAGGCAATCTGATACTTTAGAAGTACTGATGAATCATTCACAATGACTATGCTCTTTGAGGTAAATTTTACCTTGGAAGACTAAAAAGGTTAAAATCTTTATACAATGTTAGGTCCTTAAATTATTTGCCTGTGTTTCCCTAGTCATACCTTTTGGGATGGATACCTATGATCTCAACTGCCTGGCATAATTCCAGTAAATGCACTCTGATTTTTTATGGAATCACCTACTTCTCTTTATTCTTAGATCATTTGGTTCAGGTAGAGGTAGTAATCACTGTTCAGTCTCCCACTTTATCTTTAATTCTCAACTGTTGTTCTCCACCTCCACCTCCGCCACCACCATGACCCCCACCCCCATGACCCCCATCACTTCTACTTAAATTTACTCAAAATTAAACTAGAAAATGAATCTGGGAACCAGCAGTTAGTGTAATGGCTATGTCGCTGGACTCCCACGTAGTCGACCGCGGTTCGCGTCCCGGACCCGGTGGCTTAGAACTCACGCTGGGCGTGTGTGCGTGCGTGCCCAAGATCTCGAGAGGAGAATGGAGGAAAAGGGATTGCGGCGTGACCATCCCCCCTGGGGGATGATTTCTCGTTTTCTGTCTCTCTGTCTCTGTCTGTCTGGTGAGCGCACGCGCCCTATAGCGAAAACCTCTCAAAAAAAAAAAAAAAAAAAAAAAAAAACTAGAAAATAAATCTAAAGGTGTGATTAGATTCAGATTAAACAAGTCTGACAAGAATATAGTAGAGGTGATGATGTATATACTTGAAACTGTCACATTAGGAGGCACACAATATAAGATTGTACTGCTATTTGTGATGCTAAATTTAATCACTTAGTTAAGGGAGTGATTGCTGCATGCCCTTTTTGTAATTAGCAAGTAATCTGTGGAGTGGTCTCGGTCCCATGCAAATATAGGACCACCAAACAACTTTATAATAAATGAAAGAAAAAGAAAGAAAGAGAAAATGAAAGGGCAAATGCTTTGATTACCAATTTTTAGAGTAAGAATTTAAAGTCATAGTCACCTTCAATGGCAGCAGATTAGGTCATCTCTTTTCTCCCTTTCCCTCTCTGTGTATCACTACAGATTCATGGGTTTTTGTTTATTCAGTGTTTTATAATCAACTTCAGTCAATACTACTTTTGATATTCAAATTGCCAAAATTTGTCTTCTATGTCCTTTTGATTCTTAGGTACATTTGAATTATATTAACCAAAACAAATTGTATATGGTGGAATTTAAGGCAATATATGGACGAGATGGAAGATGAGGACAGAGTGGCCTCTGTATGTATCATTGCCAACAAGATCGTGTTTGAAGTCAGACAGTTTAGGCCCACCTAGACCTAGGGATTTTCTTCACTTTTGAGCCACATACTCACCAAAATCTCCATTGATTTTCAGAATTTATTGGTCTCAGAAGGCTGAAATTACTATTTGAATGTTTGGTTTGTTTGCAAATCAATAACTCTATGCTTATCTATGTAGGAAGAGTGACAATGAATATGACCCAAGCATAATTAAAGGAAAATACTCATCAGTAGCAATATAGGATATTAAATGAGACAAGCGTGTTAACTTGTGGAGTAAAATGAGACTTCTGAGATGTGGGAGACAGCACTCTCATGGTGCCCTTCACACACAGAAGCTTGGCTGTCTTGTGCCTTACTCCATCGTGTCATTGACAAAGGAATCCCAGGGTTTTGGGTTATCTTAACTCTCTTAGGGAGAGCTATGTCTTAAGAAAATTTCTTGTGACAGTAATACCTTAACCCAAAGCAAACATTTTAAAATAGTAGGTGTCTTAGTCCATTATTACGTTGTTAACAGAAATACGTGAGACTGGGTGATTTATAAAGAAGGTAGAGAGTTATTTATAAAATTCATGATTTTCTTGGCTCAAAAGTTCAAAGGCACCAGAAAATGGTAGAAGGCAGAACTTCTAGCAGAACAGAGCTTGGTCTAGATCCATGTGACTGTGGGTCATTCTGGTCTCCTTCCTGTTGCTTCAATACCCACCAGAACCCAATCCTAGATGTCCTGCCCTAGTAACTTTACCACACCAAAAGGCCCCACACTAGAATATCATGAGAAAATAAGTTTCCCTTAACACCTTTACAATACAGTCAGTACAATCAAGCCCCACCACATGAACCCATGGGGGACATCCAACTGCCAAGACCACTAAGACCAAACTCCAAAACAAACTTCTGGGAGACAGATCATTTCCAAACCATAACTATGGGAATTTGGGTTACTAAGGCAAGTCAGTGGAGGAATCTGATTTTGGACAGAAGATCTTTGACACCATTAGCTGCTCCCTATTCTGCTATACAGCTCTCTGCCCTGGATGCAACCCTGCATTATATGACCGTGAATGATGTAGGAGGTAGAGATTAAAGGACCCTGAATGGCAGTTAGGAAATCTTTCTTGCAGAAGCAGGAACAAAAGCCTTCATGTTGCCGTGAATACAACGCTCAAGAGATATTTGATATGGGAAATTTAACACTCTGTGAAGGCTTAAAGAATGGAAAAGACATGTAAGATTGCCAGTCTTTTCAATAACCTCCCAACTCCTTTCATTCTATTTACTTAGATCCCTACTTAGATTTTAGAATATTTTTGCTTTATTTGCTAATTTAAATTTCTTTGTATTTTCTTTTCTTCTGGTTCATTTGAACCCTCTGTAATTATTGCATTAGTTAATTTTCTAGAATATAGTGTTATTTTTCTTTCTATCAAGAAAAATAAATAATATTTCAGATTTTTTTTTTTGAGAGGTTTTTTTCGCTATAGGGCGTGTGCGCTCGCCAGACAGACAGAGAGAGACAGAGAGACAGGAAGCGAGAAATCACCCCCCCAGGGGGATGGTCACGCCGCAATCCCTTCTCCTCCATTCTCCTCTTGGGATCTTGGGCATGCACGCACACGTGCCCTGCGTGAGTTTTAAGCCACCGGGTCCAGGACACGAACCATGGTCGACTACGTGGGAGTCCAGCAACATAGCCATTTCGCTAACTGCTGGTTCCCATATTTCAGACGTTCTTAACAAGGAGTTTTAGGATTTCTTAGTGAAATTTTTCCTTTAGACAAAAATATGATGGGGAGAGCAGATGGCGGCGCAGTGGTTAAAAACCAACACTGCTCATAGCAGACCAACGTGGGAAGATTGCCAGTTAATATCCAGAGACCTCCCTGAGTGTGCCTGGCACAATGTACTTGTGATCTAGGCTGGCTGAGGATGGGGTGAGCTGCGACATCAGGATCCTGTCCAGGGTGCGTTATGTATCACTGTTTCTATTTTTCTATTTCTCTCTCTGTCTCACTTACAGAGTAAATTAAACCAAAAAAAAAAAAAAGTAAGGGGACCCTGCTAACTCTATACACTATGTAAAGTTATACACAATCCTAGAAGATAAATTATTTGTAAAGTAATTAAGGATCTAGGTCTGACAAGTTTACATGTGATTCAGATATTTCTCCCCTGCTTGATTATACAAAGTAGGGTCCTTTCTTCACTGAGATCCCTTTTTACTGCAGAGCTCTGCTCTAATAAATATTCTCTCTGCAAATGGAATCTTAGTATGACACGTTAAGAAGATATTTCTCCTGCCTATATATATATATATATATATATATATATATATATATATACACACACACACACACATATATACACACACACACACACATATATATATATATATATATATATATATATATATATATATATATGTAGAGGTTTTTGCCTTAGGGCACGTGTGCTTGCTAGAGAGACAGAGACAGTGAGAGGGAAAGTGAGAAATCACCCCCCAGGGGAAGCTCCACACAGCAATTCCTTCTCCTCCTGGGATCTTGGACATGCACACACATGTGCCTTGCCAGAGTTTCAAGCCACCAGGTAGGTCTGGGACTGAACCACAGTCAGCCATGTCAGAGTCTAGCAATGTAATCGCTATGGCATCTGCTGGCCCCCTGCCCACATATTGTTAAGTATAAATGGAACAGGGACCAGCAGGTAGCGTAATGGTTACATCACTAGACTCCTACATAGTCTACTGTGGTTCAAGTCTTGGACCCAGCAGCTTAAAAACTCATGCCAGGTGTGTGTGTGTGTGTGTGTGTGTGTGTGTGTGTGTGTGCATGCCCAAAATCTTGAGAGGAGACTGGAGAAGAAGGGATTGTGGTGCGGTTATCCCCCTGGGGGGAGGTGATTTCTTGCTTTCCATCTCTCTGTCTCTCCAGCGAGTACACGTGCCCTGTAGCAAGAACCTCATATATATACCTAAATGGAAGAAACCTTGTACTGACTAAAGTGTTTTATTTACAATTATTCCGCTAATCTCCAACCTGCAAAGCTTACGTAGTAATTAGTAAATAGAATTTTAAAAAGTAGGTATAGGAATAGCCAGGGACTACTAAAGGCTGTAGAGGTGGCATAATTTCCTCTGTTTCCTTAGCAGACATTTATTTCTAGCATTTACTTAATTTATTTTGTGAAATATGTATGTGTGTGTGTATAATTAAATATACCAATGAACCTTTTTTCCTCCCAAGACAGAGTCTTCCTATGTTACCCGAGTTGGTCTTGAACTCCTGGGATCAGGGCATCGTTCTATATCAGACTTCTTCATAGTAGCTGGGATTATAGATGCAAATCATTCTACTAGCTTATTTTAACTATTTTTAATTGTACAATTTAATGACATTAATGACGTTGACAATGTTGTCATAACCACCACCACTCTTAATTTCCCAAACTTTTCCATTACCACAAACAGAAACTCTGTTCCCACAATGCAGTAACTCCTCATTCCCCCCTCTTCCCAGCCCTAGTAATCTTTAGTCTACTTTCTGTTTCTATGAATCTATCAGTCACTTTTTAAAAATGAACTTGGGTGGCTGGGTGGATGGGAAAGGCTTATGGAATGCCAAGGAATAAGACTTTGCTCTTTTCCTTCAGGTAACTGTAACACATTATTATTCGAAAATACTATGACTTCCTTTTTTTGATTTCCTCAGAACACAATCTTTGTTCTAGCTGGCAGAAATGTGACTCTGGCTGGCAGAACTAAGAAACTGGAATTTGAAATGGAAGGAAGGCAAAAAGAAAATACTACATGATATTCAGCTTCGGAAAGCAAAATAGCATTATGTATGTCAGTAGCCTTGCAAACTGAAATTTTAGGTTAAGAGAAAACTTTTCCAACTCCTTTTCTCCCTTTAACATATCACTGGCTGAATTAGGAGGCACCGGCTCATAAAGTTCTGTGTATGGAGAGGATATTCTTCTGTTTACGCTTGCAAAGTAGTCTTGCTGCTCAACAGTAGAAAGAGGGAAAACAGATTAAGTTTTTCTGTTAAAAAAAAAAAAAAGAACAAAACCCTCCAGATAATAGTAGCTTAAACAGGTAGAAGTTTGTTTCTGTTATGTTCCAGAAGTCTTCTTAGACATTTTAGTTGGTCCAAAGCTGGTATGGCATTCCATGGTGTTAGAGACTTAGGTTTCTTCTTTCTCGCTGTCTGCTGTGCTTCACATCAGAGATTACATCCAGCTGGCAGGAAGGAGACAAGATGAAAGGAAGGTAGATAACCTTCTTTAGAGGATAATTCCTGTAAATTGCACGAACAGTGTTTGATAAGGAAAAAAAGATTTCTTTCTTCACTTTTTGCTAGGATCCTTCCTGGCCTAGGCACCTAAAACAAAAGATAAGTTAACAAGAGAAAAAGCATACAAATTTATTTGGAGGAAATTTTACGTAACATGGATCCTTTATAAGGAAACGAAGACCAAAGAAACATATATACTTACGTATTTTTTTGTTTAGGTTTGATGAAGAGGTGGGTAGTCATAAAGAAGTATGATTAGACGGGGACCAGCAGGTGGCATGGTGGTTACAACACTGAACTCCCACATGGCCGACCACCGTTCGAGTGCCGAACCCAGCGGCTTGAAAAATCACACTGGGTGCGTGTGTGTGCATGTCCAAAATCCCCAGAGGAGAATGGAAGAAAAGGGACTGCAGTGTGTCCGTCCCCCCTGTGGGGGATTTCTCACTTGCCCTTTCTCTGACTCCCTCTGTTTCTGGTGAGCATACAAGCCCTTTGGCAAAAAACCCAAACCTAAAAAAAAAAGTGAATGAGCTCACGTACACTGAATGGCAGGATATTCTGATCACAATAGAAAAAAAAGAAGGCAAAAAAAAGTATGATTAGACAATGATGGTATGATTTACTGATAACAATAATAATATGGGAGGAATTTGGCAAGGCCTGCTCAGTTTCTCCTGTGTCTAAGTTTTCAGAGACAAGGATAGAGCTTTTCTCTGAGTATAGAGAGAACACCTCTCAAATGAATGCCTTATGACCTTCAAGAGAGAAAAATGGGAGATGAAAGTAGCCTTCCTGCTTCTGTTTTCTCAAATGCCAACATGTCATAATCTGAGGAAATGTATCTTCAACACCGTCAATGTGTTTATATCCTATTAGGTAAAACTTAGTCACATGGTCATGATTAACTACAAGGGAGCCAGAAAATGGGAGCTCTATCATTATGGAGGAAGTATCACCCAGATAGTGGGAAATAACTAGCACTTTATTCCATAGAGAGATAGTTTGAAAAGTGAGTCTTCAGGATGGAAGACAGAACTGGGTGGAAGGTCAAACTCGGGGGCCCTGGATAGTCTAAAGGCAACTCAGTGTGAGGGCATTGAATATAAAGAGTTAAGTTTGATTCCAAGTATATCAAAGGGCCGGGAAATAGTTTTACTAGCAGAGAAAGCAACGAAGAAATGTAATCTTTATCATAATTTTGGCTAAGATTGATCCTGTCCTGTTTACCACAAACTATGTGAGAAATGGCCTCTTCCTTAGAAAATCCCTAGAGAAGGGAGCCTGATAGATATCCCTCTTCATCATGTTGCCTGAAGAGTCTGGATGTAAGGGTTAAAGGGAATTCAGAGAAGACCCTAACCAGACCATTTTTTTTTTTTTTTTTTTGAGAGGTTTTTGCTATAGGGCGCATGCACTCACTAGGAAGACAGAGAGAGGCAGAGGGATAGAAAGCGAGAAATCACCCCCCAGGGGGGATGGCCACGCTCTCGGGATCTTGGGCGTGCACGCACACGCGTCCGGCATGAGTTTAAGCCACTGGGTCCAGGACTCAAACTGCAGTCAACTACATGGGAATCCAGTGACATAGCCATTATGCCAACTGCTGGTCCCCCTAACCAGACCCTTTAATATGGATGGAACCTGGATCTGTCACCTGCTGGTGGATCTGGTTCTGGTGAGTGTCGGCAGGGGAAGAAGGTATATGCTTTGGGATCTGCACAGCTCCAATGCCTTCAGTTTTAGAGATGACTTTGTTTTTCTCTGGCCTTTAATTTATGCCACATGGGTACAGGAGCTATATAACATAGTACTTTACAGGAAAGATTTGGGAGCCAGACTACCCAGATTTAAAAAAAATTACATTGATTTCTTCCGTGGATGAGAGAAAAAAAATAAGAGCAGCCCCAGTAGGGTCTTGACACCACAATCTAATCCCAGCCTTAGCCAGCCCCAGATCATGGGTACATGTGTGTCCAGCATACTCAGATTAGTCTCCAGACTTGAACTAGGAACTTTTCCTTATGGGATTGCTTCCAAGAGTTTCATGTTGTACTGCTGTACCACGGTCTCTCTCCACACTGTCCAGATTTGGACCCCAGCACTACTCCCTGCCACTTCTGTAACTCGGACAAGTTATTTAACTACCATGTAAGAAAAGAAATAATACTAGTACCTTCCTCAGACCATGGGACTACAAGATGTCAACAAGACCAGAAATATATCATTGTAATGCTCAGCGTAGATGGTCCCACAAACTGAGATTGTATCTTTTTTTTTAGGTTTTCGCCATAGGGAGCGTGAGCTCCCAGGAGAGAGGCTGAGAGAGATGAGATTGTATCTTAATGAAGAAAACTGAAAAAGACATTTGGGATTCTATCTTCTTTGTCCTTATACTCCCATATCTTGTCTCTCTTATGTCATATTTCTAATTAGTAGTTCTGTTTTGTTTTACAAAGTTTGCATAAGGCTCTTAGAAAGATTAAATTTACAACATGATGCATGGTAGAAGCAAAAAAGTTAGCTATTGTGTATTAATATTATTATAGCTCAGAACAAAGTACAGAAAAATACTAAAAAATGGAACAGTAAAGAGTCTACTTAGGCTCATTAAATAGGCATTTAGTGATTCTTTGTAGATATAGATGTAGCACAATGTAGATGGTAATAGCCTATGATCCTTTCAAAAGTTAATGGATGAATAAATATGCCTGGCTTTCCTATAGCCTGGCTTAAAGCTAAAAGAAATGACAGACACAAATGGACTGAAAGCTAAGTTAATGAATTAGTTTCACAGTTGAGCAATATTAAATCCAAACAATATTATTCTGTTGTTTATATGACAGATCTGTGTTCGGTTAGTCCCCTGCAGCAATTATGACAGTCACAAAACGGCAGTGGTGCAATTCAGATTGTTCTTGGGAGTAAACATGAGAACAAAGGAGGACTCCTGGATCACTAGTAAGAAATCCGATATAAGAGCAATAATATCAAAGGTAATAGGGACATAGTAGATAGAACCCTGAGTGTCTTTTTTTAAAATTTTTAAAATTTTTAATTTTTTCCTTTTTGAATGATGCAGAAGACTCTCCATTTGGTACTATTAACCATGCTGAATTTATAATAATTCATTTCTAGCCTCATTTGCATCCTGTAGCTTATTCATAGCAAATGCTAGTCAGCATGTACTGTGTGTTTACTCCAAGTTTCCAATATAAGCTGTGATGGGACCAGCAGTTGGCGTAATGGCTATATTGCTGGACTTTCATGTAGTTGACCACGGTTTGAGTCTCGGACCCGGTGTCTTAAACTCACGCCGGGTGAGTGTGCGTACATGCCCAAGATCCCAAGAGGAGAATGGAGAAGAAAGAATTGTGGCATGGCCATCCCCCCGGGAGGTGACTTCTCACTTTCTGTCTCTCTGTCTCTCTCTGTCTTTCTGGCAAGCGCATGTGCCCTATGGCAAAGACTTCTCCAAAAAAGAAACAAACAAACAAACAAAATAAGCTGTGAATTCTATTCAGTCCAAATACTACTATGCAGTTTTAAAGATGTAGTTATACTATCTTAAACACTATCTTTTAGGTATACAAATGAAGTCTAATTCTTTTTCATTTATATTCCAGATTTCTTCCATTTTTATTTTTTAAATTAAAATTATTCTTCAGTTTTTATTATTTTTATTATTTTAGTTATCTACATGTTGAAATTATATTCCTAATTTACTCTTTCTAGGGGATTATCTCTTGGTAAAATGTTCCTTAAGTCAGATGATGTGATCCATTTGAGAAGAACAGCTGTAAATATTTTAATGTTCAAGGATTTAGATTTCAAGCAGCTTTAATTAGTTCTGGAAATACAACGTATTCATTAATATTATTTTACATTTGAACTTTTCTTAAGCATTAACTATTACTTTTAGGTATAAGATAATTTTAAAACTTGAAAGTATTATTATTAAATAGAGCAAAATGTGTCTTTTGCTGCAAGGAGGGAAGAAGGAAGGTGCAATTATATTCAGACAGAGACCCAAGCATCCCAACATAAATGGTTTAGCATGAAGTCCCCCAAAGCATGCTAACATGTTCAAAACATTCAAGACACTTACTTCCCTGTATATGCAGGAGAGTTGTCACATATTTTGATCCAAAAATTTAAATTTGAATTTAATTTGGAATTTTTTTCTTGTTTTAGCTGAAAAATTACCTTCATTTCCTAATTTTGAAAATTACAGGGATCAGCCGGTGGCATGGTGGTTGGGGCATTGGACTCCCACATGGCTAATGAGGTTCAAGTCCCAGACCTGGCAGCTTGCTTTCTCAATTTCCCTCTATTTCTCTCTCTGTCTCTCTCTGGTGAGTGCATGTGTGCTATAGCAATTTAAAAAGTAATAATAATGATAACTAAAGTTAAATAAATAATAATTTTAAAAAAATTGCACATTCCTGGGGACCAGCAGGTGGCGTAGTGGTTAAGGTGCTGGACACTCCCACATGGCTGACCATGGTTTGAGTCCCAAACCTGGTGGCTTGCTTTCTCACTTTCCTCTCTCTCTCTCTCTGTATGTGTCTCTTTGGTCAAATTAAAATAAATGAACAAATAAATAAAATTATTTTAAAAAATTGCACATTCCTTAATCCAGAGCTAATAAGAAACAAACTGGCCACACATTGTTATAATTGCTGAAATTAGTACCATATGAGATAGTTAATCTGAGTCATTCCTAAAATTTGTTAAATTGACTCTCCTGCAATGAGTATTGCTACTTACTGAAGGGTAAGACAGTGTTCTAGCTGACGGTTGGGGAGGCTGATGGGTACTCACTGCTCCACTAAATCAGAACCCCCAGGCTCCCTGGGTCTCTCATCTGTCTCTCAGGAAGCATTCTTGATCAATTAAGTCTAGGCTAGGGACTCATCTCTGTTCCCAGTAAACTAACAACACAGAGCCTTATAAACTAAGTGCTTAGATGTTTCTGTGAAATCCTTTCAAGGACTTCCTATTTACTCTCTGTGATAAATCATTCCAGCTCTATAGGTAGTCCTTGGAGTACATCCACAACTGTTTGTTTGTTTGTTTTTTTAGATTTTTTTTTTTTTTTTTTTTTTTTTTTTTTTTGCCATAAGGCTTGTATGCTTGCCAGGGAAAGAAAGAAGACAGAGAGAGAAGGAAAGTGAGAAATCACCTTCCGCCCCCCCCCCCCCCCCCAAGGGGATAGCCATGCTGTAATTCCTTCTCCTCCATTCTCTCTGGTGTGGGGTCACACATGCTCTTGTGCCTAGATGGTTTGTCAGACCTCCGGCTCTGGGACTTGAACAGTGCAATCAGTCATGTGGGATCCAGTGCCCTAACTACCACACCACCTATCCACAACCATTTTAACCTCAGTTCTTTTCTTTCTTTCTTTTTTTTCTTTAAGATTTATTTATTTATTCATTCATTCATTCACTGATTCATTTATTCTAATTTGACCAGACACACACACACACACATACACACATAGACAGAGAAAGTGAGAATGAAAGCCACCAGGACCGGGACTCAAACCATGTTCAGCCATGTGGGAGTACAACACTTAAACTACCATGCCAAGGTTAAGGTCCCTTAACCACAGTTGTCTATGTAAATAAGAAGCAAAAAACTGCTCAAATTAGTTCAAATAAAGCATTGGGTATATGATAAGATCTAATCATATCAAATATAGTCACGCTTCATGTTAAACAAAGCTATAAACCATGAAGCTATTAGACTCCAAGGAATCTAGATTCTCCTTTCTTTGGTCTGAGTGGGGCCAAGGCAGGTCTCCTCTGCCTTTCCTCAGCATATCTACTTCATTTTCCTGTTTTATTTAGCTGACATTTTAAAATAAGCATTATTTATTTAATTTTATCTATTATCATTATCATCTTTTAACTTGCCACAGGGCATGTGTGCTCACCAGAGAGAAACAAAGAGAGAAGAGGGAAAGTGAGAAAGCAAGCCATCAGGTCTGGATTCGAACCATGGTCAGCCGTGTTCATAAGCACTACACCACCTGCTGCCGTTTAGCAGACATATTAATTCACTAGTCTCAAAATGACAGATAAAAATTCCAAGTCTTTATGAGTTTTAGCATAGGTTAAAGGCATCCGTTTAAAATCTTGCAAAAGGGGGCCGGCAAGTGGCATAGTGGTTAAGGGCGCTGGATTCCCACATGGCCAACTGTGGTTCAAATCCCAGACCTGGTGGCTTGCTTTCTCACCCTCCACTCTGTCCCCCTGCTGCTGTCCTTCTCTGGTCGAAATAAAGAAAGAAAGTTAAATAAAATAATTCTTTAAAAAATTTTTTTTTAATCTTGCAAAAGATAGAGAGAAAATAAGTTTTGATACCAAATCAATGGATAAACAAGTATACCTCAGATGCCTATCTTTGATCCAGTCAACCTTAGCTGAAGGGCTCCCAGATGTTAAAGATGAATCTTATTCATCAACAACAAAGAAAATGAAAGATAAGAGGAAAAAAAGGCAGATCAATGGCGTTTTACAATAGTAACAATTACTATGCTTTCATATATTTTTCTTGGTATGTTAACTAGACTTCGGGATATGCAGTTGGGAAGTTTAAAATAAACTATTTATAGGAGCTATGTTGCAGTGTGGATGGAGTTGGGGAATAGACTATTACTTCTCATGCTATATATAAGAGACTGTTTTCAAAAAGTTCATAGAAATCTTATTTTGCAAAAACTATGTGTGAATTTCAAACATATTTTGCACCAAAATAAACTCACTAACTTTTTACAGTATGTCTGAACGGGATCTAGTTTGAGGCTTTAAGAAGGATAGTTAAGAAATCAGTTTGAAAAGAGCCTTTGTCAAAATGAATTCTGCTAAAACTAAAGTAATAACAAATAAATTTATGTTGAGCTTGGATGGAGAAATGGTGAAATAATTGATACTTTATCAAAAGTTTATGAGGACAGTGCTCTAAAGAAATCAGCCAGCAGTGTATAAATGGGTAACTCATTTTAAGAAGGGATGAGATCAGGCCAGGAAGTGGAGTGGAGGGTAAAGCGACTAGATCCAACCATGACCGATTCCATGGTTAGAGTCCTGTACCTGGTAGCTTAATAAACATGCTAAGCACGTGTGCATGTATCCCCAAAATCCCAAGAGGAGATTGGAGGAGAAGGGACTGTGGTGTGGCCACCCCTCCTAGGGGATGATTTCTCACTTTCATTCTCTGTATTTGTCTGTTTCTCTCTTGCAAGCACACTCGCTATTTTCTTTTTAAGAAAAAAAATGGGGGGGGGGGATGAGGAAAAAGATGATATTGAAAATGATGTGCACAATAGTAGACCATACCAATTTGTGAGGGAAAAAAAATAAATCTTGTTCATGCCCTAATTGAAGAGGACCAATGCTTAATAAAAAAAATAAAAATAAAAAAATAGGGACCAGCACTTGGCATAATGGCTGTGTCGCTGGACTCCCATGTAGTTGACTACGGTTTGAGTCTTGCTTACTCTCTAGAAACTTCAGTTCTTTTGAGTTATAGTTCACTTTACAATAAGGAAGTTCCATGTCAATTTAAACTGATCAAAGAAGGATTGCCTGATTGGATTACCCAAAGTATTCTACACCTCAGGTTTCAATTAGTTCATTGTTATTGTGACAATGCTTTTCTCCTCTAGCTCTCTTTATATTGTTTATAAAATTTTATTATAATAGAATTTAGAATATAAATCTGTAGGAAACTTTAGAAATTACGTAGTCCTATTCCTTCATTAACTTATGCCATATTTTATTCTTCTAATTATTATTATTTTTTTTTTGGAGAGGTTTTTGCTATAGGGAGTGTACGCTTGCCAGGGAGACAGAGAGAGACAGAGAGATGGAAAGTGAGAAATCACCCCCCAGGAGAGATGGCCACTCCACAATCCCTTCTCCTCCATTCTCCTTTTGGGATCTGGGCACACACGCACACGCGCCCAGCGTGAGTTTTAAGCTTCTAGTCCAGGACTTGAACCGCAGTCGACTATATGGGAGTTCAGTGACATAGCCATTATGCTAACTGCGGGTCCCTTATTCTTCTAATTCTTGATGAACTGTTGAGGTGGCAAAGAAGAGTAAGAGAAATCTGAGACTGTAGAAAATGAAGCACTTTTGGGACCAGCAGATGGTGTAATAGTTACATCACTGGACTCCCACATAGTTAACTGCAGTTCACATCCCAGACTTGGTAGCTTGAAACTCACACCAGGAGTGTATGCGTGCATGCCCTAAATCCCAAGAGGAAAACAGAAGAGAAAGGATTGCTGTGTAGCCATCACCCCAGGGGGTGATTTGCTTTCTGTAGCTATCTCTCTGGTGAGCACACGCGTTCTATAGCAAAAAATCTCTCTTAAAAAATAAAAGAAGAAAATGAAGCACTTTTCAGAGAGGAAACAAAACTCAAAGCCTAAATTTTATCAATGGCAGGTTTATTAATTTACACTATAATTATTAGCTAAATATTTCTGCAAGATATACTTTTATTTTAATTTACATGACCTGAATCATAATATTCATAGATATAAAATAAGAAGATGGCCATGTTTATCATTTCTATTACAGTAAATAAAAACAATCTATAAGTGATTCTCCTATATTCATAATTAGTAGAGCATCAAATAGATAATCAAATGTATCATTGACATTGAGATTTTCTCTTATAGAAAAATCTTAAATTTTACAGTAAGGTTTTTTTTTTTTTTTTTTTTAAGTGGTTTTTGCTGTAGGGTGCATGCACTTTGCCAGAAAGACAAAGAGAGATGGAAAGTGAAAAATCACTCCCTGGGGGGATGGCCATGCCACAATCCCTTCTCCTCCATTCTCCTCTTGGAATCTTGGGCACGCACGCACACATACCCGGCATGAATTTAATCCACTGGGTCCAGGACTCGAACCTTGGTGGACTACATGGGAGTCCAACGACGTAAACATAACCATCAGGCCATTTGCTGGTCCCTTTACAGTAAGTTTTAACATCATACTATTTGATAACAAAAAGATTTATTTCTACAATATGTTTCTAATATTTTTTTCTAACACGTTTTAAATATTTACTGTGCTCTTGGGAACAAGGCACAATCCCAGCTATAAGAAATATGTGTTCTAAAGTCCTGGAGGTAAAGTTCCATGTTAAACACTTTAGTTTTGTTCATGTCTTAGTGACCACACACCTTTAAGAATTTAATGATGCTTTTCAGCATGGCAATGGAGAGGACAGAAACTAGGTTATTTTTAGTTGCCAAGAACATCACATTCTAGCCAATACTTTTTTTATATGAGTATGAGCCAAGGTCAAACATGTCATTAAAGACTCTCTTAATGTACCAGGCAAACATTGTTTCTAAAGAGTATTCAAAAGGTCAAGCTCCTAAATAGAAAAAAAAAATTTTTTTAATATCTAAAATGAAAAAGAAAAGTTCTGCTCATACCTCTGAAAACCTAGTTTGCTAGAGTTCTGTAATTCTTGGGTAAAAACAATGCAGTCATCTTCCCATTCTTGGCTCTTTGTCAATTCAGTTGTTAGATTCTGTGCTGTGTCCTGTGCTGTGAGTTTGAATTTCTAGGCAACAAAGATAACAAGGTAGGAGCAGTGTGGTTTCCCATATCCACCTATACCTAAAAAGTAGGTGGTAGTGTGGAAACTTAGATTAAGAGCCCACTAGTTGTCATAGGTTGTCTCAATTAATCCTTTTATTGACCACAGATAGGTTTATTATCTCCAGCTAAGATTAGGACATGGTGTGTCAGAGAAGCTAGGTAATTTGTCTAGGATCATATGGCTAATAAAAGACTGGAAGAGAATGCTCACCTGGCCAGAAACTGTGTGAGATAAACATCTCACTTTATAAACCACTCACTTGTGTCTTTCTTCCTGGTCCAGCCACACTGAGCTGTAGTAGCCAGAGCTGAGGTAGCCTTGAGCCTCAGTGCAAGACAAAACCTCTGTTATCCGGGACCAGCAGTTAGCGTAATGGCTATGTCACTGGACTCCCACGTAGTCGACTGCGGTTCGAGTCCCGGACCCGGTGGCTTAAACTCACGCTGGGCGCATGTGCATGCGTGCCCAAGATCCCGAGTGGAGAATGGAGAAGAAGGGATTACGGCGTTGCCATCCCCCCTGGGGGGTGATTTCTCGCTTTCTATCTCTCTGTCTCTGTCTGTCTGGCGAATGCACGTGCCCTATAGCAAAAACCTCTCAAAAAAACAAAAAGAAAAGAAAAGAAAAGAAAAAAAGAGAAAAACCTCTGTTAACCAATAGGAGCTTCAATTTCCTGAAATAAAGGCCATAACCTGCCCAGTGTACTTTGAGTAAAATGTCATAAAAAATTTAAGATATAACATTGCCCTCCTTTTATTAGCAGTTTTGCAGGGCAATGCTCCATATGAGAGGTCTACAGCTTGTGAGGCTGGGCACCTGTGTACGGTGCTTTCTCTTCTGGTGACCTCAGATAAGCCTTATGGTCTTATTATTGTGCTTCAAACCCTTCTGGGCAATTTGTTTTTGAAGACTCAGAGCTGGTTTTCAGAAAAGATTTCTTTTTATTCTTTCCAAAGCAGTGTGAAATTTAGATGTTAATTGTGTTTTGTTCATTTAATGAGATGTGTAAGTTGAATATAAAATAAGCCACTAGCTACTTTCTTACAAGATACAATAAATCTCTCAGTTTGAAGAGCAAAATGGCATAAATTGTAATAAAAATAATATATGATATCATTTCATGTCAGAAGAATGAATTACTTCCAGAGGCTCTCCCTGAGAAATTAATCTGGGAGATTGGCTAAATTCTCAAATCCTTCCTAGCTGCCCCTCCGTAAGAGAAACAAAGCAGGAATTTTGCAATGTACAATTTAAAGTGAATCTATAATTATCACCTCTTAATCTCTCACCACGTACTTCCTCATGCCTTTATATCATTCTGCTTTGGATTTGCTCTGTTCAAAATAAGCTCTGCAGTATAAACTATTGAATGCCAGTTATCCATTGTTGGGCTAAATTACACAGTAAACAAAATAAAAATTGTTAGCAACAAAGAAATAGAGCCTTTGATCTCTCATAAGAAATATGTGCAGCCACTCATTCCCAGATGCCAATATGTTATTTACAGACAACAAGTGATACTGACATTGCCCCCCAGAAACTCAGGGAGAGGCCTTGCTAAAATAGGATGTCTCCCCAGAATTCACTTATTGGGACTTGATTGTATTATAAAGATGTCAAGTGCAAACTCAATCCCTCTGTGGTGTCCCAGGGTGGGGCCTTTGGGTGTAATAAGGTCATTGTAGGTCTGGAGGAAGGGAAAAGAAACATGGTGCCCCCCCCCCCCCCCCCCCCCACACACACACACACACACGGGAACCTTCCTGCCTTCAGCCTTTGGTACGTGGGCCACCAGTTGAACAGAAAAATTGTCTCCCATTGGCCAGGACAGGATGCCATAACACTGTGGCAACCACTCATTGGACAAGGGCCCCAATAAGAGAATGTGTAGCAATCCTTTAGGTGTGATTCCCCTGGCCTCTGTTCAGCCGGTGGGACTTCACCCAAGAGCTTTTCACAGAATAAATTTTATTGGCTTTGCTAAATCCCAAGCCTGACTCTGGTTCTTCTGTCTATGCTGCCTCTGACTCCGCCACCAATCATAAGTCTGACCTAACGGTCATTACGGTAGATCCTCTATGACTGAGTTCTGGTAGGCTTATAAACAGAGGGAACGCAAACAGAACAAGAGAGAGAAGCTCATGGGTACGAACCACAGTGCTCTACTGTTAAGTTGTGCCTTCAGCCATTTTGTGATGTCTTTGGATGTTCCAAACACTAAAATCGTAAGTTTTACAAATAAACCCTTATCTTCTTTATACATCACCCATTCTCAGGTATTTTTTTTTTAGTAAAGTAAAAACAGACTAAGACAGGCCTCAAGGCCTAAACAGGTAGTCAATCCATTATCTTCAACTACATACAGCAAGGTAAGCAATTTTGTGATTTTCTTAGAACCATCTCCTTTAGAACATGCTCCAGCTGCCTGGGACTCCTTGCCCAAACATCCTGGAAAATATATGGAAATCTGCAGTATTCCCTTTCTAAATATGGCCTCCCTAAGGTGCACCACTCCCATGGTGTGCGCCCTGTAGATGAATGAGCTTCAGTGTTCAAGTGAGAGTACTCCAAAGGCCCTTCCTGGTGTGGTGTAGGGAGCAGCTGAATCTGAGCTGAACAATGGTGACCTTTAAAGACAGCAGAACACAGACTCACTTGCTTCTAGCGATGCTGTACAGTGGAGGTTAAAGGAAACTGTTTCAGTCCAGAAAGCCAGGTTGGGCTTGTTTATTTATTTATTTATTTTTAGAAGTTTTTGCTATAGGGTGCATGCGCTCGCCAGACAGAGAGAGAGAGAGAGAGACAGAGAGATAGAAAGCGAGAAATCACCCCCCTGGGGGGATGGCAACACCGCAATCCCTTCTCCTCCATCCTCCATTCTCCATTCTCCTCTCGGGATCTTGGGCACGCACGCACATGCACCCGGCGTGAGTTTAAGCCACCAGGTCCGGGACACGAACCGTGGTTGACTATGTGGGAGTCCAGCGACATAGCCATTACTTCAACTGCTGGTCCCGGTTGGTCTTATTTAAAATACCACCAAACAAGATGATCCACAGCTGCTGTAGTTGACAATAGAAAACACCTGGCTTCACCCTCAGCTACTCACCCAGCCCCCATTGCCCTATAAAAGAATAAATCTGGGAGGGACAAGCAGTTGGCATAATGGCTATGTTGCTGGGCTCCCATGTAGTCGACTGTGGTTCAAGTCCCAAACCCAGTGGCTTAAATTCACCCCGGGTGCATGTGCATGCGTGCTCAAGATCCCGAGAGGAGAATGGAGGAGAAGGGATTGCAGTATGACCATTCTCCCTGGGGAGTGATTTCTCACTTTCTGTCTCTTTGTTTCTTTCCGTCTTTCTGGTGAGTGCATGCGCCCTACAGCAAAAAACGCTCCAAAAAAATAAAGACTAAACCTGGGACCTGCTCAGTGCCCAGGCGATATCCACCAGAGCAATTTCCATCAGAGACGCCTGGACTGCCTGATCCTAGCTTTTCTCTACCTGTATTTTCTAAATCCACTGCCCCCACTTGGGGTTGGCACCCCACTTCTTGCTATGGCAGTGTGGGTTTGAGCAGCAGATGGAAAGAGAAGTTGGCAGGAACTTGTACAAAATGGCTTCCATTTGCATTCAAGCCCAGCCCTGCAAATATTATCTGTTTCCCTGGATGAGACCAGAGTGGGTTTACTCCACCCCCAAGGGCTGGTTTATGATTAAAACTGTTGTTGCACAAAGTACCTGAGCTATTGCTTTCCTACAGTTCACGTCAAGAGCAATTTGCCAGAATCCCACTTCCTTGTGGAAGCTGTACATTTGAATCTTTTGATAAATTTATACAACTGCCACGGAATAATATTTTTGTTTGTTTAAGCCATAGGATATTTATATATCATGCCTTACGTGGAATATAGAAAAGCCACAAGTGAGAGTTCCCACTGCTCACGGTGAAGTTGGCCAGGAGGAAAGCCACCTCCCTAGACATCCTATAAAGTGATCCTCGTTAAGCGAGCAGGGATCCTTGTTATATGCACATAGAATGAAAGCTGGGTGGGTGGATTCCATTTGATTACTGTAATTCACATACCATGCTGCCTTTGAAAATATAGGGAAAAATTCTCCTCAGACAAAATGGGAGATGATTTTCTGCCCCCTGAACCCTATGATAGGAATCTACCTATCAGAGACATCTTATTCACTTCCTCTGGTTCCCTCTGCCCCCACAGAGCTGGCTGTTCTGTCTCAGCCATGAGTACAGCTGACTGACCACTTTGGGGCCTGCCTGGTTCTGCTTTGCCTGCTTTTACCTGATGTTGGCTTTTCTTGGCTGCAGCTGTGCCTGTCACACATTTGGAGTTTCTGACTTCTCCCACCACCTCGGGACTTGATGAAACACACACCAAGGAGTGTGGAATCTGGCTTTCCAGTGATTGCCAAAGGATCTGGATGATGCAATGCAGAGGGCTGAGGTGATAACTACACTTGAGATTAACTCTGACCAATAGAAATAGGAGATGGAGAGAGCCTGGCAAATCAGTCCTCCTCCTTCCTCTCTCTCATTGGCTGATTTCCCTGTGGCACAGTTTGTCCATGGAGCCTATCTGTGCATTGCTTCTCATTCTTTCCCACCACTCTTGTCTTTTGCTCACTGTCACTGTTCTGGGTTTACACTACCAAATAAATCGAGAGCACTCAGTCTCCTTCAGACTCTGTTTTCTACTAAACTGGACAACAAGATCCACTGTAAGAATCAAAAAAGATAAAATCCTGAACTATCTAAGGTACAAACTTGGGTGGCCTTAGGAATAATGGATGAAGACCTATTCCTTTTTTTTTTTTTTTTTTTGAGAGGTTTTTGCTATAGGGCACGTGCGCTCGCCAGACAGAAAGAGAGAGAGACAGAGAGACAGAAAACAAGAAATCACGCTGCAGGGGGGATGGCCACGCCACAATCCTTTCTCCTCCGTTCTCCTCTCCGAATCTTGGGCACGCACGTTTACGCGCCTGGCGTGAGTTTTAAGCCACTGGGTCCGGGACACGAACCCCGGTCAACTACATGGGAATCCAGCGACATAGCCATTACGCTAACTGCTGGTCCCAAGACCTATTCTTATATCAGTATCTTCAAATGGTATGCATCAGAAATCATTGTTTCAATGTGATTTGGGAGGCAGCATCATTATAGTGCTTGGATATAAATTTCATCTCTTTTTTCTCAGACTCCTAAGACTCACCCTTTATCATAATTAATCAAGAGTATACAGACTTGAGTCCAGGTGCAATCCTGTGCAAAGCTCTGGAAACACTAAGAGGCATTAAGTCACTTCCTCTATCCTCTGTCCTTAAAATATAGTGACTATAGGGGTGCAACATACAAGTACTGATTTGTGTGGTCTCCGTTAAAGCACTGTGCTACAGAGAAGTGGACAGATAAATTAAGATCTTAAGTATCCAGGAAGATTTCATGATGGAGATGGAACTTTAAAAAATAATATTAATTTTTTATTATTTTAAAAATTTGCTATGGGCATGTGTGCTCACCAGAGAGAGACCAAAAGACAGAGAAAGTGAGAAAGCAAGCCTCCAGGGCTGGGACTTGAACATATATGGGAGTTCAGCACCTCAACCACCATGACACTGCTGCCCTGGATATGAAGAGATATTATCTCTTCTTTAAAGAAGAGATAAAAGGTGTTTTTGTTTGTTTACTTTTGTTTTATTTTGTTTTGTTGCTATAAGCAGAAAAAGAGAGGAAGGGAAAGTGAAAAATTACCCCCCATGGGGGGTGGCCAATCCACAATCCCTTCTCCATTCTCCTCTTGGGATTGTGGGCACACATGCACATGCCCCTGGTGTGATTTTTCAAGCTGCCGGATCCAGGACTTGGACAACGCAGTCAGCCATGTGGGATTCAGCTGCCTTAATCTCCATGTCATTTACTGGCCCCTGGACGGATAATATCTGAATTGGTAGAAAGGAGGCAGAAAGGTGCTCTTTGTAAGAATTTTAAGTGCAGGTGAAGACATGGAGATGAGACTGCATATGACACTTGTGATGGACTCACTACTAATGTATTCTTCTTCTATTTTTTAAAAAGAATTATTTATTTAATTTTATTTATTCATCCACTTATTTTAATTTGACCAGAGAGAGAGAGTGAGAAAGTAAGCTGCCAGGTCTGGGACTCAAACCATTGTCAGCCATGTGGGAGTGTCCAGTGCCTTAACCACCATGCCACCTGCTGGCCCCTCATGCATTCTGCATTCTTCTTCTTTTTTATTTTTGCTCTAGAGAGTGTGCACTTGCCAGAGAGATAAAGACAGAAAGCGAGAAATCGCCCCCCCAGGGGGGCATGGCCATGCTGCAATCCCTTCTCCTCCATTCACCTCTAATGATCATGGGCACGCATGCACATGTGCCCAGTGTGAGTTTAAGCCATCGGGTTCAGGATTCGAACTGCAGTCAACTACATAGGAGTCCAGCGGCATAGCCATTACACCATCTGCTGGTCCCGCATTCTTTTTAAATAAATTTCACCATCTTAATCTTTTCGGGGAAGGATAATTTTGCTATAGGGCACGTGTACTCATCAGGGGGTGAAAGCAAGAAATCAGAGACAGAAAGCAAGAAATCACGCCCCAGGAGAGATGGCTATACCACAGTCCCTTCTTGTCCATTCTCCTCTTGGGATTTTGCACACATACCTGACGTAAGTTTCAAATTGCTGGGTCTGGGACTTGAACAAAGGTCAACCACATGGGAGTCCACTGCCTTAACCATCATGCCACCTACTGGCCCCAGATAATTTGTATTTGACATTCATGCATGTACCTTGTAAATATTTGTTGATCTGGAAATAAAATTAAAAACTCAAATTTTATTTGAGGACAGTTTCTTAGTTCAGAACTCACAATAAAGCATAAAATATTCTAGTTGAGGGCTATCTGGTGGTGTGGTAGTTAAGGTGGATCAGCAGCTTGAGAAACATGCTAGGCCCAATCCCAAAAGGAGGATGGAGAAGAAGAGATTGTAGAATGACCATCCCCCTTGGGGGGTGATTTCTTTTCGTTTATTTTCTGTTTTTTAAAGAATTATTTTATTTAAATTATTTATTCATTTATTTATTTGACCAGAGGGGAACAGAGTGAGAAAGAGAGAGAAAGAGAAAAAGCAAGCTGCCAAATCCAGAAGTCCAACGCCCTTAACCACTACCCCACCTGCCGGCCCCTTGGGGGGTGATTTCTCACTTTCCTTCTCTCTCCCTCTTTCCAGTGAATGTATGTGCCTTAAAGCAAAACTAAAAAAAAAAAAAAAAAAAAAAAAAAAAAAAAAAATCAAGTTGAATTTAAATCTTGGATTCAATATAATTATGAAAAAAAGCATTTATGAAGAAAAGGAAAATAAATTTTTTTACAAGATTTTTGCCATGGGTCAAAATTTGTGTGCCCCAAATCCCGGGAGGAGAATGGAGAAGGAATGTGACCAATCATCCCTCAGGCAGGATAGCCATGCTGCAATCTCATCTCCATTCTTCTCTTGAGATTTCAGCACATAAGCGCATGCACCCAGTATGATTTTTGGACTTGGCCCTGGACTTAAACTGTGGTCAGCCTTGTGAGAGTCTAGTGCCTTAGCCACTGCATCATCTGCTGCCTCCCCTCAATTTTTTTTTTTCCAAAGACCCCATGAAAAACTTTTGTTAAAGTGATATATTGTATTCCTAGACTATGAACTACACATTTCTCCTTTCTTTTCTTCAGTGAAACTAACATTTCACATATTCAGTACATGGCCTAGCCTTCATGGCACAGTTGGTAAATTACTGAACTACGGTGCTGGAAACCACATGGCTTGACTGGGAGTTTAGTTCCTTGGCCCAGACGACCCAAAACATACAGGGCATGAGTGTGTGCCCAGGATCCTGACAAGCTAGAGGGGTAGGGGGAAGAGACCGTGGCAGGCTGAGACTGTGTTAGGGGTGCTTCTCTCTCTTTCTCATGCATGTGTACATGCTCTCTATCATGAACAAAATAAACTTCAAAAAATTTAGTATATAAAGTATGACTGGTGAACTGAAATAGTGTAAGAATTTGCTTCAAAATCCTCAGGAAAAAAATTTAAGAAGTTGGGAAGGGAGTAGATCAGAGGAGGAATGAATGTAAGTGATAGGTCGTATTTCCTAGTCTCTTTCTTTTGTACATATTAAAATTTCTTATAAAGTTCTTATAAAATCTAATACATTTTTGGTGGATGACAACTGATAAACCAGGTCTAAATTTTCTGTTTTGTTCAAGGATTTTACTTAAAAAAAATTTTTTAAGAGAAATTTTTCTATAGGGCGCACGTGCTCATCAGAGAGACAGAGAGACAGAAAGTGAGAAATCACACCACAGGGGGTATGGCCATGCTGAAAGCCCTTTTCTTCCATTCTCCTCTTGGGATCTTGGGCATGCATGCACAAGCACTCAATGAGAATTTTGAATCCAGGACTTTAACCACATTTGACTATGTAAGAGTCCAGCACGTAATCATTATGCCATCTGTTGGTCCTCTTCAAGGAGTTTATAAATATACATTCATTATTTCATTTTGGCTAATCATGTCCCGTGATTGGGGTTAGTTAAGCAGGGGAAAGTGGATTTGGCAGGAATGATGAGGCAGGATTATTAGATGTGAAAAAAATAACAAACAGGTTTTAAGAGAGACACTTTACAGGAGCCAGCAACTGATAAAATAAAGAAAGGTAGAAGTTGAAATTTCTGCAGAAAGGGCCTGATTTTTATCCACAACATGCCTGACCACATGTGTCACAGCCAACGCTTCAAAGGTTGAAGGAGTTGGGCTACAAAGTTTTCCTCATCCACCATGTTCACCTGACCTCTTGCCAACCTACTACCACTTCTTCAACCATCTCGATAACTTTTTGCAGGGCGAATGCGTCCACAACCAGCAGATGCACAAGATTTCTGAGAGCTTGTCAAATTCCAAAGCACAGATTTTTTACACGATGAGAATAAACAAACTTATTTCTTGTTGGCAAAAAATGTGTTGATTGTAATGGTTCTATTTTGATGAATAAAGATGTATTCAGGCAGAAGAAGCTGGGCCTTCAGAAGAAGGTTCCACATGGCGCCAGCGAACTAGATTTTTCAGGGAATAAATATTTTCTATTGATAATTCAGCCTCCAACAAACGAGCTAGCGGTAGGGAGCCCCACCCCCAGCCTTCTATCTTTCTTTCTGTGTCTCAGTTCCTGTCTCTCCCTGCTTCTGTCTTCCCTTTTTTTTTTTTTTTTTTTTTTGTAATTTTTCCTTTTTACACTTTTTTAAAAAGGCACAGTTTTTCTCTGGCTCTTGGCTCCACCTCTTATCTTGTTAATTATCGCTCTGGTCCTCCCACCCAGGCAGAAGAAGCCGGGCCTTCAGAAGAAGGTTCCACATGGCACCAGCGAGCTAGATTTTTCGCACGGCGCACAAGCGCGCCACGCAGTTTCCTATTTTGTGATTTTTTTAATAAAAAGAACAGTAATTACAATTTTTAAAAATTTTTTTGTCTTTTTTTCTCTTTTTGTTGTTGTTTCTCCCTCCCTTTTTCATTTTCCTTTTTCTTGTTTCTCCACCCTCCAATATCCATTCAATGTGTTCTTAGATGGATCTAAGAGCACTGTAGCTAAACATCCAAATACTAATAGGGTTAAAATATTCCCCAATATCTACTGAATCTGCTGCACCAGATCAGAACAGAATGGCAAAGAGATTCTAGATCACCTCTGTCTGCTTGCTCCTGAACATTTAGACTGAACTTCAAGAATTTGAAAGAAACACACCATCCATCAGATGACAAGAAATCACCGCCGGATCACGAGACATATGGGAAAACGAGAAAATACCTCTCCTCCAAGGGAAAAGAGTAACTCTTCATCCACAAGCAGTTTGGAGAAAATCATGGAAATGTCTGATAAGGAATTTAGGGCATTCATAATGTCGAAGCTAACAGAGATGGAAGAGAAGAGAGATAGTGAACTGCTAAAGAGAAAGGAGAAAGAAGTTGACGAGTTCCAGGAGATGAGAAAATTCTTGCAAGATCTAAAAGAGGAATTACACACTTTACAAAAGACTCAAACGGAACTGCTAGAGATGAAGTCTATAATACAAGAAGTCAAAATCTCCCTTGAAAGTATTAAAAGCAGACTAGATCATTCAGAAAATAGAATACCAGATGTAGAAGAGAAAATGGCTGGTCTAGAAAAATCCACCACGAAGACTGAGAAAATGGCCCAAAAATTTGAGAATGATATGCGAGAAGTACTGGATACCATCAAATGTCCAAATATCCAGATAATTGGCATTCCAGAAGGTGAAGAGACCCATAAGGGCATTGATAATCTATTCCATGAAATCCTGCAAGAAAACTTTCCAAACCTAGAGAGGCATTCGAAGATCCAGTCCCAGGAAATACAAAGGACTCCAACTAGAATCAACCCAAGAAGATCTTCTCTAAGACACATTATAACCATTATAACCAAAACCATAGACAAAGACAAGATACTAAGATTGGCAAGAGAAAAACATCAAGTTACCTACAAAGGACATCCCATCAGGCTAACAGCAGATCTTTCATCGGAAACAATGCGAGCGAGGAGAGAATGGGAAAATATATTCAAAGTGTTACGAGAGAAGCAACTTCAGCCAAGAATACTGTACCGGGCAAGATTATCTTTCAGGTGGGAAGAAAAGACAAGAACATTCTCAGATAAACAAAACCTGAAAAAATTTACCAGCACCAGACCAGATCTCCAAGAAGTTCTCAAGGTTGTGCTGTATCAGGAAAATTAAACACAGACACATGGAAATGAGTCCGAAAACTAAGAAAGTGGCCAACTTAATCATAGGGACAAGTCTGGAGTTGAATATTATATACCAGAATTTAATCAGGAAAATTGAACCAGAACAGAAGATAAAAGTACATGAGACTGATAGGTTCATGCACCTACCATTTGAGCAGAATCCTAACCTATTTCCTGGCTTTAAGCAAAGTTCCTTGGCATTTCTTTGATTTAAGTTAAAATTGGTTTTCTTAGTAGTAATGAGTGAACTCACCATTGAAAGTAGTTAGATTATGTAGGAAATTGTGTGATCAATGCAATGTGGGTGGGAAGAGAATGAAGGACAATTGTGGACACCGGAGGTGGTGTGAGAGGAGGGTGGGAAGGGACAGAGGGTCAGAAAGAGGGGTGGAAATATTTCTAGGAACTAGAAATGGAAAATTTTTTGTAATGTGCATGATTGAGTCACTTTGCAGTGTGTACTTGATGGGAGATCGCATTTTGTGTGCTGTGATGATGCTTAGGGAAGGGATGTAAATTGAGTTGCAAAAAAAAAAGTTTCAGGAAAAAAAAATATATCTATTCAATGACTGCAGTAGGATATGTAGCCCCAGCTAGGTGCTACTTTATAGGATGCGTAAAGTTAGACTTGTGTTCATGGAAATGTGTATGTCACCTGTGTTTGCTATGAGGGTATTTGGATTGATTAGGGTCTTTGGTGATTCAATAAAATGTGGGGGGAAAAACAGTATAGAAAGCAAACATAGATACCAGAGATAGTGTGGGAGGAGAAAGGGAGATGGCAGAGGGTAAGAGATAGGGAATCAAGGATGGGGGGAAAAAAGCTAAACATACAGAAAACAAGAAATGGAAGATCATCTGCTGACAATAACATGTTTGTTGATGTGCTTGATTGAGACAATATACAGTGTACTCTGGATGGAAAATCTCATTTTGTATGCTGTAATGATGTACAGTGAATGAATGCAAATAAATAAATTGAAATAAAAAAAGAGTGATAAAAAAGATGTATTCAATCCTAGTTATAATTGTTTAAAATTCACGGTTCAAAACTACAATAGCTTTTGCACCAGCCTAATAGATATAAAGAGCGGGGCCAGCATGTGGCGTGGTGGTTAAGGTGCTGGACACTCCCACATGTCTGAACATGGTTCGAGTCCTGGACCTGGTGGCTTCTTTCTCACTTTCCCTCTCTCTCTCTCTCTCTGTATGTCTCTCTCTAGTCAAATTAAAATAAATGAATGAATACATAAAGTTAAAATAATTATTAAAAAAAATAGATATAAAGGGCATAGTTTAGTTAAGTCGAGTTTAAGCTACCTGAATAATATTCTGCCCAAGGGGGACCAGCAGTTAGCGTAATGGCTATGTCGCTGGACTCCCGTATAGTCAATCGCAGTTCAAGTCCTGGACCTGGCGGCTTAAGCTCATGCCGGATGCGTGTGCGTGCGTGCCCAAGATCCTGAGAGGAGAATGGAGGAGAAGGGATTGAGGTGTGGCCATCCCCTCTGGGGGGTGATTTCTCACTTTCTATCTCTCTGCCTCTCTCTGTCTTTCTGGCGAAAAACCTCTACAAAAATAAAATAAAAAAAAAAAAAAATATATATATATGGGAACCAGCAGTTAGCGTAATGGCTATGTTGCTGGACTCCCACGTAGTCGACTGTAGTTCGCGTCCTGGACCCAGTGGCTTAAAACTCACGCCGGGTGCATGTGCGTGCGTGCCCAAGATCCCGAGAGGAGAATGGAGGAGAAGGGATTGTGGCGTGACCATCCCCCCGGGGGGGTGATTTCTCGCTTTCTGTCTCTCTGTCTCTGTCTGTGTCTGGCGAGCGCACGTGCCCTATAGCAAAAACCTCTTCAAAAAAAAAATATATATATTCTGATATATATATGGATATATATATACACATATATATATATATGTGTGTGTATATATATATATATATATATATATATATATATATATATATTCTGCCCAAGGAACATGTTTAAACTTTTTACCTTAAAATAAGAGATCACAATTTTTAGAAGAATTAAGTTACTTAATTTTATTTATTTATTTATTATTATTATCATCATCACCATTATTATTATTCAATTTGACCAGAGAGAGACAGAGGGATAGAAAGAGATATAGAGAGAAAGCAAGTCACTAGGTCTGGGACTTGAATCATGGTTGGGTCATGTGGGAATCCAGCATCTTAACCAGCATGCCACCTGCTGGCCCCACAATTTTTTTGATAGGAACTACACCTTGGTGTTTTCAAAGAAATCTTTCCTTTAAATGAGTTTATTTGCACAGTCTGCTATGGGTAGCTTCAAGAAGACTCAGAAACTCTCAGCAAACATCATGTTGCTGAGAAAAATTGCTATATTTTCAGGATTAAGAAGTTAAACATTACATTTACATTTAATCACAAAATAGAAATACAAACTACCAAACCTTGATTATGGTGGTATTTCGTCATGGGGTGTCTTACAACCACTTATTATTATTTCTTCTGAACTCAGAATTGCTGTTCTTACTGTGGGTTGAGTAACTGGACCAAAGTCTAATTGCTAAACATGAGTAAAGTCCAAGTTAAAAATGCCACATTTTTATTCCTTATCTTATTTGCTTTATTTTTCTTGTTCTTTTCTCAATCTTCACAGCAGGTATAGAATAATAATAGAAATAATTCGTGAAAGTACCAGTAGCATATTCCTGCAGGTAGTGTCTCAGCAGAGCTCCATATGACAGAGATCAGCCCTTCTACCTACGTTCATTGTACCTTCACTGAGTTCTTCCAGAACCCAGTATCTGTCTCTGCTTGTTGTTTCTGTTCAGTTCAATTCTCCATTATCTTGTAGGTTTAATGAAGACATTTCAATAGATTGTTTTTATGTCTACATGCCTATGGTGGCTCCTTCTTCACTATATTCCCAGGAAATTTTTCTAGCACTAAGCAGTCACCTTTTCTGGTTTCCTTACAGAGAAAGAATTTTATGAATATTTGACTTGTTACTATCTTATGGCATAAAACTGGGCTCGTCAGAACTTCATTTTTCAGTCCTTTTTTAAATGAAAATAAATGTCAGTGGGCCTGCATGCTTGCCAGAGAGACAGAGAGAGAGGGAGAGGGAAAAAGCACCCCTCAATGGGGCATGGTCATACCACAATTCCGTTTCTATTTCTCCATCTGGCAGGATTTTAGGAATGCACACACACATGCCCAGCATGTTCTTCAAGCTGCCAGGGCTTGGATTTGAACTGTAGTCAGCCATGTGGGATCCAACTCCTTAACCAATAGACTAAGGAGGGAATAGGCCCTACAATAAGGTTTTGGTAGGGTGGGAACTCATAGGCAACTGTATCAGGGATAAAATTGGAATAGGAAGCCTGGATAGGGGAATTCCTGAACATCAATGAGAAGCCTGAGGGGCCAGCAGGTAACATAAAGGTTATGGTGGTTGGATCCCACATGGCAGACTGTGTGGTTCAAGTCCTGGACCAGCAGCTTGAAAAATGACACTGAGTGTGTGTGCATGTGCCCAAAATCCTGAGATGAGAATGAGGAAAAGGGATTGCTGCATGGCCATTCCCTCTGAGGAGTGATTTCTCTCCCTCTTTCTTTCTCTCCTTCTCTGGTGAGCACACATGCCCTATAGCAAACTAAAAAGAGAGAGGGAGAATGTGAGAGAAGCCTAAGAAAGGGGCTCTCCAGTAAAAAGGGGTGCTAACAGAGAGAAAAGGAGGCACCAAAGAGAAATGTTATCTGGGATTTTCCCTAGGGTAGTTCCTGGAATACTCATTATTTTTGTCATAAAATAATACATACCAATGCAAGATCTACCTTACTCCACTGACATTTTGAGTAACTGTAAAATCAAATTATAAAATATTCAGGAAGCAAAACACAACAGATCATGTTACATTTTATTCTACTCTATTTCATAACATTTTTTCATTTTTTTAAGAGCCAAGATACTCAGATGCTTGAAGATAAACTTTTAGAGGAGAAATGTAAATGTTCTGTAGGATAACAGAGCATTTTTGAATGTGACTTTCTATAAGGTATGGATCAATCGAACAAATATTAATTGAGCTCCTTATCTGAGTTAACAAGGTGAGTATATGGTTCAGACTCCACGATAACCCTGGCCTAGTAATTTTGTACTAATACCAATCTTTTTTTGTAATGTTCACAAATTATTTATTTATTTATTTATTTATTTTCTGCTTCAGAATTCTTTTTACACTAATTAAATTTTATCATTCTTATTATTTTTTAAGCATTCGATTGCTATACATCATTTGACTGAAATGAGCACAAGTCATTTATTTAACTAAATGTGAACCTGTGTTAAGGACTGGTATTAAACTTGTAAATCTTTATCATTGATCACTCTTTAATTTTGTGCTCTTGGGAACCAGCAGTTAGCATAATGGCTATGTCGTTGGACTCCCACGTAGTCGACCACGGTTCGTGTCTCGGACCCGGTGGCTTAAAACTCACGCCGGGCACGTGTGCGTGCATGCCCAAGATCCCGAGAGGAGAATAGAGGAGAAGGGATTGCGGTGCGACCATCCCCCCTTGGGGGTGATTTCTCGCTTTCTGTCTCTATGTCTCTGTCTGTCTGGCGAGTGCACACGCCCTATAGCAAAAACATCTCCCCCCCCAAAAAAAAAAAATTTGTGCTCTTTACATTTTCCTGACCTATCTGTTTTTCATCTGTCTTTTTTATTTAAGGATATGATTTTAGGGGCTAGCAGGTGGAATAGTGGTTAAAGTGCTAGATTCCTACATGACTGACCCCGATTCAAGTCCTGGACCTAGTGCCTTGAAAGTGTGAGATGTGCTAGATGTGCGTGCATGCCCAAACCCCCTAGAGGAGAATGGAGGAGAAGGGGCTGTGGTGCAGTTTTCTCCCCTGGGAGGTGATTTCTCACTTTCTCACTCTCTTTCTCTCTGTCTCTCTAGCAAGCACATATGATATATAGCAAAAAACGTCTCTCTCGGGATCAGCAGATGGCATAATGGTTAAGTTGCTGGACTCCCATGCAGCCAACTGCAGTTTGAGTCCTGAACCCGTGGCTTAAAGCTCACACTGGACGCGTGTGCCTGAATGCCCAAAATGCCAAGAGGAGAATAGAGAAGGGATTGTGACATGGCCACCCCCTGGGGGGGGAGTGATTTCTCACTTTCTGTCTCTCTGGCAAGAGCACATGCCCTATAGCAAAAATCTCTTTAAAAAAAGAGGAGGATCCGGACCAGCAGTTGGCATAACGGCTATGTCTCTGGACTCCCATATAGTCGACTGCGGTTCTAGTACCAGACCTGGTGGCTTAAACTCACGCCGGGTGCGTGTGCATGCGTGCCCAAGATCCTGAGAGGAGAATGGAGGAGAAGGGATTGCTGTGGCCATCCTCCCCTGGGGGTTGATTTCGTGCTTTCTGTATGTCTTTCTGGTGAGCGCACAAGCCCTATAGCAAAAACCTCTCCGAACAAAAGAAAAAGAAAAAAAAGAAAGTGGGGGGATGATTTTAATTCAATTGACAATTTCTTCTTTGCAAAACCCATTTGGAAATTATCAGATGAGTACATTTTTACCTCTCAAATCTAGGAAAATTAGATTTACTATGAAACTCACCTTATTTTAAGTGAAATAATATCTTTTGGAAAGTTGACTTACTTTTGAATTGGCTGACCTGTGAACCAATACAAATGTTTCTGGACTTGTGTATAATTTTTTTTTTTAAATTAAAGGCATATTTTTAATGCAACTATAAAATGAAGACATATCAAAGATTTCATCAGTTCATTGATTACTGAGGGAACCAGTGAGATACTAAGACCATGTTTTAAAACAACTTAATGTTATATTTTAAGTCTTTCACATTGCCTCATAGATATCTGTTTGTGCCATAGCATGAATATACATATATATATATATAATTGTTTTACTAATTTTTTAAGAATTATTTTATTCAACTTTATTTATTTATTTATTTATTTATTTATTTATTTATTTATTTAAATTTGACCAGAGAAGGGACAGAGCAAGAGAGAGAGGGAAAATGAGAAAGCAAGCCATCAGGTCCAGGACTTGAACCACGGTTGGCCATGTGGGAGTCCAATGCCCTTAACCACCATGACACCTGCTGGCCCCATTTTATTTATTATTATTATTATTATTTTATTTAACCAGAGAGAAAGAGAAGGAAAGTGAGAAAGCAAACTGCCAGATCAGGGAGGATGGTCAGCCATGTGGAAGTCCAGTGCCTTAACCACCATGCCACCTGCTGGCTCCATCTCTATATTTATATTTTAAAGTTTATTTTGGACCATCCTGTGGCTTGGTGGTAGAGATGGCTGGATCCCACATGGCTGGCTGTGCAGTTTGAATCCTGGACCTGTTTATTTGAGAAACACATCAGGCACATGTGAGTACATGCCCAAACATTCTGAAAGGAGGGAAGAAATGTAGAAGGGATTACTATGTGACCATGCCTCATAGGAAATGCTTTCTCATTTTCCCTCTTTCTTTGATAGGTGCATACACCTTCTATTTTTTTATTCCTATCTTTTTATATCATTCTGGCAAAATAGAAAAATAAAAAGCTTATTTTTTTCAAGACAGCAAGATAGATAGATTGAAAGAGAGAGACACCTAACAAGGTTTTCACACTGAGATCCTTCCCAGCCTCAGCCATACTGTGTAGCGAGGTCTCAGACTATGAACCCTGGCCCTTCTCATGTGGGTCTAGTTGCATTTCCACTGTGTCGTTAACTGGTGCCCCATTTTTTGAGGACTCTCTCTTCCTCTCTTTTTCTTTTGTTGCCAGAGGGCACATGTATGATAGAAAAAGAGAAACTCTGAATGGAGTATGGTCACATTGCAATCCTTTTTCCATCCATTTCTCCATCCCTTCAGGATCCTGGGTATACGTGTACATGCCTGGCATGATTTTTAAGCCACTGGACCAGGATTTGAACTGCAGTTGTCCTTGTGGGATCTGGCTCTCTTTGCATAGCCATCAACTACTTTGATACAGGGATGGACCAAGAACTGCCTTTCTCTTTCTCTGAATGATTATGGTTGACCAAGAACAGTACCCAACTCCTTTGGAAATAGAGATTGGTCTAAGAACTGGCTTATGATCTGTCTACACAGGGTCTACCATGTTTGGGGAGACTGATATGCATACTCAAAGAAAGGCCCTCTATGAAGTCTCTAATTTGCTAGGGAGGCACATTTTCCAACACATGCAGAAAATTTATCTGAGAATAAAGCTAAAAATGAGAGAGAGAGGGGCAGGGAGAGGGAGAGAAAGGGAGAGAAAGAGAGAGAGAAAGTATTGCTAAGGACACAGAGCATCTAGTTATAGCTGTGAAACCACCTTAGAACTGGAACTTTAGATACAGTTTTGTGAACAAAAAACATTTTCTTTATTTGCTTCAAATAAGTAAAGTGGGATTCTGTCACTGACAACCAGCAGTGCTCACAATGTCCATGTGATTACAAAGTCTTAATGATCATCACTGGAAGTATTTTGTTTTTGGTCTGGTCCCTACTGGGGCCTAGTAGTGAGGGAGCTAGGCCCCACAGGGCCAACCGTGTGGCTCAAATCCTGCCGAAGTATGCCGGGTGCATGTGTGTGGGTGTGCTCGAAATCCTGACAGAATGGAGAAATGGAGGACTGCAACATGATTATGCTCCACTGGGAAGTGCTTGCTCCTTGTCCCTCTGTCTTTCTGTCTGTCTCTGGCAAGCACACTTGCTTTCTGGCTATATATATATTTTTTTCTATGCTAAGATATTATTTACAGCAAGGATAGTAAATTTGGACAAAACAGTAAAAAGGCTTCTGTGCTAGAATTTGTGAAATGTTCTCCCATTCACTTTCCACAACATTTTTCTTTTTATCACCCTTTCACGTATTCTCACAGAACAAACATCTATTATTGGTTATTTCCTATGTGTTAGTCACGAGTGCTAGGTGCCGGGCACACACAGTGAGTAAAACAGACTTGGACCTGCCTTGGCAGAGTTCATAATCTCACTGACTTCCTTTCCCAGTTGCTCAGCCCAGTATTGGTGCTGTAGCAGTTCTTTATGCTCTATTTTGAGTCAAAAATGGAAATGATTTTTCAAACAATAGATCACAATAAAATACCAGCACTCTTTTCAAAAACCTTTTATGACTCTGAATTACAATAATTACTATGTAATTATTAACCAAACAGTGTAAGTCAGTAACTAGAAGACTTTGAAATTGATGGAAGCTATAAATATTTATGACACTGTAAAACTTGTTGACTTTTTGCTTTCAAAATATGCATGCCTTAAATCTGTCTCCTTTTGTGCTGCTTCTCAACACTAAACCACTTGCCATATATTAATAAGCACTGCAGTAATACCATTGGTGTACAGACATTCCACAGGTAGAGGGTATGGAGTGAAACTAAATGAATATTGCTTATGGGAGAAGATTTTTCCAAGTTCTTTGCACTCACTCTCATATCAATGTATAATCATTTCAAAATATTTTGACTACAATAAAAAAAAAAATGATGTTAGCCAGGTCAGTCAGTGGCGTGAAACCCACCTGGCTGACTGCACTGAGACCAAGACCTGAAAGCTTGGAAAACATGTCAGGCATGTGTGTGTGCCCAAAATCCCAAGACGAAAATGGAGAAGAAGGGATTGCAGTGTGGCCATCCCTTCTGGAGGGTGCTTTCTTGCTTTCCTTCTGTCTCTCTCTGTCAATCTTAATAAATAAATAAATAATCAAATAAAAAAGGCATTAACCTCCCCTGACAAAAGCATATGAAATATGTGACCAGCAGTTAGCGTAATGGCTATGTCGCTGGACTCCCACGTAGTCGACCGCGGTTCGCGTCCCGGACCTGGTGGCTTAAACTCATGCCGGGCGCGTGTGTGTGCGTGCCCAAGATCCTGAGAGGAGAATGGAGGAGAAGGGATTGCGGCATGGCCATCCCCCCGGGGGGTGATTTCTCGCTTTCTGTCTCTCTGTCTCTCTCTGTCTGTCTGGCGAGCGCACGTGCCCTATAGCGAAAATCTCTCTAAAAAAAAAAAGCATATGAAATATTAAAAACAATTTGTTTATTACAATTGCCAAAAGGCCCCTGTGCTTGCTGGATAGCTACAGAGAGAGAGAAAACTCCCCACAACAAGGCAATCCTTTTCCTTCTAATTCTCTAACCTGTCAGGACCTGGGTGTGCACACATGCCTGGTATGTTTTTCAAGTCATGGGGCAGGGAATCTTATACTGGTCAGCCATGTGGAGTCTGGCTCCTTTGGTTTGCTCTGCATAATACTTAACCAATGCACTATGGAGCCAGTCCTGTATGGAATATTTAAAAATATAATAAAAAGGTTATGGGTAAGGTGGTGATCAATATGTTTGAAAGAAGCTGAAGCTGAAGCCATGACAGAAAAGTTCTTTTCTGGGACCAGCAGTTAGTGTAATGGCTATGTCGCTGGACTCCCATGTAGTCGACCACGGTTCAAGGCCCAGACCCGGTAGCTTAAAACTCACGCCAGGCACGTGTGCGTGCGTGCCCAAGATCCTGAGAGGAGAATGGAGAAGGGGTTGTGGCATGGCCATCCCCCTCTAAGGGGTGATTTCTTGCTTTCTATCTCTCTGTCTCTCTTTGTCTTTCTGACGAGCGCATGTGCCCTATAGCAAAAACCTCTCCAAAAAAAAAAAAAGAAGTTATTTTCTTAGATGTAAAGGTGGACTGCCTCTCCTTGCTTACTAGAGTGTAGGACTGTTTAGAACAAGTTGGAATTTGCTGCCATGAGGCTCGCCCTACCAAGGAGTTAAAGAGTTACTGCTTTTCAGATATCCAGGCAGAGTGTGTACATAGGACAGCAGAGATAGAGAAGGGAGTGAGAAAGTCACTCTGCCCCTGGAAACCGTGATTTCATCCCCACTGGAAAGAGAGGACCAGTAGTTCTGATACTTAGGCTCGGCAGAGCAACAAACATGCAACACCCAGGTATGCTACCCGTTGCCTCCACAGGTCTGAGAGAAATGGCCGATAGAGCCACCTTCTAATGGGGTCACTGGAGGACAGCCCAGATTATTATTTTTTTAAAAAATTGCCAAAGGGCACGTGCACTCATCAGAGAGTGACAAAGAGAGAGAAAACACCCTCAGTGGGACATGGTCACATCACAGTCCCTTCTTTTCCATCTCTTCATTCTCTTGGGATTTGAGACACATGAAAACATGCCTCACATCTTTTTCAAGCTACCAGACTTGATTTTAATCACAAGGTCAGCTATGTGGGATCCGGCTACTATAACAACTGGGCTACAGGTCTGGCCTGATAGTCCAGATTCTTAACTGAGGATTGCTGTGAATTCCTGGACTAACCTGTCTGGACACAAGTAACCCAGAGTTAGTTACTCACAGGGATCTCATAGTGAAATGAAAGCCAATCACAAGGTATTTTTCTAAAATCAACAATGATTTCAACCTCAACTACACATTAGAATAAGCTGGGGAGCTTTCAAAAATCCTAATGTCGGGACCAGCAGTTAGCGTAATGGCTATGTCGCTGGACTCCCACGTAGTCAACCGCGGTTCGAGTCCCGGACCCGGCGGCTTAAATTCACGCTGGGCGCGTGTGCGTGCGTGCCCAAGATCCCAAGAGGAGAATGGAGGAGAAGGGATTGCGGCGTGGCCATCCCCCCTGGGGGGTGATTTCTCGCTTTCTATCTCTCTGTCTCTCTCTGTCTGTCTGGCGAGCGCATGCGCCCTATAGCAAAAACCTCTCCAAAAAAAAAAAAAAAAAAAAAAAAAAAAAAAGTCCTAATGTCCAGGCTGTCCCCCAGACCAATTAAATCAGAATCTTTCGGGATGGGGACTGGTATCAGTTTAAAAAGTCCCTCAAGGACATGCAGCCAAGGTTGAAAATCTCTGCATTAGAATCCGTTCTGTAGCTGTATTGGAATCATGTTGTAACACCTAACTTTTCCTTCTTAAGACCTACCAGCTTCAATTACTTTAGGGAACACTCTGGTGACCAAAGAAAGCAAGACTGATAAAAGTGGCATGGTACTTACTTGGAGGAGTCCAGAGAGAGTATTGTGGGAAATCTGTATGACAATCATTTTTTTTTTTTTTTCTGGAGACGTTTTTGCTATAGGGTGTGTGAGCTTGCCAGAAAGATAGAGAGAGACAGAGAGACAGAGAGACAGAAAGTGAGAAACCTCTCCCCAGGCGAATGGCCATGCCGCATTCCCTTCTTCTCCATTCTCCTCTTGGGATCTTGGACACGCATGCACAGGTGCCTGATGAGAGTTTAAGCCACCGGGTCTGGGACTCGAACTGTGGTCGACTACATGGGAGTCCAGTGACGTAGCCATTACGCCATCTGCTGGTCCCTGTATGACATTCGTACTGTATAGTTTTAATTCCTCCATTCTTGTTATATTGGTTCTATATTACTTTTCACTCTTCTCGGGTATGTTTTCACATGGTCACTGGGTTGTGTGTGTGTGTGTGTGTTTGTGTGTTGAGACAGAACCAATCTTTGAGGGTAGTTCCTCAGGAGAAAGTGCTACCTTTACATACCTTGGGTTGCTTTGTATTTGTACTAAAGCAGAAATCAAAATAGAGGGTCCATGACTTGAACTGCCCCAGGCTTTTTCACTAACCAATAACGAAAGGAAACATTGTAATCAACTTGCCTGCTGGGTGCTAACAGAAATGCAAAATAGGTTAAGGGCTTTACTAAGGGGCCTTTATGCCACCCCTTTGACCTTAGTGAGGAATTAGGTAAAGGTTCCTGTCATCCCTAAAGTCTGCACTGAAAATTCTTTTACCTGTAAATACCTTTTAAAAAGAAGCTATTATTATTATTTTTTTTTGGAGAGGTTTTCGCTATAGGGTGCATGCGCTCACCAGACAGACAGAGACAGACATAGAGACAGAAAGCGAGAAATCACCCTCCGGGGGAATGGTCACGCCGCAATCCCTTCTCCTCCATTCTCCTCTTGGGATCTTGGGCACGCACGCACACGCGTTCAGCGTGAGTTTTAAGCCACCGGGTCCGGGACGCGAACCGCGGTCGACTACGTGGGAGTCCAGCGACATAGCCATTACGCTAACTGCTGGTTCCCAAAAAGGAGCTATTTAAAGACAAAAAAAAATTTTTTTTTTAAGAAAATTAACTGCTGGAAGGCTCATGCACTTGCCAGAATGAGATACAAAAAGAGAAGGAGAAGGAGAAAGCACTTTCCAACTGGGATCACAACACGATCCTTTCTTCTCCATCCTGTTGGGATTTGAACATGTATGCACATGTGTCCAGCCTGTATCCAACCCCACTGGGGTTGACACTTGAACCATGGTCGACTATGTGGGATCCAGCTCCCTTAGCCACTAGGCTATTGGACTGGCCCCAAAGATTTTTATTCTTAAAGTAGACTGGAGGAGTCCAACCCAGTGGGGCTCCAGGACCCGTCTGAGCCCTTTGATCTTTGAGCATCGCTTCCGGTTGGTTCAGTATGCTGGCAAGGCCACTACAGTAAGCCCCCCAACCCTGGAACAAGCTTGGATCAATTAGCATATTGGCAAGGCCGTTTGCTATCCGCTCCGGGAAATGTAGTAGCCTTGCTGGGAAGTGACCCCCCTCTGACTCCCCGATATATTACTATAAAAGAATTAATATAATTCTCTCATACATCTTTGTAGTAAGATTTCCCCAAAATCCCCCGACCGCTCTCTTTAATCACTTACTGTTAATTACAGCGCTTCATTGGACACAACAAAGGGTGTGCTAAAGTTCTTCTTGATCTCCGGAAGGCCTTCCTTTCAAAACACAGTTAAACTTAAAAATCATCTCTTACGCAGAAACTGACCCAGGACACCCCTGCCTCACTGCAGCTTATGTTCTGACAAGGTACATGATGGTGGCAACACAAGCACAATACAATGCCTAGGTGTGCCACAAAGTTTTTCGTTAACTCATTAGTTACTTCACCACCAGTTGAAAAGCCTGTGTCCCTGCCCTCATCAAGTGAACACTAACTTCACCCTTTCAGAATAGGTAAATATATTAGGATTCCTTTAAATAAACTTTAGATCTCTATAAAATTATATAAATATCATTCTTTATTGAGATTTATAAGAACTAATATCTGTACTTGAGATTTTCCTTTTTAGAATCACAACCAGTAACTGCAAGATTGCTGCCGCCAAGTACTGGCTGATAATTAACTCTGCCTGCTGGAGCTGTTCTCCGAAACTACACTCCCAGAACAGAAGTTCCCAAAAGCTTGCTTACATCAATCAAATAATTGTTGAATTGTATTGATGATTAATAGTCCTGCCCTTTATCAAACCCTGAATAGAACCTTTGATCTCTATTGTTAAAACTTTATGAATTGATAATTAGAACACGTAGCCCCTCTCCCGTTCACTTGCATGTATCATATTTTCAATAAAAAGGCACGATGATTCCTAGCAGTTGTCACTCCTCAGAGAGCGATCTCTGGGAAGTGTCCGGCTGAGAGAACGTGCATGAAAAGGCACCGAGACCTCAGTCTTCCTTTCCTTCGCCGCCTCCGTCGAGTCAACCCACCCCCGCCGAGGCTGGTCCCCGGCAGATTGGCGCCTAACGTGGGGCCCCCGGCAGTAGACATACATATTAGTGGAGAAGACCCTATTCCAGAATTAGCAGACTTTTATTTAATTCAGCATTCCCAAATCCACTGCCTGCCCAATACACAGTGGATTTTACTGTGAAGTTTCACATATTAGAAATAAAAAAAAAAAAAAAGTGACTATAATTTAGAAAGTGCACGGAGCTTTAGTTAACTCACCAACTTTCATTCTTTTCACAAGACTTCTGTGTTTCAGTGTAGAGCCACAGAGGGGGCATGAACTTTCATATCAGACAAATCTAGATTTAAATCTCTGCCACTTATTTGCTCTCTGACTAAAGCCAATTTATTTAACTTTTTAGTGTCCAAGTTTTCTCATCTTATAATAGGTTTGAGGCTGGAGCCAGCAGGTAGTGTGGTAGTTAAGGTACTGGCCTCCCACATGGCCGACTGTGGTTCGACTCTCAGAGCTGGCGGCTTACTTTCTCACTTTCCCTTGCTTTCTAACTCTCTCTGGTCAAATTAAAATAATAATAATAATAATAATCATAAAGTAAAATAAAATAAATAATTCAAAAAAAATAGGTTCAGGGTTACTATAGAAACATTGCAATTATAGGTAAAGTTTATGGTACGTAATGGGTAATTAGTAATTAATAGTAATTAATATTAAAGATTTTATATATAAACCTCTCTTATGTTTTCTGTTAGTACAGTAGTACAGGGGCTGGCAGGTGGCATGGTGGTTGGGGATGCTGGACTCCCACGTGTCCGACTGCAGTTCAAGTCCCAGACCTGGTGGCTTGCTTTCTTGCTTTCCCTCTCTCGCTCTCTTATTCTGTCCCTTTCTGGTGAAATTAAAATTAAAAAATAAAGTTAATACAATAATTCTTTAAAACATTAATTTATTAAAAAATATAGTCCATGACCCCTGAGTTCCCACACATGATTGTGAACTCTATGAAAGCAGAAATTCCTATCATCTAGCCCAAGGCCTTTGTAGGAGAGGTGATCAATAAATACTTGCTGAATGAATGTATGCAACATTTGTTGTACAATGTTGGGACCAGCAGTTAGCGTAATGGCTATGTCGCTGGACTCCCACGTAGTGGACCGTGGTTCGAGTCCCGGACCCGGTGGCTTAAGCTCACGCCGGGCGCGTGTGTGTGCGTGCCCAAGATCCCGAGAGGAGAATGGAGGAGAAGGGATTGCGGTGTGGCCATCCCCCCGGGGGGTGATTTCTCGCTTTCTATCTCTCTGTCTCTCTCTGTCTGTCTGGCGAGCGCATGCGCCCTATAGCAAAAAAACAAAAAACAACCAAAAAAAAAAAAACCTCTCCAGATAAAAAAAAACCAAACAATTGTTGTACAATGTGCACAAAATTTGTCAGGTGAACAAACATCTTTACTATGCTCTGAAAGAATTCTGAACACATTCTGCTGGTGCATAATGTAACTGTAAGAATATATTAACTTGTGGGACCAGCAGTTGGCATAATGGCTATGTTGTTGGACTCCCATACAGTCAGCCACAGTTTGAGTCCCAGACCCACACTGGGCACATGTGCCTGCGTTCCCAAGATCCAGAAAGGAGAATGGAGGAGAAGGGATTGTAGCATGGCTATCTCCCCTACAGGATGATTTCTCACTTTCTGTCTCTCTCTTTCTGGAGCGGGCACGCGCCCTATAGCAAAAACCTCTCACAAACAAACAAAAACATTAACTTGTTCTTCCCAGCTTTCTGTTCTCTGGAGTATAAAGTAGCATAGTGATTGTTATGTGGTAGCCCATAGTGATGGGCTCTGAGACTTCCCCACCTGGTTTTGAATCCAGACTCCACTACTGACTAGCTGCACAGAAATAAGTGGGCCACTCTGCTGCTCAGTTTTGTCATCTGTAAAATGGGGATAATATCACCGCTCAGCTCATCATAGGGAGCTACCGTTGACGATTAAATGAGCTAACCCATGAACCAACTCAGAGCTCCTGGCTCCCACGGCGCATGTTAACTCTTTTAGCTCCTCCCTGAAGCAGCCTTTGCTGGTTATTCTGTCTTTCCTTTATTTCCAGGTTTAGGATGCATTGTTTCTTTAGGCCCTTAGGTTGCCCGAGAGTTTTTTCCCCCTGACTTTCTCTAGTTCATCAGATTCGCCTCCAGTGATGACGTGGCTTCTTCCCCGACACCCGACTGGCACATCGCGGGCCTATTTGGGCTCTGTCACTGGCATCTCTTCCTGCCCTCTCCTCCTCTTGCTTATTACAGGAGCCCTGCCGCCCTAAATTAGCATATTTTAGATCCTCTCCTACTGTTTCCTTTGAGCGTCTTTATCCCTTCCCAAGCCTCTTTCTTCCAGTGCTCAATACATGAGCCTGACTCCAAGAACACCTTTTGCCTCATTTCCCAGCCTTCCATTCGCAAAGCCGCCCTCCCAGGCACAGGGTGCAGACCCAGGTCTAAGTGCTCGCAGGCATATCTGAGGTATTATTGCCTTAAAGGAGAATAGACCACACAGCTCCCTGCCCTCTACAGAACAAACAGAAAACAGTAAAAACAGAGATGCAGAGTGGCGACACTGATTACGAGAGTCGAGTAACCGGCACGTAGTAGGGATTCCATAAACGCTTCTGGAGTGACTGACTAGCCTCGCCCCTTGCCGGCCGGGAGGGAAGCTCCGCCCCGGGCTCGGTCTCCACGCCACTCTGAGGGCCGGCCCCGCCCCTTTCCTTTGTTTGCATAACTCGATCTGCCAGTGGGCGGATCTGCCTGCATTTTGCCACGGATTCGGTCTGTGCCTGAGGAAATGTTGATTTCCTGTCCCCTGCCAGCGTAATTCCCAGTATAAAAAAGATGGCTAAAGAGAGCCATGAAAGAAAGAGAAAAAGAAAAGGAATGGTTATTTGCTAACAAGAAAGCAAACACATACAAAGAAGAGAACAAACGCAGATATTGTCAAGAAGTAGCAAAAATCGGATTCCTGATCAGTTCTTCCTTTTATCCTTCCGAGGTTCATTCCATATGTGACTCGTGCTCCCTGGCAGCATCCTCAAACTGGTATTGGCCTGTCACGTGACTTTGCAGAGTGTTCAGACTCTCCAGAATTCTCAAACAAAAACACTAGACAGAGGCAGTTTACTCCTGGCCTTCTCTTTGATCTTCTCCCAAGTGGGAAGGCCCTTTTTAGTCCATCATAACGCTGAGGATTTGCAGCTCACATTTTTCTGTACGATTTCCTCATTCATCTGGGGTGAAACCTCTCCAGATTTATAACTTTTGGAAAGAAACAGTAAAGCAAAAGGAGGGAGATGTGAGAGAAATTTTGAGCCAGACAGAAAGGAAGAGAGGAAATAAGATAATGTCTGTGTACTCTTTTATAATTATTTATTTATTTATTTTTTGGAGTGTTTTTTGCTATAGGGCGTGTGCGTTCGTCAGAGAGAGAGAGAGAGAGACAGAGAGATAGAAAGTGAGAAATCACCCCCCAGAGGGGATGGCCACGCTGCAATCCCCCTTCTCCGTTCTCCTCTTGGGATCTTGGGCACGCACTCACACGCGCCTGGCTGTGTCCAGCGACATAGCCGTTATGCTAACTGCTGGTCCCACTCTTATCATTTAAAAGCAAAGTTTAAAGAAGGAATTTGTGTGGCTTCTTTAGAATTCCACATAATGTTGGGGGACCAGCAGTTAGCGTAATGGCTATGTCGCTGGACTCCCACATAGCCGACCCCAGTTTGAGTCCCGGCCCCGGTGGCTTAAACTCACGCCGGGCGCCTGTATGTGCGTGCCCAGGATCCCGAGAGGAGAATGGAGGAGAAGGGATTGTGGCGTGGCCATCCACTCTGGGGAGTGATTTCTCGCTTTCTCTCTCTCTGTCTCTCTCTTTCTGGCGAGCGCAGGCGCCCAATAAGGAAAAAAAAAAATCTCTCCAGAATTCCACATAATGTTAAGTTAGGGGAAAAAATATATCTTTAGTATATATTGGAAATACCATGGGATTGGGGTCAAAGGTGATTTAAATGAGAAAAAGTGGCCTATTGGTTTACTAAATTCTTCCAGTGCATTTCGTAAAAACTTTCATTAACCTGTATGATTGAGAAAAGAGGATTTCTAAGCATTGATATGCAACTGTCTCAATTTCAGAGATAACCATCCATAAGACTCCCTGTGGAGGGCTGGCCCCTTAGTGCAACAGTTGCGTGGTATGGCTAGGAAGTCAGATGCCACATGGTCAACCAGTTTGGAAGGTGTTGTGCTCACCACACTTCACATGTGCTCAGGATCCTGACAGGATGGAAAATTGGAGGAAAAAAGACTGCAGCATGGTCAGGCCTGTTGGAGGGTGCTTTCTCTCTCTTTGTGAAAGTACCCATGCCCTCTGGCATTAAAAAAATAAATAAATAAAAAGGCCTGTACAATTACCTTACTGAGAGTTTTCAAAGTGCATTCTTTGGGGTATTAAGGTAGAAAGTAAAGAATTCTGGGGGTGTTAGAGAGGCTTCAGAGATGTGCTGCTCACAAAGCCAGCGTGGACACTTCTCTCTCTACTCTGTCTTGAGCAAAGGCCTTGTAGGCACATTTATACCACAGAGAGTGGTGAGCCTCTTTATTCATTTCTCTCGGAGACCCCCAGCTTAAAACATTTACTGGCACACCTCTGGAGCACATCTGTTTTTGCCTGCATTTATAAGGAATGTCTCTGTAAAATAGAGCTTTGGGAAAAAGGTTTCATGGCTACCAAGAAGTTTAACCATGGTGGCCCAGCGTGGTGGAGCAGGCACTATGAGCACTGCTGTATGAGGCTGGAGACCCTATCAGACCACTTGGGTCTACCTGAACCCACTAGGGTCTACCTGAACCTGCCGGCTTGCCCACAACACACCTGTGATCCTGGCTAGCTTTAGGGTTGGGGAGAAGATCACGGTGTAAAGATCCTGAGGTACTGGGACCAGCAGTTAGCGTAATGGCTATGTCGCTGGACTCTCATGTAGTCGACCGCGGTTCGCGTCCCGGACTCAGTGGCTTAAACTCACGCCGGGCGTGTATGCGTGCATGCCCAAGATCCCGAGAGGAGAATGGAGGAGAAGGGATTGCCCCTGGGGGGGGGGGGGGTGATTTCTTGCTTTCTATCTCTCTGTCTCTCTCTGTCTGTCTGGCGAGCGCACGTGCCCTATAGCAAAAACCTCTCCAAAAAAAAGAAAAAAAAAAAAAAGATCCTGAGTTACTGTCTGTCTGTCTGTCTCTCTGTGTTTAGAAAGAAGTAAAAAAATAAACTAAAACCAAACCAAACCAAAACAAAAAATACCATGCTTCAGCTGGATACTTTCTTCCTTTCCAAGTAAATGCATAGTGGGTATTTAATATTTAAAGAACAAATGGATCATTTTACATCACTATTTGTTTTAAGAGACTGCATTAATTTTATTATTTATTTAAACTATTATAACAGTTTCATTATATACCATTAACTTTCTAATAACTCAGTATGGGATGACAATTTAAGGTTCTCTAATATGTTTCAAGATCTTCAAAAGAAAAAGAAACTCTTGGTTATGAGCTTAGAGTTTAACAAAGTTAACCTTATTAGATTAGTCAGATAAGTAATTACAGAAATGGATATATTCCAGAAAAATGCCACTCCACTATATTTTATGAACCAGAGAGTAGTGTTCATATTTAAGTTTACACATTTTTGTTCCTTTTAGGTTAAGGTATTAAAATAATGTATTGATTTATTCTGCATTACTTCTCTCGTTTTTTTCCTTCACCTGCCTCTTGTGGTAAGCTCCCTAAAACTGCACTTTGAGAATGATAAGAACTAGTCATTGTTCTCAAGCCATGATTTAGGTACTTGATCATTTTTCCTTTAATCTCTATCTACCCTCACTGACTTCCCTGCTCCTTTCTCACACTTTGGTAGGTCAGATTTCAGGTCCCTGTTTTTTTTTTTTTTTTTTTTTTTTTTTTTTGAGAGGTTTTCGCTATAGGGTGCGTGCGCTCGCCAGACAGACAGAGAGAGAGATAGAAAGCGAGAAATCACCCCCCAGAGGGGATGGCCATGTCGCAATCCCTTCTCCTCCATTCTCCTCTCGGGATCTTGGGCACGCACGCACACACGCCCGGCGTGAGTTTAAGCCACCGGGTCCGGGACGCGAACCGCGGTCGACTACGTGGGAATCCAGTGACATAGCCATTACGCTAACTGCTGGTCCCCAGATTTCAGGTCCTTATTTGGCTTTTTTTTTTTTTTTTTTTTTTTTTAAATTTACTTTTGTCTCTTATCCCATGAGGCTAGCTGGTTTAAGAAAGGGAAAATTGCCAAAACTGGTTTTGGGCTTAGGAGGAGCGAGAAAAACCTATTAAAAGTCTAAACCAGGGCTGGTTCATGGCCTTGTGATTAAGGGGGCTGGATACCACATGGCTGATAGCACGGTTCATATCCTGGCCTCAGTAGCTTTAGAAACACACCAGGCATGTTTAAGTGTGTATGCCTCAAAATCCTGATAGGGTAGAGAAATGGAGAAAGGATTGGGGCGTGGCCATGTTCTCTTGGAGGGGTGCTTCTCTCTCTCTCTCTCTCTCTCTCTCTCTCTCTCTCTCTTTGGCAAGCACATGCACTTTCTGGCAAAGATTAAAAAAACAGAGAGGGGCCAGCAAACGACATGGTGGTGAAGGGCGCTAGACTTCCACGTGGTCAACTGCAGTTCAACTCCTGGACCTGGTGGCTTGCTTTCTCACTTCCTCTCTTTTTCTCTTTCTTGCCTGCTCTGTCTCTCTCTGGTCAAATTCAAATAAATAAGTAAATAAATAAATAAAGTTAAATAAAATAATGCTAAAAAAAAAGAGAGAAAGAGTCTAAACTGAGTCTTTTGGTCTATTAACCAGAGATCTCGGCATTGGGAGTTTAGGTATATGGTTCTGGCTTGACTAGGGCTGTCATAACAAAATGCCACGGACAAGGAGGCTTACACAACAGGAATTAATTTCTTACAGGTCTGGAAGCTGGAGTGTCTAAGATTGAGGTGCCAGATGATTTGATCCTGTTAACGGATGGGAGAATGTCCAGCTGCGTTGTGGTGTCCTTGATTCTTTGGGTCCAGATCACTAAAATTAGAGATCTGTCCCTAGTCGCAAAATGAAACTGCAACCATGAATGAAGTAGGTAGAAGAGAAGGTTTAAAAGGAAAGAAAGGAAAGCACACCCAAAGAGGCTCTTAGGCGGGCAGATTGCCAGGTGGCAACTGCTCTTGATACTGGTTAATTGTTAACTTTTGTTACTAGAGGTGATCATGAATATTCATAGTGGAAGGTCTACCTACGTCCTTACTTTGAATTAGAATTCGCACGTTTTCTCCTGCGCTTGCGCAGTTCTCTCACAGGTAAGGAATGAGGAATTTGATTACCTTATTGTGCATGCCCAGCGTGAGCCAGGTTTATTAATTAGACTGCCTAATTAATTTATTATCCTAGTGGGAATTAGGACGTTGACCTAGTGGGAATCAGGGCGTTGACCAAACCGCTTACTTGGGGATTAGGGTGTTGACCAAAATGCTTGCTTGGGTCTTTTTGATAAGAGAAAAATCTATGAATCATCCCTGTATGCTTCCCTCAGGCCCCAAGGAAGGAAGATGGCAAATTGTCTCGCCCTCCTGGCACCCGGGGCTAGGTGAGCCTTTCGTTTTTCTCTTAGGGCTGCCCGCTCATGACTAACGGCCTACCACAATCCCTGGTGAGGATGTTCTTCTTGTCTTGCAGATAGCCACCTTCCTGCTGTGTCCTCACATGGCCGAGAAAGAGGGAGACAAACTGCCTGGCGTCTCTCCTACTCAGGGCACTTAATCCCATCATGAGGGCCCTACCCTGCTGATCTCATCTAAACCTTATCACCTTCATCAAAAGACTACGCTAAAACAAATTTCATTTACGGATTGTTAAAGCTTTTTTTCCTCTTGATTCAAGAGAGGGCACTTACAGTATGAGAGAAAATGAGAGTGAGAGAGAGAGAGAGAGGAGAGAGAGAGAGAGGGAGAGAGAGAAAGACAGGGGAAACCTCAACGGGGCCTGGTCATGCTGTAGTCCTCCCAGTTTTCCATCCTGGCACGATTCTGGGCACATGTGCGCATGCCTGGCGTGTTGCTGCCAGGGTCAGGATTCAAACAGATCAGCCACATGGGATCTGGCTTCCTCTGCACAGTATTTAACTGCTGCACTGCAGGGTGGTCCCTGAATTGGCTTTTATCAGTGATTTACAAATTAGGGAGCATCGTAACTGAAGATTAGAGAAAGAATTCTGCTGAGTGTGATAGAACTGTTGGTTTTTGTAAGGTAGAAACAAGGAAACAATAAAAAAATTAAATGGATCAGTTAACTTCACCTTGCTTCAGGTTACTTTTCTTGTAAAGATTAAAGCAGAGGTGACTTCCTTACTATGTAGACACAGTTTGGGCCCTTTTCAACTGCTTGCTGTGAATTCTCTTCTTTCTTTCTTTCTTCCTTCCTTTCTTTCTTTCTTTCTTTCTTTCTTTCTTTCTTTCTTTCTTTCTTCCTTTTCTTTTTCTTTCTTTTTTTTTTTTTTTGGAGAAGTTTTTGCTATAGGGTGCGTGCACTCGCCAGACAAGCAGAGAGAGATAGACAGAAAGCGAGAAATCACCCCTCAGGGGGGATGGCCACGCCTCAATCCCTTCTCCATTCTCCTCTCGGGATCTTGGGCACGCACGCACACACGACCTGCGTGTTTTAAGCCACCGGGTCTGGGACGCGAACCGCGGTCGACTACATAGGAGTCCAGCGACATAGCCATTACGCTAACTGCTGGTCCCCTTTCTTTCTTTTTTGATAATTATTTTATTTAACTTTATTTATTTAAATTTGACCAGAGAGGGACAGAGTGAGAGTGTGTGAGAGAGAGAGATGGAGAAAGCAAGCCACCAGATCTTAGACTTGAACCACGGTCAGCCATGTGGGAGTCCAGCGCCCCCACCACCATGCCATCTGCCGGCCCTTTTCAACTGCCTGCTGTGACTCCTCTGCTTTTTTTTTTTTTTTTTTTTTTTTGAGAGGTTTTTGCCATAGGGCCCGTGTGCTCGCCAGACAGACAGAGAGAGACAGAAATAGAAAGCAAGAAATCACCCCCCAGAGGGGCTGGCCATGCCGCAATCCCTTCTCCTCCATTCTCCTCTCGGGATCTTGGGCATGCACACACACGTGCCCGGTGTGAATTTAAGTCACCGAGTCCGGGATGCAAACCGCGGTCGACTACGTGGGAGTCCAGCGACATAGCCATTACGCTAACTGCTGGTCCCTGACTCCTCTGCTTTCAAGAAAAACTGGTCTTGTTGGGGTTTTACCTAAAGTTTCAATTTGATTATGTGGCACTTAGCATGAGTGATTCTATTTGGTATGCTGGGGCCGAGTACAGAACCTCAGTCCAAAACAATGGCTTCCCATAAATTTTATTTACTACTTTCCAAGGCTCTTTCTCCAAATATCATCATCATAATGGAGGTTGGAGCCTTTTTTTTTTTTTTCTGCTATAGGGTGCATGCACTTGCCAGAAAGACAGACAGAGACAGAAAGTGAGAAATCACCCCTCCAGTGGGGATGGCCACGCCGCAATCCCTTCTTCATTCTCTTCTTGGGATCTTGGGCCCATATGCACAGGCGCCCAGCGTCAGTTTTAGCCACCGGGTTGGGAGGAGTCCAGCGACGTAGCCATTACGCCATCTACTGGTCCCTGGAGGTTAGAGCTTTAACATATGAATTTTGAGGAGACATAATTCAGTCCACAGCCGATTTCTTTGGTCATTTCTCATTGCTTCTGAATATCTTTCTCAGGTACCTGTGGGGAGAAATGCCCGGGTCAGTGCAGGAGCTGCGTACTTTTGGGCTCCTTGAACTCCAAACAGGCCTCCAGGAGTGGTTGTCTAGGGTTGAACTGCAGGTACCGGACCCAGTCTCTCCCTTGGCTGGGCTCTGATGCAGGGTGTCTTTTTCTACTGTATACAAAAGCACGTTTCTGGCTTGTTTTTTGATCTGATATCAAATCCTATTTAAGCCTCTAACAGTGATGTTCCCATTAGGTACACAGATTCTGACCCTGTACCCCAATTTCCCAGAACTAAAAACCAATCTAAGAATTATATCGAGGGAAAAATAAATCAGTCCTCATGTCACGCAACTAATGCTCTCCTTCTTCCTTGGGAAGGAGCTTTTTTGTAGGGAGACTTTCCTACATTACACACATACATAACCCTGTTCGCCTGCCTCACTACTAAGTTGCCAGACTTGTCTAGATGTGTCTGAGCTTAAGTAGTAAACTTAGTTGAGTCTATTGCCAGTGGACCCTCGGGCTCCTGTAAGGCCTGCCCCACCAGTTTGACAAATACGCCCAGGCCCGCTGGAATCTCAGCAATGGACAATATACTTCCCACTATGCAAATAAAGCCAGAAAGCAGGAAAAGAGGTAGAGGTCAAAAAAAGGAGAGTGAAAAGACAGAGAGGCTTTGTCACTGTGCCTCAAGTCCTCTTTTAATTTACATTTTGATGGTTAACTTTGGTACAAAATGACCATATACTCAGTGCTCTGCCTTTTTCTCTCTGTATCATGATCCAAAACTACATTGTAGGTAAGGCTTTATTCCCTTCCTGGTCTAAGTGTAATGCTCATCAAAAATGCTTAAGAAGCTGGCAGGTGGCGTGGTGGTTAAAAGTGCCCGGCTCCCACAGGACCAACTGCAGTTCAAGTCTTGGGCCTGGTGGCTTTCTTTGTCATTGGGACTGGCAGGTGGTGTGGTGGTTAAGGGTGCTGGACTCCTACATGGCCAACTTTGGTTCAAGTCCCGGACCTGGTGGCTTGCTTTCTCGCTTTCCCTCTCTCTCCCTCTTTCACTCTGTCCCTCTCTGGTCAAATTAAAATAGGTAAATAAATAAATAAAGTTAAATAAAATAATTTTAAAAAACGCTTAAGAAACACTTTTGACAGTCAAAAAAAAAAAAAAAAAAAAAGAAGCTCTGTGCACAGTGTTGCACACCTGGATTCCTAGCTGCTCAAGAGACTGAGGAAGGATGGTGGTAGGTTCAAGGCCAGGGTGGACACCACAGAGACCCTATCTCTTAAAAAACAATATCGGGGCCGGCAGGTTATGTGGTGGTTAAGGACACTGAACTCCCACATGATCAACCGTGGTTCGAGTCCCCGACCTGGTGGCTTGCTTTCTCACTTGCCTCCCGCCCTACTCTCACTTTGTCTCTCTCCAGTCAAATTAAAATAAATAAATGGATGAATAAAGTTTTTTTTTTTTAAAAAAAAGATATGAAATGGTGACCAAAAATGAACTTGAGTGAAAAACCAAAACAAATCAAACCAAAACAAACACAAACTAACAAAAAACAATGGTACAGCTGTAAAATGCCGTGCTCTGTGAGGCCTGCCCCACATGGGAAGACTCTGCATTTGTTCCTCGAGACCTCTCTGTGTGCTAGAAAGCTAGCTGAAGCTGAGGGTGGATCATGGCATCAAGACCCTGTTCTGGGTGCTCTCTCTCTCTCATACTTATGAAAGAAGTAAATAAATGAAGTTTAAATGGGACAAAAAGAAAAAAAAAAACTTCACTTTGCTTTGAAGTGAGTGGAAGTTAGAGGAACAGGGTTTTCTGCAGTATAATAGAATCCTGCTATGACCGATCTCACCAAGTCTGTTCAACGACTGTCTTGGGAACCAGATCAATTGTGATCTGCCCTTTCAAGGTGGCAGCATTAATTTCTGCTGCCAGCCTCAGCTCAGACACAATAGGAAAACAACTCCCCAGGTTAGGATTGATCTATTTTTCTATATTTCTGGTCTTTGTAAAAAAACAATGAACGTACAGCCGAACTCACTTGAATGCAATCCCTAGATGATGTGACCCTTTCTATCTGTGTATTTTATATTTCTAGGAATGTTAATCAAATATAACAGCAGATAATAAGAATTTGATTTTTGTGGTGGTTCTTTAGCCAGACAGTAAGTACGTGGAATGAATACAAAGAAGGCCATTTCAAATCTCGCCGGAGGTTATAATGAGGACTGTTGTTTCATCATCTCTTACTAACAGAGGTGATCTTGGGGAAGGAAAAAAGCCCTGCTTTAACCACAAAATATATCAACGCACTCTCAGTCTCTCATCACCCATATATTTTTGTGAAAAATGAGGAGGCAGTACAATCTATCAACTCCGTGTTTATAGGAAGTGTTCTTCAGAGCCGAGAGCTGATTGGCAGTCCCCTTTCTCCCCTTATGTGGGGAAACAGCCCACACTTTGTGCTGGGTCTCACTCAGCCTTCCCTCATTTCCCCTTTCTTGCAGTGCTAGATGGAGCCAGAAGCTGACCACGGTGTCCAGGTGGAAGGGAAACAGTTTCAGGGGCCTTCCTTTACAGGCAGCACAGCCTTTACTTTTTCTTCTTCTTCTTTTTTTTTTTTGGTAGGGTTTTTGCCATAGGGTACATGTGCTCCGTGGAGAGAGACAGGGAGGGAAATCATCTCCGAGGGGATTTGGCCATGCCACAATCCCTTCTCCTCCATTCTTCTCTCAGGACTTTGGTCACACACATTCACGCCTGGCATGATTTTCAAGTGGCTTGGTTTGGGACTTGAACCATGGAGTTGGCCATGTGGAAATCCAGAGCCTTAACTACCATGCCATGTGCTGGGCCCCAGCCTTTGCTCTTTATCCATCCCTGTTCTGACTGCTTGTAACACAAGTGCTATAATCTTGGATCATGAGCACATGGCCACACGCGGCTTAACAGCCAGAGGAGCTTTGGTTCCTAAAACCGTGGATCATTGGATCAGTCCTGGCCCCTCCACCCAGATTTTTACATCAAAAGAAAATGTAACCTGTGGCTTAGCACAATACAAATGTATTTCTTGGTCATATCACATATCCAGTACTGATCAGCAGGGGGACTCTGCTCACGGTGGGGACTCAGAGCCAAGCTGAGAGCGGTGCCTCTCAGTCAAGGCTTCCATTCTTGCGGAGACAGGCAAGCGGGTTGTAGTGAACTGTACGCTGTTCACTACTGTGGCTGTCACCTGAAAATGACATGTCGTGTCACTTTGCTGACTAAGGCAAATCACGCGACCATGCCTAACTTCAAAGGAGACAGGGAAGTACTGTCAGTGTGTGCCCCAGGGAAACAGCATTCACGGACCATCCTCATGACTGCTACGACTGCTATTTTGTTTACACGATTGTTATTCTGAGTTACACAGACAAATGGGTTTCTCTATATCTACTGTCTTTATTTTCTTTCTGTTCACCTTTTCTGAAACCTCATGAGGAGGCTTCTGTTCACACCACTCCGCTGAAACTAAAGAGCCATTGATAGCCTTTCTCAAAAAGCATGTGCCTAAAGCTCTGAAATTTCCTGGAAGCAAGCTGTCATATATTTTATATAGTAAGATAACAGTAGCAGATAAAAAACAGTCATCAGTTTAGTAAAACAGATTAGAACTCACTTAGCATTTGAGTATTGTAAGAACAAATTCTGATCCACTACAGGTAAAGTCGTATGTCTGTCTGCTCCTACCCCCAAACAGGGCCCATCTACAATGGAAGGGTGACATATTTATGTCTTCAGACCAGCCATATTCTGCAACGCGTGCATTAGATCTGTTATCTGAAGTCTTTATTTACTGGGTGTTAGGTATGACCTAGGAACAGGCACAGTTCATTAAAAAACAGGAAACAAAACACAACAAGACAAAAAAAAAATCAAAGCTTTAACAGGCTACTCTCATGGATAAAAATTCTATAGAACATAGCTAGAGGAAGCCTTTATTGTTACAGGAGAGCTAGACCGTAACAGAATGAACCGGGCCACACACGCCGTATTGCAGTCTCATTCTTAAGCAGGAAAGAGGAGCGGTGTCAGATTTGAATATGGAGGACAAAGGCAGCTCTGGAGATAGCAAGCCAGAGTCTATGTTACAGGTTTAACACACTCATTTAATTTCATTGGGAAAAATAATGAAACTGGTGAAAAGTATTTATGGAAACGGAGGAGAGCATATTTTGCTGGTTTTACTTTATGTTTGAAGTTTTTGGTATAGCTCTGCCCATAAATACTGAAATGCCTAGCATAAAGAACGCAGCCTGGGGCATACCCCATAAAACTTACAGTGCAATTAAATGAGCAATTTCCACTGGAAATAAAACGGGCATGTTGAGTGGAATATGAATTAAACGGCGTATGACTCAGGCCTGCACTAGGTTTTAGAGAGAGACCTGCTGGTTCAGTAGCACCTGATGCAGTCTGTCTATAGGTCAAGACCAGCAAGTAACAAAAGATAACTGTAGTTATCATGAAGACCAGGGCACTCCAAACCGTGGTTAATGTAGTTCCCCTGTCATTATGTCTCCCGAAAAGGCCCTGCAAAATTACGACCAATGGCAAAGGACGAAATCGGACTATGTAAGATACACTGCCAATACATCGAACTTCTGCATCGTGTGTGCTGTGCAGATTTGGACACTTCCCTCAGACATCATTTAACTTCCTGAATATTATCTCCTACATCAAAGTCATCCAGGTGTCATTTGAAAAGGGGCTCACAAGAGAGGTTTCAACCTGAAAACCAAAAAAGCCATCAAAATAAACATCAGTTTGTATTACAGACCACTCTCAGCTTTGGTTAATTTCTGAAACTTTATTTGAAGATTAAAGGGCAATGATTCACTGGTGTCCTAAGGTTAAGCTCAGCTCAGGAAACGATTATGAGCACTCAGCCTTTGAAGAACCACATGTTCCTCATATAAGTTTGGCTGATAGAGAGACTGACTCATAAATACAGAGAACAAGTTTTTTTTTAAGAGATTTTTGGCTACAGGGCACGTGCGCTCACTAGAGAGACAGGAAGCAAGAAGTCACTCTCCAGAGGGGATGGCCATGGCATAATTCCTGCTCTCCATTTTCCTCTTGGGATTTTGGGCATGCACACACATACGCCCAGTGAGTTTGAAACCACTGGATCCAGGACTGGAACCATGATCACCTGCTTGGGAGCCCAGTGATGTAATCATGACACCATCCCCTGGTCCCCCAGAGAACAAGTTTTAATTTTATTTTTAGTGTAGGGAAAAGTATGTCATTCTAAGAGAAAGCTGAGCTTCTTTCATTTTTTTTTTTTATCATTTCTTTTTTTTTTTTCCGAGACGTTTTTTGCTATAGGGCGCGTGCGCTCGCCAGACAAACAGAGAGACAGAGAGACAGAAAGCAGGAAATCACCCCCCAGGGGGGATGGTCACACCGCAATCCCTTCTCCTCCATTCTCCTCTCGGGATCCTGGGCACACACGCACACGCGCCCGGCGTGAGTTTAAGCCACCAGGTCCGGGACTCGAACCGCGGTCGACTACGTGGGAGTCCAGCGACATAGCCATTACGCTAACTGCTGGTCCCTTTATCATTTCTTTTTAAAAAGTCTGGTAAAAGTTGCCTGTGCTTGCCAGGGAGAGAGAGAAAGAGAGAGAAAGGGAAAGTGAGAAAGCACCCTCCTAGAGGGATGGTCACTCTGCAAATCCTTCTCCACTCTTGCCTTGTGATATTGGGTGCATAGACAGGTGCTTGGCCTGTTTTTCAAGCACTCAATCTGAGACTCAAACCCAACTCCATACAGCCGCTGTAACCACCAGTCCATTGGCTGGCCCCCATTATTTCCTTCAGGAATTACTGTAAGGGGAACAGAAAGAAAGCTGGGCATTTTTTCTGCTGTGAAAGCCAGAGAAAAGCTCGGAGGAACCAGTTCCTTCCTTTCCTTTCTCCTCCCAAGTGCCTGACCTGCAATTCTGCAGTCCCCAGAGGAAATGAGGGGCTGGGGCTGGGTAATAGGATGAGTATTAGCTGCTACTTCAAACGTTCACAAGTCAAATGATGAAGTCATTTGTTTAAAATTGTATTTTGGTTTTATCTGAATTCACTTTCTTTGCTCAACACAATCCGTTTTCTAACGGTAAAAATGCTACTTATTAAATTCTCCCCAAAAAACTAATCCCAAATGAAAACTATTTTCTGTAGCAGTATATACTCTGAATTTTTCACATTCGATTTTGTTCTATGCAGACCTAACTCAGCATAGCGTACTTGCAGAACGATAATACACGCTGTTCACTGCTCATGTGTTCAGGGCGCCTTTCCTCAAAGGGAGCAGTTTTCTGTGCTTTTAGCTGGCTGGCCAGCTCCTCCCACAGACCCTGCCCCACCGAAAGGTCTGGAAGGGCAGTGTGTTCCTACCAGAGGGAAGCTCAGGATGAGAACACCAGAAGCTGGGCTCTTGGAGCTCATGTGCGGGGGAGAGGAAAGCTGAGCCAGTTGGGAGGAAGGAAGGTATAGGAGTGAGTTAGAAGCTAAGGTAGTAAAGTAGCTGGGTGACCCTTATGTGTAGGACATTTTTTTGTCTTAAACTAAAGGCATAATAAAAAAGACACTTTGTTTAGGTTAACAGAGCATTATATAACCGGAAATTTTTACAGTTTTATATGTATGGTGAATAGTTCGCAGACCAAAAAAAAAAAAAAAAACAAAAAACAAAAAACAAAAACGACTTCCCCTCGGTTTATTATTTGGAGAGGATTTAAAAAAAGATGCATTTCATTTTTCTTGTCGAAGACAAAAGCTTGGAGGCGTAAAATGGAGTTATTTTCACTGGAATGGCAGTCTCTTGGCTGCTGCTTTACTACGTGTACCTAGTTAAAATCGTTTCATGTTTTCCTTGGCTAACTACGGATCAGTTTGAAAACAGCTTTGTTAATTAGCAAGAGATGACGCAATATATCACCACATCTTTAGAGCTCTGGCGCCAGCTAGTGGTAGGACAGGGGAGCCGCGTTGGCGCTCTTAAATCGGAAAAGGCATTTGTCTTCTGGTTGCCTCCCCGTATCCCTCGTCCTCCGCATTTCCCCCGCCCCCCATCAACATAATGGGGGAATCACTGCAGTGTAGCCATAGAGGAGCGGACAGGATTATAGATAAAAGTAGAGAAAAAACGGTGGGCAGGGGCAGAGAAAGGAAAAGGCCAGACAAATGCAATCGTTTCTCCAAAGGATTTGAGAAGAGACGGTTTATTTGAAATATTTCAGCCATGTTGATGGAGCAGCTCAATCTGTTGCCAGTGAATTCCTAGCTTTTTGTTTTTCATTTGTAGATAGATTTAAATATATGCTTAGGGCATGTAATAACTATGGGACTTCACCACAAACACAGCACTGAGGACTTGTAAGTGTAAATTTGTGTTCATTTTAAAAAGTAGCAAATATTTCTACTGTGAACAGGCTCTGCAACCTCCTAACTGGTACAACTCTTTTAAGATGACTAACTCTCAAATGGTTAATAAGGCAGAAACCTCTGAAGACAATATTTGTAGCTGGTACACTACAAAAAAAAAAAAAAGTAAAAATTACAGGCAACGGATACCTACTTGGGATGAATGAAGTAGATTTAGGCTTGGAGTCCAATCTGTTCTCAGACAGAAATTGGTTGTGATGATTAGCAAGAAAACTGAAAACATACAGTATTTATTTTAAGAACAAAGAGATTTTGGCAGGCCATTATTCTCATTTAATTAAGCCATAACTGATCTTACTATGGTTATGGAGGGATTTCAAATGCTAATAAATAAAACCTGAAGCCAAGATATTTCTTTCATTAAATAGCAAATGCTGTTTATAACTCTATTACTTATTGCTAAAATCAATTACTATCACTAACATTGTATATGGAATTTATTAGGAAAACAAGCTGAAGGTTGTAAAAAAGAACTTTTAAGATGTCATCCACATATCTATGTCTATGTCATTTAGAATAAGCATAATCTGGACTGAAAACTTCTTGTAATAATTTTTTGGAAGGCAAATCTGATTTAAGAGAAAGTTTCAGGGAAGAAGAATGATCAGTCTTATGGTCTCATTTATGTTACTGTACTCCTGGGAAAATAACATTTTTCCTGGGAAAATAACATTTAAAATCTTACCTATCTGAAACATCAGATGGTGAAATAGCTGGGCATGGTATTGGTGTGTAAGAACTTATTAATAAACTAATATCTTAAGCATTTTAAAAACTTTTGCTAAAAACTGCATATATTATATTAAAAATCCAGTAACCTGTTACCAAGTTAAAGTGTTGACATTTTCCCTTTGGTTTTAAGCATCTTGTAACTTTTGCTATGTAAGATCCTGGTTGAAAATCTTAAAAGCTTCAGTTGACTTAGTCTCCTCTGTGTCTCTTCTATTTTTCTTTTGAGATGGAAGCTGACCTTGTGTAATTGAGTAAGTGTTTCACGTCAGTACCTGGAAAAAAGTATTGTTTTGGGGGGAGGAGAGAAAATTTGAATAAAGCTCTATCAACAACAGTGTAGTAATTGAAATGAAGTGAATGATAGAGTTGAATTGTCATAAAATTTTGAGAATTACAGCAAAATAATATATGTTCTTTGAAAACAACTGTGTCATATGTAAGTACTTATTTTAAATGCTGAGTTTGTGTAGGTCTATCTTTAAAACTGTTTAATGGTTGCCTTAAAATATTTTGATGCCTACTATAACTTTCATATAATTTTCCATATGCTGCGAAGTAAATGCTTTGAAATGTCTTTCCATCATAATTTGAAATTTACTCATAAAGATTTTAAGATTTATTATTTCAGCTTAATTTCTTATTACCTTTTGATATTATAAAATTAGAAATTAGCTCCATACTGAAGATGAACACATTTTAAAGGAAGAAGGAAAACATACCTGATTATATTTGTATTTTTCCTCTTCAAAGTTTACTCTGATGATTTGGAAGTAGTGATGTCAGCAGATAACCAGTTCATTCCATTTGAATCCTCCTTTCATTTGAATTTGTGTGTAAAAATATTTACAAAAGAAATAAGCATAGAAAATCACTTTTATTCGTGGGGGAGTGGGTGGGTGTTTCTAAATGTGACAACCTAAAGACAAACTGTCAAATAAATACACTCATGCGTTTATTCCGATATTCACATATTGAAAAGACAAGGCATACTAAAAATGCATATATACGGGTAATTAAGTATCTGTTTGGCTTCCAGATTACGCGGTTGTGAAACAGCACAGTCTCCTCTCACAGACGGATACTGGAACCCTCTACACACCCTCCCATTAGGAGATGTTGGCACAGGATGAGGGGGGACACATCTGCCAGCAAAGCGCTACAGATGGCTCCCCTCATTAGCCTACAGAACTCCAAGCAGTCATCACGGAGGGGGCTTGGGAGCTCACTTGGACAAGATGTTAAGCTAGCCTCCTGTTCAATGTCATTACTGTTTCTCTGAAATAATCTCCTTAGGGTGCCCTGTGGGGCTCGGGCTGATCTTCATGTGGAGCTGGCAGAGATTAGAGATGGCGACACCGTGTCCAGTTTTCCGAAAGGCAATACACGATTTTCAGATTTGACTAAGTTCCACAGCCAGTGAGAACTTGGGAAACTTCTTGATCTAAATGCAGTGGCCAGACCGCCTTGATGCTTCCTAACGCGCTTTTTGGAATTCCAGGCAATACTCACCTTCCTGTTCTCACTGACTTCCTACATTAATTGCACTGGTAATCTCATTTCTCCTCTTCCCCTCCACCCACTGATTTATCGACATAATGGCATTTTAATTTGTTTTGTTTACCCTTTGTTTATGAATCAGCCTTAAAATCAGGGCACCAAGCCCTGGCAACCGGAAATGTTAGTTAAGTTTAGCAGTAGAAACAGCAGGGGGAGCCCATACTGTTTTATGGTCTGTGGTTTCTCTGACTGGATTATTATGATAGTAATTATTAGAGTTGGTGTTGTTGTTCTACATTTGTAACATAGATGTTTACAATCTGTGTACATATGTAACAGAGAACACAGACACTCACCATGTGCTGAGCGATTGCCATTTTAAGTCATAGAAGCTCAGTTTTTATTCTCTAAGTATATGAAATGATCAGGATACCATGAAGAATAAGTTCTAGGCAAGACTTTGGCAGTAAGCATTTTCTTGCCTGTCTTTTAATCCTGTGAAAAATTGTGTTCCAATTTTTATTATTTCTCAAAAAATAAAATCAGCTAAAATCCCTATGTAATCTCTGTAGTTGTCTTCTGGTATGCCTAGCTCCAACTATTTTTCTAAAATAAAGAGAAGTTAAAATACACCAGCTGACCTGTTTTTGAGATTGTGATAGTGAAGAGAGACCCTACTGCAATCACTGACTATTCTAATGTTACCCAGGCTTAGTTTTCCAATTTTAAAGTTAATAAAATGCAGAAGCCCAGTGGCCTTTAATAATGTTTTCTGATGCTTGATGAAGTCCTTGGGTCGGTAGGTTTTCACTACTGTAAGATAATTCAGAATAATGGCATTACTTTTGTTGTCTAAATCAACCACGTGATGTCTAAGGGCATACATTTCATATGTTGTGTGGCTCATCCTAGATTTTTCTGCTCTATTGGAGGGGAAGGACTTCTAGAGAATACTTACATCCTGAATTGGAGACTTTGCATACTATGTCAGCAAAATCACCTCCCAATGTGATTCCTGATTTTGTTGAAAAGGGCGCCACCAGCTAGGTGCATCGTGGTTGAAGTGGCTGGTTTCCTCATGACCCAAGGCATGGCTTGAATCCCAGACTTGGCGGTTTAAAAAACACACAGGCATATGTGTGTGTGCCCAAAATTCCAAGAAGAGAATGGAGAAGGGATTGTGGTGTGGCCATTCCCCCTGGTGGGTGGCTTCTTACTTTCTCTGCCTCCAGTGAACGCTTGTGCCCTAAAAAAAAAAAAAAAAAAAAGATTCCATTAAATAATGTTTGGATTTTATAGGAAGTAACTTAAACATACGTATCGACTTTACATTTCAAAAAGAATATAAAAATATTGGTGTAACACATATAATTGAAAAAATTGAGAATATTAATCTTTTTTCTTTATTCCAAAATTTTGTAAGACTTAAAATAAGACAGATCAATAATTCTGAGGATCAGCATTTCTGGTTCTCTCTGTATGGAAATAATAAAAAAAGCACTCCCAGGCCAGCAGGCGACGTTGTAGTTAACGTGCAGGACATTCCCACATAAGTGACCATGGTTCCAGTCCTGGACCTGGTGGCTTGCTTTCTCACTTTCCCTCTCTTTCTCTGTGTTTCTGTCTGGTCAAATTAAAATAAATAAATGAGTAAATAACAATAAAATAAATAATTCTTTAAAAAAATCACTCTCAGAGTGTTCAGAAAACTTTAGGGAAGTGGAGGATTTAAAGGGCGTTTGAAGGTTGAGAAGAACTTCATGAGGAATGAAATGGGAAAGACATACAGGTCTTTTTTATTATTTATCTATTTTATTTATTTTTATTATGTTTTAATTTGACCAGAGAGAGAGTAAAAGGAAGAGAGAGAGAGAGAGAGAGAGAGAGAGAGAGAGAAAGCAAGCTGTCAGATCCAGGACTTGAACTGTGGTTGGCCATGTGGGAGTCCAGTGCCTTAACCACCATACCACCTGCCAGCCCTGAGACATAGAGTTTTGACAGGGAAAGATACTTTGGACAGAAATGAAAGTGCAGTATTGGAAAGGGGCCGCAGTTAAGCTATGACGTAGGAACTGTGGGTGCATCCAGAGGAATTGTAGGCTATCTGTGACATTTTGATGTGCAGCTAGACATTGAGGACTTTATCCTACAGGCAGTAGGAGTAAAGAGGGTTTTGGAGGGAAACATAATGGGAATTCTATTCCAGGAAGATTGATTTGGTGATAAGTTATGGGATCCTTGAATATTTAATCAAATTGACTTAGCATCAGTTTTGGAAAGCAAAATAAACAAGTTATAATTTAAAAGTCATTAAGTCACTGTACACATAATTTTGGACTATGACGTAAAGTATTTTTATATCATCTTTCTTGATTAATATAGTCAGTACTAAAATCCAGGAGAACAAGTCTGAGTAGAGCTGTATGTGGGTATTTTCTTTCCACGAATATTAATAATAGCATCTTACAATGGGGAGCGTATTTTATTATACTAAATGCTAACATATTTTGTTCTTCCAGTAACCTGGTAAGGTTAATGGTTGCTTATAATGAAGAAATTATAAGCCCCTCCTCCACCATGATCTCCTTTTGATTACATACATAAATATGGATTTATAGATAAGATGAAAGCTTATGGCTGTTTTAATGTTTCTGGAAGAAGTTGAGATTATCACTATATAGTTACTTGTTTTAAATAAGAATTGACTTTCATTTTGTAGGTGTCTTATGCAGTGGTACCCTAGTGGACTCAGCACTGTACTCACATAAAACATGATTTTGGGAGGGAAATAAATTAGAATGTCATCCGGTTATATGTAAGTGTTGTCCAGTAATGTCTTTTTATTTTAAAGTATGACTTACAAGCTTTACATGTTGAAACTGTACTCTACTTGATTCAGAGAGAAAAAGTACAATAGCATGAGAAAAGCAAAAGAGTCCTAATTACAGATAGATATTTAAAACATTTTAATAATATATAATATTTTAAAAATATTGGAAGGAAATACAGTCTATATAAATAAATCTGGAGACCAGCAGTTAGTGTAATGGCTATGTTGCTGGACTCCCATGTAGTCAACCGTGGTTCAAGTCCCAGATCCAGTGACTTAAACACACGCCGGGCGCGTGTGCGTGCGTGCCCAAGATCCCGAAAGGAAAAAGGAGGCGAAGGGATTGCAGCGTGGCCATCCCCCCAGGGGGTGATTTCTCACTTTCTGTCTCTCTGTCTGTCTCTGTCTTTCTGGGAAGCGCACGTGCCCTATAGCAAAAACGTCTCAAAGAAAAAAAAAATCTGAAAGCCATATACTGTACTTTTAAAAGCATCAGAATATATTGGGGGCAAGGAAGAATCCCAATAAGACAATAATTTTCTTCTAAACCATTTGGTAAAAAGTGGAAACAGAATAGTTAGGTGATCAATTTTCAAACTCTTTTAAACTGATAGAACAACGATTCAAGCAACATATCATTTTTGGCTGTAATTGTCACTTTTGACTTCTGTGTCAATGTGTGTTTCCATCTAACTTTATGTAAATATAGAGGGCTCTTTAGACTCTGTGTTTGGCATTATCACAGTTTTTTGCTTGGCTCAGACAGGGCAGGTTGATTATCATTAAAGTGTTATTTATTTCTATTTTATTAAGCCCCTTTTACATTCATGTTACAGGTTAATTTATACTTTTATTTCATGCACTACTTGGCTTTACTGATTAATATGCCCCATGGCATTCAATAAAGTCAGGCAGTGGAGGAAATAAGAGTGGTATTAATTTCTAACATTGCTATAAATTTGCCTTAATAAAACTAGCTCAATAACATTACAGAAGTAATACAATGGATGCTCCCAAATTGTTAACAAAGATGCAACTAAACAATTTTCCTTCCTGAATTTAACATAACTCTATTGCCTTTTCTTTGAAGTGTTGACATAAAACCTGCCACATCCCCCACCCCCCATTAAAAGGTAATCTAATAGTTGGCATGGCATGCAGTACACAGCTCTCCATCTGACATACTCTAACATGTATTATTCAGACTTGAAATTACAAACTCTGCAAATTAGCACAAGCCCACAGGCCTTTTTGTGGGGGAAGAAGGAACTTTATTCATATAAGAATTTTTATAAAGATTAAAACTGTCTACAGTGTCAGCTATTTGTCCTTCTATAGTGTATTGATGTTCAATTCCAATAATAAATAATTATAAACCCCAAATCTGGTAATATTGAGACTGGTAAAAAAATCTATGGGCTAGAATTATTATTATTATTATTATTATTGTTATTATTTGCCAATTAACCTATCTATCTATCCCAAATGCTCAAATAAGGTGAGAATTAGGATTTACAGGAACTCATGAAGAAAAAGACATACTACCACCTGCTGAATTTTGAGTCAAAATTTTTCTGTGATAAAGAATGTATTTCACTAAGTAACAAAACGCATGTATTAGAAGACTGCTTATTCTTGCTTCTTCATTTATTGGATTGTACCAAGGCAGCCAAAAAATTGTTACAAAGAAGAAATCTGCCTTCATTTCTGTTATTCCAAAAGAGTAAGTGCATTTTACCCTAAAGTTCTCCCTTTCTTAGCTTTTCAGTAATTTGAGTTTTAGCATTTATGGACTGAAAGGAGAAAAAAAGCAGAAAACAACATTTAAAAATACCCTTTGAATAAAAATGTCAGGAATTGCATTCATTCCACAGATATTTATTGATCAGCTTTTGTGCTGGGCTGGAAATAGAACTGTTTTACAATTATGGCCTTTTACAATATACTGACTTACTCTTTCACTTGCTTTAATAGAGTGGTGAAATTTCACACATTAGAAAAGCAGGTATTTTGGGACAGAAACTTTTTTCTATCTATTTGTTTTGGAATGGATGAGAAACTTTGAGATTCCTTAAATCTTCCGGAAGATTTAAGATTAAGTGACAGGTACCTTTGTCTATGAGGTAGGTCAAGAAACAGTGGAAGACTAAGTCATGTTTTTACCAATTTGTTTCTCTAGGACATATTTTGCGAATTTTACTAAATCAGCCTATGGAGTCATTTGTCTCCCCTCAACTCCCAACCCCTCAGCTCAAACGAATCCAAGTCTATTAGACAGGTGGATTTGATGTTTCTGTGTTTTCTTTTGCTCAGATTTTGGTTAAAATTACATTTTCAGATAATCCACATAAAAATGATGTGCGTTGGGCCTGGCAGGTGACTTAGTTACTAAGGCTTTGGACTCCTACATGACTGACTGTGGTTCAAATCCCAGACCTGGCAGTTTGCTTTTTCACTTTCTCTCTCTCTGTGTCTGTTAATCTCTGGTCAAATTAAAAAACAGTAATAATAAATAAAGTCAAATAAATAATTCTTAAAAAAAAGATGTGCCTTTTCATGTTAACGTGTTTATGCGACCTCTAGGTTTATGAAAAAATAAAAATTCTATTTTTATTGTGTCTGCTGTCACAGTGGCATGCTCTGATAGTCCCAGTGACTCGGGAAGCTGAAGCAAGAGGATTGTGACACTGCAAGAAAAATGACATCACTCCTCAAACTAGTTCTTGGTAAGAAGTTCTCTTCAAGGGACTAATCTACATACTGGATCTTGAGAATGCCAATTAAAAAGCAAAGCAGCAATTTTGAAGAGTTGAGAGTCTCATCTGAGAGAGTTAGTTTTAGTAAGTAAAGTACTGGTTGTTTCCAGAGAACTTCTTATATCCTGAGTCTGGAGAATAAGTGTTTTCCATTGAGTTAATCTTCGTATAACCTTTCACTTGTAAACAAGATGATGACTCAGGGAATTGAACCAATCCATGTAGGCAGTCATTTATACAAGCATGATATTTGCTTTAGGAAATCTGATATTTGGCCCAATATTATTATCAATTTTGAGGTATTTTGATGGATTTTATGAAGTGGACAGATAAAATGTAGTTTTCAGCATGGATTTGATCTTTGATTTAGCTTGTAGCTGGTCAACACACAAAGGAACTTATAATACACACACACACACACACACACACACACACACACACACACCATTAGGGTAACCTCTGGTAGAAGTTTGGCATTATAATCCAATGAAAAAGTTTATTTAGGCATGAACAGGAAAATGAGACCTGTTGGTGAAATGAGTCAGGCAGTGGACTGAAACAGCATATAAGGTTGTATGCTTTTATCTAATAATAAATTAAAATGTACTGATGGTAACCCCTCAGGACTTTGAATCATAATGCTTAGAATTCCATCTCCCTCCCCAATATCATGTAATCCAAAGTCATTGCAAATACAATGCCAATTAAACAATACATTAATTTTTTTTTCATATTAACTCTGTTTTATAAGCACACCTAAAAATTTCAGAAGTCTGCAAAAATATATTAGTTTAATAAATCATTCTTTGCAGAACTTTCTGGAGTGTGATGCTTAAGAAATGGATCAGTTACACAAATCTAAGAGTTTTACAAATGCTGGTGTAAAAATAAGTAAGTGCATTATATGTGTATTAATCAAATAGAACTTATTTTATTTTGTGAGGACTAGATTATACTGGTACAATTTTAAATCTTTTACAGCCTTAATTTAAATCCTTAGTGAAATAGTATCAATTTTTCAAATGAGTAGAATTTAACAAAATGTATGTGAGTGTGAGATGAAGGGTGCCAAGAATTTTTCCCCCTCCTGTATTTTTTTTCTAACTATGTTAAAGAATTACTACCCTTTGAGGATAAAGATATTATTTTCTTTTTTGAAGGGAAACATTGTACTCTATAGTATGACTTGTACTGTCTTTTGTGCCATTATTAATACATTTCCTGTTTAAGGAAATGACTTTTTTTTTAACATGATAGTTTAAGCTTCAAAATAAGTGCTATTGACTTTTAAAATGTCTTATCTTACCAGTGTCATTCTGGGCGTGAAGAATAAAGCGTGGAAAATGTTCGTCATAATAATCCTATTGTCAGGAGAGTCTCCTTTTTGAATCAAGTGGCTCACGTTTGGTGTTTCTTTTTGGAGGGGGCAATTGGGAAAGTAAATTTTGTAGATAAAGACTTCATTTTTAGATTATTGACGGATCTCTTAATTTTTTTTAAAGAATTGTTTTATTTAACTTTATTTATTTATTTTAAAAAATTTGACCAGAGAGGGAGAGGGAGGGAGAGAGAGAGAGAGAGAGAGAGAGAGAGATAGAGAGAGAGAGAGAGAGAGAGAGAGAGAGAAAGGTGGGCTATGTGGGAATCCAGTGCCCCTAACCAACATACCACCTGCTGGCCTCGATATTGTACTTTTTAAAATAACAATATATACTGCATCTATACCATAAATTGAAGATTAGAACTACCTTCTGAGGATCTTGTCCTCATATTTCAAAGGTCTTACAAATGTCCTCATATAGGTCTAACTAAGCCTGTTTTCCTACATTTCTATTTTATGATTTTTATTGCATTTTTCAAAACTTCCATTTTATCTTACTTTATTTTTGCTATCAGTTGTGTGCTTGCCAGATTTTTTTTTTTTTTTTTTTTTTTTTTGCAGAGAGAGAGAGAGAGAGGGAAAGTGAGAAATTCATCCACTGAGGGGTTGGCCGCACCAAAATCCCTTCTCCTTCATCCTCCTCTTGGGATTTTGGGAATGCACCCACACACACCTGGTGTGTTTTTCAAGCAACTGGGTCTGGGACTCGAACGACACAGTCTACCCTGTGGAATTCAGCTGCTTTAACCACCACACCACTGGCTAGCCCCAAACTGCCATTTTAAATATAATAAGATTTGAATTGAAATGCTAAGCACAAATATTACATAATAAGGACAGCAAAAGTGCAAAAGTTAAGTTTTTGTGATACTAGACTTTTTATGTTTTATACTTGAAGCATGTTTTATCAATAAATAACATATATGATTAACGTGCATATCATAGAAGATGTAGATTGCATTGTGAAAATGCTAGCATTTATTGAGTGAAATCTATTGTAATTTAATTTACTCTAGTTCCAGTATTTTTTGGTTATTATATATATATATATATATGCTATATATATCACATATATATAGCATATATATATATCATATATATTATATACATCATATATATCATATATATATCCAGTATTTTTTGGTTATTTTTATATATATATATATATATATATATATATATATATATGACACCTAAGCATATGTTTTAGGGTTTTTCTCTTTGGGAACAATTTTATATATGTGTGTGTGTGTGTGTGTGTGTGTGTGTGTGTATAATCGACTTGTATAACTTTAGCATATTATATATATATATATATATATATATATATATATAGTTTTAGAAACCTTTATTTTTAAAAGTACTATACTAAATGATTAAAAATTTACAGTCTGCAAAGTAACTATCTTAATTGTGCATTAATACTAATAAGCAATATTTATTGCATATCAATTTGAACTAGCCAATATGCTAAGTGCTTTATGTATGTTTGTTTAGCCTCACAAGAAAGTCATGTTTAGATATTTTTACTCTCACTTTACAGGTGAGGAAAATACAATTTAGGGTTGAGTGATTTCTTCAAGGTCCCACAGCTATAAGTGGCAGAATTAGAATTTGAATCCATATGCTGTCTGATTATACACACAGCATGATGAATAAGATCAGATAGACTTGATTCACTTGTATAGTTTTTGACTAGTTAAGTGTTATGTGGAAAAATATAATTATTATGCTTGCTTTCTCACTTTCCCTCTCTCTCTCTGGTCAAATTAAAATAAATAAACAAATAAATAAAATTAAATAATTTTTGAAAAAAAAAAAAGAAAAAGGGGACCAGCAGGTGGCATAGTGGTTAAGGCTCTGGACATTCCCACATGGCTGACCATGGTTCAAGTCCTGGACCTAGTGGCTTGCTTTCTCACTTTCCCTCTCTTTTGCTCTCTTCTCTCTGGCCAAATTAAAATAAAGGAACAAATAAATAAAATTAAATAAAATAATTCTTAAAAAACATACATAATTATGGGACCAGCAGTTAGCATAATGGCCATGTCACTGGACTCCCATGTAGTCGACCGCGGTTCGAGTCCCGGACCCGGTGGCTTAAAACTCACGCCGGGCGCATGTGCGTGCGTGCCCAAGATCCAGAGAGGAGAATGGAGGAGAAGGGATTGTGGTGTGGCCATCCCCTCTGGGGGGTGACTTCTCACTTTCTGTCTCTCTGTCTCTCTCTGTCTGTCTGGCGAGCGCACACGCCCTATAGCAAAAACCTCTCAAAAAAAGAAAAAAAACAAAACAAACAAACAAAAAACCCAAAAAAAACATACATAATTATTATGAAAAAAGCAAGAAATGTTAGAAGACATGTTTAAGCGATATGATACATATTTTTTTTCCTGTAGAAGGAGTGGTTGAGTAGGTTATAGTAAAGGAGATGGCAATGCTAGTTATGCAAAACTGTGAAGTAAGCATTGATTATCTGCTCAATTCATTAGTTTACTTAACTAGGTTTTTATTGATCACTGTGTTGGGTAGTAGTATGTAAAGGTGAGGAAGAAATATGCCTGCCTTTAAGGAGTTTATAGTCTTTTGAAGATGTAAGCCATCCACAGAAAAATTGTCTGGTGGTTCAAGAATGATCACAGAAGGTGATCTTTGGATCATCACTGGCTGGTGGCATCATGGTAAAACACAATGCTTGTGAGGCTGACCCACACAGGAATGTTCCATGGACTTCCTTGAGTCCACCGTGCATGCCCATGGTCTGGGCTGACAGAAGTTAGGGATGGATCATGGCTCTGAGACCCCATTGGGGCACTATTTCTCTCTTTATGCCTCTTTTTCATGTTGAAGAAATAAACTTTAAAAAAAGGTTACAGATTATACAGATTACAATGAAAGAATTGTAATATAGAAAGGGGTGGGTGTGAGGCAAGCTATATGATGAAGGGTAATTGAGAGGGTGGAGCCTCTCAGGTGAAAGAGATCGGAAAGGCAAGAGCATGTGCAGGTAGGTTAGCATGGCGATAGATGAATCTGAAGCTACAGAAATGGGGTCTTCCAGGGCTAAAGGGAATAGAGATTTCTATGAAGACTCTAGGGTAGAGGTATGATGAGATTCCTATGTTAGGACAAACATTCTGGCTATGGAGGAAAGACCAGAGGGGAGCCATACCAGACAGGGCCAGCTAGGAGGCTGTTGCAGGACAGGAGGAAACTGACAAGGGCCTGACTGTGGGTGGGGGGGGGTGGGGTGGGGCAGTCTGATGACAAGAAAGCAGCTTAGGAAACAAAGGGAAGAAAAGTTTCAAGGAGGGAGGAAGAGTGAAGAGATGTGAAGAGATTGTGGCTTGACCATCCCCTCTGGGGGGTGTAATTTCTCACTTTCCCTCTCTCTGTCTCTCCAGCAAGCTCTCTCACCCTATAGCAAAAACTAAAACAGTCTCTGGTGTCTCTTGTTCAGGAAGTCTCAGGAGGCCCAGCCTCACTGGCACAGACGATAGTGTGCTGAACTGTGGTGCTGCAAGTCACATGGCTGATACAGGTTCAAATACCCCAGTCAACCTGGAGCTTGTCGGATGCATGTACGAACAGCCAAGATCTTGATGAGCTGGAGGGCTGGGAGAAGGGGGTGGTAGAGTGATGAGACCCTGTCAAGAGTGCCTTTCTCTCTCTCAGGCACACGCATGTGCTCTCTATCATGGATTTAACAAAAGGGCCGGCTTCAGGTCCAGCTGGATGGTATAGTGGTTAAGGAGGCTGGATCCCACATAACTGACTCCTGGGTTTGAGTCTCGGACACAGTGGCTTCAAAAACATGTGTTTGCTTGTGTGCCCAAAATCCCAAGAGGAGAACAGAGAAGTCATTGCTGCACGGTCATACTCCATGGGCAGGGGTAATATCTCGCTTTCTCTTTCTCTCTCTCTGTAGTGAGGAAAAGGCCAGTTTCACAGCCTGGTGACTAAGATAGCCAGATCCCCCAGGTGGGACTCCTGGACCAGGTGGCTTGAGAAACGTCCTGGGTTAATGTACGTGTGTGCCCAAAGTCCTAACAGGAGGGAGAAATGAAAGAGAAGGGATTGTGGCATGACTGTTCACCAAAGGGTGTGTTTTCTTTCCTCCCTCCCTATCTCTTTCTCACAAAGAAACCTGTGGAATTGAAGAGTGACCCAGGGATGCAGGGAAGCATAGAGAGGAAATGCAGAGTACAGTCTCTGCGTGTTCTCCTTTTCTAGTCTCTGTGATATTTTCCTCTTCCATTTCCAATCTCAGGGAAAGAAAAAAGCCTTATTGGGCAACTACCTCAAACTAGTACATGGCAGAAACCTCGAAATGACTATCCGATGTAGAGTCCACTGTGATCTTCATCCTGTAACGGGGAGCACTGGGTGTGAGAGGCTTGCACACCAGCCCAAGCTCCACAGCGGGTAAGTGGCCAGGATCTGATTCAAGTGCAGGCCTGTTTGATTCCAGAACTCACCCTCTAACCACCATCCTCTTCATGCTAGCTGGTCTGGTCTCTCAAGTCTGCTCGCAGTCATTGAGGTAATAAACTTATTTTCACCAAAGCATAAGCAATAGACAAAACTTATGTTTCTTTTTTTCTTTTTAGAGTATTTTATTTAATTATTATTTTAATTTGATGAGAGAGAGACACAGAGAGAGAGAGAGAGGTAAAGTGAGAAAGCAAGCCCTCAGGTCTGGGGTAAAACCTCAGTCGGCCATGTGGGAGTCCAACGCCTTAACCACCATACTACCTGCCATCCCCAGCTTATGTTCTTTTTCCTGACACTTCGGAAATGACCATTGGATGTGCTTGTTTTGCATTTTTGTTGTGAAATAATAAGGCATGAACAGAAAGAAAATGCAGCCTGAGTGTTCAGTTTGATGAATTGCCAGGCCTCCAGAAATTGCCCGTATTCTAGCGCGACTTCTGTGGCAACATTGTTTTTAATTTCTCTGTAGTTTTTCCATCTGAATTATGTATTCCTAAACAATAGTTCAGTTTTGCCCATTTTGGTACTTCATGTAAATGTAATTATGTGTATTCTTGTATGTTTGGCTTGTTTTGCTCAAAATTACGTTTTGAGATTATTCCATGTTGAGTGTGTGCCTTCATTTTCAATGCTGAATAATATTTCATGGTATGAATTTACCATGTTATTTATCAGCTTTATTGTTTAGAAACTCATAGATTATTTGTAGTGTCGAGTGACTATGACCAATTTTGTTTCCTTTTTTTTCCCTAAAGGATTCAAGAAACCATAAGAATACAATTTTAAACGTCTTTAATATTTTGGAATTGGAAAGGAGTCCTTTCCAATTCCCTTGAAATGAAACCCCACAGGTGGTTCCTGTGGTGCTACTGATTTGCTTTCTCATGAGGCCAACCCTGAGGAGTATGAGGCTCATTTCCAAATTAAAATGTTTAAAGAGGTCAGGTGAACTGAAAAAACAAAGAAACAGTTATTACCAGATCTCCCATTTCCTCTAGCTCTTCCACTTCATTGTTGCAATCTTAGCTAAATGCAGTCAGCGTGCATATTTTCCTACCTCAGTCCTTTGATCAGTAAAGTAATTTCTTTTCCTTCCTCTGTGCAAATCTTTTGATTATGGTAAGCTCATTCTTTGAAGAACAAACATGGTAAAAATACGAAACTTGTATAATTTTAGCAACTATCTAAAACTGATTTTGCAGGGAATAAAGTTACAGCAATTTATTTTTTATAATGTGACTCATTGAAATATAATATGATCAGTAATAAGATAATTGTATATCATATATTCAAAAATGACATAGATAGACACTGTAGTATGGTGGTTCAGAGTACAGGCTCTGGAGTGAGGAAGACTAGCTCAGATCCCAGCTCTCACTCTTTTCTTAAAAAATTACTTATTTAATATTATTATTATTTATAGAGAGAAATTTTTGTGATAGGCGTGTGTGCTTGCCTAAGAGACAGAGAGACAGAGAGAAAGAAAGCAAGAAATCACTCCCCAGGGTGATGGCTACGTTGGAATCCCTTCTCCTCCAGTCTTCTCTTGGGTTTTTGGGCATGCATGTACATGTGCCTAGTGTGAATTTTAAGCCGCTGGGACTGGGAATTGAACCGTGGTCACCAATGTGGGAGTCCAGCGATGTAACCATTACGTCATCTACTGGTCCCAAATATTACTTGTTAAAGGCATGTGCACTTACCAGAGAGAGAGAGAGAGAGAGAGAAAGAGAGAGAGCATGCATGAGTGAGAAAGCAAGCAGCCGGGCCCAGGACTCAAACTGTGGTTGACCGGGTGGCAGTTCTGCTCAACTACCACACCATTTGCTGGCCTCCCCTTCTACCCTTGTCAACTGGGTGGATTTCTTAGCTTCTTGGACTCAACTTTCCTCAATTGTACGATAAAGATAGGAGTAGCACTGATTTTCTAGGGCTGTTGTGAGTATCTACTAAGAAAATGCATAGGTACTTCACATAGGTCTTCAGTGGAGCTCAATCCAGGTTAGTTATTATTGATACACTTAGCCCACTGAAAGGGAAGAATTACCTGACGTATTCATTAAGAGATTTTTTTTTAAAAAAAGAATTATTTATTTATTTAATTTGTTGTTATTATTATTTAATTCTAACAGAGAGATACAGAGAGAGGGAAAGGCAAAGTGAGAAAGCAGGCCACCAGGTCCAGGACTCAAACTGTAGTCGGCCACGTGGGAGTCCAGCATTTCAACCACCATGCCACCTGCTGGCCCCTCATTAAGAGATCTTGACAGAGGCAGTCATCTACTTATGCCACTGATTTATCCAAATTTTAATAGACTCCCCTCCTGAAATAGAGGTTGTGGATTAGACAAAAGCATTATTTGTGGAGAAAGGATGGTTAGGAAGTCATAATCAAATAGTAATGTTAGTTAAATAAAATACATTTGGAAACATAAAGTGATCACAGATCAATCAGAGGTACTTTTACAAGAGTTGTATTTTGAATTTGATCTTAAACTGAGTGATAGACACAACTTTGCCAAAAAGAAAATTGAAGTTCTTTTTCTTCTAAAAACTGTGTGTGTCCACAGAATAGAGGGGGGAAATGAGTAAGGCCTTGAATGGAAAGTGTCGGGGTGAAGAAGGAAGAAACAGTTGGTGGGGTATTTTATAAGCAACATTTTTTTTTTTTTAAGAGAAATTTTTGCTATAGGGTGTGTGAGCTTGCCAGAGCAAGAAATCATCATCCTCCCAGGGGACAGCCACATTGCAATCCCTTCTCCTCCATCCTCCTCTTAGGATTTTGGGCATGCATGCACATGTGCCCATGATGTTTTAAGCCACCAGGTATTGGACTTGAACCGTGGTCAACTTGGTCAACTAAGTAGGAGCCTAGCGACATAACCATTTCACCATCTGCTGGTCCCCATAAGCAGCATCTTTAAGACTCATGTATTATCAGATGGTAGGAAGAATAAGAAATGCAATTTCATTTGGATCCGCTTCCTGAATTATAAACTATTAAGGTAGAATGTAACTATACAATATCCAACCAAGCCGATTACAGGAAAATGGTAATATTTTAGCACAGTAAACTTACTTTCTTTTTTGTGGAGAGACAGTAAGAGGGAAAGTGAGAAATCCTCCCCCTCTCGAGGGGCTGGCCACACCACAATCCTCCATTCTCCTAGGATCTTGGGCACACATGCACAAGTGCCTAGGGTGAGTTTCAAGCTGCCAGGTCTGGTACTCAAACCACAGTGGGGCATGTGGGAGTCCAGTGCCTTAAGTCTATGCTACCTGCTGACCCCCAAAGTAAACTTCTTATATTTTCCTTCTCTCAAGAAATAAAAATACAAATAGTAAAGCATCTTTACATTTTAAAAATGTAAGACTTTCAAAAATTATTTAATTTTATTTATAATTAGTATTTAATTTCATGAGAGAGAGAAAAAGTGAGATAGCAAGCCACCAGGTCCAAGACTCAAACCACAGTCAACCATGTGGGAGTCCAGCAACCCAACCACCAGGCCACCTACTGGCCTGATTTGTAAAGACTTACTGAAAACCCAGTCTTGAAATTTGAGTGTTTTGCATCTCTTGTATGGTCTCTTCTTTTTCTTCCTTTCCTTTTTCTTTCTCTTTCTTCCTTTTTAATTTTTCCCCTTTTCTTTAGATAAGCCTCCTTATCCACTGCTTCTATTGCAGTTTGGAGAATTTGTATTTTGCAGATGGGCCTTAGGTTTTGTTCTGAGAATCTTACAAAACCCGACGACGTCCTGACGACTCTCTCAGGTCAATAGAATCCACTAGATGGCGCCCAGCTCTACTCCCGCGTCTCGCGTCCTCCAGGCGCAGATCAGGGAACTGCTGTGGGTTTTCTAGTGGCTGACGAGTTCAGAGCAGTCCATGTGGAACAGCTTTCCTAAGATCTGTTCCAAAATGTTGTAAACTCGTTGTTCCTTCAAACTGTTTCTGTGGCGGAATTCCCAGCTGGGGACGATGATGGCGTGGTTTTGAGTAAGAGAAAGCTTGCCATATTGCTGCAGGAGGCTTAGCGACCCGCGGCAGGCAGGCACGCAGCTGCAGCCCACAGCCCACACGGCCCGCGAGCAGCAGGCTGGCCACGCAGGGCTGCCTAGAAGCTGCTCCTTGATGCCAAAATACTGCTTTAGACAACGACACTGCTATTTATGGGAAAGGGAAAAGGAGAAAAGAGGAAGGGCACGGAAGAGAAAGATGATTTTAATATTAGCGTTCGTGCACGCATAATTAATTGAACACTTCGCTTGAAACGCGAAATCGAGGATGCATTCTGATATAGCTTCCTGATCGTAGGAAATGAAGGTATTTTGTTCTTCTCCTGACTAGCACTGGGCAGGCCTTTATCTCTCAAATAAAACACCAAAAGCTTTGTACAGTTATTTTATATTTTATTACCATGCTTCTAAAAAGGGACAGATCTCTTCTTTCCAATTCAAAGTAGGGGATAATGACTTTGGCAGCATTTCCCTGCCTTTTCCAAGTTTATGGAAGCCCATTTCTCATCATTAGGCTGAAGATGCAGATAAGAAAGGATGAGCCTTATTCTGGGGTTTGTCACATCAGTGTTGCTTCTTAGGTGATTAAAAAGCAGCAGCAAGGATCGTGGGGAGAACGTCTGACAAAAGGTAAATGGAAACTCAGTAACAGATGAAAATCCGTGATAGATTAGGCACCAGCGGCCTGGAAAACCCTCTTTACTAAGTACGTGTATGTGTTTCAGCTCAGGGACGAAAATAAGACCCGCTTCTACAGAGGCTCTTAAAAATCCTGACCTGCGCTGCCCCCCACAAAGTAAGGTTTATTTGAGGCTCCCCGAAGGTGATTAGATCCAGGAGTATTTTTTTTTTTTTTTTTTTTTTCTTTTCCCTGCAGTTTAGCTCAGGACCTCAAGCCAGCCAAATGCTTAATGCAGCTGCTTGCTGGCAGGTTCAAAGGTATGGAGCTTCTTTAATGAGAAATCGGCAGGCTCATTTTGGTTTTGGTCAATAGGTTTTGTTATTTTTAAAGTTCCTATGGAGTAAAAAAGTCATCTTCTTTCCCTTTCTCTTGTGTATCATTGTAACTCCATTTCAATCCCTTGCTGTATGGGAGGTTCAATATGGCATTCTTAAAATTTCTCCAGAGTTAAACTTGATTCTGGGATATGCAATAGTGAGATATAAAGATTTTAAGAGAAAGGAAAAACATAATTTGGCATGTCCATACACCCCAATCGCGTAGTAGGCATGGAGCGATTTTTTAAAAAGTCTCTCCGGTAGTTTCGATAGGCTAGATTTGTGGACATAATATTCAATTATAGAATTTTTCCCGATTATTCAACTGGTTTATTTTTTTGAAGGAGGGAAATGGATATGTAATTTAATACAGAAGTAAAGTACTTTTTCTAAACTAAAACACTTATTTTATTATTAAATATGTTATTTCAATACACAATTAAGAAAAAAATGATTTCTGGTACATTACTAGAGAAAAACCTGGAAGTGACAAAAAGGGGTGGCTGAAAACAGATTATGGTCAACAAAATAAATCTCTAGAAGTAATATACTTTTCACCTCTGGGTGCCACTGTTCAACTGCTGCTTGTTTTTATGACTGTTAGAAAGCTGGATGCTTCTTGTAGATGTATTCTTAAAAGAATCTGTTAAAGAGACATTTCCTCTGTCTCTAGTTATCTGCTAAATAACTTTTTCGCACATGGATGTAAATACAGCATGGTTGTGACTTGCCATTTTAATTACCAAATGATGACCCAATAATATTAAAGATTGTTTATATGGGCAATTGGCCAGATTAAAAGCCTGATTTCATCTCCTTGGAAATGAATCTTGTATTAACCTTTTCGGTAGGCATTTAACCAAAAATGCTGCTAAAACATTGGGACATTTTAGTTTAAATTCACTGTCCTTTGTAGACATAATTTAAATTCTGTACAAATATTTAAATACAATCAATTTTATGAAAGGAATGGGAAGACATTGGGAGGAATTAATTGATTAAAATATTTTAAGAACCTAACATTGTTGATACTTTTTCTCACATTTAGATCTTAACGTCTTTAGTATTTTCATTTTAAAACCTGCAGAAATATGTCATGTATTTTCTGAATTCTTAATTCTCAGACGTGACTGTTTGAGTAAAAATAATAGTGTTTTTAATTTGGAACATGTATGAGTAATCTTTTCTTTTTTACAAACTAGGCAGTGAATTACTATTCTTTACCAAGAAACAAATGCATATGTTTGGTTGGAGTTTTAATCTCTAATTATTTATTTTAAACTTGAGTTTCATCAGAAATGCCAGAGGAAGGGGTTTGTAATGCCAGTTAATTTTGTTTTGTCATATACAAAGTAGTTAATCTAAAAATTATTGATTGATATTCTCCCTCTTTTAACTCTTTTAGGACTCAATATTTAAAGCAAAACTAATTTATCTAGGTGTTCTATGGCACAAAATTAATTCTACTGAGAGTGATCCAGGCCAAGCTCATTATGGAACAGTTCTTCTCACTGAACTAGCCTAAGCCTGACTTTTGCTAAAGCTACTTTTTCAAAATAATTCACAACAACGAATTTAACCCTTGAGATGCTATAGTATTGACTTTCGGTATTTTACTTATTTGACCATTCGATGGGATCACGGAGACATTAAAATGAGAGCACCCTTGTGGGTGCTGCCTGGGGCTTTGAAGTTAGGCAGCTATATTTGTGTATACTAGAGAGATTTTAGCTTTGTGATCCAAATTCTTGAGTTGAAATATTCACTTAAAAATAGTTTTTCTTCCTGTAATCTGTGCCACCACATAAGTGAACCTATTTTTTTTTCATTTATATGTAAATAATAATTTACCTGTTTGTCTGGATGGCTCAGTACTTATTTAGATTACACAGCAAGTTTGATTGACTTTCTTTGCTAAAATGTCTGACTGAATCAATTGGCTACCTGGTTGACTTTTTGGTACATGTAGAATTCAGGAGTGTAATTGTTAACCATCAGTTATTTGTTGCTTCAGTTCAGTCTCATTTACATTTTCCTTGTTTTCTCTGTGTGTGGTTTTCTTTTAAAATCTGTGCAAAAGATGTTAGGGAGCATGGGTTTCCTAAATGGCATTTTTTTTTTTTTCTGTTGACTTTTTGCCTGCTGTGTATTAGTTCATCAGAATAAGGCCTTTTTCCTGTGGAGAATCTCTTGCGTTTTGAGGCTTCTTGCTCTTTGTGGGTATCTCACAAGTTTTTTCACTGAAGTCTTCATTCAAAGTGTCTCATTTTCTATGAGAATGGTTGACACAATATTTTTTTGTGCCTGGTAAGAAATATGTATTTGCTGGTGGCGAGAAAGCTTAATGTACCAATGAGGTCATTCATAGAAAACAAGATGGTGGTCAACTTAGGGGTGGTTAGGTATGTTCATGATGGTAAGCAATAATTTAATCTGTAATAGTCTGCTTGATCTACTTGCTAACAAACCAGCACCTTCTCTCACAACTCCCTCTGAGAGCTTTGCATTAAATTAGTAGATTAATTTGTTGCCTCAGTCTCATAGATGAACCACCAGAAGGTATTGCAGTTATGGTGAAACATAATTCATTAAACTCATTTTATCTGAAATGCAGTAACACTTGCTAAATTTTTCTAATGTAAAAATAGCTTTAGTCAGTCAATTATTCTAGACTACTATTAAACCATCTCAAATAACAGGATTCATTCATAAGGACACATAAGTACTTTAGTGGTGCTTGATAAGGAAATCCCATTGGTTTACATAAAATTAAATTTTAAAAATTGCCTGTATAAGTCCTGATTTTAAATAAAAAAAGTAAAAGAATTAAAAAAAAACTTTGAAAAATCTTAGGCTGGCCAATAAATTTAATTTCTCTGTAAAATAATGGTTTTAGTAGGAACTGCTGCCTTGAACTGAATTTTCGATCTATAATGTGGCAGTGTTTCTGATTTAAATCCATTATAGAAGGTATTTACATTTCATAGAATTTTTTTTCCCTTCTGCATTCTGTTTAGCCTTGATCTCTAAGAAAGAATGAAGTTTTATACCTTGCGGACATTTAACAAGTGTTAACTTTTTATTAACAATTTAAATATAACATCCAAATAGAGGTTAGTAGGTGGAGTGGTGGTTAAGGGTGCTGGACTCCTACATAGCTGACTGTGGTTCACGTCCTAGACCTGGAGGCTTGCTTTATCACTTTCTCTCTCTCTCTGTGTCTCTCTCTGGTCAAATTAAAATACATAAATAAATAAATAAAGTTAAATAAAATAATGCTTAAAAACATATATAATATCCAAATAGATGCAGATCCAAATTGGTTTAAATTCTTCTACTATAAATAGCAGGGTATAGGAAATTTTAGGAAGGTTTCATGGTTCACAAGAAAATGTGCTTAGAGCTTGGAGGGGAACTTTTTTTATTTTTTTGATGTCTTCATCTTTCTTCTGCAAGTATCAGCATAATCAATTAATGGCAAAGAAAAAAATCTGATATAAAAAGATGCCCCCATGGGGCTGGCAGATGATGTGGTGGTTAAGGGCGTTGGATTCCCACATGGCTGACCACGGTTCAAGTCCTGGACCTGGAGGCTTGCTTTCTCACTTTCTCTCTCTCTCTCTCTCTCTCTCTCTCTCTCTCTCTCTCTCTCTCTCTCATTCTCACTCTGATCCTGTCTGGTCAAATTAAAATAATAAATAAAATCAAATAATTTTTTTTTTAAAGAATGCCCCCTCCCAAGTTTTTGATTTTTTTTTTTTTTTTTAAATTTCAGTTGGAAAATCCCCACTAGATGAGTTTTTTTTTTTTTTTTAATTAAATGTATCCTGGGAACATGCCGTTCAGGATTTTGGAATGGGAACTTCAAACGAAATTGGTACAGGAGGCAAATGCGTAAGTGGAAACTTTGAGGAAACTGGCAGTGAGGGACTGGAAATCGGGCAGCCGCTGACGTTCTGCTCCACCACCCTCTGCACGAGTGAGTACAAAGCAGGGAGCGGGCACGGCTGTGAGTCAGAATTCTCCTCTCAGGAACTGAGCAGAGAGATTCCCAGCATCTGTTTCCTCAACTATCACCCAGAGGATACTGGTGGTAAATCACAGGGGATAAAAATAGCCTCAGAGGTTTCATTCCAAACAAATAAGACACGGTGGGTATTCGATTGCCGTTTAGAATCTCACACAATTCTTCATTAACTAATTAATAAATACATTACTTTTACATTAATGAGTTATATTGCTTACATTGTTCATCTAAATATTGAGCAAAATCTGGACATTGTATTGATCTGAGTTGAACTATTACCTAAATTACATTGTGTTTGATATTAAAACACGAACCATTTAGTTGTATAAAGGTTGGTGTGTAATCAATAATTGCAAATGTTAAAGCTTTACCTCAGACACAATAAAACATATATTTCTAAAATATATACATAGGGAAAAAAAACCCCTTCACGCTTCTTACCGTAATATCAATTACCAATAGACTGGTGAGATCTTTCTGCATTGTGACTGCAGGAAGTTTTACCACTAGAATCTTATGATTTAATATAACTTAAGATCCTTTAAGGCTATATTTCACTTATAGAGAAGTATTTTTTAGGTCTGCTTAGAATTGTTGTAATTTGATATTAAGTAATAGCTTTAGATTTTCAACAAAAACAGCAGCTATAATAGATAAGATTAACAAGTGGTGAAAAGTTCAAAGCATTTAATGGAATTGATCTACTAAATTAGCATTGACAATTTTTAGTGGCCATCTTAAATATACATTATTATCATGAAAGAATTAGTCCAATTAAGCCTTTACATTTGGAAGATGCCCAGTCTGACCTTGTTATACTCAATGTGAAAAGTGAGAGGGTCTTTATTTCAGTTCGATGCTAAATCAATGGATTTGAGGGATCCTTTCACTCCTTTTTGGGGAGGAAGAGAAACTCAAAGGTTCTTTATGGTGACAAACGGGTGATCAAAACAATTATACATTGCAGATAAAAACGATGGTCAGAGAATAGAACAATAAAATACTCAATAAATAGATCAAGAATTAGGGAGCTGGGTTGTTTTCTCACTCTTTCTTGCCACAACCATATTTACTCGTTTACTGAACATTTTTAGAACTGAGAGAATTATACTGGATTTAATTTCAGGTTTCATTTAGAATATTATGAGTTAAGAAATAACTAGTTAATTTAAAAATAATATGCAGGGGTTGGCAGGTGGCTCAGTGGTTAAGATGCTGGACTCCTACATAGATGACCATTTTTTTTTCTTTTTGCTATAGGGCGCGTGCACTCACCAGACAGACAGAGAGAGAGAGATAGAAAGCGAGAAATCACCCCCCCAGAGGGGATGGCCACGCTGCAATCCCTTCTCCTCCATTCTCCTCTCGGGATCTTGGGCACGCACGCACATACGCCCGGCGTGAGTTTAAGCCATCGGGTCTGGGACTCGAACCGCGGTTCGAGAAAAAGATATATCCTTTGTATGAGATCTCTTCAGAAAGAACATTATAACTAATTTACCTCCAACTTCCTCTTCTATACACTGAATATTCCAGTCCTCATTTATCAACTTTCTTGCTTTTCTAGGTTTTTCTATGAATGCTTAGCAAATTATTCATATCCATCTTTAAATATAGAGCTCTGAGGGGAGCTCAGTGCTTTCATGGAGCATCTGAGGAAGATGGGAGATGATTTACTTCATTCTTCTTTTTCTCTTTTTTCAATTTTTTCAGGTTTTCAATTTGTTTATTTTTTAATTCGACCAGAGAGGGACAGAGAGAGAGAGAGAGAGAGAGAGGAGAGAATGTGAGAAAGCAAGCCAAGTTGCCAGGTCTGGGACTCGAACTGCAGTTGGCAATGTGGGAGTCCAGCACCCTTAACCACCACCACTTGCCAGTCCCTCTCTCTTTCATTTTTTTTTTTTTTTTTTTTTCTCTTTCATTCTTAAGGATGCATTGAAAACCTCTTCTCTCCAGACTCTGCTAGGTGCTGTGAATACAGAAAGATTTAAAAAAACTGAGGGAGAGACAGGCTTGCTGACAAATAAGGGCAATGCAATGTTCTAAGTGTTAATATGGGTGTGTACAATGTGAATTTGTATGTCCTAGTCCTGCATCCGTAGTCAGAACAGAGTTTTTAATGGCTACTGCAATGCTTATTTCTATTTGAGTAATTTCTAATTCTTTATCTCCTACAATCCAGGTACTTGGAGCACATTTTTCATACTAAATTAAAGTCTGCATTTTGTTTGTGGTTATCTGTACAATTTCATCTTAGATTGTTATTTTACCTTTTGAACCTTTTTAGGAACCTCTGCCTGACACCTCCTACATTCGAAAGCTTTGGTTAGCGCTCTCCAGCCAGGCTGTCCTTAGTTAATGAACAGTTGTCTGTTCCTGGTCCAGTTTTGCCAGCGCTTCTTACAGTACAGAATCAAAAGCCTTTCTACAGTCAAGCTAGGTTTCATCAGCTAATTTTGTATAAGAAAATGACTGTATATGACCAACATAGAACAAGTCCTTTGAAGCCATATTGGGTTATTAATGATTGTATAATTGAAAACTGTCTTGAGAATTCTCCTTATTTCAGTCCTTTGCTTTTTATGTGTTTGTTTTTTTTTTGTTTTTTTTTTTTTTTTGTTTTTTTTTTTTTGTCTTTAAGCATCTGCTTAGTCCTCTGTACCTTACACAATAGCAAAGAAAGAATTTATTTTGTATCACTCATTTGGCATTGTCCCATGGAAAACAATAGAGCCAGTGCTATCAGAAAAGAAGTCCTACATCCTGGTAGTAAGCTGCCACAGGTCAGTCAGCATTAGCTCCTTCACAGTCCAGCTAAGCTTGGCACGATGCAAGCTTTTATCTGGTCACTATGGGCAAGTTTTCCCCATTTATTGATTCATAATACCCTATTCAGGTTCACTGTACTAAAATTGGACATGATAGACAATAAATGATAAAAACCACCTGCGGCATTGTTACTGTTTTGGTACACATATGCATGTTGGTGTATGTGTGTGTGTGTGCATATGTGTGTAAAGTGTATATGTTAAAGAAACATATTGTTTTGAAACTTGTATTTTTTTTTTTTTTTGAGAGGTTTTTGCTATATGCTACATGTGCTTGCCAGAAAGATGGAGAGGGAGAGATAGAAAGTGAGAAATCACCCCCCAGGCGGGATGGCCATGCCACAATCCCTTCTCCTCCATTCTCCTCTCGGGATCATGGGCACGCATGCACATGCACCTGGCGTGAGTTTAAGCCACTGGGTCCGGGACTCGAACTGTGGTTGACTACATGGGAGTCCAGCAACATAGCCATTATGCTAACTGCTGGTCCTAGAACATTGAGAAGTTTGAACAAGATTCTGGCTGTTCTGTATACCAAGTTGGATCAAGGAGAACTTACACACAAAGCCAGAATTTTCTTAAGAGGCATTTCTGGATCTATACCAGTTCAAACACAAATGGCTCGTCAGTTATTTTTATGTAAGCATGTTTAAAAAAAAAAACTCTTTTCCAAATTTATCAAATAAAAAGGCATTTCTGCAACAGAATTGTTAGAGATACAGTCACATGGCTTGTTTTGGTAAATTATCATTCTGTTATAGAAAGTTATCATTTTCTGGGAGTTGTAAACACCTTAATTCCAATGATAAAAAGGTAAAAGACAAAGTTGGCTAAGAATTATGTCATTAAACCAAATATCAAGAAGTTCATTTATAGGTGTTATAGCATAAATTTATAGCATGAATTTGTTTCTTGAAAACATAAGAGTCAGATCAAGAACAAAAATAACTCCTTTTTATCAGAATGCCTATCAACCTTAAATATTGACTGACAGCATTTCTTTCTACTGAAGTTGCAAAAGATAAATAGATTCACAGGGAATACGTGCTGTTAGTTCATACACAAGAATAGTTGAATAATTTAAGAAAATAAAATATACTGACGTATCAAATAAGCTTTTTTTAAAAAACAAAATCTCAGTATTAATGTCAGTAGACACTACCTTGAGAATCCCAGTGACATAAAACAGAAGCATTTGGGCAGTTTTTTCTCTTTTTTTTGGAGAGGTTTTTGCTATAGGGCACATACGCTCACCAGAAAGACAGAGAGATACAGAGAGATAAAAAGCGAGAAATCACCCCCCAGGGGGGATGGCCACACCGCAATCTCTTCTCCTCCTTTCTCCTTTCGGGATCCTGGGCACGCACGCACACACGCCCGGCATGAGTTTAAGCCACCGGGCCCGGGACTTGAATCGCAGTCGACTACATGGGAGTCCAGCAACATGGCCATTACGCTAACTGCTGGTCCTGGGCAGTTTTTTCTTTTAACTGCAATCGCTGTGGTCATCCAGGGAAAACAAACCCTAGCCCTTAGGAGCCAGGCCACCTGAGACTAGGATGACCTCAGAGGTCACTGTCTTGGGTCAAATACCAAGTTCCTTGTTTCATGTAACAGGAAATTGGAGTCAGCCAGTGGCATGGTGTTTATGGTGACTGGATCCCAATGGCCAACTGGATGGTTCAAATCCTGGACCCAGTGACTTGAAAAACATGCCAAGTGCCTATACAAGCATACCCAAAATCCATCCTAAGAGGAGAATGAAGGAGAAAGGATTGTGGTATAATCATTCTTCCTGGGGGGGATGCTTTCTTACTCTCTCTCTCTCTCTCTCTCCCTCCCTTCCTCAGCAAGCACACATATCCCATAGCAAAATTAAAAATAAATAAATAAAAATGAAACTGAGTACCAATTGGATAAAGAATTTGCCAGGCCACCTAGCCAGCAAGCCAGCCCATTTCTCACCCTGCGGCTGTGCCTCGCTACTGCAGTTTATCCTCCTGAGCACTGGCTTTCTGGAGCCATCCATTCACTGACTCAAACAAGGCTAAAGTATCCTCCTTCCAGGGTAGATAAATCCAAGACCAATATCACTTACTGCATGAACATCTTCCCAATGAGACCTGTAAAGCAGAGGCCCTGTCAGTTCTACAGGGCCCCCAAAGATCCCACAATGCTTTTCTGAAAGAGCTGGAGTTTAGGTTGAGTTCCAAGGTCTTCAACTCTTGGACCAAAAAGTTGGCTATCATTCACCCTTCTCTTCAGGCTGTGCTGATTAACTACAGTTCTTTTCTTCCCTCTTTGACTTCCACCTCTTCTCTCTCTGGCATCTGCTTTGTTGATCATTCTTTGGTTATGCACTGAGACAGAGGATACCAACAACTACCCAACTCCTCAACTGCAGGAAGATATCATTCCTGGGCAACCAGGTGAATCACTTTTACTTTAATATTCCATTTGCTGTGTGAAAGTTCAGGGTGTGTCTGTAAATTTGCTTCTGCTAACACAATGATTTTTACAAGTAAGTAAAACCATGGTGAAATTTTGTCAATTTCTTAATTTTATTTTAATGCTAAGACATCACAATGTGGGCCACTTCTTTTGGCAGGTTATTTGGAGGAAAAACTCTCTAATCAACTCAACTTAATTAATATTATTCAGTGTTACTTGACAAGCCCAAACAGTAATCTCCCATTTCCTTCAACTTTTGAGTAGGAACAGCTCTCATTTAACAGCATTGATTTATTTAAAATAAAATAACGATCTCTCTTTACTCTCCAGCTCCCATTTGCAAAATCGGACAATCTCCAATTAACAGTGCAATACTAGTAGCAAGATTTTCTCTCTTCATTAATTCCCACAATACATAATGTTTCTTCATGATTCCTCTATGCCAAATCAGAAATCCCCATGGCTCTTTTAAAACGTAGCATAGTAGATGCCATCAAAGTGGATAAACACTGCAATCTTGATTTTCAAAGTGCTTCTGTGAGTGTAACTTTTCTTTCAAGAGGTTTGACTATATTTCCAAGGGGACATCTCCTGCAGTTTCTGATTTCTTCACCTAGACTATATTGGCATCAAAACACAAAATCGTGACCGTATCATCACAGAGTTCTGGGAAATAGAGTGAGACACATCTGGATTTAAAAGTTTAAAAAGGTAGATCACTAGATGTTTATGATGTGTATAAATCATTCAGCAACAACTTTGTTTCTCACTTTTCATAGGTACTTGATATAGTTAGAGTTTAATGTGAGTTACAAAGAGAAGGGACCATAAAGATTTTACAATCCTATCCCCTTTAAAAAGAGAGGGCCAGCAGGTGGTTGTTGCAGTGCTGGACTCACACTTGGCTGACTTGTTCGAGTCCCGGACCTAGAGGCTCATTTTCTCACTCTCTCTCTCTCATCTCTATCTCTATCTCTCTCTCTATCTCTATCTCTCTGGTGAATGTGTGTGCTCTACAGCAAATTAAAAACAATAACAATACTAAATACAATTAAATAAATAACTCTTTAAAAAAGAAAGAGAGAGAGAGGCAACACAAAGTTATAGTTAAAGGCCCACACTTGGGGCCAGCAAGTGGTGTGATGATTAAGGTGCTGGAGTCCCAAATGGCTGACTATTGTTCAAGTCCCAGACCTGGCAGCTTGAACTAACACCAGGCACATGTGCATGAGTGCCCAAAATCCCAGGAGAAGAATGGAAGAGAGGGACTGTGGCATAGCCATGCCCCGTGGAGGGCGATTTCTCACTTTCCCCCTCACTGCTTCTGACTGTCTCTCCAGTGAGCACACACTCCTTATGACAAAACCTTAAAAAAAAATAAGCCCACAAGCCCTCATTTTTAGATGATCAGGATTCAAATCCTGGCTCCACCACTTCCTGTTCTGGGAAGTTGACCAAGTAGACAATTGTCTATACCTTGATGTTCTTATCTATTAAAAAAAATAAAAAACAGATTAATAGTGACAGTCACTTCATTAATTTGTGTGGGTTAAATGAAATAATATAAATATATATTTGGGAGGAGAGCACTCAGAACTTGTCAACACTTGATAAATAATCATTTCTTTTTAATGGATTAGGAAGTTAAGGCCGTGAGAGGAGAGGGTGTATGTGATTTACTCAGTGTAACAACACAAGAAAAACTAGAATTCCTGGTCTTTTTCTACTCCATATCCAGTGCACACTCTACTTTCCATCCTCCTTTTTACAAATGTTTTGTCTAGTAAAAGTTTTGAACTAGAAAACTTAGTTGTAGACATTGATCAGCATTAACGCAAGGACTGAAACAAATGCAAACAATTTCTTTTTAATATTTTCGCCATAGCGTGTGTGCACTCACAGGAGAGAGAGAGAAACAGAGACAGAGAGAAGGAAAGTGAGAAATCACCTCCTAGGGAGGACGGTCACACTGCAATCCCTTCTGCTCCATTCTCCTGTTATTATTATTATTTGGGGCACATGCACACATGCACTCAGTATCATTTTCAAGTTGCCAGGTCTGGGGACTCGAACTGGTACCAACAACGTGGGAATCCAGCACCTTAACCACTACACACCTGCTGCCCCAAATGTAAGCACTTTTATTATGAACAAATATCTATCTGAAACTTTGCACCCTTTGACCAACAGCTCCCTAACCACCAGCACCACCCCCTCACACACACACACACACACACACACACACACACACACCACAGAGAGATAGATAGATAGAGAGAGAGAGATAACCTGCATCCTGTTTTCTAATTGAAGGCACTCCTATAATACTTGCCTATATTTCCCCCGCCATTTATAATGGTGTTGCTGTTGTTCCCATTAGTTATTCCTTTTACCACACTATCAGAAGAGTAGTTTTGTTCTTACAAAAATGAAACTGGGGAACAGAACTGATCACAGAAATCAGTCTGCCTCCCGACCTATAGTTTTATGATGTAACTACACAAAGATATAACTAGGTATCAACTTTTTCCAGGAAATGTGAACATGCAGGATCTTATTTCTTCCATTTATATGACTACATCTAATAAAGTCCATTTTTCATGCCACAAAAGACCAAATGAGGCCAAACAAGTATTTTAGAATCAATTTGAGATAGAAAGTAATCCCATTATCATCCATCAAGGTAGCATGCCCTTATTTAATAATAATTTTTAAAATTTTAGGCCATCTCATACATGGAAGAAATTCAAATAAGCTACATTTTTTAATCTTGAGATGGAAGGGAAAGAAACTGTAAGCTTACTTAACCTTGATAGTTTAAAAGAGGCTATTTAAAACTTTTCCTTGACAAACGGCAAAAGATGTGTGAACAGGGGTAGTCAGTACAACGTTTCTGTAACGTGTAACCTATGAAGTAGATAAGACCAACAACTCCGTAAGGGGGAGATAGAGTAAATAAATTATGTGTTCCCATAACAGAGTATTATATAATCATCAACATTGATTATTAGGGATAAATTTACTGTCATGTAAACATGTTTATATTCTTGAGAAAAAGCAGTTATAAATAGTAATTTGCTATGATCTCAACTTGATTTCAAAAATTTATAGTTTAAAATCATAGGAAAAGAAGTTTAGAAGGACATACATCAAAATAGTAATATTCATTTCTGGGTAAGAGAATTATGAGGGGTTTTTGTTGTTGTTGTTTGCATTTTCCAAATGTTTTATGTTAAGATATTTCATTTGCTTAAAACATAACATGCAGGGCCCCAGGAAGAGCTTTCTCCAATATGGTTGATACTCAATTGTGTGCTAATTGGCTTCTACAGCATACTTCCTATTTTGGCAGTGTCGGGGAAGTAATGAATTTCTTATTTTCCTTCTGTCCCTGGATAAACTGAGATACCAAGTAAAATCAGGGGCAGAACTAAAAAGCACAAAAGTTCAAGATTTCAGGTCAGTGGCTACTGTGGAGGTTGAGGCGTAAGATACCACATGGCCAACTCCACCATTCGAGTCCCTGACCCAGTGGCCTGAAAAACACTATGTACACATGTGTGTGCATGCCCAGAATCCCAGGAGGAGAATGGAGGAGAGGGAACTGTGGCATGGCCATCCACTCTCGGGTTGATTTCTCACTTTCCCTCTCTCTCTGTCTCTCTCTAGCAAGTTCATGCACCCTGTGGGAAAATATATATATTTTTTAAAAGAAAAATCCAAGATTTCAACTCCCATTACTAAAATTTATTTGTTCATATATTCAATAAATAATTGTTATGCAGATAAAACTTAAGGAACAGAATAAATCATTCACAGATCCTACTCTCAGAGACTACAGTTACTATGACAATAAGGAATCTACTGAAATTTAAAGAGATAATGTTGGGCCAGTCCATGGCCTGGTGGTGAAGGTGGCTGGATCCCAGATAGGCAACATGGTTCAAGTCCTAGACCCAGAGATTTGAGTAACACACCAGGCACATACGCATGTGTTCCTAAAATCCTGACAGGAAGGAGAAATGGAGCAGAAGGGATTGCAGGATGACCATGCCCCATGGGAAGTGTTTTTTCACTTTCCCTCTCTCTGCCTGTCTTCAGGGAGTGAATAAGCCCTAAGGCAACAACAACAAAAAAGAAAGTGAGAGCTAATACTACAAGGGAATTAAGGAAGCATTATTGAACAATAAAAATAACACAGTTAAGAGGCTAGCAGGTGGTGTGGTGGTTAAGGACGCTGGACTCCCACCTGTGGTTCAAGTCCTGGGCCTGACAGCTTGCTTTCTCACTTTCCCTTTCTCTCTCTCTCTGTCTCTCACTGGTCAAATTAAAAAATAATAATAATAAATAAGTAAAATAAATAATTCTTTTTTTTTTAAAAAGAACACAGTTGAGATTCAATATTGAAAGTTGAATTCAAATGGTTATAAAAAAAGTCTTCAAAAAGTTCATAGAAAATGCATACTGTGAAAAAAACTATGCAAGGATTTTTTAAAAAAATTTTAGACCAAAATAAATTCATAATTTTATTTCATTTTTCCACAAACCTTTTTGAAGTACCCTCATAATATGTGCATTATATTAGAAAAAAGAACCGTATACAGTACTAATTGAAAAAATACAAGTTTTAGGGACCAGCAGTTGGTGTAATGGCTGTGTTGCTGGACTCCCATGTAGTCAACCATGGTTTGAGTCCCGGACCCGGTGGCTTAAACTCACACTGGGTGTGTGTGTGTGCGTGGACAAGATCCGAAGAGGAGAATGAAGGAGAAGGGATTGCAGCATGGCCATTACCCCCGGGGGTGATTTCTCCCTTTCTGTCTCTCTATCTTTGTCTTTCTGGCGAATGCACGTGTCCTATAGCAAAAAAACCTCTCCAAAAAAAGAGAATAAAAAAACTTCTCAATGTTCCCAAAATATGTCAATTTTGCCGTCAACTCTGATCACCCATGCCTACGAATCCATCCCAGCCACCAATCAGACATGTTTGTGTTTTGGGTCACTGCCTGGAAGTACCTGTTGGTCAACCCTTAAAAAATTCTTGGGACCAGCAGTTAGCGTAATGGCTATGTCGCTGGACTCCCACGTAGTCGACCGCGGTTCGAGTCCCGGACCCGGCGGCTTAAACTCACGCCGGGCGCGTGTGCGTGTGTGCCCAAGATCCCGAGAGGAGAATGGAGGAGAAGGGATTGCGGCGTGGCAATCCCCCCTGGGGGGTGATTTCCTGCTTTCTATCTCTCTGTCTCTCTCTGTCTGTCTGGCGAGCGCACGCGCCCTATGGCAAAAACCTCTCCAAAAAAAGAAAAAAAACAAAACAAAACAAAACAAAAAAAACTTAACCAGTAGTGTTGTTATATTTTGATCAACTCAACTGGGGAGAAATGTTCATATATTAAAATGATCACCTTGTAAGCTAAATAATGTGATTGAATGTATTAAAAAATGTAAATAAAAAAAGATAAAAAAAATCTTAACCAGTTTAAAACAGAGGTTAGCAAAATTTTTCTGTAAAGGACCAGATAGTGAGTAGTTTTGGCTTTCCCAGTTGCTCTCTGTTGCAACTATTCAAGTCTGTTTTGGTTTAGTGCAAAGATAGCTATAAATAATATGTAAGTGAATGTGTGTCCATAAAACTATCTATGAACACTTAAATTTGAATTCGTACCATTTCATGTGTCATAAAACAGTATTCTTCTTTTGACTTTCTTTTTTTTGGAGAAGTTTTTGCTATAGGGCACGTGTGCTCAACAGAGAGACAGAAAACGAGAAATCACCCCTCACTCCACCCCACCCCCCGGGGGGATGGCCATGCCACAATCCCTTCTCCTCCTTTCTCCTCTCGGGACCTTGGGCATGCATGCACACACACCCGGCATGAGTTTAAGCCACTGGGTCTGGGACTTGAGCCACAGTCGACTACATGGGAGTCCAACGACATAGCCATTATGATAACTGCTGGTCCCTTTCTTTTGACTTTCTTAAACCATTAAAAAATGGGAAAACTTTTCTTACCTTGTGCACCATATAAAATTATTGGTGGTGGGGTAGATTTTGCCTGTAGGCCATAGTTTGCTGAACCGTGGTTTAGAAAATTGAAGTTATAAAGGAATGTTTGGAAGACACAATCTGAATGTTGAATGGTCATCTATATTCCCTTTTCCCTAGGCTTAAGGCTTTAGATGGTATCCCACCTCCTTCATAGTTAGGGCTGGCTATTTGACCAAGTTCTAGCCAGTGGAATGTGAGCAGAGGTGATGTGCCGTTCCTTCTGGTCTGGCCTATGTAACTCTCCCATGCATGGTCCCCTGTGTTCTTTTCCCATGTGTAGAATATGGCGGGGCCCCAAGATAGAAGGAGACTGGTTCTTGTTTTGGTTTTACTTGAGTGCTAAAGGAATCTTCTATTGTGATAAGTCATTAAGAGTTTTGGAGGTACCAGCAGGTGGTGTAATGCTTATGTTGCTGGATTCCCATGTAGTCAATCATGGTTCGAGTCCTGGATCCGGTGGCTTAAATTCATGCCGGGTGCATGTACACTTGTGCCCAAAAAATCCTGAGAGGAGATGGAGGAGAAGGGATTGGGGCATGGCCATCCCCCTGGGGGATGGTTTCTTGCTTTCTGTCTCTCTGTCTCTCCGGAGAGTGCACATTCCTTATAGCAAAAATATCTAAAAAAGAAAAGAAAGAGTTTTGGAGTTTTTTGTTATAGCAGCTGGTGTTATCCAATGGACATGGCATTAACTTTTCCAGATGTTTTTGGTTTGCTACTTAAAATAAAATGGACTCTCAAAGATGGCGTATTTGGATGGACTTATTTTTTCTTCCCCCTTTCCTCTTCAGTTCTTCCTTACACTTAGTTGGCAGATAACAAACTGGATTGCTTTCTGTGTTTCAACTGATCACAGTTTTGTGGACACTAGCTTTTACTAAGAGACATTACAGGGACCAGCAGATGGCATAGCGGTTACATTGTTGGACTCCCACATGGCTGATGGCGGTCGAGTTCTGGACCTGGTGGCTTCAAAATCACGTTGGGCAGGTGTGCATGCGTGCGTGTCCAAGATCCTAGGAGGAAAACAGAGGAGAAGGGATTACAGAGGGGCCAGCCTCCCTGGGGGGAGTGATCTCTCACTTTCTTTCTCACTGTCTCTCTCTCTCTCTCTCTCTGATGAGCACATGCGCCCTAAGGCAAAAACCTCTAAAAAAAGAAAAGACATTATGTAAAAACTAGAAGTATTGCTTTTACCATAGAAATGTTGATGAGTGGGCTGGCTCCATGGCTTGATAGTTTAAAGCAGCCTGATCCTACATGGTTGACTGTGTGGTTGAGTCCTGGATTCAGCAGCTTGAGAAATAAATCAGGTGCATGTGCAAGTATGCCCAAAATTCCAAAAGGAGGGAAAAATGGAGAAGGGATTGTGGCATGGCCATTCCCTGTGGAGGAGTACTTTTTCCTCTCCATCTCTCTCTGTCTCTCTCTCAGGCAAATACACATACCCGCTAGGAAAAAAAATGTTGGTGAGGAAATTGTTTCTGATATGAAATTCACCTGAGAGATTCTTTTAGAATTCAAAGCCAGGAAAAGCTTATCTCCCTCTGAGGAACTTGTATGTTTTCTTATCAACAAAGAGACTACCATTGGACATGCCTGATTGTGTTCCCTTTTCCCTTTTCCCTCTGGTTGCCAAGAAGCTCAGAGCCAAAGTTTTGACTCTGCATTCATAACTTTATAGGACCTTGTGTCCTACATATCTGTAGTCTTAGTTTCCTCCTGATCTTGACCTTCTATTCTGCTGTGTGTTTTCCTTGTTTCTGCTTTTTTAATTTGTATTTTTCAATTTTATTGCTTTTTTTTTTTGTAAGTTTCCTCAGATCCTTTGTGCAACAAGGTGGGGTAAATAAAAAATGGCTTCAGCTTATTAATAGAGTACACCAAAAGCATTCCTTAATCACCAATTTACTGGGCTAGGAGTTAGAACTTCAGATTTAATTATCAGGTTCCCTCTGTAGTCATTGTTTCTCATGGTTTGGTGAAGAGATGTTTTTGCAATTATGAAAGCTATATGCCTTCACATTTTTCCATTCTACTTTAAAAAAAAAGGGACCATCATTTTGCGAAAATCCCCCCCTATTTTCCATGGAATATGTAGGAAGATCATAGACGCATTTAATTGACAGATGATAAACTAGGATAAAATATTTGCAATGTTTAAAAACAGCAAAGAATGAATACAAAGAATATATAACAATCTCCTGCAAATCAACAAGAAAAAGATAAGAAACCAAACAAATAAATAGTCAAAAGATATGAACAGGCTATTTTCACAAGGGCATATTACAAAATCTAGCAAATATATCTGGACAGATGCTGAAACTTATCAATAGCTAGAAAATGGCAAATTAGCATGAAGGTAGCACTTTACATGAAAACCTCCATGAACTATTGATTGATGTGTAGATGGTACCATCATTCTGAAAAACAATATGACATTATTTAAAATACATGAGGACTGGGGGCTGGCAGGTGGCATGGTGGTTAAGGAAGCCGGACTCCCACATGGTTGACCATGGTTCAAGTTTTGGACCTGGTGGCTTGCTTTCTCACTTTCCCACTCTTTCTTACTCTGTCTCTTTCTGGTGAAATTAAAATAAATAAATAAAGTTAATAAAATAATTATTTTAAAAAAAGAAATACATGAGGGTTGGCCCTGTAGTGCAGAGATTAATTCCTGTGCTTTGGGAGCTGGATCCCACATGACTACATGACTGATTGTGGTTTGAATCCAGGCCCCAGTGGCTTAAAAATCACACCAGCATGTGTACATACATGCACCAAATTCTTTTTTTTTTTGAACAGGATTTTGCTATAGGGCATGTACACTTTCCAGAAAGACAGAGAGAGACAGAGAGACAGAAAGCGAGAAATCACCACCCCCCCCCCCCCCCAGAGGGGATGGCCACGCTGCAATCCTTCTCCTCCATTCTTCTCTCGGCATCTTGGGCACACATGCACATACACCCGGTGTGAGTTTAAGCCACCAGGTCTGGGACTTGAACCACAGTCGGCTACATGGGAATCCAGTGACACAGCCATTATGCCAACCACTGGTCCCATACATGCCCCAAATTCTAACAGAATGGACGAATGGAGGAGAAGGAATGACCATGCCCCACTGGGGATGCTTTCTCTCTATGTCTGTCTGTCTCTCTCTGGTGAGCACAGGTAAAACAATTAAAAGGTAAAATAAAGTAAATAGATAAAAGAAGCTTATCTGTTTGTGCTGGCCCAAGGCCTGGTGGTTAAGATAGCTGGATCCTATGTGGCTGACCATGCTGTTCAAGTCCTGAACCTGACAGCTTGAAAATATGCTGGGTGCATGTGTTTGCATGCCAAGATCCCCAAAAGAAAAGTGAAATGGAGGAGCAGGGACTGAGGCATGATTATCCTCCATGGGGTTGCTTTCTCATTTTCTCTCTCTCTCCAGTGTATGATGTGCCCTTTGACTAAATTAAAAAAAAAAGTACAGACTGTTCTGAGCTGTATTTCCTGTTGGGTAAATTCTCTCTACAAGCTAAATGATGTATAGCATTGAATGTATAAAGCAACATAATAATAATAATAATAAAAATATAGCCACTATCTATTAGCCATTATCTTGTATTTATGATTTCTTGCTGTGTAACTGTTAGTTATTTTTTAACAATTATAGTGCACTAAGAGGTGTGGTATTATCTGTTGAAGACATTTTGTAGTTTTATCAACTGCATTAGGGAGAAATGTTCACCTGTTGAAATATCCATGTTGTAAGACAAATAATAACGTGATTGAATGTATGGAAGAAAATGAAAGGAAAAAACAAACAAACAAACAAACAAAACAATTATAGCACCATAGACCTTTATATTTGAAAGTATTGTAGAATCATAGACCTTCAATATGGAAATAGATGATGTTAGACTTTGTTTCAAGGTCCCCTTACTATGCTTCAGGTTTGGTTTCTTTATAAAATAATAAATAAACACTAAAGCAAATTTGGAAAATAGAGGAAAGTGGAAAAATTACCTATAAACAGAAAAATAAAATTGCTCACTTTCACACACACACACGCACAAAAGTACATGGGGAACCAGCAGGTAGTTTAGTTGTTAAGGTGCTGGACTTCTACATGGCCAACTGTTCAAGTCCTGGACCTGGTGGCTTGAATTTATGCCAGGTGCATGTATGTGTGTATCCAAAACTCCAAGAGGAGAATGAAGGAGAAGGGACTGTGATGTGGCCATCCCTCTGTGGGGGTGGTGGTGGTGGTGGTGGTGGTGGTGGTGATTTCTCGCTTTATTTCTCTCTCTGGCTCTCTGGCAAGTGCACACATCCTAGAGCAAAAATCTCTCTGTCAAAAAAAGTGCATGTGTGTCTTATGACCCCTTTGAAACATATCTTCCAATTACAGCCTGCCGTAAGTCCTGTAGGAGATATACACAACCCAGTTTCTAACAGTCTTGTTCATGGTAGCAGGCTGTTTGAAGTATTCTAGGTGCTGATCGCAAGAGGAGTGGATGAATAAAATATTGAGGACTGAGGACTCATAATTTGCGGTAGTTAGAAGCAATATAGATTTACAGCAATATCTTATGATTTATAAAAAATAGTGTTATTAAAAAGCATATGAAGAGTGATATATTTAATATAATAGCATTTACATACATTTAGAACATTGACAAAGAAACTAATAACAAAATATTATTTGAGAAGGATTCAGAGGACCAGCAGATGGTGGAATGGTTACATTGCTGGACTCCCACATCGTTAACTATGGTTTGAGTCCTGGACTCGGCAGCTCAAAACTCATGCCAGGCACATGTGTGTGCGTGCCCAAGATCCCGAGAGGAGAATGAGGGGGGCAAGGGATTACAGCATGGCCATCCCCCTTGGGGAGTGACATCTTGCTTTCTGTCTCTCTCCTGAGTGCATGTACCCTATAGCAAAAATCTTTCTCTCTTTTAAAAAAAAGAAGGATTCAGGAAAATTAATGTATGAAACAAATTGGAATCTATGTATAGCATAGAGAGGGGTAGGAAGGATAGGTGATCGTGTAGCATGCATTGAATTGTCCATACTAAAGTGAAAAAAGGTGATGCCACCCTGGTGGAAAATGTGCTCTGTAACATTGCCTTTGTATGTCATAAGGTATCCACGCTTAGTAGGATAATTCAGTGGTGATGGCAGCACAGAACAGAAGGGAGTAGCTAGAGTTACTTTGATCTCAGCAACAATTTTAGATTAACCCGTGTTTTGTAGCAGCTTGAAAGTAAAAACTGTAAAAATCTCTATCTCAGTAAAGGAAGCACCTCTGACTTCATCTATTATTATTTTTTTTAAGAGGTTTTTGCCTTAGGGTGCATGCACTCTCCAGAGAGAGAGAGAGAGAAACAGTGAGAGGGAAAGTGAGAAATCACCTCCCAGGGTGAATGGCCATACCACAATCCCTTCTCCTTCTGGGATCTTGGGCACGCATGCACACACACCTGATGTGATTTTCAAACCACTGGGTCCAGAACTCAAACCGCACTGTCAGCCACGTTGGAGTCCAGTGACGTAACCGCTATGCCATCTACTGGCTCCTCTACCCCCTCTCTTGGTTTCATCTATTAACTTGGAACATGGCATGATGGTTTAGAGCATGAACTCTGGAGCCAACTCCTGGCTCTGCTATTACTCATTATATGACTTTTGGCAAATTACTTCATCTGGTATGCCTTAGTTTCTTCATCTGAAAGATAGGGAGAACTGTGGTTTTTAATTTCATAGGATTATTGTGACGATTAAACAAATGAACATTTTTTCAAGCATTTAGAATGGTGCTTGGTACATGTAAACATTACGTAAGAATTCATTCAATAAATAAAGTCATTTAACAAATATATGGGTTTCCAACATGAGCAAGTTTTAGAAATGGATCTCAGATTAGAGGACTGTTACTGTGCTCTTCTTACTGTACCCTAGGCCTCTGCTCCAGGATGGAGTCCTTGCTTCACTGCATGTGCCCAAGCTCCATATGTTGCTAGATCAAGGTCTTTTTCTTCGCCCATGTTGGGGTCTGTTTTTATTCTCTGGCAAATATTCACTTATGGAGAGGTGGGTCCTGGGGAGGTGCACTGGTGTTTGAGGCCCCATTACTAGGTCCTCCTAATGCTAAATGCTAACCTAGATGTCCGCTCTTGCCAGGCTCTTGGCTCCTCCAATATTCCACCTTGTAGTTTTGCATGCATCTTCCACCTTATTGCTGGATAGTTGTCAGGACATCTCAGTAGGTCTGTCCAAGGGCTTTGTCTTTCCTATGGACCTTTCTAGGGATACAAACTAGAAATCTGGAGTCAGTCTCAAGTCCTCCCTCTTCCTTCTACCTCATCTGATCCATCAGCAAGTCTAGTGAGTTCTACCTCAGAAATTTCTCTTGACTCTACCCAGTTCTGTTGATTTCTGTTATTGTCATCCAAGTCCAACTTTTCTACCATTTGTGCCTGGACCCCTACAATAGTTTCCTAGCTGGTTTTCCTGCTTTCACTTTTGCCACCCTGCATTTTATTTGCCACATGGTAACAGAGGGTCTTTTAAGCATGCAAATTGGATTATGTCTGATCTCTGCTCAAACCCTTCAATGACCTCATATTGCAGTTAGAATTAATGCTAGTAAACCATGATTTAATTTATAAGCACAAGTTTTAAAATCAGTGTTTTCTAACCCTTGGGTCAACCCCAGAGATTTTTGCTATACAATTTTCAAAATTAAAAAGAGTGCAATTACAACACTTAATTGTTTAATTTTCTTCTCTGTTACTAGGTATTTTGCTGCTAAAATTAGTTAGAGTGGGAAGGAGGAAGATTAGGGCATAAGCATTAGCCTCTTTAGCTCCGAGAAGCTGTTTACTGAAGGTTTCAAGAAAGTGGTTCTCTCTCCATTTCCTTGAATTGTCTTTTTTGGGGGGAAGGGTTTGTATTCTTTCTTCTTCAGGACCATGGTCCTGAGAGTCTCTTAGCTCAGATCAGGGCCAGGATCAAGGACCAGCCCTGGGTCTAAACATGAGATGTGGGCGAATAGGCAGGGGGAACAGAGACGTCAAGGCGGGGTTGCCAGACAGTGCCTGAACCAAAGATGACAGCAGCTGGGGGTGAGGCAGACGGGTAGAATGAAAACAGAGGGACCAAGCAAGAGTCCAAGCAGCTCAGTCAAGATTTGTAGAGAGGGACCAGCAGATGGCATAATGGTTACATTGCTGGACTCTCATATTGTCGACCACAGTTTGAGTCCCAGACCTGGTGGCTTAAAACTCACACCAGGCACATGTGTGTGAGAGCCCAAAATCCTGAAAGGAGAATGGAGGAGAAGGGATTGTGGCATGGCCATCCCCCTGGGGGTGATTTATCACTTTCTCTCTGTTTCTCTTTGCTCTATAGCAAAAATATCTCTCAAAAGAAAAAAAAAAGATTTGAGGAGCAGTGGAGTGAAGGGCTGGAGTAGAAACCACGAGTACTGATATGGGGAAGGTAAGACCATCACTGCCCGCGGGAGAGCAGTGGAGTCTTGAACACCTGACAGGCCTTAGTGGAACTCTTTCCTCAAGTTGAGATTAGCTTCTTTTTACTGACTTGGTTTCCTTTTCTGATGAGCCCAGCCAACATAAACACCTTGTCAGAATTTTATGCTCTCTTTAAGCTCATGAGTCTCAATCTCATTAGAATCACTTGGGAATCTTTTTAAACAAGGAGTCTGCTGGAGTTCCACCTACCACATCAATAGAATCAGAATCTCTAGGAGGGCTGGAGTGGTGTAGGGTTGGAAGGGGAGGCCCAGGTGAGTTCAGCTTGATTCTGATGCACAGCGAGGGTTAAGAACCACCGCAGTAAGCTCTCTTACTTTGGGATCAGTCATACCTCTTCCAATGATTTTACATTATAGATGGTTGGAACCAGATGATACTCTAGAGCTGTGTTTTTCAAACTTTAATGTGCATGTGAATTGCTGGAAGATCTTATTAAAAAGCAGGTTCTGGGACCAGCAGTTAGCATAATGGCTATGCTGCTGGACTCCCACGTAGTCGACCGCGGTTTGAGTCCCGGGCCTGGTGGCTTAAACTCAGGCCGGGCGTGATTGTGTGCATGCCCAAGGTCCTGAGAGGAGAAAGGAGGAGAAGAGATTATAGCACCCTGGGGGGTGATTTCTTGATTCCTGTCTCTATGTCTCTCTCTGTCTTTCTGGTGAGTGCACGTGCCCTATAGCAAAAAAACAAAAACAAAAACAAAAACAAAAACAAAAACAAAACAAAAAACAAAAACCTCTCCAAAAGAAGAAGAAGAAGAAAAAAAAGCAGGTTTTGATTAGGGTGGCTGAAAGTAGAGCCTAAGATGTGGCACTTCTCTCATGTGTCCGTGTGACATGGGAGGTGTTAGTCTGCAGACCATTTCAAAGTGCAGCACAGTTTTAGATCTGACATTTATGAAATGCTGACTGTATGCCAGAACCTGGCTTAGTACTTCATGAGTTCTCCCAAAACTGTGGAGATAACTTTTTATATCTCCATTTTATGGAGGAGAATACTGAACCCTAGAGAAGCTAAGCAAGTTGCCCAGGATCATCATACTGATCAGGAGTGGAGCCAGCATTTCAACCTAGCTGGTCTGATTCCAGAAACCATAAATGAAGCAGATTATAACACTAACTATTAATTCTTTAGTGGCAGAATGGGGCTCAGGGAGGACCTGCAGCTGGAAGGGTGCTCAGGGACTTCCCCTGAAGCTGTGTTTATATAAAGAGTAATTATTTTTACAAGGTTAAATATTTATTTGAGATGCTCCTGAAAGAGGGGGATAAAATGAATATTATGGGGGACCAAAGCTCTCTAAGCTACTCTTTGGGCTGTCCTTATAGGCCATACCTTCTTGTTGCTAGGCAGAAACAGGAATCTAAAGAGGGTGCAGTTTTCATTGCAAGGTGTGTAGCAATTCAGTAGCAATATGCTTCAGGTGTTGCTGGCTCTCCACACATTAATTGCTTGCAATACTCTGAAGGGATCATGAATATGAACTTCATAAATACTTTCTTTCTTATTGAATGTCTCTCTCTCTCTCTCTCTCTCTCTCTCTCTCTCTTTTTTTTTTTTTTTTAGGTTTTTTCCATGGGGCACATGTACTCGCTGGAGAGAGACAATTTAGTGTTCTTTCCAACTGACTGAATAAGCTAGCAGTTTTCAATCTTGACTGTAGGATTTAAAAAATACCAGGTTCATTATCATGTTGCTCAATATAAATACTTGAGACTGGTGATTTATAAAGAATAGAGGTTTATGTGGTTCACAATTCTGGCAGCTGGAAATTCCAAGAGCATTGGGCTGATCTGTGACCAGCCCCTTGTTCTGTGTCACAACATGGCCAACAGAACCACAAAGGTCAGTGGGCATGTGCAAAGAGAGAGCAAGTGGCCTATAAACAGATATCTTACTTTTATAACAACCTTATTCTCATGGGAAGTAATGCTTTTCCTCAAGAGAAGAACTCACTTCTCCCAGGAGACAGCACTATTCATGAGGGTGATGCTCCCATGATTCAAACATCATCCATTCAGTCCTACCTATAAATGTCCCAACGCCTCTCTACACCATTGCGTTGGGGACCAAGCTTCCAGAAGATGACCCTTTGAGGGACACACCAAACTGTACCATCAGGTCAATGAAATAAGAATCTCTCAGCAATGGGGCCCAGGCATTTGTGTTTTAGTAAATCTCCATGTGATTCTAAGTTGGTGCAAAAGCAGTTACAGTTTTGGACCATGAATTCTAAATCATTATAGCTAGGCACAAATACATCTTCACTAATCAAAATAGGAACCATTACAATCAATTCGTTTTTGCTAATGAGAAATAAGTTGTTTATTCCAAGCACAAAAATTCATGTTTGGGGATTCAACAAACTCTTGGAGAGCATCTTCTGTATCCTGCTTGTTATGGAAGTGTTTTTCCCTGCAAAAATTTGACAAGATGTTCTCAGATGTTAGGGTTTTGCCAGGATTCACAAAGCTGTAATGGGTCAGACGTCACAAAACAGTGACCATGACCTTTTTTCGGGTGCAAGTTTGGCTTTAGAGAGCATTTTGGATCTTCTTGGTCCAACCACTGAGCCGGTTATTGTTGATTATCATATAAAAATCCACATTTTGTTGCACATCACAATCCAATCCAGAAATGGTTTGTTGTTGTGTAGAATAAGAGAAGATGACTCTTTTAAATGATGATTTAAAAAATTCAATCAGCTCATGATGCACCCACTTATTGAGGTTTTTGACTTTTCCAATTTCCTTCAAATGTTCAATGATGTAGAATGGTGGACGATGAATTGTTTGGAAACTTCTTAAGAAGGTCAACTTTGATGATTGCTTTCAATTGGTCATAATCAACTTCTGATGGTCAGTCACTATGCTTCTCATCTTCAAGGCTCTTGTTTCCTTTGCAACACTTTTTTTAAGAGTGATTTTTGCTATAGGATGCATGTGTTCTCTGGAGAGACAGAGAGACAGAAAGCAAGAAATCACCCCCTTGGGGGATGACCACGCTGCAATCCCTTCTCCTCCATTTCCCTCTCAGGATTTTGGGCATGTGCACACATGCGCCCAGCATGAATCTTAAGCTGCCAGATCCAGGACTGGAATTGCAGTAGACTACATGGGAGTCCAGTAACTTAACCATTATGCCACCTGTTGGTCCCTTTTGGAAGACTTCTTGAACCACTACTGCATTGTACCTTTGTTAGCAGTTTCTGGGCCAAATGTGTTGCTGATGTTGTGAGTTCCCTTTGCCATTTTACAACCCATGTTTAACTCAAATAAGAAAATTGCTCAGATTTGCTTTTTTTCTGTCATTCCATAGTCTAAAATACATGTAAATTAAACAGAAATAAGTCCTTAGTGAAAAAACATAAAGCGAGAAATGCACATTTAAATGATATATAATATACATAACATATATAATCACATTTATTTAAGAATGCATCCAATATCAAATGGCAAATTTCAATAATGCAAAGACCACAATTATTTTCGGACCAGCCTAATATATTCAGCCAGGTTTTGAACTAATGGATTAACCTTCTAAATCACTTCAGCTGCAGTCAGAGCCTAATAGAAAAATGTAGGAAAGTTGTTGAGTTTTGCCTGCAAAACTGAAAAGGAGAACTAGGTGAAAATATGTGAGTAAATTGATAACTTATCTAGAGTTTTAAAAGTAAACATATATAAGACTACACTTTAGGGTTGGAATGAGGGGTATTGTAGAATCATCAATTATAATAAAAAGTATGTTTTTTAAAAAGTTGTTAATCATTTTTATGAAATGTATTTTAATGACTGTCAACAGTACATTTCCCCAGTCTATGCTATTTGACTATTTTTTGGCCAGAGAGAGACAGAGAGACACAGAGACAGAAAGACAGTGAAAGGGAAGGTGAAAAATCACCCCCTAAGGAGGAATGGCCATGCTTCTCTTTCATTCTCCTCATGGGATTTTGGACACTCACACACTGGCACCCGGCATGATTTTTCAAGCCATGAAATCTAGGACTCAAACCATGGTTGGCCATGTGAGAGTCCCGCATGTTAACCACCACGTCACTGCTGCCCCATGTTTTGGCCATTTTTATTCATAGATCATTTGCCTTCAGTGCTGGTGAAAAATCTTTAAAGGCTTTTAACAGAGACACATCTTTCTCTTACTTTGGTATAATATACTAATTGGCAGTCATCCTAGGAGTTTTGAAATATGGCCACAATAATATGAAGTTAATTGTAAAGAGAAATAGTTGGTCTTTTTTTAAATTCTAGATTATGCCAGGTATAAGCAAACCTGTAATTCCACCTGTCTATTCATTTTCCAAGCAAATGGTTAGTAGTTACCTACCCTCAGTTAATGTGCTCCATACTGGGGGAAAAAGGTGAGTCAGAAGAGTCCTCCTCCTTCTTTCTTTTATGTGAATAATCAACAGCACATGTGTCATGCCACCGTAGAGGTCTTCTCCAGTGAGTTCAGGAAGGAAGTAATGTCAGGAAAGAATTCACATGAAGCTCAGCTATGTGCACATAATACAGAACAATGGTGTTAGAGGGCCAGGATACCATTCCAATGGTACTGAAAGGACAGCTCCAGGCACATGGGCCTATGATGCATTTATGTATGATTAAATCCATGGGCCTATGATGCATTTATGTATGATTAAATCCTTGGCACATCATCTTGGAGTTTTATTGGAGACCTACTCTCAGGGAGAACCCTACAAGAAGTAATTAACACTGTTTCAAAAGGTTTTTGATTTGCAAACACATGGATAAATCTGGTTTCGTATGTCAAAATAATAGTAACAGTTTCTTATGTCAGCAGAGAAAGACTATGTTGGTTCTAGGTTGATGTACCATAGACTAGTTATGGCTGTGATAAAAATAACCCTAAATATTAGTGGCTAAAACAGAAAAGATTTATTTCTCATTCACCCTTCAGGTCCAAGTTAGGTTGGTATTGGCGAGTAGGAAATTCTGCTCTATGTAGTCATCTTTTAAAGAGTTGGAGGTTTCACCACTTTAAGATGTCACTGCAATACTTCAGGGCTTATCAAAACATGGAAAGAGAAAAACGGGATCAAGAACCACAGATTAATGCTTTTGATTGGAAGTGGTACACTTGGCTTCTCCCATTTCAGTGGTCAGAAATATTTACATACTATATCTACACTCAAGGGGATTGGGGAATTATAATATTATAATATTGTGTACCTTGAAGTGAAAAAAGATGAATATTGGGGAATATTAGTGATGTCTATGATAGCCATATTTAAAAAAAATTGCTAAAGGATATATGTGCTCACGAGAGAGAGACAGACAGAAAGAAAAAAGAGGGAGAAGGAGAAAACACCCTCCCATAGGGAGTGACCATGCTGAAATAACTTCTCCTCCATTTCTCTCCTCTTCAAGATTTTGGGCGCTCATGCACATGCCAGGGGAGTTTTTCAAGATACCAGGTCCAGGAGTTCAACTGCATGATCAGCTGTGTAGGATCCAGCTCCCTCAACCAACAGGCCATGGGCTGGCCCAATCGCTCTCTCTTAAACTCCATTCATGGATGTTGAAAATAAAAGGATTGTGCTTTGCAGATATTATGAAAAAAGTGACTTTATTACTATTGGTTATTATTCTTACTTTAACATATGTGGGATTTTGCCAACTAGATTTCTTTTTTTTGGAGAGGTTATTGCTATAGGGCACATGCACTCGCCAGAAAGACAGAGAGAGACAAAGAGACAGAAAGCGAGAAATCACGCCCTGTGGGGGGATGGCCACGCTGCAATCCCTTCTCCTCCAGTCTCCTCTCGGGATTTTGGGTACGCATGCACACATGCCTGGTGTGAGTTTAAGCCACTGGGTCCGGGACTCGAACTGTGGTCAACTACATGGGAGTCCAATGTAGCAAAATTAGTTTTAGTCTCTCTCTCTCTCTCTCTCTCTCTCTCTCTATCTATCTATATATATATATATATATGTATATATTATTATTTTTTTTTAAGAGAGATTTTTGCAATAGGGCATGTGCACTCCCTGGAGAAACAGAGAGGCAGAGAGATAGAAAGAGAGAAATCACCCCCCAGGGGGATGGCCACACCGCAATCCCTTCTCTATTCTCCTCTCGGGATCTTGGGCATGCAAGCACATATGACTGGCATGAGTTTTCCTTCTTTTTTTTTTTTTTTTTGAGAGTTTTTTTTCACTATAGGGCGCGTGCGCTTGCCAGACAGAGAGAGACAGAGAGACAGAAAGCGAGAAATCACCCCCCCAGGGGGTTGGCCACGCTGCAATCCCTTCTCCTCTATTCTCCTCTTGGGATCTTGGGCACGCACGCACACGTGCCCAGCGTGGGTTTTAAGCCACCGGGTCCAGGACGCGAACCGCGGTCGACTATGTGGTAGTCCAGCGACATAGACATTACGCTAATTGCTGGTCCGTGCCTGGCATGAGTTTTAAGCTGCCAGGTCTGGGACTAGAACTGTGTGGTTGATTACATGGGAGTCAAGGGATATAACCATTATGCCATCTGCTGGTCCTCCTCAATCAATATTAAAACTGTGATTTTGAAGCTTTGAAATTAAACTACCAAGGCTATTACTTGAGGCAGCATAAGTAAGAATTCTTAATACCAAGCAATATGATGACTGTGTGACAAGCGATTGTTATTGAATAAATGTGTTCGCAACGAACACCTAGGGATTACAACTTTCATATGGAAGTTATTCCAGTAAGCTGGTTTGCTGTGTGATCCAGCACTGTAAATATAGGCTTTTGTTTTGGAGAGGTTTCTGCTATAGAGCGTGTGTGCTCACCAAAAAGACAGAGAGAGACAAAGAGACAGAAAGGGAGAAATCACCCCCCGGGGGATGACCATGCCGCAATCCCTTCTTCTCCATTCTCCTCACAGGATCTTGAACACGCACGCACACACGCCCAGCGTGAATTGAAACCACCGGGTCTGGGACTTGAACCGTGGTCGACTATGCAGGAGTCCAGCAACATAGCCATTATGCTAACTTCTGGTCCCAATGCAGGCTTTTACTAAATATTGAATACAAGATATATTCATTTTTCTTTTATTAAAAGTTACATTAAAAATCTTTCACACACTACTACCCTCCTTTCCTCCTGTGCTCAAGAAAGATAGGAAAGATTTGGGGAAGAGAAAAGATGAAGTCCATTGGAGTGATTTGGTGGGGATGCCAAGATTATCTGAGAGAAGAGGGCACTGCCCTACTTCTCCCTTCTCTCCTCCCTCATTGATATTTCAAATGGTAAGGAGATCATCATGTTCCTCTTTGGCAATACCCTCTGGAGACTAGTGTGGTACTAGAACTCCTAAGTCATGTAGTTTACTTTTTGACTACATGGCTACAGTTCAAATATTTACTGCTTTGAAATTTTTACCTAGTAACCTTCCCAAATTGCTTTTATTTTTATTTTTATTTATTTATTTATTTTTGGAGAGGTTTTTGCTATAGGGCGTGTGTGCTCACCAGAGAGACAGAGAAAGAGAGACAGAAAACGAGAAATCAACCCCCAGGGGGGATGGCCATGCCGCAATCCCTTCTCCTCCATTCTCCTCTCAGAATCTTGGGCACGCATGCACAAGTGCCCGGTGTGAGTTTGAGTCCCACCAGGTCCGGAACTCAAACCGCGGTTGACTACATGGGAATCCAGCAGCATAGCCATTACGCTAACTGCTGGTTGCCCCAAATTGCTTTTAAATAAAGTTCTTAAGTTGTAGCAATAAAAAAACAGATATACTTGAACAATACTGCAGTTTATCAAAAGACACATAAGAAATTTCAACTCTTATTCTCTGAGAGTTATAAAAGCAATATTTTGGCTAAGTTATTAATATAAACATGTTTATAATGTAATTAGTTGCATAACTCTAGTAATGCTAATAGTGGCTATGAAATCAGAATAGGTTTTTTAAAAAACACTAGAAACATAAAAATACTTAGCCCCATTATTTACCTGTAGAACATGTTCATTTATACCTAAATTATAGCATTTACTGTCATCACTGCTCTAATTTTAAAAGTTACATCCAAAGGATAAGGCAAAACCACCTACGACTTGGCATACTTGTTTATTTCTCAGTTTGTGAAAATGTCTTTGATGTAGCAAACAAATTCAGCTCTGATTGCTATGCAAAGAAACAGAAGATAATCTGCTTTGCAATAAACTTTTGTAGTTCAACTGCATACAGGCAACTTGCTAAGTTGCTAAATATGGAAAAAAGTTACTATCTGAACTACGCGCGCACACACACACACACACACACACACACATATATATATTTCTTTTTTTTTTTTTTTTTTGAGAGGTTTTTGCTATAGGGTGCGTGCTCTTGCCAGAAAGACAAAGACAGAGAGACGGAAAGCGAGAAATCACCCCCGAGGGGGGATGGCCACACCACAATCCCTTTTCCATTCTCCTCTAAGGATCTTGGGCATGCATGCACACACGTCTGGTGTGAGTTTAAGCCACCAAGTCTGGGACTTGAACCATGGTCACATGGGAGTCCAGCAACATAGCCATTACGCTAACTACTGGTCCCACTACAGGTATTAAATAATGAAAAAAGTTAGCAGTTTATTATAATTTATTTTATTTAACAATCTAGGAAGTTCGCAGCCATCAGCAGTTCCAGTGCAATATCAGGTACAACTGGGAATTCAGAAATCTTGGCGGAGCTGTTATTATAGCGAACCTTGTAGGTAAAATACGTGCATACTTTTGACAGCACATGTTAAGGAATCTCTTTAAAATTGACCTCATTGGTTTTGCTCTCAGCAGACTGACCTGGGCCACTCAACATCGCTTTTATTGTTCCTGATGTCAGCACATGTTCTCTTTTTACGATAAATTCGTAACCATCAGAAGATATCAATTTGACATACACGGCATCAGAACCTTCACAGCCACCGTAAGTTTTCTCCTCTCTGTCCATTCTGTTCTTAGGAACTTTTTCTTTGCTTCCACAGGAACTTTAGTAGTTTTTTGTCAGCCCAGTAGCCACTGTAGCCAATAAATGATTCTGTGATGGCAGTTGCTTAATAAATAGTATGGGAAGTGATTGAAAGACAATTAATAATCAGCAAACATTCATTTGGTAACTCCCGAGTGCTGATGCTGTGCTACCGATGAGTGACACATTGCAATGCTACTTATTTTTTGCAAGATGATTTTTAGCTGTGAAGTTCCTATGAGCATGTGTCTGATGTGACTATATATTTTCTCTACCTTTGCTCTTCATTTTGGAAACATGTACTTTTATTACATGATTATAAAAATTAGTGCCGATATTAAACAAGTTAATAAACCTAAGCGCCTCAGACCTCATATTGTCTGACTGGCCTCCCCTTGATCCTTGGGCAGAGGCCAATATAGAGTGATTTGGCAAAATGGTTGAATTTTATTCTTGGGACTTAACGTGAAAATAAGACTGTAAAGAGATGTAGGAAAAACAAGTATGGTTTCAGGATCATTGGACTTTAAAAAAGCAGAAATTTTCGTTCTTTGAACTAAAACTATAATTCCCCTTAAATGACCTCAGCGCAAAGGAAGTCCTATTCTAAACATAATATCCAATGACTTTAAATTCTTTTTCCACCAGAACATACCTATAAACAGGAAGAATTTTTTTTCAGTGGGAGGCTAATTTTGATACCACCATATTTATACTCAAACACAAGACCATTCCTAGATCCACCCTTCTTTTACATTCCAACGCCTACCTTGATTTTACCCTGACGTTGGACCAGCATAAGCTTCCAATATTCTAATTACTTCTCCAGATCATACCATAGTTCTGATGCTATAAGACAAGTGTTACAGGTTCAGTTTTTGAGTCCAGAATAATTGGGCAACTGGCGTTATCCTGTGACAAGTTTTCCCTTTTCCTGAGGTCTTGACTAATGGCCCTATTGTTATTGTTGGAGTGGCTTGTGCCCCATAGCACCATGACGCAAAACTTGATCTTTGGTAGAAATGCCTTACACAGTTATTCCTTCCAGGAAACCAGAGGGCAACAAAGCAACATTCCAGGTTGAGAAACTGGCCTTTCACACCATGACCTAACCTGGCCCAGGTGAAAAATATTAGGTCAAAAATAGTTCCATGAGAAAATTTCACTTGGGTTCCTGCAGTGGTTCTGAGTTCCAACTACCCATTAATTCATGGGGGAACTTAAAACAATCACCATCTGGACTCCACTGAACCTTATTGAAAGAACTGATTCCTGGGGCCCCTTCACATACCGACTAAATTAGACTCTCTGCTGGTGGGCTCTGGCCATCTGTATTTTGAACAAACCTCCCAGATGATCAGAGAACGTTGGTCAACTCAATTTAGGGTATTGATCTCAGGAATCAGCATTTCATATCATATTTTCAAAATGAATGTATTCATCCTAAAGACATATTTATTATTCTGGTGTCTTACTTGTTCCCATATGAATACTATTAAAGAAGACGTATTTAACGGAAAATAAACTTTATCATTTTCATCTCCAGCCAAGCCAAACCTTTGATTCTAAGGAATGATTTCATGTGTCAGAGAAACCAGAGTTCAAAGGCTTGGAGTCAAAGGCTTGGGAATGAGGAAAGAAACAAGGAGAGCTCTGCCAATTCCCTGAGATTGCCTTCATTTCCTTCTCCATGTTTGCACAGCCAGAGTACTGAGCACTGACTGAGTCTGAGGAACTCTACACACGTTACTTTTAATATGTTCCAACAACGCTGCAAAGTAGGTGCTGTCATTTCATGATTTGAAAGGAACTAAAAATCACAAGGCTGCAGAGTTAAGGAAGAAAGCGTTTTATCCAAAAATGTCTGAGAAAAATATTGTTATTCAATCATGGTCAGTCTCAACTGAGGAAACCGAGACAGGGAGGTTAAATGACTTGGTTATTGGGACCTGTGGTGATTGGTCTTTATGTTGTTGTAAATATAAAACATTTAATGTTTGGTTAGAGACAATGAAAACAAGTTTTATAAATCATTGGATTGAGTACAATAGAGTACAAGGTTAAGTACTAATGTTCATTGTACCTGAGATCAACAAATTTGTGTCTTTTGTGTAAGTTTGGATATATGTGTGATCACAGTGGGGCAGGTTTTTGTAACAGTTGTATTTGCCAGGAAAGGAAATGTGGAGTCAACTGAAGAATGAGCAAGGTAACCTGGAGGACCTGGGCGTTTAATGGGTCATCCGTTGGGATACGACAGTTGAGCTTCTTTTGGCCACATAGGCCAGCATGACAAATCATTCTTTTTTTTTTTTTAGAAGTTTTTGCTATAGGGCATGTGTGCTCACCAGAAGGAGAGAGAGAGAGAGAGAGAGAGAGAGAGAGAGAGAGAGAGAGAGAAAGAAAGAGAGAGAGAAAGAAATCACCCCCTAGGGGGGATAGCCACACTGCAATCCCTTCTCCTCCATTCTCCTCTCGGGAACTTGGGCACGCATGCATATGTGCCTGACGTGAGTTTAAGTCACTGGGTCTGGGACTTGAACCACGGTCGACTACATGGGAGTTCAGTGACATAGCCATTACTCTATAACTGTTGGTCCCAACAAATCATTCTCACACCAATCTTATTTTGAATCTCTGCTGTTTCCAGTTACCAGCATGTTAACTTGGAGCAAGTCTGTGTTGTGGTTTGTTAAAAAACATGGCACAATAAAAGCTGAATATGTTAGTCATTTTCTATTTTTTAGGTTGGATTTTAAGAATTTTATTTTCCCAGTTAATTGTAAATATGCTTGCTTTTCTATACTTTTCTACTATAGGAAGTTGTGGGGAAAATATAATAGATTCAGAAAGAGGAGGAAAGCAGACAATGTCTCTTTTAAGTATGGGATAGCTCTTTCTTGGTTGTCTCCCGGAGTCTCCTGGACCCAAGCCGAATTTCAGGTCTGCCCGTCTCTTATCATGTGGTTCTTGTCATGATGGAAGAACAAGGAATGAACTCAGCCCAGCTCAAGTAAAGAGTTTCCTATCCTTTCCTTATCCTTCCTGCTTTCTCCAAGTTAAAGTCAGCAGATAGTAACTCAGATTAAAACCCACTATCTAGATATAAACAACAGGCTGATTAAATGGATCACTTTGCCAAGGGAGACGCAGCTGGAGTGCCCATTTTTCATTCAAATGTTCCAGCCTCGTAGAAGTAGCTTCCAGCTCTAAATATATTGAATCACCATTAACCTACTGGAGAAAATAGAACACAAACACACACTTTCTTATTAGATGAACATGGCAGGTTGTCTGATAATGCGAACAATTAAGTGGAAGAATTTATTTATAGCTCTCAAAGGGTCTTGACAAAATCCTTCCTGTCAGAGAAACACAGTTCCTTTCCATTAGAACAACCTAATTGGAATCTTGAGGTGCAAGCCCTGTAGGGTTTAGGGCTACTGCCGATTTGTTTGTCTCAGATACTGGTTAGAGTGCTACACAAGGACCTTTAGGTCCTAGTAACTCCCCCAAATTGTCCAATACCAGCAGCATCCAGCATCATGTGAAAGTTAACATTGCAGAGTCTTGAGTCCCACCCCTCACCTATTGCATTAAAATCAGAATTTTAAGAGTCACCCCTAAGTGATTTGTTTGGACATTAAGTGTAAGCACTGGTTAGTAAGCACATTAAGCACTGTATTAGCATTGTTTCTCAAACTTTAACAAGAATCAGAATCTCTGGGTGGACTTGTTAAAATACAGACTGTAGAGCCCTATCTCTGGAGATCTTTATTAAGTCTATCATTTATATTTTCTCCATTCCCAGGTGGGGCTGATGCTGCTGGTCCACAAACCACACTGAGAACCATTGCTTCAGGGCAGTGCTGTCTGACAGAATTATGTAATTATGCAAGCCACAGATGTAATTTCAAATTTTCTGCTTGCTACATTAAAAAAAGAATTATTTAATGAATTTATTATTATTTTAACTCACCAGAGAGAGAGAGAGAGATAGAGAGAGAGAGAGGGAAAGTGAGAAAGGAAGCTGCCAGGTTTGGGACTTGAAGTGCAGTAGGCCATGTGGGAGTCCAACGCCTTAACCATCCCACCTGCTGGCCCTTGCTTGTCACATTTTAAAAGTAAAAAGTAATCTTATTTTTTATATCATTAATTTAATCCGGTACATTCAGAATGTTATTATTTCATTATCTAATCAATATAATAATTATAAATAAAATTATTGGGTTCTCTTTTTTGATAGTAATTATTTTTATTTATTTATTTTATGGAGAGGTTTTTGCTAAAGGGTGTGTGCACTTGCCAAAAAGACAGAGAGAGACAGAAAGCAAGAAATCACCCCCTGGGGGGATGGTCACACTGCAATCCCTTCTCCTCCATTCTCCTCTTGGGATCTTGGGCACGCACGCACATGCACCTGGTGTGAGTTTTAAGCCACTGGGTCCAGAACTTGAACTGCGGTCAACTACATGGGAGTCCAGTGATATAGCCATACACTAACTGCTGGTCCCAATAGTAACTCTTTAAAATCTAGTGTATATTTTACACTTACAGCGTATGCTCCTTTGGACTAGCCATGTTTGAAGTGCTCAGTAGCCTCTTGTGGTTGACCAGAGCTACTTAACATGCAGTGTTTCTAAATGTTTCTTCAAAGACTTGTTACTGTTTGTGAAACTTTCACACCTGGGAGAAATGAAAGTGTAAAGCTAAATTTAAATACCTCTTTTTTATTCTGAGATGACCTCCCCTCTTTATTTTTGCTGCTGAAATAGTCTTTCTTTAATTTAGTGATTTTTCTTCTTCCTCTTCTTTTTCAAAGTTTATTTTTTCCTCAAGAAAGGAAGAGGGAGGCCCCTACAGGGTTTTCATGCTGTGTCCCTATTCCCAGTCAGCAGCACAGGCACACTCTTACCCCCAGCCTGTGCAGGGAGACATTGGCACTCAAAGCTAGAACCTTGTTGTGTGGCCTTGGCATTGCTGGGCATTGTGTTACTGCTATGTCATGGCACCAGCTGACCTAACATGATGGATTTCAAAGTGCGGTTCCTCACACCAGTGCCATCAGCATCATGTGGGAACTTGTTTGAAATGCAGATTCCTGGGCCCTGAACTCAGACCTACTGAATCAGAAACTCTGAGGTGGGGTTCAGATAACAAGCCTACTAAGCCCTACATGAGGGTGTGATGCATGCTAAAGTTTGAGAACTGCTGCATGAATGAAATGATGGTAATAATGTAAGTGGTAGATTTTCATTATTTTATAATAGCCATGTTTGGCAAAATAAGAAGGTGGAAATTTTATGCTAATATCTCAATTAAAACTTTTTTTTTATTGCTTATGAAATCTGAAAGTCAGAAAACCGATATACTAGAGTTTAGTTAAATAATAGTTTGTGGGGCCAGTAGGTGGTGTGGTGGTTGAAGTGCTGAACTTCCACATGACTGACCATAGTTCAAGTCCCAGACCCAGTGGCTTGAGACTCATGCTGGGCATGTGTGCATGTGTGCCCAAGATCTCAAGAGGAGAATGGAGGAGAAGATATTGCAGCATGGCCACCCCCCCAGGGGCTGATTTCTCACTTTCTCTCTGTCTGTCTCTGGCTTGCTCATGTACCTTGTGGCAAAACTGCCCCATGCAGGAAAAATAAAAAAAGAAAGAAAGAAAAGTTTGTACTGCTATGGGTAAAATATAGTTTCCAATGTAGAGAAAGACCAGGAAAACAAGTGTGCACGTAAGCATACACATGAGTCCCGGGAAGTCAAGGTTTGGCTCACATTAGTAACACCTTTTTATAATTACTACTGGAAAACGAATACACTTACTAAACAATACTTACTAAGAAAATTCAAGTTTTTTATGAAAAATAGTGAAGATGAGTTAAAAAAAATTCCCCTAAATAATGATGCTCTAATTCTCTAGTTATTGGTAATTAGTATGTATTTGGCTTTTATTGCTACAAAGGTAGTTTTACAGAAATTATAATCATCATTTTCTTCTTGAAAAATGAAGACACAAAAAACCTTTTGGTAACCACGTATTTTCTTTTAGAAACATTAGTAAATAAGGTCTGAAGTCAGCTGAGAGGTGAGAGAATATTGAAATTAAGTAGAATAGATGAAATATGAAATAATAGAAGGAATAAACCAGAAATGATTGGACAAGTGGAACCAAAAGAAAATCTAATTGCCTGAAGAAACGTGTATGTTGGGAGTGTTGGCTCAGGGGAACCATGGGAACCAGACCCCAGGACCAGGTTCAGTTTCTGTTTCCATATGTGATGCTAGTTAGCCATTCTATTCTAAGGCTCAATTGATTGTAAGACTGTTGATTAAATGAACCAATGGCCTTAAATTGTTTTAGATTCCTGAGGAAAATGGGTTTAAGAAGTCCAGAGCATTATTATTTCCCTTTTACAAGAAGTTCCTGTTAGGCCTAATACAGAGGAAATTCAAGGATATAAAGAGAAAAGATGTAATAAAAATGACTTGTTCTATTGTTCTGTGTGAAATAAGGTACCTGTCTCTACTTAAAGTTAAAATTAGAAATCTCCTTTGTAGTTTGGAGGTCTAATGGGCCTTCAGATCTGGTGGATGGACCTCTCCATATTTCCTTCCTTTCTTTTTTTAGTTTTTTTTTTTTTGGCTAAAAAAATGTATTCCACTGGAGAGAGACAGAGAGAGTGAGAAGGAAAGTGAGAAATTATCCACCCCCCGACCCTCGCCACACCCAGGTGATGGCTACACTGCAGTTCCTTGTTCTCCATTCTCCTCTTGGAATTTTGGGCATGCACACACTTGTGCCTGGTGTGATTTTCAAGCCATCAAGGCTGGGGCTTAAACCATGGTCAGCCATATGGGAGTCCAATGAGTTAACCACCATACCACCTACTGGACCCTGTCCTTCCAGTTTCAAAAAGCTGAAGCCAAGTGATTCATAGTAATTAGGAGATTACAAAGCTCTGCTGTCCACTGTGGTAGCCACCAGCCACATGTAGCTGTGAGCATTTGAGTGTAGTTAGCTAGTGTGGATCAGCATTATTCCGTAAGTGTAAAATACATGAAAAAGAATGTAAATAATCTCACTAATAATTTAAAAATATTGATCAGTTGTTAAAATGTGGCTACTAGAAAGTATAAAATCACATATTTGGCTTGTGATGTTTTTCTATTGGACAGCACTACTGTAGAGTGATATTTCCTGAATTTTATGAATACTGTTAAGGATCAAAGGGATATATGGTAATTTTCTATCATGCTTTGAGTGACAATGAAAACCTACACTACTTAATTAAGACCTAGTGCTAAATAAATGGGGATGGTGCATAAAATTACTTCTTTAAATTTGATCATAGAGAGTATCACATGTTTATGACTCCTTTTTACAAGTCCTGAAAGAGAAAACTGAAATAATTATTTTTGTAATATAGGAAAAATATTTTACCTGAAAATTTGAAAAAGGCAAATGTTAAATATTTTTGATCTTATTTTTTATTATAAAATATAACAGGCACAGGAAAAAATGTAGGAAACTATATGTTTATGGCTTAAAGAAAATGAAGTGGATTCCTTTGTGTCTAGTATTACTGAGGCTGAGAAATAGAACATTACCACCTCCCAGAATCCTTATGTATCCCTCTTCTTTTTCTCTGGAAGTAGTCACAATTATTATTATTATTATTTTTGCAACAAAATAATAATTCTGTTTAAAAATAAAAATAATTTTTAGAGGTTTTTTTTTTTTTGGCCATAGGGCATCTGCACTCACCAGAGAGAGAGACAGAAGCAGTGACAGGGAAAAGGAGAAATCACCCCCCAGGGGCATGGCCACTCCACAATCCTTTATCCTTTATTCTCCTCCTGGGATCTTGAGAATGTGTGCACATGTGCCCGGTATGATTTTCAAGCCACCAGGTCCAGAATTCAAAACACAGTTGACCACGTGGGAGTCCAATGATGTAACCACTATGTCATCTACAGGCCCAAATAATTCCATATTTTAATTTCATTTTTTCATAAACTTTTTTATGTGATTATATTTTCTTTTTTTTTCTTTTTTTTGTGATTATATTTTCTTTTAAAAATTTATTTACATTTAGTCATGTCTTTATGGTGTACATTTCTTTTTCCAGCACAAATGCCATGCATATCAGTCAAGACAAAGATATTACTATATCCATTATCATCAGCAAATAGTTTGCCATTTTTTTGTCAATTAAGCATATTTTTACTTGCCTTTTTTCCTCCCCCGTTCCCCTTTCTCCCTTCCATACTGAACTTTTTTTTCACATTTTATTGATTCACAGAAGATCTTAAACTAAAAATATGGACAAAGGTAGAATTTAATGACAAGTGCACTGTAATTTTCTACTGAAATGTTTTTCTCTCTTTTCATTCCCCCTTTTTCTGAAGAGAGGTATAAACTAACTTATTTGCAAAAAATTAGGTTAATCTCAATTTGGTCTGTTATTTGCAGAAAGCCCCATAAGAATTCAATTTCTGATGCAAGGCAACAGATACTATTTGTATTACTGAACTTATGCAAATAACCATTCTGCCACAGGATAAGAATGCTTACAAATATTTTCCAGTTGCAAAGGGGTCAGGAAGGGAGAAGAGTTTCCCAATTAAAAAAAAAAGTTTTTAAAACAAATTGTTGAACCTGTCAACAACTCAAAAAAAAAAATCCTTAAATCTTGAACACAAATCAAAGAAGAAAATCAGTAATGTTTTTTTTTTTTTTGAGAGGTTTTCGCTACAGGACGCGTGCGCTGGCTAGACAGACATAGAGAGACAGAGAGACAGAAAGCAAGAAATCACCCCCCAGGGGAGATGGCCACGCTGCAATCCCTTCTCCTCGATTCTCCTCTTGGGATCTTGGGCACACATGCACACATGCCTGGCGTGAGTTTTAAGCCGCCTGGTCCGGGACGCGAACCGCGGTTGACTACATGGGAGTCCAGCGACATAGCCATTACGCTAACTGCTGGTCCCAAAAAATCAGTAATGTTTTAGCCCAAACTTATGGAATTCTATTTCATCAGTTCAGTCTCATGTAATCTCTTGTAGTGTTACTGTGATCTTTCTGTTAAAATTCTGGAGGTTAACATTCAATATTATTATCGATATTTCTGAACTTGTCCCTATCACTAGTTGGCTTTTTCTTGGTTATTATTTCTGTCTGACTTTAGTTTTCCTGATATAGCACTCCTTTTCTGTGTTGAAGATCTCACCTTCCTGGTGTCTGGGCTTCCGCAGTTTCTTTTTCTTGAAGTAAGCATTGGTAAGGTGCTTTGGGATTTTTACTTTGCTAATATCAATTTTCGTGGAGGTGGCGATGGCACATTTCTGGTGTGTTCTACGCAGTGGAACTGGATTGGGAACCAGCGGTCCAGTTGCAAGTAGCAAGTCACTGCTCAGCTGTTTCAGGAAAACCACTCTCTTGCCTCTATGGCATCCAGTGAGGATGATCAGAATGGTCCCAGGAGTGACGCTGGCTCACAGCTTTCTCACATGCTGACTGAAGGTTTTTTTTGCTGTGGCTCAACAGCTTTTGAGGCACATCTTCAGTAGGATAATACCTAGGCATTTTGTGCAATTTAACCACCGGGATACCATCATTCTTGTCTCCACCAACTGGTTTTGTGGCAGTTGCAAGAACCTTCTCCTTTTTCTTTTCAATCCGTGATTTAGTGGCCTAGCATTTCCTCTTGTATATGGTCTTCCTAGAATACATGGCAGATTGGGAGTATCTGTCAATGCCCTGGACTAGGACTGGGTTTTGGCTGCAATGGGGCTTCCCCTTCTTGGGCTTTTTAGGCTTCAGGTTACTCTTTTTAACCTTGCCACTGGTATCAGCCTTCTTGGCTTCAGGTTATTTTCCTTAGTATCCTGGTTCACAGCTTTTTCACCTGCCATCTTGTATAGTGGGAAAGAGAACTAAACTCTGGATATAGTATTCTTGGTTTAAATTGTTTTTCACTTAACACTTAGAATATATTTTTCCATTCTTTCCTTGGTTGTATTGTTTCCAATGAGCAGTCCAATATTAGCCTGGTGGGATATCCTTTAAAAGTAACTTGACATTTCTCTCTTGCCAATGTTAGTATCTTATCTCTGCCTGTGGTTTTGGTCAATGTGGCTATGATGTGCCTTGGAGAAGATCTTCTTGGATTGATTCTATGTGGGTTCCTTTGCATTTCTTGGGTCTAGATATTTGAATGCCTATCTAGGTTTGGAAAGTTTTCTTCCAGGATTTCATGTAATAAATTATCAATGCCCTGATCAGTGTCTTCACCTTCTGGAATACCGATTATCTGGATGTTTGGGCATCTAATGGTATCTTGTGTTACTCATATAGTATTCTCATCTTTTGTGGGTTATTTTCTCAGTCTTTATCATGAAAATTTTTAGGTTAGAGGTTCTGTCTTCTACATCTGAGATTCTATCTTCTGCATGATCTAATCAGCTTTTAATACTTTCAAGGGAGGTTTTGATGTCCTGAATTACACAGCCTTTATCTTTAACAGTTCCATTTGATTCCTTTTTATGGTGTGTATTTCCTATTTCAATTTGTGGAAGAACTTCTTCACCTCCTGGAACTCATTGTCTCTTTTCTCCTGCATTTTCTGGAGTTTGTTGTCTTTCTTCTCTTGCATCTCTGTTAGCTCTGTCACCATGAATATCCTAAATTCTTTATCTGACATTTCTATGAGTTCTATTATACTGTCTGTGGATGATGAGAGGCTATTCTTTCTTTTTGAGGGAGAGATATTTTCTTGATTTCCCATATTTTTTGCACCTCTGTGGTGTTTTCTGGTTATCTCATGGATTATACATTACTTCTTACCTTCTTGAAGTTAATTCTGAGTGTTAGAGGCATGAAGAAGGAGATGATCTGGCTTTTTGCTGGATGTTGAGCCAGAAGGAGAGGTTTAGGGCAGAGACTTTCCTGTTACAGGGGCAGAGCTAGGCCCACCTCAGATGCACATGCATTCTAGCTTTTTGCTGAGTGTTGGGCCATAATTATTGATTTCAAAAAATAGATAACTTAACAGCTAGTATCAATGTTTACTGCATGTCAGATAATTAAGAAATAATTGGCATGTATTTTTTTAAGGAATCATTTTATTTAACTTTATTTATTTATTGACTTATTTTAATTTGACTGGAGAGGGGAAGCGGGGAGAGAGAGAGAGAGAGAGAGAGAGAGAGAGAGAGAGAGAGAGAGCGAGCCATTAGGTCTGGTACTTGAACTGAGGTTGGCCATGTGGGAGTCCAGAACCCTTAAACCACAACACCACCGGCGTGCTCCTTGCATTTATTTTTAAAATTAGTACTGTTTTCATAGATGAAGAGACAGATGTTTAAAGAATTACTTGCTCAATATCACTTAATACCCGCTAATCAAATACCCAGAGAATGTTTCTTGATTTAGCTAAGATAATAGCATTTGGTGTCTTATTAAAGTGTGCTTGCTTTGATTCCTCATATTGCCTGCAGAATAGTTTTAACTTCTTTACAGATATTAATCATTTAATTCTAGTAGCAGCCCTATAAGATGGGTGCTATTATTATCATTATCTCCATTTCAAAAATGAAGATACTGGAGTTTAGACAGTTTAAGTAACCTGCCTAAGGTCACATAACTAAGAAGGGTCAGGATTGCAGTTGGAGAGATCTTTTTCTATTGTTGGTGCTCTTGACTGTTACCTGTGCTGCCTTTCAAAACATGAATAAAGACCTTGAGAAAGGTCTTTCATATTTGCAAATAGAAATCATAGGACTGGCCCTATAGCTCAGCAGTAAAGGGAGCTGGATCCCATATGGCCTACAGGTCTTGGACCTTGTACCTTAAGAAACACACTGGGTGCATGGAGGAAGAAGGATAACAGTATGACCATGTTTCATGGGGTGGTGCTTTTTCTTTCACTCTGGCATGCACCCTCTGATAATAAAAAAAAAAGAAAATGAAAATAGAATTTACAAAATATGAAATATTTAAACTCATTAGTGGTTTAAAAATTTCTCCTGGGGGAATAAATGATTCTAATACCTATTTATCTAATAGTACTTTTTAGATAATAATTGACTAATAAGTATTTGCTAAATAATTTTTTAAAAATTTTTTTATGGGAAAATATATATTTATATATATTTTCTCTTTAAATTTATTTGTTTTTTTTTACATTAATTCACTATACATCATTGCAGCATACAAATGAATTTTCCATCCAAAATACACTGTGTATTGGCTCAATCAAGCACATCAACATACATGTTTTCAGCAAATAATTTTCCAATTCTTATGTCTTGTATACTTTGTTTTTTGTTTTGCCATCCTTGATTCCTTATCCCTCACCCTCTGCCATGTCCCGCCCTCCTCCCACATTGTCTCTGGTATCCATGGTTGCTTTCTATGCCTTCCCTCCCCCATTTAGTTGATTTACTAATGAACTTAATTAGTCTAAATATATCCAATAGCTAGCACAGCTGATATATACCTATACATGAACCCAAGTCTGACTTTAGGCATAAACCCCAGTGAGTAGAATGAACCTATTATAAAGTAGTACCCAGCTGGGGCTATATAGCTTACTGCAGTCATCAAATATGCATTTTTTAAAAAATTTCGATACGAACAGTTTTACCGTTTTTTTTCCTCCTGCAACTTTTTTTTTTTTTTTTTAAATTACTTAACATTCATTCCCTGAGCATCATCACAACGTACTAAATGTGGTATCCCATCTAGAATAAACTGCATAGTGGCTTAATCAAGCACGTTATCATCAATAATATTCCATTTCTACTTTCATACATATGTATATGTATATATGTTTTTTACCCCGTGAAAGGACCCTCTGCCCTTTCCCACTCTCTTATTACACTATCTCTGCTATATACAGTTGTCTTCCATTCCTTTTTCCCCAACATTTTGTTGGCCACACAATATCATAAATAATCTAACTACTTTCAGCAGGTAATTTCAAGAAGAGTAGTTTTGAACTGGTAATGATATTTCCTTGAAACTTAAAGCCTAGAAACAGGTTAGTATTCTGTTCAAATAGTAGGTACATGCACCTATCAACAGCTCAAGACAGGACAAAAATCCTTTAAAACCGAATAATTTTTATAAGACTAGTTAGCCACAGGAAATTTAATTACCAGTTTCAGTTTAGCTAATAATGCGGAAGCTTTATTTGTCTTTGTGTTCTTTTTTGTCTTTATTTTTTTTGTCTTTTTTTATGCCAGAGGATGAATTTGAGAGAGAGAGAGAGAGAGAGAGAGAGAGAGAAAAGAGAGAGAACCTTTCAGTGGAGACTGATCATGCCACAATTCTTTTTCCTTCAATTCTCCATCCTTTCAGGATCCTGAGGCATATACACCTGGCATATTTCTTCAAGATGTAGAGGCCTGGGGCCAGCAGGTAGCATAGTGGTTACAGGACTGAACTTCCACATAGCTGACTGTTGTTCAAGTAACTTGAAAACCACACTGGGTGTGTGTTTATGTGTGCCCAAAATCCCAGGAGGAAAATGGAGGAGAAAGGATTGCAGTATGGCCAGGGTGATTTCTCACTTTTCCTTTCACTATCTTTCTCTGTTTCTCTCTGGCAAATGTATGGACCCTATGAAATAAATAAATAAATAAATAAAAATAAATAAATAAATAAATAAATAAATAATGCATGCATGCATGCATGCAGAGGCCCAGAACTCAAACTCTGGCTGACCATGTGGTATCCACTTCCTCTGGGCAACACTTAACTGTTACATAACAGGGCCAACTCAGTGCAGAGACTTAAAAACAAATTAGAAGAACTATACCTTCTCTAGTGACAAAAAGAAAAAAGAAATGAAACATGAACATGTCAAATACTTTAAAAACACATGCTATGACGTTTTTTGTTAATGTCTTTTCATGTTCTTATTAATCATCCTTTGCTAATACAAGATGACCTGGAGACTGTGGTACAAATGTTTCTTATGTGTTACTTTTTATTAGAAAGTAGAACATGTTTGACTTATATTTAATTTTGTTGGATACTCTGTTGATTGAGTATTACATAATAATCTAGAGAAATTGTTGTTAGAGTTGACAGGAAGCTCTGAGTGATTCAAGGATGTCCATTTTTCCAGGAAGAAGTTGAAAGCAAGGAGGAAGGCCACCATCAAATTCCCATGAAGACAGTGGGCAGCAGGAATTAGGTTTTTCCTGGTGACATTAGGCACTGTAAATATAATTTTATTATTACTTATTTTAATAACTGAAAGAATAGAAATAGGAATTTTATTGCAAAAGAGAATTTGCTTGTTGATTGTTTTGACTGAAAATAGAGAATAGACTAATAATTTAGGAGATTCTAATCTGTTACATATCATTATAGCCACTTTATAGTCCTGTTAGCATTTAAGTAGCTATAGTTTAACATTTATAGATGGATAATTTGAAAACTTGTGTAAGAAAAGGATGGGTCTGAACTCAATGTCCTTCAGGAATGTCATAACAATCCTGATTTTCCTTTTTTTTATTAAAAATTTTTGTGTTTTACTTGTTTTGGACTTGTAATTGAAATTTTGAATGTTCTCATATTGCATTGCCATACTGACTGTGCCAATCAAAAGCACCTTAGGCATTTTTTAGGAATTTTTAATAGAGAAAATGCAATGTTTCACTTCATTACATTATCCCATACATAGTCTTAGGAAAAGTACAAAAAAGTTACCTGTTATGGTTTCTTTTTTCTTTCTTTCTTTTCCTTCCTTCCTTCCTTCCTTCCTTCCTTCCTTCCTTCCTTCCTTCCTTTTCTTTCTTTTCCTTTTTTCTTTCTCTCTTTCTTTCTTTCTCTTTCTTTCTTTTTCTTTGTTTCTCTTCCTCCCTTTCTTTCTTTCTTTTTCATTTTTGCCATAGGGCATGATGCTTGCCAAAGAGAAAGGGAGAGAGCAAGAGAGAGGGAAGTGGGAAATCGTCCCCCCAGGAGGGAATTGCCACACCCAACCCCTTCTCTTTCATTCTCTTCTTGGGATTTTGGGTACATATGCACATGCACCTGAGACTCAAACCGCTGCTGGCCATGTGGAAATCTAATGCCTTAACCACCATGCTACCTGCTATCCCCAATACTTAGATTTCTATAATGTCTATACTTTTTCTAATCCTCTTTGTCTGGAAAGTCTCTGAAGTACAAACACTATAGTTTATCAAGCTTTTATGTTCTGAATCAGAAGGCACATCTGGATCTTTCATTGTTTCTCTGCTTCTGTACTTGTTTCTTTCTTTAAACAAATAAACCCAATTAAACCAACAATTCTCTAATTATTTTATTATTTTTTAAAAGAGAATTATTTATTTAATTTTACTTATCATTATTATTATTATTTTTAATTTGCCACAGGGTAAGTGTGCTCCCCAAAGAGAGAGAGAGAGAGAGAGTGTGAGAAAGCAAGCTGCCAGATCTGGGACTCAAACCTCAGTCTGCCATGTGGGAGTCCAGTGCCTTAACCACCATACCACTTACTGGCCCCAACCATTCTCTAGTTATTAAAGTGATACATACTTAAAGTAACAATGAATAAAAATCATCCATAGTGCTATTTTTCAGGGGTAACCACTGAAACTACTTTGAGTTCTTTCTTTCCAGGTGGATATGGATATATAATTTTGGTTTATTTTTTAAACACGAACTTCATGGGCAATCTGCGTTTGGGTGCTTGCCTTTTCTTGTTTGAAAGCCGGTGGGCTCAGATTATTTCATCAGAAGCGGGTCTTACCTCTCCTTGCCTAGTTTACTCCTAAAACCCACTCCATGAAGTGGAGCTAAATTATTATTGCTGTACCTCCTTTTCTGTGCTTAGGGAGATAAACCTGAACCTGTAACAGGAAATCTAAATATTCCTTTAGCCAAGTCATGCTGATACATGAAAGTTTTCTCTAATTTATTTACTCAAAGCAGAACATTATAAACTAAATCATGTTCATTATAACTAATGGTCTTTTCCTCAGGCAAGATAATTTTAACAGTATCCTTAAGGAAATTCTCTATATAATTGGGGTCAAACTCATATACAGTTTGTTTTGTGTCAGTGTTTTCACTCAACATTGCATTAGCAGCATTTTCCATGTCACTAAATATTTTTCAAAAACGAATTTAATGGCTTCAAATACCATCATTTACTTAATCACCTTCCTGTTTGGGGGTATTTCGGTTGTTTCCATGTTTCAAAAACTTTTTTTTGCTTTTATAACACTGTGGTAAAAAATACTTGTATATAAACCTTTGACCTTATTTAAGATTATTTCCTTGAGAATATGTGTTGTAAGGATCCAGTAACCTCTTAATTGGTCCCTGTTACTTCAGAGTTTATCTCCTGCTCACTGCCGCCAGACAAATCCTCCTAAAACATCAATTACGTCTTATCATCCCATGAGCAACAGCCCTCAATAACTTCTTATTGCCTGTATTTAAAAACCTTCAAATTCTTTAGCTTGGGGAATTGAAATACTGACAGTCTTTCTTTCCAGTTTCTACAATCTGTTGTGCCTGAAATAACTGGGCTCTTTGGGATGACTACTCTCACCCGAGCGTGGGCATTGAGGACTTTTCAACTCATTTTTGTTTAAGTTTATTCATTTCTTTCATGAGCAAGAGAGACAGAGAGACAGGGAGAGACCGTACTCCCAACAGGATTTGACCCTGCAGTTCACCTCACTAGCTCTAGATTATGGACATGGCATGCCCAGTGCACCCAAGGAAGCCTCCCAACACAACCCAGGACCTTCCCACGGGGGTCAGCCTCACAGAGCATCTGTGTTTTACTGCTGTACCACTGTGCAGTCTTCACTCTCTTCCTTTTAACCCTGCCTCCCTCCCTCTCTGTCCTAAGCAAAATAGGATAACACTTCAACACAGGCATTGATGTCTGTCAGAAAATAAAATATTTTCATTAATCCTCAAACATCACACTTCTTTCCCTCGAATTTCTTTCCTCTCAGCTGATGCCGTATCTATAGTCTTTAAAAGAAAAAACTATTTATTTTATTATTTATTTATTCATTCATTGATTTTTAATTTGACCAGAGAGAGACAGAGGGTGAGAGTGAAAGAGAGAGGAAGTGAGAAAGCAAGCCACCAGGTCCAGGACTTGAACCTGGTCGGCCATGTGGGAGTGTCCAGCGCCTTAACCACCATGCCACCTGCTGGTTCCACATATCTATAGTCTTAATGAATCCTCTCCCCTGCTGCTTTTCTGGATATGCCAGAACTCTGTATATGTGTGTATGTCTGTATTTCAGTGCTTTATAAAAAGTCTAAAAGTATACACACTAAACTTTACCTATGGAGAAGGGCCTGGGGATAGAATTCATGGGAAGGGGGACCAGCAGTTAGTGTAATGGCTTTGTCGCCGAACTCCCATGTAGTTACTGCAGTTCGAGTCCCAGACCCGGTGGCTTAAACTCACGCTGGGCGCGTGTGCATGTGTGCCCAAGATCCCGAGAGGAGAATGGAGGAGAAGGGATTGTGGTGTGGCCATCCACCCTCGGGCGTGATTTCTCACTTTCTATCTCTCTATCTCTCTCTGTCTTTCTGGTGAGCGCATGCGTCCTATAGCAAAAACCTCTCCCCCCCCAAAAAAAAAGAAAAAAAGAATTCATGGGAAGGATTAAGAAAAACTTTAATTTTTACTTTCTATGCTTTTATATTCTTTGAACTTTTTATAAATATTCATTTATTTTAACCTAAAAGCAATAAAAATTATACATTTGTTTTACGAACAACTTATAGGGCCATAAGATATAACAGAGGTAGGGTTTATAGAACTGCCTTCTTTTTTTTTTTTTTTTTTTGAGAGAGAGACAGAGAGACAGAAAGAGAGAAATCACCCCCTCAGAGGGGATGGCCACACCACAATCCCTTCTCCATTCTCCTCTTGGGATCTTGGGCATGCATGCACATGCGCCTGGCGTGAATTTTAAGCCACTGGATCCGGGACTTGAACCATGGTCGGCTACATGGGAGTTCAGTGACATAGCCATTATGCTAACTGCTGGTCCCTATAGAACTGCTTTCTAATATTTAAAGCTCAGAGAAAATGTTAATTGTGGTCCCATTTGTGGATTCACTCTGCTCATCTAAAAGCACTCTGCTTTGCTTTTCAATGCTTCCCATCTTTTGAAGTCAATTTCTATAGCTTCCAGGAGTCTGCCTTGATTGTTGAAGCTCACACTTGTCTCTATCAACTGATATCCAAATGAAATTGACATCTTTTGTCTTCATTTGAGGCATATAATGATGGATAAAGAAAGGTCCATTTAGCAGCAATCTACACCATAAAAAATGGTTCAGAATAACTCTCTATTCATGTAACTTTCTCTATCACTTAAAATTTTTTTTTATTTGATACACAGAGGTCATTTAATTTTTCGCTTTTGTGTCTAGTGAGGGGCAGTGGTTGCAGGTGTACTGCTCTCTATGTGATCTTGGGAATGTTTAATACTTCTGGGATTTCTTTATCTAAAATACAAAGGGTTGAACTAGCTATATCAACTAATGGTAGCATATTTTAAAAAAGTTACTCCAAATCTTTTTATCTAAAAATACTAAATACTTGCTCTGCTATTTTTAAATTCTTTTAAAAAAGAATTATTTATTTTATTTATTATTATTATTATAATTTTAAAATTTGCTATGGGGCATACATATATGCTCACCAGAGAGACACAGACAGAGAGAGAGAAAGTGAGAAAGCAAGCGACAAGGTCCAGGACTCAAATCATGATCAGTCATGTGGGAGTCCAGCACCTTACCCACCACACCATCTGCTGGTCCCTCTAAATTAAAAAAAAATTATTTTTTAAATTTAATTTTATTATTATTATTATTATTATTTTTACATTTTTCCACATTTTATTGATTCACAAAATACATTAAACTAAAACTATGGACAAAGCTAGAATGTAATTACAAGTGCACTGCAATATTCTTCTGAAACATTTAAAATTAACTAATTAATTTACATTAATTCCCTGAGCTTGTCACAGCATACAAAGTGTGATTTCCCATCCAAAATATACTGCACAGTGGCTCAATCATACATGTTATAGTCATTAATTTTCCATTTCTAGTTTTGTATATATACATTATATATATATATATACATATATATATATATATATATATACACACACACACACACACACACACACACATATATATTTATTTTTACTCCTATTTCTCACCCTCTGCTATTTCCCACTCTCCTCCCACACTATCTTAGGTGTCTACAGTTTTTTTCCATTCCTTCCCCCCTTACATTTTATTGATTCACAATATTTCTTTTTTTAAAAAATTTTATTCATTCATTCATTCATTTATTTTAATTTGACCAGAGAAACACAGACACAGAGAGAGACAGAGAGAGAGGGAAAGCGAGAAAGCAAGCCACCAGGTCCAGGTCTTGAACCTTGGTTGGCTATGTGGGAGTGTCCAGCACCTTCACCACCATGCCACCTGCTGGTCCCGATTCACAATATTTCTTAAGTATTCTAACTACTTTCAATAGTGAGTTTAGCTGGTATGTACATATCAGTGAATACATGTCTGACTTTAGGCTTGAAACTCTGAGTAGAATAAATATATTATAAGGTAGCACCTAGCTGATGCTATAGTCATTAAATAGGTATTTTTAAATATATTTTTTAATTCAAAGAAAAGCAGTTTTAACTTTAATAAATCAAAGAAATGCTAAGGAACTTTACTTAAAACTTAAAGCTGGGAAACAGGTTAGGATTCTGTTCACATAGCAGGTACATAAACCTACCAGCAGCCCAAGACAGGACAAAAATCCTTAAAAATGGAAAACAAAGCCTAGAAGAAAATCAACAATGTTTTAGTCAAAAGTCATAAAATGCTATTTCACCAGTCCAGTCTCATGTACTTAATCTATTCTCTGTTGTGGTCCTATCTTTCTGATTAAATGCTGGGATATAATAGTCAACTCCAGACATGTCTCTACAATTAAATTGGCCATTTTCTTAGTTTTTGGATTCTTATTTCTGTGTGTCTATATTTAATTTTCCTGGAATAGCACTCCCTTGAGAACTTTTTGGAGATCTGGTCTGGTGTTGGTAAATTCTTTTAGATTTTGTTTATCTGAGAGTATTCTTGTCTTTTATTCCCATATGAAGGATAATCTTGCCGGGTACTGTATTCTTGGTTGAAATTGCTTTTCTCTTAACACTTTGAATATATTTTTCCATTCTTTCCTCACATTGTTTCCGAGGAGAGGTCCGCTGTTAGCCTGGTGGGATATCCCTTGTAGGTAATTTGCCGTTTCTCCCTTGTCAATCTTAGTATCTTGTCTTTGTGGTTTTGGTCAATCTGGCTATAATGTGTCTTGGAGAAGATCTTTTTGGGTTGATTCTATTTGGGGTCCTTTGCATTTCTTGGGACTGGATCTTTGAGTGCCTCTCTAGGTTTGGAAAGTTTTCTTGCAGGATTTCATGGAATAGATTATCAATGCCCTTATGAGTCTCTTCACCTTCTGGGATACCAATTATACAGATGTTTTGACATTTGATGGTATCCAGTATTTCTCATATATTCTCATTTTTTGAGTCATTTTCTGTCTTCATGGTGGATTTTTCTAGGCCGGTGATTCTATCTTCTACATCTGAGATTTTATTTTCTGTATGATCTAGTCTGCTTTTAATACTTTCAAGAGAGATTTTGACTCCCTGTATTATAATCTTCATCTCTAACAGGTCCATTTGATTATTTTTTAGAGTGTGTATTTCCTCTTTTAGACCTTGCAAGAATTTCCTCACCTCCTGAAACTCATCAGTTCCTTTTTCCTGCCTCTTCTGCAGTTTATTGTCTCTCTTTTCTTTGATCTCTGTTAGCTTTGTCATTATGAGTATTCTAAATTCTTCATCAGACATTTCCATTAGTTTCATTGTACTGTCTGAGGATGAAGAGGTGTTATTCTTTTCCTTTGGAGGAGAGGTATTGTCTTGCTTTACCATATTTCTTGTGATCCTGTGGTGATTTCTAGTCATCTGATGGATGTTGCATTTCTTTCTCATTCTTGAAGTTCAATCTGAGCGTTCAGAGGCGAGCAGAAGGAGGTGATCTGCAATCTTTCTTCTGTTCCGTTTACACTCTTTGTGCATCAGATTCAAAGTGAAAAGGGGAATAGTCTGACCCTAATCATATTCAGATGATTGGAAACTGTTCACCTGGACTTGTCTAGACACTTAGTGTGTAGAGGCTGATCAGAAAATAAATAAAGATAAAGAAAAAAGGAAAAGAATTAAGAAAAGGAAACAAGAAGAAAAAATAAAATGAAAAAGAAGAAAAAAAGGATAAAAAATTATAAGATTATATTTTAAAAAGCAAAAATGAAAACCAATATTTCACAGCTGAAATACGATATCCATCTCAGGACAGGCCTGGCTTGGGTTGTGCCTTTCCTAAATGAAGTGAGGAAAACCACCAACTAACACAATAAAGGAGAGGCTTGAGAGCCCAGAGAATACTTTATGTTAAAAAAATTAAAGAGAGAATAAAAGTCACAGAGAGAGACCAACAGAAATGGAGAGAAAGACACAGGGCTATCCCTAGCCACTAGAAATGAGTCTGGGGAATGAGGGAAGTCTCAGCATAAAATCTTCATTTTTGGTCAAAGAAACCAACATTTCACAGCTGAAGTACGGTATCCATCTCAGAATAGTGACCCCTCTAAATCTATATTAAAGAAGTTACTTAACCTCCTTTTATACCAACTTCCTTATATGTAAAAATGAGGATAATAATAATTTTTGTCTCCTTGGACCACACACATGGGCATACTAATACTATGTATTAGTATGCTCTTAGTAAATGTTAATTTATTTTCTTCATTTATCAGTAACTGACTTGTACAAGGTATACTTTCAAAAGCAGCAGATGCTGTTTTATATGTTTATACATCTACAAATGAAATTCAGAGAGAGCAAAGTGGTTGTTTTAAAATGGAAATGTAATAAGGATGAATATATGCAAATAGTTTGTGTAATCTTTGTTCTAAATGTATGCAGATATGCAGAGCCATGGAAGCCCTGTATGTTATCCCATGACTTATAGGACTTTAGACTGTGACTAGTAACAGAGGGGTATAAAAGTCAAATGTATTTTCAATGCCTTATAAGTAGTGGGGTAAGAGAATCAGTAACTAGAAACTTACAGACTGGGGTCTGAGATAACTTGCTCTCATATAGAATATTATGTAGTATGTAGTATCTCAAATGTTTTCAGGGCCAATAGTTTTTTTGTTTGTTAATTTGCCAGAGGGTGTATACAGTTACTAGAGAGAGAGAGAGAGCCTGAGATAGAAAAGTGAGAAAACACTCCTCCCATCCCCAAGGGAATAATCATGCTGCAATCCCTTCTCTTCCAATTCTCCCTTCTTTCAGGATTTTGGGCATGCACATTTATCTGCCTAGCATATTTTTCAAGCTACCAAGTCCAGGGACCAGCAGTTAGTGTAAAGGCTATGTCGCGGGACTCCCATGTAGTCGACTGTGGTTCGAGTCCCAGACCTGGTGGCTTACACTCACCGCTGGGCACATGTGTGTGTGTGTGCCCAAGATCCCAAGAGGAGAGTGGAGGAGAAGGGATTGCGGCATGGCCATACCCTCTGGGGGGTGATTTCTTGCTTTCTGTCTCTCTCTGTCTTTTTGGTGAGCACACGCACCCTATAGCAAAAACCTCTCAAAAAAAGAAACTACTAAGTTCAGAACTGCAGCTGTGCAGCTGGCCAGGTGGGATCCAGCTGCTTTAACCACCACACCAAGGGCTGACCCTTCAGGACCAATATCTGTTAGGCATAGGCATGGTAGACACAATGCCTTGGGCCCATATTATTATACTTTTAATGGCCTATGAATTTTTAAAAAATTATTTCTGATTTGCATATAATTGTACATTTTTGTGGGGTACAGTATGGTTTTTCAAAGTATATTTACAGTGTATAATAATCATATCAAAGCTATTCATTACTTTAAATAAAAATATTGAATTATATTGTGCAGCTTATATATATATATATACACACACACACATACATACATACATACACACATATACATATATATATATATATATATATATATATATAGAGAGAGAGAGAGAGAGAGAGAGAGAGAGAGAGAGAGAGACTGGCAATGCCCTTTTTAAATTTTGTTATGGTTTATTGTAGTATACTGTTTTGCTTTGTTTACATGCATTCTTAAGTCTGTTAATCATTTTTTCCTGATTCCTTTCCTCTTCCGTTACAATCCTGTCAATTTCTGATATTGACCATTGCCCTCTCTACTCCCTTTTTTTTTTTTAAGAGAGAATTTTGCTATAGGATGTATGCACTCGCTGGAGAAACAAAGAAAGGCAGAGAGATAGAAAGCAAGGTATCACCCCCCCCCCCCGCCCTCCCCCAGGAATGGCCAGCCACAATCCCTTCTCCTCCATTCTCCTCTCAGGATTTTGGACATGCACACACAGGTGTCTAACGTGAGTTTCAAGGCGCTGGTCCAGTACTTGAACTGTGATCGGCCACATGGAGTCCAGTGATGTAACCATTACACCATCTGCTGGTCCCTGCCCTCTCTACTTTTCTATGTCTTTGAATTTTTTTTCAGTTTCTGCCAGACATTTGTGTATGGTAAGCAAGGACACACAGTGTTTGTCTTTCATAATCTGGCTTATTTCACTCAGCATTTTATCTTCTAAATTTGTCCACTTGGTGTTGAATGACAAAATCTCATTACTCTTTATGGCTGAGTAATGTTCCATTGTGTACATCTACCACACTTTCTTCTTTTTTTTTTTCTGCACATTTAATATAGGTGTTTATTCACCTTTACACATTAGAAACAAACAATGTATCATTTTTAGATGACAAGTTGTTTGATGTACAGCATATTTTAAAACTCACATTTCTTTTTTTTTTGGAGAGGTTTTTGCCATAGGGCACGTACTCTCGCCAGATAGACAGAGAGAGACAGATAGACAGAAAGTGAGAAACCATCCCCCAGGGGGGATGGCCACGCCGCAATCCCTTCTCCTCCATTCTCCTCTCTGGATCTTGGGCACTCACACACACACGCCTGGTGTGAGTTTTTAAGCCACCGGATCCGGGACGTGAACCACGGTCAACTACATGGGAGTCCAGCGATAAAGCCATTACGCTAACTGCTGGTCCCAAAACTCACATTACTAATATATCTTTTCCTATTTTAAGTGGAATAAATTGTATATTTATATCTATATCAGTACCTAAAATTGGATGCTATCAGTGTTTCTTTTTTTAAATACCTATATTTAAAAAAATCTTTATTATTTTAATTTATCTTTTTTTTTGAGAGATTTTTGCTATAGGGCGCGTGTGCTCGCCAGACAGACAGAGAGAGACATAGAGACAGAAAGCGAGAAATCACCTCCCAGGGGGGATGGTCACGCCGCAATCCCTATTTTAATTTATCTTATACATTCAATCACTGTACTAGATGATCCTCCATTTCTGTGTCTGTCAAATGTCTTGCCTCTCTGTTTTTCTCCTTGATTCCTTCCCTTTCACTCTGCTCTATCTCCCACCCTTTTCCCACACTGACATTTTCTTAATCCAGTCTTTTGTTGTTGGCATTTAGGTTGATTCCATGTTTACTATTGTAAATAATGTTGTAATAAACATGGATGCACAAATGTCTCTCTGACAGAGTGATTTTCTAACCTTTGGTTAAAGACCCAAGAGTGGGATTACTGGACCATATGGTAGTTCTATTTTTAAATTTTTGAGGAACCGCTATATTTTTTCCCATAATGCCTGCACTAATTTATATTCCCACTAGCAATGCATGATGATTCCCTTTTCACCACAGCCTTGTTGGTGCTTGTTCTTTATTTTTTCATCATAGCCATTCTGACTAGGGTTATGTGATAGATACATCACTATGTTTTTTTTTTTTTTTTTTTTTTTTTTTTTTTTTCGGAGAGGTTTTTGCTATAGGGTGCGTGTGCTCGCCAGACAGATAAAGAGAGACAGAGAGATAGAAAGCGAGAAATCACCCCCCAAAGGGGATGGCCACGCCGCAATCCCTTCTCCTCCATTCTCCTCTCGGGATCTTGGGCACGCACGCACACGTGCCTGGCGTGAGTTTAAGCCACCGGGTCCGGGACTCAAACCACGGTTGACTACATGGGAGTCCAGCGACATAGCCATTATGCTAACTGCTGGTCCTGACCAGCGTGAGTTTTAAGCCACCGGGTCCGGGACGCGAACTGCGGTCGACTACATGGGAGTCAGGCGTCATAGCCATTATGCTAACTGCTGGTCTCCATACCTGTGGTTTTTATTTGTATTTCCCTTATGATAAGACATGTTGAACATTTTTTTATATGCTTTTTTTGTCCATTCATATGTCTTCCTTTGGTAGTTGTCTGTTCAGATTGATGCCCATTTTTAAATTGGATTATTAGTTGTGTGTATGTGTGTGTGTGTGTGTGTGTGTGAGCTGCTTTAGTTTTATTCTAAAACTAAAATATTCTAGTTATTTATCCCTTGTGTGAAGTTTTGCAAATATTTTCTCCCATTCTGTGGATTGTGTCTTTATTTATTGTTTCCTTTGCTGTGTACACTTTATAGCTTGATGTAATTCCACTTTTCTATTTTTGGTGGTGTTATCTGTACTTTAGGGATCTTGTTTAAGAAATCTTTTCCTATTCCAATGTCTTGAAGTGTTTCCCTTGTTTTCTACAAGTAGTCTTTTAAAAAAAGTTTTGGGCTTTACATTTAAATCTTTAATCCATTTGGAGTTGATTTTTGTTAATGGTAAGAGATAGAGGTATAGTTTCATTCTTCTATAGGTGGATATCCAGTTTTCTCAGCACTAATTATTATTATTATTATTTATATTACATTTAATCACATATATCTTTACAGTGTTTAACATTTCTTTTTATAGCATGATTATCATGCATATCAGTGAAGACATTACTATCCATGTCATCATCAAATTGTTTTTCATTTTTTTCAGATTATTATTATTTAGCCTCCCTATTATTATTATTTAAAAATTTAATCACTATATATCATTTGGCTTGTAAAGAGAATTTATCCAACATGAAATACTTCTCAGATCAGTCCAGTTGAGAATACTACACTCAGCACTAATTATTGAAAAGACTGCCTTTTTGCCCAGTGGATGGTCTTGGGAACTTTGCTAAAAACTAATTGGATGCATTTGTTGGGTTTATTTCTGGATTCTCTATTTTGTTTTATTGCTCTAGCTAGTTTATTTTTGTGACATACTGTTTTGATTGTTTTTAAAATGAATTTTAAGTGGCGTAGTGAGATACCTCCAACTGTATTATTTCTGTAGGATTTTTGCCTTGATGATTTTGACTTTGTGATTCTAGACACATTTTATGATTTTAAAAATATCTATGAAGACCGTTGCTGGTATTTGGAAGAATTGTATTGAAATGATAAATTAATAGGTGTAGAATCAACATTTTAATTATATTGATTCTTTCAGTCTAAGAACAAGGGCTTTATTTTAACTTTTTGGTCTCTTTTTCTATTCATTCTTTAGTTTTTTAGTTTTCCTTGTAGAGATTTTTTTAAAAATTATAAATAAGAACTGAAGATTTATTGCTGTGAAACAAATCTGTGGTACAGTAGCATGAATCTCAGGTACTAAGTATAATCATTTGAATCAAGTTAAGTAGTTGAAAATGTGATAGGACAATTTTTTGAGACGTTAGAAAAGTCATGATGCATTTTTGCATAGAAAAACATAGAAAAATACACATAACTTTTTTGTGTATGATTTTGTGTGTATGATTTTTTTATGTATGATTTGTGTGTGCGTGTGTATGTGAATTGTGAGAAAGTTTATAAGTCAGTTGACCCAAGAGCAACTGAGATACCTAACTTGTGCAGTTGAAACCAGACATCATATCATCATATTAAATTTCCATTTTTTTTTTTTAGGTTTTTATGATAGGGCACATGCATTTGCCAGAGAGTGACAGAGAGAGACAGCAAGAGGGAAAGTGAGCCATACCCTCGGGGTTGGGGGGTGATGTCTTACTTTCCTACTCACTCTCTTTCTCACTCTCTCTTTCTTTCTCTGGCAAGTGCTCTATGGCAAAAACCATTAAAACATTATAGTTCCAATAGCCCACAAAACAAATTTTAAAAAAGAAAGGAATTAAAACTATGTTGAAAGGGCTTTTTATTAACAGATCAATTTCAGCACCCTAGGGAAACTAAAAGCATCCATGACTATCACAGATGAAAACAAAATGATGTCATTGGAATCAAGTATTTTCCCCACTGAAGTATAAAATCTATATAGAAATTTGATACCGTGCTATAACAAATCGTACTTCTCTTGGTTCTGTTTTAATCTCCTTTATATCTTTTACCTCTTTGGTTAAATTTGTTCCTAAGTATTCGTGTGTTTGTGCGTGTATTGTAAACTGAACTGCTTTCTTTACTTCTACCTCAGTATGTTTGTTGTCGATGTGTAAAAGCGCTATAGATTTTTTTTTTTAAATCAAAGAATTCTTTTTTTAATTATTTATTTATCCACTTATTTATTTTTTAATTTGATCAGAGAGAGACACAGAGAGAGAGAGGGAAAGTGAGAAAGCAAGCCACCAGGTCCGGGACTCGAATCGTGGTCGGCCATGTGGGAGTGTCCAGCACCTTAACCACCACGCCACCTGCTGGCCCCAAAGCGCTATAGATTTTTGAAGGTTGATTTTGCATCCTGTGACTTTACTGAATTTATGTATCACTTCAAGATTCCTCATAGATTCTTTAGAATTTTCTTTTCTTTTTAAGAATTATTTATTTTGTTTTATTTATTCATTTTTAATTTGACCAGAGAGAAGTAGAGAGAAAGAAAGAGGGAAAGTGAGAATGCAAGCCACCGGGAACCAGCAGTTAGCGTAATGGCTATGTCGCTGGACTCCCACGTAGTCGACCGTGGTTCGCATCTCGGACCCAGTGGCTTACAACTCACGCCGGGCGCGTGTGCATGCGTGCCCAAGATCCCGAGAGGAGAATGGAGGAGAAGGGATTGCGGCGTGACCATCCCCCCTGGGGGGTGATTTCTCGCTTTCTGTCTCTATGTCTCTCTCTCTGTCTGTCTGGCGAGCGCAAGCGCCCTATAGCGAAAAACCTCTCCAAAAAAAAAAAAAAAAAAAAAAAAAAAAAAAAAAAAAAAAAAAAATGCAAGCCACCATGTCTGAGACTTAAACCATGGTCAGCCATGTGGGAGTGTCCAGCACCTTAACTACCATGCCACCTCCTGGCCCCACAGTCTTTAGAATTCTCTATGTATATAATAATGTTATCTTCAAATAGGGATAATATAACACCTTCCTTTCCTTTTTGAATGCTTTTGTTTCACTCTCTTGTAAACTGTTCAAATTTCTTTTAAAATCAAAAAGTGAGGGAACCAGCAGTTAGCGTAATGGCTATGTCGCTGGACTCCCATGTAGTTGACCGCGGTTCGCGTCCCGGACCCGGTGGCTTAAAACCCACGCCGGGTGCGTGTGCGTGCGTGCCCAAGATCCCGAGAGGAGAATGGAGGAGAAGGGATTGCGGCGTGGCCATCCCCCCCGGGGGGTGATTTCTCGCTTTCTGTCTCTATGTCTCTCTCTGTCTGTCTGGTGAGCGCACGCACCCTATAGCGAAAATCTCTCAAAAAAAATATGAATTTCTAGGTCAAAGAATTTTTTTATATTAATTTTTTTGCCATAGGATATGTGGGCTCACTGGAAGGAGAGAGACAGAGACAGAGAGAGGAAAAGTAAGAAATCAGCCCCTGGGGGATGGCCACATCGCAATTTCTTTTCTTTCTTTCTCCTCTTGGAATAGGCATGCACCCACATGCATTTGGCATGTTTTCAAGCAGCCAGGTCCAGCATTCAAACTGTGGAGTTGACTGTATAGAATCCAGCGCCTTAACCACCATGCCACCTGCTGGCCCCAAGAATATATTTTAGCATATAACATTAATATATTCATCTTTATACCAGTGCAGTTTGAAAATATAGGTTTAATTTTTCCTTTAATGGAGAAAAGGGTTTATAAAAGTTATAATATTCCTTGCTGCTTTACTGAAGATTCAGACACCCTCCCAGGAAGCTTGTCTGAGTGGGTCAGGCTGAGTAATGTTTGTGTAAACGAATTCACCTTTTCTGAGATACACCAGGAAAGGAGGCTCCTTGGTTAGGTCCGAGTCCCATTCCATCACATGAGTTTTTCTATTTTTACTCCTGGCTCCATGTGAAAGGAGAAAAGCTGCACATGAAAACAGCAACAACAACAAAAATAGATACTTACTGTAAGCCTCAGAATCTCCTGGCATAAGACTAGACTCTATGGAGAAGGGTTTCTTCTTATAACATATTTAATATGTAAACTATTATGAATATTAATGAATATGTAAATGAAGTTTGGGGAAAAATTTAGCAACAGTCAAAAAATAAAAAAAGATTTGTAATCTAATTTTGACTGAATAAAAGGGAAAATATGAAGTGCTTATAGGAAATGTAGAGTAGAGCTGACTTTTTTTTTTTTTTTTTTTTTTTTTGTTTTTTGGAGAGGTTTTTGCTATAGGGCACGTGCGCTCACCAGACAGACAGAGACAGAGAGACAGCGAGAAATCACCCCTCGGAGGGGTGGCCACGCCGCAATCCCTTCTCCTTCATTTTCCTCTTGGGATCTTGGGCACGCACGCACACACGCCAGGTGTGAGTTTAAGCCACTGGGTCCAGGACTCGAACCGTGGTCGACTACGTGGGAGTCCAGTGACATAGCTATTACGCTAACTGCTGGTCCCAGAGCTGACTTTTTAAGATAGGAAAAAGCAGATACCTTGAGAAGGAAGCTGGCTGGCATAATGTCTCAGTATGGAGGATACCCATGTAAAGTAGAGTATTTGGTCAGTAAATGAACTGAACTCAGCTCTGCCTCTTAAGAATCTGGTGGCATTAAAGACAGTGCAGTAAAGTAGAGATCAGCTGTTGTAATCCTAAAACAAACCATTCCTGAGAACTTGTTTCTGGGAGCCTGCATTAATCTAAAGGACAGACTTAGGTGAAAAGGCTATAAATTGGTTGGAGAGGAAAAGTGGATGTTTCCTCACACCACTGGATCTGTGAACTTTACTTTTCAGTTTAGATGAATCATTTTAAGTTAATAATAATTCATGGTGGCACAGCAGTGATACAATGCCCTGTGATGCTGAGACCATGTGGGAAGGTCTTGGGTTCAAATCTGAGATCTTCCTGTGCATGCCAGTCACACGTGTACTCATGATCCAGGTTGATTAAGGCTGTGGTAGGCTCATGGCATCAGGACTATGTTCATGGAGCTTCTCTCTCTCTCCCTCTCTCTCTGCCTGTCTCCCTCTCTCAGGGAAGAAGCAAATAGATAAACTTTAAAAAATCATATTAGTAATTACTGACATAACAAGAGCACTTACTATGCAGCTGAGACCAGGCTAAGCACTTCCTGTGGATTGACTGTTAAATCCTCACAGTAACCCCGTGGGGTAGGAATTATTATTTCCATTTCACTGATGAAGAAATGGAGTTTAGGGAGGCTGAATGACTTATTTGACTTCTCATAGCCTGCCTGGGCAGACCTGGACAGATCTGGAGTTTCAACCCAGGGAACTGGAACCTGCATTTTTTTCTTTTTAAAATTTTTTGCCATAGGGTGTGTGTGCTCACCAGAAAGGAGAGAGACAGAGAGGAACAATTAGAAGGAAAGTGAGAAATCACCAGGGCAACAGCCATGCTACCATCTCTTCTTCACCATTCTTCTCCTGGGATTTTGGGCATGCATGCACCTGAGCCCAGCATGAGTTTCAAGGTGCTAGGTCTGGGACTCAAACAGCGGTTGGCCATGTGGGAGTCCAGCACCTTACCCACCATGCTACTTACTGGCCCTGTCATTTCTAACCTCTGGTATTACCCCAGAAGGACCTATCTATGATATAACATATAAGCAAAATATAAGCATGTTATGGGTTGAATTGTTCTCAATCCCCAAATTCACATTTTAAAGTACTAAGCCCAGGAACCTCAGAATGTTATCTTATTTAGAGAAAGGATCTCTACAGAGGTCAAATTAAAATGAAATAATTAGGATGGGCTCTAACCCAAGATGACTGGTGTCCTTACACAAAAGGGAAATTTGGGGAACCAGCAGTTAGCATAATGGCTATGTCGCTGGACTCCCACGTAGTCGACCACTGTTCGCGTCCCGGACCCGGTGGCTTAAAACTCACGCCAGGCACGTGTGCGTGCGTGCCCAAGATCCCAAGAGGAGAATGGAGGAGAAGGGATTGCGGTGTGACCATCCCCCCTGGGGGGTGATTTCTCGCTTTCTGTCTCTATGTCTCTCTCTGTCTTGCGGGCGCACGCGCCCTATAGCAAAAACCTCTCCAAAAAAAAAAAAAAAAAAAAGGGAAATTTGGACACAGAAACATGCATATAGGGAGAACGTTACATGAATATGAAGATAGTTATCTACAAACCAAGAAGAGATTTCTGGAATAGATCTTTCCCTTAGAGTGATCAGAAGAACCAATCCTCCTTGTACCTTGATTTTGGATTTCTAGCATGCAGAACTATGAGACAATAAATTTCTGTAAGCACGTTGAACTAATAACTCATGACAATACTGGTACATAATGTAGTTAAGTTATCTTCTGGACCTTTCAAGTAACTGGCTTCTTTAATATCAGACATTATTAGCCAAAAGCAATTTCCAATTCAATCCAGATAGATGGTAGTGGTGATGGTAGAGTCGTCTGTCCTTAAGAACACTCATTGGGTTGTTGGAAAAGTCATGACACATTTTTGCATAGAAAAACGTAGAAAAAAATACTTCGTGACTTTTCTGACAACCCAATAGATACCCTTGGAGAAGAAAAAAAAAATAGACTGAATTGAAGTGTTTTAAACACAATTTAAAGTAAGTCCTAATGTGCCTAATAATATTGGTTTGTATTGTATCAGACACAGTTATTTTGGCACAAATCATTCAGAGGAAAATTTTGTAGGAAAATGAGAAAAGCTTTCCACAGGTAGATAACTTAAAAATTTGTCTGGGAGCCAGATAGTGGTGCAGGGCTAAAATGCAATGCTCTCAGAGGCAGTTTTACATGGGAGGGTTCTCAGTTCAAGTCTGGTAGACTTCTATGAGCACATCGGGCACACATGTGCCCATGCTCTTGGGCCGACAGAAGTCTAGGGGAGTGTATCATACATGGCATCAAGATGCCATTGGAGGTGCTGTGTCTCTGTTTTTCATGAAACCTGTAAATAAACATATTTTCTCTGTATGGCAGATTTAATATATTATAACCACAGTTGCAGTGCTGCTCATATTATCTGCATACAAAGACTTTATTTGCATATTAATGAAGAAAGTAGTGATTCTTCATAATTTCTCCTTCCTTCTCCTACCACACTGGGTATAATGTTGACATCACTCTGTAGAAGAAGTCATTTCTAATCACTTTGAGAGGTCCTTTGGTTTCTCAGTGCTTCTTTATAAGCTCTTATTAATATTTATTTAATTCTGCTAGTCTAGAGAGGCTTCAGCAAGTGGGAGTTCTACTGAAGGAGATCAGATGTTTTTATTTGCTTCCTGTCTATTGTTTTCAATGACTAGAAATGAAATTTAGAGGTAAAAACAATTTCCAAAAAATGTTGTGCTCTATTACATATGCCTTCAAAAAGAAAATTGGTTATTAGACAGTATTTTCTCTTAGTTGTAATTTGAAAATGTAATATGTACTTAATGATATGTGAATGACAATTGTGATAGTCAGATGTGACCAGGAAACAGAAAAGAAGACAGCTGGTTGCACATGAGAGATGTACCAGAAGCTCTGATGTGCTGCCTTCGTTTCACCTTCCGCTCTCCTGGCCTTACCCTGTTTCTCTAGAGCTCTTGGACCTTTTCTTCCGCATGAATGCTGCCATGGCAATTGACAACCTGGCCTTTGGATATAGGAGATGGGCAGGAGCGAGTAGATAATTTCCATCTTTTTTCCACCTTTTGATCGTCTCTTCCATGGCAAAGTTTTCTGTATAGCCTATTCCAAGTAACTGTGTTTCTTTGTCAAGAGACCAATTTGGTAACACAATACTTTGTATTTGCTCCCCGACCTTGCCTGCCTTGCTTCTCTTTTCTATCCCTTACATTACCCTGTGATGACACTGCTCACTAAAGTTTCTTTCTGTTTTTTTTTTTTTTTTTTTTTTTTTTTTATAGAGTTTTTTTGCTATAGGGTGCGTGTGCTCTCCAGAGAGACAGAGAGAGACAGAGAGATAGAAAGCAATAAATAGCCCCCCGGGGGGATGGCCACGTCATAATTCCTTCTCCTCCATTCTCCTCTCGGGATCTTGAGCACTCATGCACACGTGCCCGGTGTGAGTTTAAGTCACTGGGTCCAGGACTTGAACCACAGTCGACGACATGGGAGTCCAGCGACATAGCCACTATGCTAACTGCTGGTCCCAGTAAAGTTTCAAACTCAAGTCTTGACCTAGGTTCAATTTTCAAGGGAACTTCGTTTAGAACAAAAAGAGTTCCATAAATGTTTAGTGAATTGAAATGAGTAAAACAATAGAATCCAGGCTACATGGGAGCTCTTGTTTAATCATTTGTATTTTTCTGTGCTTCAGAAGAACTTGATCTGTACCTCCTGACCCATTCATTTTGTGACTGCCTCTAGATTGGTAAGTATAATGCTTAGAAAGAAATGATCAACAAATGAAAGCCCATTTCTTTGACAATAAGTGATCTATCAGATGACTCCAGGAGAAGTCACATTGCCAAAAGGCAGATATAATAAGGGAAAGCAGGTGTGGTGGTTAAAACAGCTGGATCCCACATGGCTGATTGTACAGTTTGAGTCCAGGACCTGGTGGCTTGAGAAACATGCCAGGCACATGTGTGTGCCCAGAATCCCCAAAGAAGGGAGTAATGGAGGAGAAGGGATTGTGGCATGACCATTCCCTGTGGGAGGTGCTTTCTCTTTTTTAGACATGTGCCCTCTGGCAAATTATAAAAGAAAATAAAGGAAAGAGTAGGGTGAATTATTGTGGAATAATAATCCAGGTGGTGTGCCTGACAACCATCTCCTTTTTCAGAGACATAGCTCACTTCTAAACAAGTCAGAGCCATTTTCTATAACAATTTCAATAGAAAATTAGAGAAATCTCCTATGTAAATTCTGGCCTTTCTTCCTCCTTGAGAAGAAAATACTTCTCTAATGTCTACCCAATTTTAATGACTATCTAATGTGTAGATGAGATATGAAAGACTGAAAATGTGAGGTTGTGGCGTTAAAAGGAGAAAAAAAGGAAATGGCCATTTTAATTATTTATTTTTATTTCTTTTACTACTCTCTTGCCTCTAGTAACTGAAATTGTTAGGAACTTACATAGTAACTACAGGAAAATTGTTTAAGAATCCAAGATGTTAAAAAAAAATGATACAGAGCATCTGTTGTATATTTTAGTGCATGCCTGTACCGAGGGCCAAGACCTTTGTGCTCTGGGGAAGCCATGTAGGCATTATTACTATTTTTATTGTCATGATGGTTATTAATAATAAAGAAGATTATTATAGAAATGAAAGTAAGGGGGCATCAGCTATGCTTGACCTGTATGAAACCTCTCATGCTTTAATGAAAAAAGACATTTAGAGTCTAACCTATTTTCGTGTGTGCATATGAAACTGGGGTCAAGTAACTATATTTGCAAGTAACTTTTTAAAAGGATTATAGAGTCAATCATATTCATAGTAAATGAGGCCAAGTATAAATTCATATAATTTGACAACTGAAAATTATTAAAAGGAGAGCATTGGAAGGGAACTTTAAATATAAAAAAAAAACCTTGAAAGGTCTGTTTTTATCAAGATACATGTAGGAGAGATTTATTATAAATCAACGGAGCAGACGTCTGACTCATATTCAGGGATGTTACTGGAACTGGCTATTTGGATCTTATCATCATTGAAGGTAATGCTTGATATTTTCACTGATCATAAAGATGTTTCAAAAAACAGTGACATAACCTGTATCAGTAGAGTCCTCTGAGGCCAATGCAGCAACAAATGTATTTAAGTATTTAGTCCAGAAAAGGCACAATGTTCACCTGGCCAAAGCCAGATGAACTTTGCTATAAGGGCGAAAGTGAAGAAACATTCATTTTGGCTAGCATAAGTCATTATGAATGAGGAAAGAGAGCTGTGGAGAAGAAAGAACAAGCAGTCAGTCCATAAGAGATGGGGTGATGCTTCATGTTGGTGGAGGTGGAATGAGCAGGATTCATATGTGTACCTGTTGTGGTCATTTCTAAATGGTCTGGTGGGAATCCTAGACTGACACAGCTGAGCTGGATAGAGGTGGTGCTCTCAAGTGGCATCAGTGTGTTGAGTCCTGAGTATAACATTAGTAGGCATTGCTTTCAGGTAGAGGGCAAAGAAAGAAGAGGAGTAAACTATGAAGGCAAACCATTCAACCCAGATCCCCTCTCAGTGAAGAAGTCCCTTTTATCATGTCCTGGAGAAAAAAATATAAACAGTAGTGTAGCCAGTAGGACCCTAATGTCAGTTTCCCAGCTGTCCCAAAATTCATCAGGAGTGGAAATGTACATCTCAGAGTTTCTGATGCAGTAGATCTGAAGTGGGAAGGAGGACTCATTATTTACAAAAATTTTTCTAGGTGTTTCTCATAACCAGTCATGATTGAGAACCTCTGGTCTAAAATTTATTTAAACACCCAAAGTATAATAATACTGAGCTCATTATCATTTGGCTTTTGGTTAGCTGAAGCAGTTATAAGAATCTACCTAACTTCAAAACCCAAATCTATATCTTTAAAATATCGTCAGGAGAACCCATACTTTGGTTCTCTCTGGGCCTTTTGGAGTATAAGGTCTTAGCTAAAGTTGTATAATTTGAGTTTGTGGTGGGCAAGTCATCACAGTTTTATGATCTGATCTAGCAGCAAGGTAATCCAGAGCATAGAATGTGACTGATGAAGTGACCCAGATTTGGGGATTGGAATGATGGAAGATCAGCAAACTGAAGGATTGTAAAACACTGTAGGGGGTAATGTTGAAGTGACCATCACTGCTTGGGAGACACTTGAGGCCTTCAGAACACGCATGGGGTAGTATGAGGAGATACTAAGTGACTAAGGAGTGGGATAGGCTGAGGGGGGAAATTTGGTGTGGGTCAGGTCCATGTCCAGATTGTTTCCCATCTACTTTTTAGGCCCTGCTGCAGTATGTTCTCAGTTGGTATTTTTTGACTGATCAATGATGGTCAAAGGCAAGTTGAGCAGATAAATGGAAGTGGGAGAAGAAAGTGAGGTGATTATATCAGAAAGAGAACTGAAGAGAGTTCTTAGAGGTGAGCAGATTCTGGTGATGAGAAAATCCAAGTTGTGGCCAATGTGGTGTGGAGTTGAAAATATGAGCTGGTGAGAAATCCTGTGGTCATCAGCACAGATGATGCTGTTTTTGTGGACAATGGCCAAAGACAGGGGGGAGAGAGGAACTGTGACTCAGATGCTGAAGTGTTAGAGGACAGTGCTCGGAGGGGGAGGTGGGTATGAAATAGAAATAAAAAGAGGATGTAGAGAGCATGGAGGGCCCAGTGTTGCCTCTGTTTAGTGGGTGAGTTTGGGCAAGTCTTACATCTTCTTTGGAATTCTGTAATTGTTTGAAGTAATAGCATTCTGTCTATCTCCCTACACACTTATTGGAAGCTCATGTGAGATACAGTGATCATGGATGTAAAAGCCACTGTGAAGAGATAGTCGAAAAGGGTTTCTCTAGTTTTGAAATCATGTAACATAACTCTTGTAGTTGTGCCATATCAACGTTATGAGATATGAGATGTCACAGAGTGTAGGTATGGTAAAGCTACAATTTCTCTTGGAAGAAATTTATTGGGTCATTGGAAAAGTCATGATGCCTTTTTGCATAGAAAAACAGAAAAAATATGTCATGACTTTTCCAATGACCCAATATCTAAAACCAGAGCTCTATTGTACAACCAACCAAATGACAGTTGAGCTAAATGATATTTATCTTTGGAATTAGTAGGTCACACTTGAGGAAGATAATTCATATACGTGTGTGTGTGTGTGTGTGTATTTTTAGCTAACATGTCAGTACTTTGTGTTTTTTCTTTTTTTTTTTTTTTTGAGAGGTTTTCACTATAGGGTATGTGTGCTTACCAGCAAGACAGAGAGACACAGAGAGACAGAGAGTGAGAAATCACCCCTCCTCCCCAGGGGGGATGGCCATGCCACAGTCCCTTCTCCTCCATTCTCTTCTCGGGATCTTGGGCACACATGCACATGCGCCTGGTATGAGTTTAAGCCACCGGGTCTGGGACTTGAACCACGGTTGACTACATGGGAGTCCAGCGACATAGTCATTATGCCAACTGCTGGTCCCATGTCAGTACTTCTTTAAAGGCCAAGAAACCCATGTGTTGAACATGAACCTGCATGTGTATCTTCCACAACTGTAATACCAATTGCTTAGGTGAAAATATGAGCCACTACATGACCCTTTGATTCTGTTATTTTATTTTCAAATTCATTAGAATTAGATATAATTCTAGATCTCTAACTTATAAATCCTAGTGACTAGGTATGTTTTTTCTCTAGTGTTTTTTTTTTTTAAAGAATTATTTTATTTAACTTTTAAAATTTTACTTATTATATGTATTTATTTTAACTTGACTAGAGAGTGAGGGAGGGAGGGAGGAGAGAGAGAGAGAGATGGAAAGTGAGAAAGCAAGCTACCAGATCTGGGACTCGAACTATAGTTAGCCATGTGGGAGCCCAGTGCCCTTAACCACCATGCCACCTGCTGGCCCCTCTCTAGTGTTTCTTGGTCTCTTGAGCCATGGCTCCTGTTCTGACTCTGGAATATATAAAACACAGTAGCCAATCTAGGGGGAGGATGCAGTTACAAAGATTATTTTAAATCTTTCTTCCATTGACTTTACTTTCTACCCTACTTCTGCGGTGGAGTACAATCTTAAAGTTTTATCTGAATCAAAACTTGATTTCAAATATTATTTCTTTTTTTTTTTTTTTTTGAGAGTTTTTTGCTATAGGGCGAGTGCGCTCGCCAGACAGACAGAGAGACAGAAAGCGAGAAATCACCCCCCCAGGGGGGATGGCCAGGCCGCAATCCCTTCTCCTCCATTCTCCTCTCGGGATCTTGGGCACACACGCACATGCGCCTGGCATGAGTTTTAAGCCACTGGGTCTGGACGCGAACCGCGGTCGACTACATGGGAGTCCAGCGACATAGCCATTATGCTAACTGCTGGTCCCAAATATTATTTCTATGAATTAGTCCCTTGCCTTTCATTGTTAATATGGTAATTGCTGCTTGGCCCTTTAGAAGGTTAAAAAACTTAAAGTGTGTATTTTTGGTAAGAGAAGTAGATATTCCCAGATACATAGTGCTTTTTCTTGAAGTGTATGTGAGAGAAACTGAAAGTCCATTTTGAGCCATGTCCTTGGCAGATGCAATATTTATGGCGTAGAAACATCATAAATACCGTAGGTTCTTTATTTAAACCCTTCTTGAATGATGTTGGTTCTAAGAAACTAGAGGCCAGGGGTGAAGAGAGAAAAAAACATTCTTCTGAGAAAGATGAGGTCAGTTTTCCAGTGTTTGGAAAGATCTTTTTTTTAAATCAGTTTACAACTAACTCATGTCCAATGTTAATCACTGTGTACATCTATTACTCTCCGCAAAATAGGATACAAAGCTTTTGGCTGCAAATAATTCTAAACCCTCTTGCAAAACAAACAAACAAACTAACAAACAGAAAACACAGGGAAATCCTATCCCTAACAGAGGACCCTACTTGGATCTAGGTTTCCTGGAATAGATCTTAGAAAAAAGTTATCAAGTTTTTTTCTGTGTTTTGAATTACAGAAATTGAAAGTGACATGATGTTAATGGCAGCTTGCAGAAAAAGACTAAACAATGGAAAGATAGTTTTCGAAAGCCAGAATGAGAATCTTTTGCATTACCTCGGTGGTTTTTTGTGAACTTCATTGCCATAATGTGACTGGGACCTTTTCCTGCTCTGTTTGGCTCAACAGTTTTGCATTCTGTGTGTTACACATTCAATTGAGTCACCCTAAAAGATATGTTGGTCCTAATCCCCAGAATTTCAGAATGTGATCTTATTTGAAAACGGCACATTTACAAAGGAATTGAATTAAAATGAGGTAATCAGGGCGGGCCTAGTTCAACATGATTGATAACCTTAGGTAAAAATTGGGATACAGAGACAGACTTGCCTGGGAGGACGATGATATAAACACCACAGGGAAAACATGGCCATGTGAAGATGGAGGCAAAGACGGAGTCACACTGCCACAAACCAAGGCCTGCTTGGGGCTGCTGGAAGCTAGAGGGAGGCATGGAATAGAACAGATTTTCTCCCAAAGCTCTTTAAAGGAAACAACTCTGCAGATACTTGGTTTTGGACCTCTAGTCTCCATAATTGAGACAATAAATCTCTGTTGTTTAAGTCATCTAGTTTACGCAGCCCTAGGAAACTAATACAGTATACTCACAGCACCTGGGAACTTTCAGTGTGTCTTTAGGCTTACCTGCCTGATGAGAAATAAATTTGCAGAGCTTCTAAAATGTTCTTAACCCTATCTTCTACCCGGTTTCCTCTACATGGTTATGGATGAGTGGCAGGTAAATATAGATCTCGGTTGGGAAGATTCTCACTTCTTCAGAAAGGTTGAACTGTGTTAAGTGAGGTGAATTGCATGTGAATTGTGATGCAGATTATTTCATGTCAGGACCAGTAAAACCTTAGACCCTAAGAATCTCCCAGATGAGAGAATATCGACAGGTCTTAACTATGGGGAGGCTGTTGTGATAATAACCAGTTCAAAGCAGAATATTGCTTTTCTTCAAAGAAGATTCAAAGAGGGAGTCAATAACATAAACCTTCCCATCAGCTAGTCCAAGATGAAATACTAGCTCGGGCATCGACTAATCAAGATTGTCTTGTCCCTTGTGTTCTTGTGTTGGGAAATAACTTAGTTCAGTATCTTTAAGATTTATTCACCTTGTATTTGCTCTGATCACATTCATTGAACTGTGGACTGGAGCCAAGAACTATATTTTGGAAGCTGAGCTAGTAGTAGACAGACTATCTCTCAGTCCTTGGAGTCAGTCCAGTCATCTTAAATATGGAAGTGTTTCTTTATGGAGCTCTTGGGACGCTTTCATCAAGCTGTATCCTTCGTGATCAATCATTATATTTGAATACTTTTCTAAGACAGGGAGCTCCTTTTAGTAAGAATTTCTTGAAATGCTAGTATGACTGACAGAAAATACCTATGGAGACTTTAACAAGTATAAATAAGATATACTTGGTGCAAAGGGAAAATATAACTATTTCAACTTTACATATATGTATGTGTATGTGTATACCCACATGCTTTATTTTTTACTTAAGTATAGTTTATATATTTTAAGAAAGAGGACTGGAGTTTTAAAAATCCATTTGCATTTTCAAGAGTATTTTGCTTTATACCTTTATATTATAATCCTTTATTACATATATATATATGACAAGTATATTACATGTATATATGAATATATGTGTGCATGTGTGTGTGAGTTTTTTTTTTTTTTTTTTCTTGCCATAGGGCCCATGCAGTTACCAGACACGGAGGCAGAGGAAAAGGAAAGTGAGAAATCACCCCTTGGGTGGATGACCATGCTACATCCCTTGTCCTTCAGTCTCCTTTCATAATTTTGGGCATGCATGCACACACACTTGATGTGTCCCTCAAGGTACCAGGTTTAGGACTAAAACTGTGGAGTCCACTGTATGGGATCCAGCGCTTTAACCACCATGCCACCTACTGGCCCCATTGGTTAGCTATTTTAATCCAACATTGTTACTATTAGAACTGCTGCTACTACTACAGTTACCACATAGCAGGTATTTACTAAGTACCAGGTAATATGACAATTGCTTTATCTACATAATTCCCTTTATTTTTTAACTTCTATTTTGCCAGAGAGTGCATGCCCTTGCCAGTGAGAGATAGACAGATAGAAGGGGAGAGGAGAAAGTACCCTCCATGAGGTACAGTCACATCACAATCTCTTCTCCATTTCTCCATCCTGTTGGGACTTGGACACACACACACACCCGCCTGATGTGTTTTCCAAGCTGTGGGGCAGGGATTAATACTGTGTGATTGGCCATGTGATGTCTGGCTTCCCTAACTACCGGATCATGAGGCTGTTCCAACAATCCTTTCTAATCCTTTTGACAACCTAATGAGTATGTATCTTTGCCTTTATTTTATAGATTAGGATACTAACAGAGATATTAAGAAGCTTGAACAAGATCACATAGTAAACAATGGAGCTGGGATTAGAAATTCAGATCTTTCTGACCCCACAGCTTGTATACTTATTCATTCATAATTCAATCTCAAGTGTAATGGCAGGAGCAAAAATTTTCTATTAGGACAGGTAAAGGCCTTACTGTGAGAACTCGGTTTTCAGTTGGCAGAGATCCATGCAGAGCAGACACACAGACAAGGAAGCAGCAGAGCACCTGAGGGACTGAATAGGCAAAAGCAGTGCCCACACAGAGAGAAGATGTTCTTGACACTAAACAACCTGCAATAGCAGATTAACCTTTAAGTAAAATGAATAAAGACTCAGGCCCTTAGTGTGTACCTCATGTAGGTTGTAAGGGTCCTGATACAGAAAGTGAACATCCTGTACAGCACTGCAGGGGATGAAAGCACACAGGATGTGGAGAACAGGCAGAAGAGGGCAAAAGTAAGTTAGCGACTTGTGAGGAAATGAGTAAGGTTGGAACAGAGTCAACTCTATTGGTGACCTTTGATCAAGAGGAATTATAAGTTAATATATAAGAAATCCATTTGTGGAGACCAGCGGGTGGCGTGGTGGTTAAAGTGCTGGACACTCCCACAGAGCTGACCACAGTTCAAGTCCTGGATCTGGTGGCTTGCTGTCTCTCTTTCCATCTCTCTCTCCCTTTCTCTCTCTCTCCGTGTCGCTCTCTGGTCAAATTAAAATAAATGAATGAATAAATAAATAAAAAATAATTAAAAAAAAAGAAATCCATTTGTGACTGTTTTTAAAATGTGACTTTCTCGGGACCACTAGATGACTTGGTTACATCACTGGATTCCCACATGGCTGACCAAGATTTGTGTCCAGACCCAGCAACTTCAAACTCATGCTGAGCATGTGTGTGTGTATGCCCAAAATCCCAAGAGGAGAATGGAGAAGAAGGGATTGTGGTGTGGCCATCCCCCCAGGGAGTGATTTCTCACTTTCTATCTCTCTTTCTCTGGAGAGCGCATGTGGCCTATAGCAAAAATCTCTCTCTAAAAAAAGAAAAAAATGACTTCCTCTCTCTTTCTCTCTGGCAAACACATGTGCCTGCTGGCAAAAGAACAACAACAACAAAACAACCACCCCCCCCCAAAAAAAAAAAAAAAAACATCAGAAAACAAAACAAAACAAAAAGCCAAACAAAAAGCAAAAAAGCAAGACAACAAAAACATACCTGCCTTGTACTACTTACTGTATAGGGAAAAAAAATGTAACCTCGATAAAATTATGAACTTGTAGGGACCAGCAGTTAGCGTAATGACTATGTTGCTGGACTCCCATGTAGTTGACCGTGGTTCAAGTCCCGGACCCAGTGGCTTATAGTCATGCTGGGCGCATGTGCATGCGTGCCCAAGATCCTGAGAGGAGAATGGAGGAGAAGGGATTGTGACATGGCCATCCCCCTGGGGGGTGATTTCTCGCTTTCTGTCTCTGTCTCTCTCTTTCTGGCGAGCGCATACGCCCTATAGCAAAAACTTCTCCCCTCTCCCCCCAAATTATGATCTTGTATGTGTAAAACCAATTTAAAAAATATGAAGCACTTCATAAATGTATTACTTATCTGTATATCCATAGAGCTGCATTTATATTGCTGCTTACTACTTATCATATTATATGCAGGGACTTTAAAAAATTTATGGAGGGAACCAGCAGTTAGCGTAATGGCTATGTCGCTGGACTCCCACATAGTCGACCGCGATTCGCGTCCTGGACTCGGTGGCTTAAAACTCATGCCGGGCGCGTGTGCGTGCGTGCCCAAGATCCCGAGAAAAGAATGGAGGAGAAGGGATTGCGGCGTGACCATCCCCCCTGGGGGGTGATTTCTCACTTCTGTCTCTATGTCTCTGTCTGTCTGGTGAGCGCACGTGCCCTATAGCAGAAAATCTCTCAAAAAAATTTTATGGAAAAATAGAATTAAGGTATTAATTTATTTTGGTACAAAAAATTTGAAGTCATACATAGTGTTTTTCAAAATACACTTTTTCTTTCTCCTTCTTTCTTCTTTCTTTCTTTTTTTTTGGAGAGGTTTTTGCTATAGGGTGCGTGTGCTTGCCAGGAAGACAGAGAGAGAAAGAGAGACAGAAAGCGAGAAATCACCCCTCCCCAGGAGTATGGCCATGCCGCAATCCCTTCTCCTCCATTCTCCTCTTGGGATCTTGGGCATGCACGCACATGCATCCAGCATGAGTTTCAGCCACTGGGTCCGGGACTCGAACCGCAGTTGGCTACATGGGAGTCCAGCGATATAGCCATCATGCCAACTGCTGGTCCCCACAATACACAATTTTCATGAACTTTTTGAAGGCCCTCCCCCTCATATTTTAATTAGATGAAAGCATGGATCTCTTTCCTACTACTATGCCTTGAATATTACAAAGCTCATAGTAGGTGCCTAATAAATATTTCTTGAAAAATAGCTTCTTAGAATTAACACAAGTTTAGGGAAGACTGGAGAAAATTTAGTTAGAGACTAGTGCAGATTTTAAAAAATAATGCCAGTAGTATAAACGATGTTAGAGACATTCTGTTCCCATCTACCTTAATTTTCTAATGTACGCAGTAGAATGCCATGCATTTGAACTTGACAAATATTAGGGAAAAGCCAAATGGAGTCCGTTATCCAGTGGTTGCAGTCGGTACAATACTCACTTGATCGCTTCAAAATGGCAAGAAGCTTGGTTGGAGAGAATGAAGAGATGAGATAAAGATGTGCCTTGTTTCAGTGATTAATGAAGATAGCATTGTCCACAAAGTTTATGGCTTGGAAAATCAGCTTGCTAGAAACATTGAGGGTCCTCTATTGGCAGAGAAATGTCTCAAATGTTCTGAAGAATTAAAGAGGAAGCTCCTGGGCCAGCACTGCCTTAGTTTCACTGTGAACCTCCTTGGTGGAGTATAAACATGCCGTAGAGGGGGTCTTTCCTTGGGCAGTTAGGGTCTAGTGAGAGGATGTTGTCTTCAAGTCGTTTGCAAACTTTCCTTGTGAGACAGTGTTTCTGTTGCTGTCCTTTGCCCTATGCTTGCTTCATTCTAGAATTTGGGAAATCTCTTTATAGTAATAGGAAACTATTGTAAATCTGTAAGAATGGGAAGATTCTTCACATTCCATTTTCTTTTTGGTGCTCAGTTTCTCTTCCAAAACGTAGAGAAAATAGTTTCTTTACTGTATTGAGAGTAATAAAAAAAAATTCCAGATTGCATCTAGAACATCATTTGGAATGGCAGTCAGGTGATTAATGTCTTACTATGGTCTCCCTTTTTCCTTGAAAAGCATAGAAGAGATCTGCTTGTCCATACAGTCTACAACTTGTTCAGACCTCACAAGGATTATAGATATATTTCTGTGGTTTGACCCAGCTCCTTATCTTTCTGTAGAAGTGGGATGGTGGGTGTGGAGAGCAATCACTTGTAGAACAAGACAGAAGGGATGTCTAGAGATGCCTTATCCCCAAACAGCTGTACCTCTGATGATCTCTGACATTTCATTAAAAATCTATTTCTTGGAGGTACTATATATTTTTTTTGAGAGATGTTTGTTATAGGGTACACGCATTCACTGGAGAGACATAGCGAGAGAGAGAGACAGAAAGCAAGAAATTCGGCCCCTCCCGCCCCCCAGCAATCCCTTCTCCTCCATTCTCCTTTCAGGATTTTGGGCATGCACGCACATGTGCCAGACATGAGTTTCAAGCTGCCAGGCTCCAGGACTCAGTCTGTGGTCAGCCATGTGGGAGTCCAGCAACATAACCATTATGCCATCTGCTGGTTCCTGACTCATTTTAAAAATTTTATTGTATTTTTATTTCTTCCAAGAAAGAGAGACAGAAAGAGAGAGAAGAACCCTCAATAAGGTCTTTCTGCCACAATTCTCACCCCTCTGCCAGCCCCATCTAGTCTGGGTTGTGGGTCTGTGAGCACACCCAGCATGTATAGGGAGACCTCTGGATGTGAACCTTCCAGGTGAATCACAGAGTTGCTATGACACTGTTCCTGGCCTACTTGTAAATTCCCTATTAAAAGGCAATATTTATCTGGGGACCAACAGGTGACGTGGTGGTTGGGGCACTGGACACTCCCACATGGCCGACTGCAGTTCGAACACCGGACCTGGTGGCTTGCTTTCTCACTTTCCCTCTCTCTTTCTCTGTGTATCTCTCTTTGGTCAAATTAAAATAAATGAATGAATAAATTAAATAAATAATTATTTTTAGAAAAAGGCAATATTTATCAGTGCCAGAAGGAAGTAGTACATTATAGTAGAAATGGGAATAAGCTAAGTAAACTGAAGTTTAAACCCCCAAACTTCCACTATATTGCCCTGGGCAAGTTATAAAACCTCTCTGAGCTTCAGTGGCTTCCTTCATATAATGCCTTGGAGGGTTGCTGTAAACGTATATGCAATAATGTAGACAAAATAGTGGATGGTCCATGAATGGTGGTTATTATTCATAAATCACCACGTTATGTGACCAAAGTTAAGTGCTTTGAGAAGAATCAACCAGAAAAGTGTAGAAGGGGCCCCAGGGCCTGTAGAGATAGGCAGGCCTGCCCACACCACAGTTTCTGTAAGGCAGGGGATTCATGAACTTGAATGGGGAAAACACTTGTCATTATTTTCACTAAACTTGAACTGAAATTTTCTTTTATTATGTATAGAAGCAACAAACCCCCAGTAATATAAGCAGTGTCTGAATTTGTCATCAAAGTATAGATATTTTCACATCACATTACTATAGTTATGGATATTTCAAAATATCACTTAAATGAATCACTACTTTAAAATTATGATAGTTATTACTCCTGTCACTGCCACTTACTATTTAATATTTTAAAGAAAAAGCACACATATGCATTACTATACCACAAAATTGCTTTTAAAAATATTCTCTTGATGGTATTTTAAGATAACTAGCTCCTTCTGCAATCTTGTTCATTTGTTTCATACATTCTGAGAAGGGGTCCATGGGCTTTAGCAGACTACCAAAGGAGACCATGTGCAAAAAAATAGAAGAAGTTTGTCTAGGGCAAAACTCAGTTTGGGAACATAGTTACTCAGAGTCATTGAGGTCTTTATCTCCTTTTCTGAGAGTTGTTGCTAATGACAGAGATGCTTTCCAGACTGGCCTTCCATAAATCAAGTGAAGGGAAAAGGAAATATCTCTCTATATCTATTTATTTCTGTGTATTTTTTTAGAATTATTTATTTAATTTTATTTATTCATTCATTTATTTTGATTTGACCAGAGAGAGACACAGAGAGCAAGAGAGGGCAAGTGAAAAAGCAAGCCATCAGGTCCAGAACTCGTACCATGGGCAGCCATTTGGCAGTGTCCAGTGCCTTAACCACCATGCCACCTGCTGGCCCCCTATTTCTATGTATTTTTTTTAAAAAATGATTAATTTAATTTAATTTATTCATTCTTCTTCTTTTAAAAATTTTAATTTGTCTAGAGAAAGACACAGAGAGAGAGAAAGAAAGAGGGAAAGTGGGAAAGCAAGCTACCAGGTATGGGACTCAAACTGTGGTCAGCCATGTGGTGTGTCCAGCGCCTTAACCACCATGCCACCTGCTGGTTCCCTATTTCTATGTATTTTTGCTTCCTCATTTATATATATATATATATATATATATATATATATATATATATACACACACACACATCATATATATATATATATATACACATCATATATATATATATATATATACACACACACACATACACACACACATGCACACACACACACACACACACACACACCAGGAAAAATAAAGAAGAAAAGATAATCATATTAATGGATTGCATTACAAAGTCAAAATGAAAAGTTGCTTTTCTTTTTTTTCCCACTGTTATGTTATTTACCTCTATTTTTATTTATTTATTTATATTATTATTTATACATTTAATCACTATACATCATTTAGATTGTAAAGAGACTTTACCTAGCATGATATACATCTCAGTCCAGTCCAGTTGAGAATACTATACATATCTTCATCAACAAATAATAAACCATATCTGTGTCCCACAAATTCTTACCTCTCTATTTTTTCCTCCAAATTTCTTTTCCTACACTCTTTCCCTCTCACACTCTTTCCACTTTGTCTCTAGTGTTCATAACAATATTTTTTCTTTTTTTGGAGAGGTTTTTGCTATAGGGCATGTGCGCTCACCAGAAAGACAGAGACAGAGAGACAAAAAGTGAGAAATCATCCCCTGGGGGGATGGCCACACCGCAATCCCTTCTCCTCCATTCTCCTCTTGGAATCTTGGGCATGCATGCACACATGCCCGGCGTGTGTTTAAGCTACTGAGTCCGATATTTGAACCGTGGTCGACTACATGGGAGTTCAGCGACATAGCCATTATGCTAACTGCTGGTCCCAGTTTTTAATGCTTGTATGTCCTCCAGTCTTTCAGTCTCTACCATAGAGTATGGATAGTCGGTATATGTTAAGTGGAGACATACTATGTCTCTCTTTCGTAGCCTGACTTGCTTGACTCAGCAACAAATCTTCCATATTCACCCACTTTCTATCAAATTTCAGGGCCTTGTTTTTTTTTTTTTTAATGACTGAGTAGTATTCCGTTGAGTATATGTGCCACTCTTTTTCAATCCACTCATCCATGTGTGGACATTTGGGTTGGTTCCATGTCTTAGCAATTGTGAATAAGGCTGCAATGAATATAAGTGTGCAAGTGCTTTTTTGACTGAATGCTTTCCTATCCTTTGGGTAGATACCCAGGAGTGGAATTTCTGGATCATATGGTAGTTCTGTTTGAAAGTCTTTGAAGAACCTCCATATTGTTCTCCACACTGGCTGGACCAATCTACATTCTCACCAACAGTGTAGGAGTTTTTCCCTTTCACCACGTCCCCTCCAGCACTTATTATTATTATTATTATTATTATTATTATTATTATTATTTAATCTTTGACATTATGACTGGGGTTAGGTGGTTTCTCATTGTGGTTTTGATCTGCATTTCCCTTATGATGAGGGATGTTGAACATTTCTTCATGTGCTTTTTGGCTGTTCATATGTCTTCCTTAGAGAGTTGTTTGTTCAGTTCATTTTTCCATCTTTTAATTGGGTTAATCTTATTCTTCTGAGTAAGCCACTTAAATTCTCTGTGTATTCTGGTTATCAGTCCCATATCTGAAGCTTAGTTAACAAAAATTCTCTCCCATTCTGAGGGTTGTCAATTCACACTAATTGCAGTGTCCTTTGCTGTGCAGAAACCTCTTAATATGATGTAATCCCACCTGTCTATTTTGGGGATGATTGTGCTTTGGGCAGTGTTACTTAAATATTTGTCTACCTCAATGTCTCCCAGAGTTTACCCAGTGTTTTACACCAGTAGTTTTATAGTTTGTAGCCTTAGGTTTAGATCCTTGATCCACTTTGAGTTGATTTTTTATTTTTTTTTATTTTGGTAAACTTATTTATTTCTTTTTTATTTTATTTACATTTTTAAAATACATTCAATCACATTATTTAGCTTACAAGGTGATCATTTCAAATGAGTTGATTTTTATTAATGGTGACATATAGGGGTTCAGATTCATCTTTCTGCAGGTGGATACCCAGTTTTTCCAGCACCATTTGCTAAAAAACTTTTCCTTTTTCCATTGGATTGACTGATACTCTGTCAAAGATGAGTTGGGGTTTATTTCTGGGGTCTCTACTCTGTTCCATTGGTTCTCATGTCTGTTTTTGTGCCAATACCATGCTGCTTTGATTATCACAGCTTTGTAATATATTTTGGGGTCAGGAAGTGAGATTTCCCCGACTCTACTCTTCTTGCACAGAATGGCTTTGGCAATACAGGGTCTTTTATGATTACAGACAAATTCTATGATTGTCTTTTCGAGACTAGATCTGTGAAGAATGTCTCTTGTAATTTTATAGGGATTGCATTAAATATGTAGATTAATTTGGCTAGGATTGCCATTTTGATTATATTAATTCTGCCAGTCCAGGAACATGGGATGTCCTTCCACTTTTTTGTGTCTTTTTTAAAGTTTTCACAGTTTTCCTTATAGAGATCTTTGACTTCCTTGGTTAGTTTTATTCCTAGGTATCTTATACTTCTTGTGGCTCTGGTAAATGGAATTACTTTCTCCAGTTCTGTCTCTGCCTGCTTGTTGTTTGTGTATAGAAATGCTATAATGCTATAGAATTTTGTAAATTTATTTTGTATATGGCCACTTTACTGTATGCATTTATTACTTCTAGAAGATTTTCATGGATACTATTGGGTTTTCTATGTATACAATCATGTACTCTGCAAACAGAGATAATTTCAGCTCTTCTTTTGCTATTGGAATGCCTTTTATTTCCTTCTCTTGTCTTATCACATTGGCTAGGACTTACAGCACTATATTGAGTAGGAGTGGAGAAAGTGGGCAGCCTTGTCTTGTGCCAGTTTTTAGTGGAAAAGCTTTCAGCTTTTCCCCATTCAGTATAATGTTAGCTATAGGCTTTTTATAGATTGCTTTTATTATACTGAGAAACAATCCTTCTATGCCAATTTAACTGAGAGTTTTAATCATGAAAGGATGTAGTATTTTGTCAAATGCTTTTTCTACATCAGTTGAAATGATCATATGGTTTTTTATCTTTCTTTTGTTAATATGGTGTATTACATTTATGGTTTTGCATATGTTGAACCACCCTTGTATCCCTGGAATAATTGTGATGAATAATCTTTTTTATATGCTGTTGAATACAGTTAGCAAGTGTCTTGTTGAGAATTTTTGCATCTATACTCATCAGAGATATAGTTCTGTAGTTTTCCTTTTTTGTCATATACTTATCCATTTTGGCAATGAGGGTAATGGAGGCTTCATAGAATGAATTTGGAAGGGTTCCTTCCTTTTGGATCTCTAGAAACTGTATGAGTAGGATGGGGGTTACCTCTTCTTTAAAAGTTTTGTGAAATTCAGCAGTGAAGCCATGGGACCTTGACTTTTTTTTGTTGGGAGGTTATTTATTGCTGATTCAATCTCTTTGCTTGTTATAGGTCTACTCGGGCTTTCAATGTCCTCTTGAGTCAATCTTGGTAGATTATACATCTCCAGAAATTTGTCCATCTCATCCATGTTTTCTTGTTTGTTGGTGTGTAGTCACTCATAGTATCCTCTAACCATGCTTTGTATTTCTCTTATATCTGTTGTAATGTTGCCTGATTCATTGAGAATTTGATGCATCTAGTTCTTTTTTTTCTCTTCTTCTTAATTGGTTTAGCTAATGGCATGTCAATCTTGTTTATCTTTTCAAAAAAACAGCTTTTGCTTTGATTTATTTTCTGTATAATTTGCTTATTTTCTATTTCATTTATTTCTGCTTGAATCTTTAGTATTTCTTTTCTCCTGGCATTTTTTGGATTTTTTTTTGTTGCTGTTTTTCCAATTCCCTGAGGTATGATGTTAGGTTGTCTTTTTGCCATCTTTCCATCTTTTTCTTGTGTGCACTAATTCCTATTAACTTCCTTTTTATGACTGCTTCTGCCGTGTCCCATAAATTATGGAAATGTGTGTACTCATCATCATTTATTTCCATGAATCTTTTGATTTTTGTCCTAATCTCTTCAGTAGTCTTGAAGTCATTCAAAAGTAGGTTATTTAGTTTCCATGTATTTGTGTATTTTCGAGGGTTTTTCTTGAGGTTAATATCAAATTTAATTCCATTATGGTTGGAGAAGATGCTGGATATAGTTTCTATGCCTTTGAATATGTATGCTGATTTTGTGCCCTATCATGTGGTCAGTCTTTGAAAAAGTACCATGTGGAGCTGAGAAAAATGTGTATTTTGTGTTTTCTGGGTGGAAAGTTTTATAGATGTCTATCAAGTCCATCTGATTTATGGTATCATTTAGGTCCTGCATCTCTTTGCTTATTTTTTGTCTCATTGTCCTGTCTAAAGGAGATAATGGGATGTTGAGATCTCCAAGAATTATTGTGTTACATACAGTCTCTCTCTCCTTTTAGATCTCTCAGTCTTTCCTTTACATATTTGGGTGTTCCTAAGTTTGGTGCATAGATATGTATAAGCGTTATATCCTCTTGGTGAATTAGCCCTTTTACTACTATATAATGCTCTTCTTTGTCTCTTCTTATGGAAAGGTTGCTTTTCTATCTGACCTTGAATAAGATATTTATTTCTTATGATTGGGAAGGAAATATTAAATTAGTACATTTTGCTGGGTGCAAAACCAGCATATTTTTTTCTGAAACAGTTGAGATATTCAGTTTATGTGTTCTAGTCCTCTCATTTGTAAAGTAGACAAGATGTTTGGGAGGTGCTTTGGGAACTTTTATCCTGGTGCCTGCAGCTTTCTCCCGCTATTTTTCTGGGTTTTTCAACTGTGTTTTGCTTTTGGGGAGATTAAAGTGATGCACTGAGCAGTAGAAAAAAATGTCTCCTCTTAAGTACTATGATTGAGACAGAAGTAGGAAGACTGGGAAATATGACTAGATGCAGAGAGAGGGAGAAAGAGATGAGGCCAAGACATTTCACAGGCATTTTGACCTAGAAAGAATTAGACTAGTGACTTCAGACCTTTTTTCTGATGTTTGAACTCCATAAAAGAATTTCAAAAGACTTTTTGAATTGACATTTAAAAATTTTTATCATAAATTTAAATAGTTGCAAAGTATATATTAGATGATGTACTGAATATCATACTCATGATTAAAATATATTTTCATCTAAACTTTGAAGCTGCAGATTTAGCTCATTAAATTTATAGAGAGTGTCCATCATACAAATTAATTGGCAAAGCAAGACCTTATTGTTAAATCATTCTGCTAATTTGGACTTCCTTTCTGTCAGGAAAAAAAATCTTATTTCATTTTTTTACTCAAATAAATGTGTTAATATGTGACCCTTTGGGACTTTCTTGCATTTGGGTTATAATTCTAAGAAATGAAGGAAGGAAATAAGGGAGAGAAGACAAGAAAGTTGGCACAGAGAGTTGTTAGGAGTTTCCCACCTCCTTTCAGTATTTCCTTCTGAAGATCTCTTGCTATATTGTCCAAAGACTGAACCTCAGGAGAAAACCATGGAGGATTTCACACCCCAGGAAAATGTACCTGAGTAAGGCTGTGGTAGGTAAAAGACTAGAGTAGATATCCTATTGTTTGCAAAGTTGGAAAAACCTATTGAGGGAAAAAGTCCTTGTGGCATGATCTTAAGCAGATTAATTTCAGGAAAGAATACATGCTGAGACTAAAATTTGGCAATTGATTTACCAAAACTATTTCTTCTCTTCTCTTCTCTTCTCTTCTCTCTCTCTTCTCTTCTCTTCTCCTTTCTCTCTCTTTCTTTCTTTCTTTCTTTCTTTCTTTCTTTCTTTCTTTCTTTCTTTCTTTCTTCTTTTCTTTTCTTTTTAAAGGTTTTTGCCATAGGGCATGTGTACTCACTAGAGAGAGACACAGAAAGACAGTGAGAGAGAAAGTGAGAAATCATTTTCTATGGAAGATGGCCATGCTGCAATCTCTTCTTCTTCATTTTCCTCCTGGTATTTGGACATGCACACACATGCACCTGGAGTGATTTTCAAGCTTCCAGGTCCAGTACTTGAATCATGGTTGGCCATGTGGGAGTCCAGCACCTTAACCACTGTGCCACCTGCTGGATCCACCAAAATTATTTCTGCTGGATCCACCAAAATTATTTCTGCCTGTGTACTTCTTGGAAAGTTTTCATGCACCAGGGCACATGCATCTATGCTGTAGTTTGAAGATATCTTAGCTACTTCAATTCCATCATGTTTACTTCAATTTGTCCCAGTACATCTTGAATTAGTGAACTGAGTGGCAGAGATCAGAACAGTTTCCTGTTCCTGAATTCTTTCAACTACTGCATCCATCACCATTCCAGGTAGTCACAGGCCAGAAACTGAAGTGGATGGAATGAAGCACTGGGTTCACATGGAATTAACCAAGTTCAGCAGAGTATGACTGTTTTCCTTGTAAACACCACATTGTTAACCAGATTTTTTTTTTATGTCACAAAACACGTCTTGATTTTCTTTGTTTCTTTCTGAAAAAAAAAAAAAAAAAAAAAAAAAAAGAAGCTTCCTTTGTTCTAAATCCCACTGGGAAGGAGGGGAACACAGCTCCTCTTTTCCATGCAGTCCTTGCCGTTGAGCAGCAATGTGGAGCAAGCAACTCTTTTGAGCACAGGAGTTGTTTGCATTTGGTATGCTCAGAGGGAGCTACACTGAACAACAGATAGATCTCTTTCTTCGATCATGTTTCCACACCCCACTGGAGTGTGGTGGGGGTGTGCCATCAGCACAAGATTGTCAGGCCAATTGCATTTTCCCCACGGGCACAAATTTGCATGGAAATTGCTGCTTTGTGTTGTCAGGACTCTTCCAAACACTTCTGAAGAATTATACCCAGTATGAGAGTTTGCCCTCTGGGCTGTATCTCTGTTGGACCAGGAAAGTGAAATTTCTCCATGAGAAAAGATTTGCCTCAGAGTCTTCAGAGGCAATGGAATTACCCCTATAACACTCTAGTAGATTTTATCTGTCTCTGAAGTTGTCTGTGTAAATGTTTTGAATGCTGAGATGGTGGGGGAGGAAGTTAGGGTCTTGATCTTGACTTGATCTTGACTTAATGACTAGAGAAAATGTTAAAAGTATTTCCTTAAATTCTCACTCTCCTCCATTGGCCACACAGATGTTCCTTGTTGTCCAGGGTTGGAGAAGGAGCACACTGGGAGTAGGGAAGGAGAGAATTCTAGGCAAATGGTGCAGGAAACCCCACTCCCATCTAAGGGATCTACTCCCTTTCCTTGATGGGGCCTCCCACCTGCTTTGGGGCCCCTAGTCTCTCCTTTCTGCTACCATCAAACTTGCTTTTAGGAAACACTCACTTGAATAGTGACTATTCCATATGGATTAGAGTTTGCTGAAGCTTTTCCTGGACACAGACTTGAGCACCTCTATGGTGGGATGAAAAACTTGGTCTGAGGTTTCAGTCATATTGTATAGGTGGGGATATTTTGTTTTTATTTTATTGTACATTTTGGGCAATCTAAGTATTTAAGTAACTGCCTTCTTTCTTGATGTATGATTGGCCCTATTTTTAATATCTTAGTCCCGCGATATAACCAAAAATTGTGATAAACGCAGGAAGTGAGGGCTGCATAATCTAGTGTAGGAGAGAGTTGGGTTATTGACTTGAGCTGGATAAATATCTACAAGTTCCCTTAGAGAGTGTCCAGTTGGAACAGGGTTCCTCAAACAGGGATTAACCACCAGGAGACCAAAAAGGGCTCCAGGTACTGCTGTCTACTGACTCAGAAGCATGAGATGTGAAGTGTTAGCAGTTTTATATTTGTGAAGAAGAGCCAAGGGCATAAGGAGAGTGGAGTTTTTGAACAGGGAAGCTGACAGGGCTTTTCACTTCCAGAATTTAAAGAGAAGATGAGGAGATGTCTAATTGGAATAAAAAATAAATTCAATTCAAGGTTGAGACTTTCAAATATTAACATAAATGCTCATGGGGACAGAGGAGTCTACTAAGTGCCTTTTAATGCAAAGTTTACAAGTTTTACTCATTTTGATTTTTTGTAAGTTGCTTTGTTTGATTTGGAGGATTGGGACTTTTTATATAATCACTATAATGGAATTTTGGTAAGAGGATGGATGGCATTAGAAGAGGGAGCAAGGGTTTGGACTGAAGGAATTAGAATGACGTGAGTCATAACAAAAGAAGAGAAGGGAGAGGAAAAGCCAAGGGCAAAGAGCAGAGGCTGAAGTGAGAGCATAATATAAAGGAATAATCTAATGACAGCAAATAGAAGCTGATGTCAAGTCTAGAGTCGAAAGCATGGGTTGCAAACTGGCAGTCTTATCTGCAGGTCTGTTGTCAAGGGCATATTTTACTTGACTTACATAATTTAAAAATAAATTAAAATTGTCTAGTACATTTAAAAGCTCAGAGATTTCACATAAAATTTGGGCTTTTGAGTTCTCTGGGAAGAAATCAGTGGAGCTAGCAACACGGACCACAATCACAATCCTGTATGGTAATAATTGGATTCAACTGAGTGGTGTCTTGGTTCTTCTTTTAGGGCAGGTACTCTTCAGCGCATGCGCACTCTTGATTCTTTCCGCTCACAGCCACCTCCCTCATTTGCATCACCTACTCTGGGTGGTCACTTTGTAAACATTGAACTCAGACTGTCTTGGCTGGAGAAGAGAGGCTGGCCTATTGCTGGCTTCCTGAGGGAAATGTTGGCTCACGTGGTTTTTGTTAACTCCTATGGTCATCGGCTGAGAGTAGCCCTCTGATGGTTTATGGAGTTCAGAGCATGCTACCACAAAATCTTGGCACTTGAGAAAACAGTAAAAGCAGGAAGCCATTCACCATCCCTTTGTTTTCTCCCCTGAAGTACCTTATAAACCTTTGTTCCAGAGATACCTTCCATATACTTAGAGAGAATGAATATACTTATCCTTAAAGATATAGAAACACAGAGAGGAATCTGAACAAGTAGGTCTAGCTAAGGTCCCCCTGTTTATTACCATTAGATCATACCCTGTTTGAACAACCATATGTCTGTATAACTATTGACTCCTCAATAAACCTAAGCATAAAAATAGATAGGTTTGGGAGTAGCAGATGGCATAGCAGTTATGTTACTGGACTCCCACATGGCCGACCATGGTTTGAGTCCCAGCCCCAGTGGCTTCAAAATCATGCTGGGCATGTGCATACCCAAGATCTCAGGAGGAGAATGGAGGAGAAGGGACTGCTTTGTGGCCATCCCTCCTGGTGGGTGATTTCTCACTTTCACCTCCACAGTGTCTGTCTATCTTTCTCTGGTGAGCACATGTGCCATAAGGTAAAAATTTCTACAAAAAAAAGACAGGTTTTTCTGCTTCTATGTGTCTTCATTTCCCAATGAAGGCTTTCATGTCATATAAAAGTTGTTAAATCAATTTGTATGTTTCTCTCTTGTTAATCTGTCTTGTGTTATAAATGTCTAAGTTATGAATCTAGCAATGGGTAAGGACAGAAATCTTTCCTTTTCTACATGTACATAGTGATAGTGGAGGCTAAGGAAAGCTAAGAAAATGGGTCATGACATCAGAGAGGGCCCATTTAGACAGTAGTCACAAGTCCTGTTGAACATGCTATAGTTAAAAATTTGGAAATGGTGCTTAAGGAAAAGGGATTTACTAACCTTAAGCCAAACCACAAAAATAATGATTTTTATAATAATTCGATGTACTAATAAAGCTATGGAAAGTTATGTCCTGTACTTTAAATAGTTCTGAAAGTACTAGAAAAGTAAATATGTCAATAATGCAGTATTCCAGGAAGATAATTCACTAAGAACACATAGAAATGATGAGGCGTAAACTCAAACCCTGTGTCTTGTTTACTTAGGTATTTTATTCTCATGTTCATGGTACTGTGGGTTCCATGCTTTGGCATACTTAATGTTTTAAATGAACATATTCCTATATCTCTGTATAACAAGGTGGTTTAGTCCTACCTTACAGCAAGGCTATGGAAGTTGTGATTTTCTTCTTAATGGTATAAGAGGCATTGTGGGCACTGAGATTGACCTGTCTGGGATCAGAATTCAAACCCTGTCTTTGCAGCTTATTAGCTGTTAAATCTTGGAGATAGGACCTAAATTCTCTAAGATAATTTCTAAAATAAAAATAATAATACAGAATACACCAGACTTTGGGATTGAAGAGTAAATGGATAAGGCACATAGTATAGTGTGCAGGACCTAGTTAATTTCAATAAATGGTAGCTTTTATTATAATAGTGATGATTTGTATTACTCCTCCTAAAATTGCTTTTGGAAGATCCCACATTCTCTGGGTCAAATTCATTATGAACCTACCAAGCTGTGTAGCATCTGGATAAGGCTGTCAGCAAAATACACAGATACATGATTGCTGTCACCACTTTCCTCTCTCTCAACACCATCTCACCTTTGTGAAACATCCATAAAACCTGTGTTTACTGAGAAACCCTGGTGGGTGAAAATAGTGAAAGGAAAGGCTAAAATGGATGGCTAGCACCAGATTAGAAGTATCAAAAAAAAAAAAAAAAAAAAGAGGCTATTTACAGAGGCTGAGCCTGGTGGAGAAGTAATTTACCTCCAGGCAGGAGAGAGTTGAGAGGCCTAGACTTCATGCTGTGGTCTTGCAGATTGTGCTAGGGGAGCAATGGATTGTCTGCCTTACTGTTGACCTTCTGCCACAGCCTAGAGGCTAAATGAGTCTAATTAAGCAAATAAGCAGGCAAGCAAACATTACAGCCTAGGGGAGCGGTGAGGGAACCAACTGGTTTGAGAGCTTTAAAAAGGTGAGCAGGAGGGGGCTGCTCAGTGACTAGGGAAATGGCAGTGGCCACCGCTTTGGCCCGCAGTGGCTGTTAACATGTTCTCCAGTCTCGGCAGTGACTGGTAAAGGGCAGCAAGGTGGCAACATCCAAGCTGGTGGAGGAGAGCCTGCCCTGTGAGAGTAGCTCCAGTTCAGAGCAAGGAAGCTGTGGTGTGTGTTGGTGAAGGGAGCCTTTGCTGGACTCCTCAGAGCTCAGAGCAGAAATTTCTTTTAGTGGTAGTTTACTTTCTTTTAATAAAACTTCTTTGTAATTCCTCCAATAGTCTAGTGAATGAAAGAGTTAGTTACTAGGCTTTCTGAGTTATTAAGCTTACTTATTAGTTCATCTAAATTTCCTGAGGTTTCTGAATGGGACTTAAAATGGTAAGCTGCTGACCTGATCTGCTAGAAGGTGCACTGAGAACCAAGGGCGGGTACTAGAGAGGACATGCTTTTGACTTTGTATAAAATTCTGAGAGGTCAGGTAAGCCCTAATGCCCACCCAAAAGAAAAAAAAAAAAGATATAAATAAATATATTAATAATCTTCTACTTCTCTATCTTGTTAGCAAGTTAAATGCATCAGATTCAGATCTTGGGTCCAAAGCATGATTTTTAGACTTCTGCATTCTTCTATGCCTGTCTCTATAAGCTGTTCAGAGTCCTGGCTCTGCAGATATTCTTAGTTTGCCCCTTCATGTTCACTCTTCATATTTTCCCACCCTACTCTGCGCTCTGAGATGCTATCTTATATAGAATGTGACAGTTGGGCTTTTCCCTTTCCCTCTGCTGTATCTGGCCAACGAAGAGACTCTGCAAGAGAATTTAGAATTTACCCTATAGCTCCTTCACCCTCTAGCCATGTGCTGGCATTGGCTGTGTTCCTCAGTTAAGGCTGCGACTTCTGTCTGGTAGCCCTTTCTTTTCTTTCTTTCTTTCTTTCTTTCTTTTTCTCTTTAAATTTATTTATTTTTTACATTAATTCACTATACATCATTACAGCATACAAATGAATTTTCCATCCAAAATACACTGTGTATTGGCTCAATCAAGCACATCAACATACATGTTATCAGCAAATAATTTTCTAATTCTTATGTCTTGTATACTTTGTTTTTTGTTTTGCCATCCTTGATTCCTTATCCCTCACCCTCTGCCATGTCCCACCCTCCTCCCACATTGTCTCTGGTATCCATGGTTGCTTTCTATGCCTTCCCCCCCATTTAATTGATTTGCTAATGAACTTAATTAGTCTAAATATATCCAATAGCTAGCACAGCTGATATATACCTATACATGAACCCAAGTCTGACTTTAGGCATAAACCCCAGTGAGTAGAATGAACATATTATAAAGTAGTACCCCGCTGGGGCTATATAACTTACTGCAGTCATCAAATATGCATTTTTTAAAAATTTCGATACGAACAGTTTTACCGTTTTTTTTCCTCCTGCAACTTTTTTTTTTTAATTACTTAACATTCATTCCCTGAGCATCATCACAATGTACTAAATGTGGTTTCCCATCTAGAATAAACTGCATAGTGGCTTAATCATGCATGTTATCATCAATAATATTCCATTTCTACTTTCATACATATGTATACGTATATACATATGTTTTTTTACCCCATATTTGACCCTCTGCCCTTTCCCACTCTCTTATTACACTATCTCTGCTATATACAGTTGTCTTCCATTCCTTTTTCCCCAACATTTTGTTCATCACACAATATCATAAATAATCTAACTACTTTCAGCAGGTAATTTCAAGAAGAGTAGTTTTGAACTGGTAATGATATTTCCTTGAAACTTAAAGCCTAGAAACAGGTTAGTATTCTGTTCAAATAGTAGGTACATGCACCTATCAACAGCTCAAGACAGGACAAAAATCCTTTAAAACCGGAAAACAAAGCTTAGGAGAAAAGCAGCAATAATTCAGTCAAGTCACAGAATGTTGTTCCATCGGTTCAGTCTCATGTATTTAATCTTTCTTCTGTTAAGGTTCGATCTTCCAGATTGAATTCTGGGATATAATATTCATCTCCAAACATTGTCCCTACAATTAAGTTGCCCATTTTCTTAGTTTTTGAACTCTTATTTCTGTGTGTCTGCATTTAATTTTACTGACATAGCACTCCCTTAAGAACTTCTTGGAGATCTGGTCTGGTGCTGGTAAATTCTTTCAGGTTTTGTTTATCTAGGAAAGTTCGTGTCTTTTCTTCCCGAAGGAATGATAACCTTGCTGGGTACAGAATTCTCAGTTGAAATTGCTTTTCCCTTAATACTTTGAATACATTTTCCCATTCTCTCCTCGCTTGCATTGTTGACGATGAGAAGTCTGCCGTTAGTCTGATGAGATACCCTTTGTAGGTAACTTGCCTTTTTTCTCTTGCCAGTCTTAGTATCTTGTCTTTGTCTGTGGTTTTGGTCAATTTGGCTATAATGTGTCTTGGAGAAGATCTTCTTGGGTTGATTCTATTTGGGGTCCTCTGTATTTCTTGGGACTGAATCTTTGAGTGCCTCTCCAGGTTTGGAAAGTTTTCTTGCAGGATTTCATGGAATAGATTATCAATGCCCTTATGAGTCTCTTCACCCTCTGGGATGCCTATTATCCGGATGTTTGGACGTTTAATTGTATCTAGTACTTCTCGCATATTATTCTCAAATTTTTGGGCCATTTTCTCAGTCTTCATGGTGGATTTTTCTAGGCCAGCCATTTTCTCTTCTACATTAGAGATTCTATTTTCTGTATGATCTAGTCTGCTTTTAGTACTTTCAATGGAGATTTTGACTTCTTGTATTATAGCCTTCATCTCTAACAGTTCCATCTGATTCTTTTGTAAAGTGTGAAATTCCTCTTTTAGATCTTGCATGAATTTCCTCACCTCCTGGAACTCTTCAGTTCCTTTCTCCTTCCTCTTCAGCAGTTCCTTGTCTCTCTTCTCTTCCATCTCTGTAAGCTTTGCCATTATGAATGTTCTGAATTCTTTATCAGACATTTCCATGATTTCCATTGCACTGTGTGTGGATGAAGAGGAGTTATCCTTTTCCCTTGGAGGAGAGGTATTTTCCTGCTTCCCCATATTTCTTGTGGTCCTGCAGCAATTTCTAGTCATCTGGTGGAAGGTCGGTTTCTTCCCAAACTTGGAAGTTCAAACACGCGGGTTTTGTATGCTGGAGGCCCAGTGATCAGTGGGACATCTTCCTTTCTCCCAAAATGGCTAGATCGCATGGTAGCCCTTTCTTACAGCGACATCTACAGCTGACAACTTTCTGGGTCAGAGCCTTTGAGGGAAGGTGGCTGCCTTTCCTACCTCTTGGTCATTCCTGCTCCCTGTTGTAGCTCAGAGGACATTATTCCCTTAATCCTGCCCCCTCTTTCTTTCTTTTTCTTTTTTTTTTTAAGAATTATTTTTATTTAACTTTATTTATCCATTTATTTAATCTTTTTTTTTCTTTTTCTTTCTTTCTTTTTTTTTTTTTTTTTTTTTTTTTTTTTTTTTTTTTTTAATTTGACCAGAGAGGGACAGAGTGTGAGAGAAAGAGAGCGAAAATGAGAAAGCAGGTTGCCAGGTCCTGGACTTGAACCACAGTCAGTAATCTGGGAGTCCAGCATCCTTAACCACCACACTACCTGCTGGCCCCCTGTCCCTTCTTTTGAAAGTGGTCGCTCCCAATGTTTCTCTAATTGCTCTTCCCCAGATCTGATTGGATATTCACATGCCAATCTTAGTGTTCTCATCCTGAGGGTTGAGAATGAACTACTGCTCTCCCACTACTCTCCACTGTACAGTCTCCTTCTCCTGGTTTAGCTTTTTTCATCTAGTCCTGTCCCCTGCCCCTTCCCAGTTGAATAACACAGGCAGAGCAAGAGCTTTGATACCCACAAGGTGACTTCTGAAACTGCCCTGACTTTTGAATGAAGGTCTGTAAGATGAAGCTGAATAGTTAAATGATTTTTCTTTTTTTTTTGAAGAGGTTTTTGCTATAGTGAGCGTGCGCTCACCAGACAGAGAGAGACAGAGAGACAGAAAGTGAGAAATCACCCCCCCGGGGAGATGGCCATGCCACAATCCCTTCTCCTTCATTCTCCTCTCGGGATCCTGGGCGCGCACACACACACACACGTCCAGCGTGAGTTTTAAGCCACCGAGTCCGGGATGCGAACTGCGGTTGACTACATGGGAGTCCAGCGACATAGCCATTATGCTAACTGCTGGTCCTGTTAAATGATTTTTTAACAAATCTGAAGCATTTAGAGAAATCACAAGCATATTGTGTTTTACATAACCCTGATTTGGTATGCTACTTGTTTCTGAAATATGTTCCTAAAATTTGTAGAATGGAATAAAAATGTGTAATAAGTATGTTTATAAATATGTGTGCCTAGCAATTTATTATAGTATGTAGCGTGCATAGCTCATTCCAGATGTGTGTATTCTTAGTCAATCAAAGCTAATAGGGCAGACTGTCCTGTACTTTCTTAGCTAAAGAGCATTAGCTCTCCATACTGTAAATACACTCAAAAATAAGTCCTCTATCTTCTTACACTAAGTGTAGTGTCCTCCTTAATATACAGGTTTGTTTTTAGAAAATTATTATTATTATTTTAGGTTTCTGCCATAAGACACTTACACTCACTGGATAGAGATGGAGAGAAAATAAGGAAAATGAGAAATCACCTCCCCGGGGGTGGAGGGGTGACCATGCTTCAATCCCTTCTCCATTCTCCTCTTGGGATTTTAGGTATGCATGCACATGTTCCTGGTGTGATTTTCAAGCTGCCAGATCTGGGTCATATGGGAGTCCAGTGCCTTAACCACCATGTCACCTGCTGCTGTCCCCTATTTTTGGCCATTTAACCTAAAGAATACTTTTAACCCTTAATGGCTGCCATAAAGCCACTAAGGTATAGTTCTGAACTTGCTGCAAGGAAATATAAGAAAAATAACATCTTGAATGTTTGTGATTGGAGGAAATTTCAGGAAAGAGGTTGGGGAAAGAATAGATTAGGAGGAACAGTGGATTAGGAATGTTTGGAAGAACCCTGCATTTTGAGTAGCATCACAAACTTCCATGTAACCTGGAGGGTTATCAAAAATGGTAGGTATGATTGTTGGAAGAAAGAAGGCAGGAAGCCCGTAATGACTTGTAGAGAACTAAAGAGGACCGATGAGATTCTGCCTGTGGATACCAACCCTGGGACTAACTTGAAGACGTCATGGGTCTGCAAGGAGTCTCTGCTCTAAGCATCTGACTCTGTAGCTTGCCCATTTCTAACACTGTACTCACTCTCTGTGCTTAAGGGGCTCCAGGAGTCATTTCTCTTCTGCTCTCTGTAACAATTACCCTGAATATGCCTTGATAAATGAAACAAAGGAAAGAAATACAATTTCCGTCCAAAGTTTTCCCAACAATACAGCTACAGCTTTGTGAAAGAGGCCAGAATATGCAGCTGTCATGCATTCATCAAATTTAGGACTCTCCCAAGTATTAAATCAATCCTGTCAAAGTAGTTTTATTGCTGACGGACGAAGGGATTGAAGTACATGCCTAGCTTTAAAAGGGTTTGCCATTTGGAGTAGAAAACATGCTGTGAGGCCCAGTGGCTTGGTGTCATTCTTTCTGAGACCAATAGTGTTTACTGACTGAGTAGGTTCCAATTCTGTTGCTCCTGGGCTTACTTTGTTGCATTGTGCTATTTTAAAAGCATTCTATTTTTTATGATCTTAAGATAAAATTCAGAACATTGTCATGTTTCTGGTGAGTTATAAAGACTCATGATTATTCACGCAAAATCAGTAATATTCAGATTCATACTTTCTTCAGCTTAGTCTTTTGTTGACTGTACCAGAAGGAATAGTTTCTTGGTTTAACTTTATTATAAGAAATTATCTTACTGTTTCTCTAATTAGCTGTTTGACTCAATAAACATGGGTGACCAATGGACTCCCTCATCTTAATTGTTTATTGTTGAAATTTAAGTGGAAATGAAATTAAAAAAGTAGGCTCCATATCCTAGTAGTTAAGGGAGCTCGATCCCACATACCTGAGAGTGGTTCAAATCCTGGCCCCGGTGGCTTGAAAAAACACACAAGATATGTGTGTGTGCATGCCCCAAATCCCAATAGAATAGAAAAAAAGGTGGAAAAGAAAAGTGGCATAATCACACCCCATTAGGAAGTATCTTCTTCCTGTCTCTTTCTCTCTGTCTCTCTCTGATGAGTACATGTGCTCCCTAACAATTTAAAAAAGAAAAGAAAAATGAGGAGACAAAAAACAGGCTCCATTTTATTGGGTCGTCGGGAAAATCATGACATATTTTTCTATGCAAAACTGCATCATGACTTTACAGGCAACCCAATATATAAAAAGATGACTGCCACTGGAAAGGGATATGTTGTATCTATTTTCTGGAGGCCATGATGGGTTTACCTTGACCTACTTACTTTCTTGATGTAGTCATCATGTAATAAGTGGCTGGAATTCATGAATTCATCTGGAACATGTGAAAAGCAGTTTCTTGAGCACAGTGGCTCAACTAAGCTAAGTAGCTACAAGAACCCTGCTGTGTTCCCATCATATCCTGTGTCTCTAAGCAAAGCTTCTGCAGTATTTGTATTTTCTAGGGATTGGCAAACTGAGTAGAACTAAGCAGCCAGAAGCCAACGATCACTTTTCCTTATAGAATGACTTTCTCTTTTCAAATTTACTGTCTTTGTAATGGCCTTCAATGTACTTACTGAAGGAATTTTAATGTGGGACAGTTTGGGTGAATGAGCAGAATTACCCAGTGTGAGAATTCTCAGAGAATATTTTCCCATTTTGGAGGTGTTGCTTAGATTAGTTCTAAAACTATTCAAAGAAGCTCAGAGATTTAACCCCTGTACACTCTCTAACCACAGAAGCAAACATTATCCAGATTTGAGAACATTAGAAGGTACTTGCCAGCTCCCTAAAGATAGCTAGAGCTAATGAGTTTAAGTGGAAATGGACGAGGGAGAGGGTTTTCTCATTGGAGAAACTGGTAGACACTGAAATGAGCTACAACAGAAAACAATGGAGTTTCTCATTTTAAAGATCTTTAAAAATAAAGATAGAGCCCTAAGGATTCTAGAAAGTATTTAATTCATAGACATAAAGGAATGGACTAGAGCAGAAATTTTAAATTGGTGCCTAGCTAGATGCTTTTCAGGGTGGGTTGGGAGAGGGCCAGCTTGAGGAGTTGGCAAGCCGGTGGGATAGCATTGCCTCATCTCTGAAGCATGTGCTACCAAACCTGGGCAAGAGATGCAACCTTCATCTGTTTACTTAATCCAAATTTCTGAGTCAGACATGAGATGATTAGGAAGCAAATGATGGCTGAAAAACATTGAAAACATTTATCTTGAAACAGGTATTTATTTTTTAGATAGTGTGGCTAAGAGACCTCCTATTAACTGCAGTGTAAGTACATTAGTAGGCACCTAATTAATATTTGTTGAATGAATGGATGCGAAGGAGAACAAGTACAGAAAACACATGTTACTTGAGTGCTATAGGTGGAAGAAGCATTGAATGAATTTATTATACTTTTTCTGGAAAGGACCAGATAGTAAATATTTCTGGCTTTGTGCATCATACTATCAATGTGGCAATGGCTCATCTCTTCACTGTATCAAAATAGTCATAAATGATACTTAAGTGAATGGATGTGACTGTGTTCCAATAAAACTTTATTTACAAAATCAAGCAGCATGCCAGATTTGGCCCCTGGGCCATAGTTTGTTGATCACTGGTTTAAAGCACAAGAGTGGTCAAATCTCTCAGCTACAAGGTCTCAATAAGGTTAATTAGTAAAAATATTAGTAGAGTCATCATTTAATAGTGGCTTATTGTTGGATCAACATTTTGTGTAAAGAGGGTCCTTGACTTTTATTTCAAAATAGCTTAATAGAAAGCAACTGCATGTAATATTAATTTCACTTTGCTGTCATTTCAGCACACGTTTCCTCCCTTCTTTTTATTTATTTTAAAAAATTTCCTTCTTTTTAAACTTCTGTAACATACTTCTGTATTATAAAATATTGGAAAATATATATTTCTTTTTCAGAATGAGAAGTCTGATTTATTAAAGTCTTTGTGTGCTGTGGGTGTGGGATTTTTAGCCCATACAATTAATTACCTTTCCTTCTTAACACAGATAGAGCCTTCCTTCTTAGAAAGGAGCCAGCAGTGCTGAAGCCAGATGAAGTCAGTGTGTTAACAAGAGGTAATCCAGCATGACCAAATTCAGGATGTTGAACACATTTCTGGCAGAAGCCAACATGGCTGACTTATAAATCAGCAAGATTTTGTGAATGTCTTGCATACTACAAGGCCACTCTCTCTGTAGTGGAAACCCTGACATATTTATTCTCATTCTCTCTCTGTTTCTGTCACTGTTTCTCTATCTCTCTCTCTCTCTCACACACACACACACACACACACACACACGCATACACAGAGTTCTGAATAATTACTGGCACTATCTTTACTTAGTTCACATTTTGTTTTGTTATTATGGCATCCTGTATACACACACACACACACACACACACACACACACATATATATATATATATAAATAAAATTTTTTGGAGAGGTTTTTGCTATAGGGTGCGTGCGTTTGCCAGACAGACAGAGAGAAACAGAGAGACAGAAAGCAAGAAATCACCCCCAGGTGGGATGCCATGCTGCAGTCCCTTCTCCTCCATTCTCCTCTCGGGATCTTGGGCACGCATGCATATGCGCCCGTTGTGATTTTAAGCACTGGGTCCAGAACTCGAACCGCGGTTGATTACGTGGGAGTCCCGCGACATAGCCATTACACCAACTGCTGGTCCCTGCATCCTAATATTTTTATTGACTATGATAACAGCAATAGTCAAACCACTCCAAATTTGAGCTACTTTCTAAGATTATTTATCATTTATAGCTTTGGAATTAGAACAGTAAAAGGAGATAGTCTTTTTGTTGGTTGGATTTATGATGTAAAATGGTCTCATTGGCCTTACCTATAGAACCATTAGCATGGTTAAAAAAATCAGATAGTATAGCATTTCAGTACAAAACATTATTTTTTAAAAAACAATCTATAAATAACTAGAAATAAATTTAATATATACAAATTCAGTTTTTTTGAAAGCATCTGATAAGCAGTAAGTAGCTAATTATTATAAGCTCTCATAATAGTGTCTAGAAAGTGTCTGGAAGCTTAATACATTTTTCTCATGGGACTTTTGTAGCCCTAAGCAAATCTTTTAGCTTCTATCTCATCTTTCTCATTTAAAATGTAGGGTATCTTTTGTTTTCTTTTCTTTTTTTTAGATTTTTGCCACAGGATGTGTGTGCTTGCTGGAGAGAGATAGACAGAGAGAGAGTGAGAAATCACACGCAGGGGGATGGCCACACTGTGATCTCTTCTTCATCCTCGTCTTGGGATCTGGGCATGCACACGCATGCACCCAGTGTGATTTTTAAGTTGCCAGGTCCGGGACTCAAACTGTGGGAATATAGGACCTTAAGCACCATGACCCATGTAGGGTATCATTTTTGGAATCACGAATTTAAGATAACAAGAACTGACAAGGGAGCAATTTATCTGACTATGTGCTTTTATTTTAACTTTATGTCATTTTATTTTTCTAATAATCAACTTGAACCCAGATAAGATGACTTATCCATTAGAATTTTGGAAGTTCAGAGGGCTTTCTTGTACACCAGCCTGAACTTTCACAAGAATAGGAACTCCCTGGGGAAAGGGAGGTAGTGCAGGCAGAAGCCATGAGGTTACCCCCTCAGTAGGTCTCATTAGCCTCCCTTGGTTCCATGATTCCTGAAGAACTCTCTAAATTTAGCCCTGTCCTGGCAGAGCCCTAGTGACAGTGGGGGAGGTTCTGTCATAGCTTGTAAGGGGGCAGGGAGAGGCTGATGTCTTGCATTTTCCTAGTAGCCTTCGACAGCTCAGGTATTTCAAAGAAACAAAAACCACTTCTAGCTCTGTTCTAGAAAGGATGAGTGGTTAACCAAAAGTTCTGTTTCTACTATGTGACAGGCTCTGTGCTAGAGCACTTGGTTCTCACAGTTTATGGATGCTGTACACATTTTTAAAGGGTCAGACAAGTGGAAAAGATACATTCTTCTCCAAGTAATATGAACAATAACTATTTTTAAAAAATAATTATTTTATTTATTCATTCATTTAATTTATGAGAGAGAGAGAGAAAGTCACCAGATACGGGACTTGAACCATGGTCAGCCATGTGGGAGTGAGTGTCCAGTGTCTTAACCACCATGCCACCTGCTGGCCCAACAATAACTTTTTTTTTTTTTTTTCCCTAGAGTGCACATGCACCTGCCAGAGAGAAAGAAAGAAATAGAGAGAGAGATGCGGAGAGAGAGAAGGATTGTGAGGAAGTACTTCCCATGGGGAATAGACATGCTGCAATCCTTTCTCTCCTTCTTGCCCTGTTTTCAGGACTTTGGACACACATGCACACATGCCCAGCATGTTTCTCAAGTTACAGGGTCTGGGACTCGAGCTGCATGGCTAGCCATGTAGTATCCGTAACCACTTGACCACTGAACTGGCCTAAAACATAACTTTATTATTTTTTTTTAAGTGATATTTCTATGGTTTGAATGTTTGTGTCTCCCTCCAAACTTTATGTTGAAACTTGATCATCAGTTGCAACAGTATTAAGAAGTGAAGCCTTTAAGGGGTGATTAGGTCACGAGGGTTCTATTCTTAAGGATTGACTTAGTGCCTTATAAAAGGTCTTATGGGTGTGAGTTCACTCCTCCAGTCCACTCTGCAGTGCAAAAACTCATTTGTCCTCTCTGGAGGATGCAGCCACAAAAGTGAGAAATCCCCTTCCCCCCAGGAGGATGGCCATGCTGCAGTCCCTTGTCATCCATGCTCCTCTCAGGATTTGGGGCATGCATGCACACATGCCTGGCATGATTTTCAAGCTGCCACGTCCAGGACCCAAACAGCAGTTGGCTGTGCAGGAATCCAGCACCTTGACCACACCACCTGCTGGCCCCACAAAGGCGTTATATAGACAACAGAAGTATAGAAATTTGATCAGGATCTACATTTACTCAAACTTAGAGGAAATAGATACTAAATATTTCTAGAACAAAGGATGCAAGTAGGTTTTAATTTGTATGGTACTGGGATGAATTCTTAAGACCTGCCCTAGGTCAAAAGGAAGGATTTTTGTGAGCAATTTATAATATATACCAAAGGTACAGGAGGTGAGTGGTGGCTATTGGTTATCACTGATTTACTTTAGCATGCTCGTCATTTAATACAATGAAAAGTGAAGGCTCAGGGCATAAGTAATATAATAGGTCTTGGAATAAATACAGAGACAAAAGTTGCTTTAAAGACAGATTTCTTTTTATCAGCATTTTCCCTTGACATTTAAGTCTTAAAATAATAGTATGTAAACTTTCTATAGAATATGACTTTTAGTTGTTTAAATTCTTAATATATGTAAATAGTATTTTTTTTGAGAGGTCTTTTCTTTTCTTTTCTTTTCTTTTCTTTTCTTTTTTTTTGCTATAGGGTGCATGCGCTTGCCAGAAAGACAGAGAGAGACAGAGAGACAGAAAGAGAGAAATCACCCCCCAAGGGGGATGGCCATGCTACAATCCCTCCTCCTCCATTCTCCTCTTGGGATCTTGGGCACGCATGCACACGTGCCGGGCATGAGTTTAAGCAACTGGGTCCGGGACTCGAACTGTGGTTGACTACATGGGAGTCCAGTGACATAGCCATTATGCTAACTGCTTGTCCCTGTAAATAGTATTTTTGAGTCCTACAAATACTTATTATATCAAGGTGTTGGGGAAATATATTCCAGAATGAAATTTTTCAGAATGGGTCTTTTTTTACTACTCTTCCACTACTGACTTTTCCAGGAACTCAGTCAAAATACCACTGGAGAAATACTTCACAGTATGAGGTATGGCCATGGCCCCAACTTTCTTGGAGTATGCCCACCATATTTGCAGTGATGAGACCCAGTTTCAATGCTGGTTCTTCTATTACTATGTAATTTGTAGCCTTGAGCTGATCATGTGGCCTCTGTGAGCCTCTCCTGTAAGGTGGAGATACTCCTGTCTGCCTGAGGGTCATTGTGAAAGCTAACGGGAAAATTCCAGACCCACTATTTTCTAGTGGTGTGTGACTTGGACAAAGTTACTTAACCTCTCAGCACCTATGTCTTCTCAACTATAAGATAGGGATAATAAAATAATATCTACTGGGGCCAATGAGTAGCATACTGGTTAAGTCACTGGACTCCCATGTGACTGACTGTGGTTCAAGTCTGAGACCTGGTGGCTTGAAGTCTGAGACCTGGTGGCCTGGAACTCACACCGGATGTGTGTTTGTGTGTGGGCACAACGTCCCAAAAGGAGAATGGAGGAGAAGGAATTGTGGAATGGTCATCTCCCCAGGGGGTGATTTCTTTCTTTCTCTCTGTCTGTCTCTCTGTCTCTGGCAAGCACATGCACCCTTTAGCAAAAGATCTCTTTAAAAAAATAATGTCTACCTCATAGGGTTGTTGGGAAGAATGAACTAGTACATGCCAAATAGAGCAATGCCTGGCACAGAGTATACATTCAATACCTATTACTTATTAATTATTGTAATTGTTGTTGTTATGTAAACTACATTTATTTATTTATTTATTTATTTATTTAAGGTTTTTGCCATAGGGCATGTGTACTTGCTGGAGAGAGACAGAGACAGTGAGAGGGAAAGTGAGAATGGTTACATCACAGTCACTTCTTCATTCTCCTGTGTATACACACGCACACGCCAGGCGTGATTTTCAAGTCACCAGGTCTGGGACTTAAACTTCAGTTAGCCATCTGGGAGTCCACCACACCAACTTCTGGCCTCTAAAACTGCTTTTAATGAAATGATTATATTAAAACAAATAATTATTTATTAAGATTTAAGTTGTACATATTAGAATCAGGTTTAAACACCTTTTTCATAATGTAGAAATCCATCAATACTTGATAGAAAGAACTTGTTCTGAATATTACATCCTTACCAGGGCCTCTTCTTTTTGCTGTAGTTTCCCTCCTTCTTTTAATCTTGTATTTTTCTTCTATCCTCTGGAAAATTGAAAGTAATCATGAAGTAGGAAAGATTATAGTCCTTGAACTCGTTGGAAAAAAGAGGCTATAAAACTGCAATATAATACTGCTAATAATAAAAATAATATGTAGTCAAATCTTCAAGCAACAAAAGCAAACTTAGCTCAGCTCTGTTTTCAGTATGGCCCATATAAGACTTCATGTTTTTTGGTGATTTGCAGGATACAGAGTGCAATTCGGAGGGTAGGGCTTTCCTGCAGATCAGTACAATTGTTGGGGGTAGGGATGGACTTTTTCAAATGTTTCTGTCCCATGTATTTGTAAGTTTGAAATGGCACAGAAAGTTTCTTAGGTAAATAGATCAAAGTGTCTTCAACTGTGAATGATATATTGGCAGAGACTAACACCAAACCTACAAACATCAGGGACAACCATTTCAAGAGTGGGTATTGTAAAGGTGAACAATGTATGAATGTTCTTTATGTGTTACTGAGGCTGCTGGGAGGTGAGTAGTAGGCATTTGGATAGATGTCCCCCCAGTTTTTGGTATATGGCTTTTGTCATAGATACCTGGCTTGTTGGGAGAGAACTCTTAAAGATACTCTGCCAGCTTTCCATAATGAATGTTTCTGGATAGAGGAAAGGTTTCTGAGGTGACCAGACAGTTATTGGTACCCTGTTATCACCTCTCACCCCAACTTGTATGTCTACTTATCTGTCAAACCATCCATCCATCTAGATTTCAGTCAGTTGAATTCAAAGAGGCTGTTGCAGTTATTGTCAAGAAGAATCTATACTAAATGAGGGGCAGTAAGTGTCCTTAATCTGCATTAAAGATAAGCTGAAATGGGTTTGGACACAATTGATCTCCATGGACTATTTTATCCACAATTTAGTAGAAAAATCACTCATTTACAAGTTGAGAATGTCTTCATTAAAGATATGTGATATAACTAATAAGAACAATCTCCAAAGTTACACTGGGTTTGGGCAATAGTGTACATATTTAAATCCCCCAAGAACATGTTTATGCAGAAAAGAGCAGAATAGCCTATTGTACCCATAATCTATGTATTAAAGAGGCCCACAGTGCACATTTACACAGCAGACCATAGCCTGACTCCAGGGGCAATGAGCTGTGGGCTGAATCTCATTGAGAGTTAGCAGGCACTTCCCTTCACTGGGTAGTAATAGCTCCAGTGGAACCTTTATACACTTAGGATTTTAGTGTAACAAGCAGGATGGAATGAGTGCTTATGGACCTTTACTTCTATAAACTTTTCTTCTTTTAAGACTCATGTCTATTGACATTATATAAACACAAGAGCTAACTCCCTTCCCAGAAATCTGTGTTCAAAAAGAGTTAAATCCATACTAACAATGCTATTCAGAATTGAGTCCTGTTATACTATACATCATATATTGTCAAATATTGCTTTAGTCTGCAGATATAATTAATATAAGCTAACCATTAATAGTATGATATATGGTTCAGGAACCTTTAATATAACAAAAGCCAACTAATATTTATCTCTAATGTACTATAATCTTTACTCACATCACAAAGCATTAACAAAGGGTATATTCTCTAATGTTACACTCCCATGGGTTTATTTGAACTTTTTTCTAGTTTAATTAGCTTATTCATTTTAATTAAAGTACAGGCGCAACATTTACATGGTGTTTAATCTGAAAGTTAATCCTGTTTTCTTAAAAGATTAAGTGCAGTAATAAATATAAAATAACGGTGACTGTATCTCTTAGGACTCGTACTTTGGCAACGTGAACGACTTCTGCTGGAAATAGCAGAAAACATAGATTTTTCTGTAGCATTCTTTCATTAAGACATGAATGCCACAAAATGGCTTTCTAACCAATTAAGAACTTCCACAAAAGCCAGACTTTCCCTACCCCCAGCCTACGGATGTTCATGAAAACTTTGAATCGAAGCAGAACCCCCAAACCTGGTGCAGTAGTCCTGCATTGTGCAGAAGGCTCCTCACACCCTAGAATTCACCCTTCCCCATGCCCAGTTCATCTTTAGGGAGTCTGACCTTGTCTAGAGTCAAGCAGCTTTGCTAGTGTCCTCTAGCCGAACTCCTGCCTTTGTCCTTGGCAACATCAATGCATATTGGACAAGTGGGAGCAGGCACCTGCTCTTTCATTCCTTGATCTCTACAGTGAGGACAGCTTTCTCTTTCACTCTGATTTAGCCACTCAACCATGGTCACACTGTAGACTTGTCATTGCCAGGGAATACATCACTCTGAAGTGACTCAAACTTGCCATTCTTTGTCTACTACTTCCTGTCTTTCCTGCTTCCACTTCAGGGGTACTAAATTAAGACCTCCTGTCCATGATTCCATGCCTCCTTCTCCTGTCTTTATTTTCCTCCTAACTTACTTATATTTCTTGGTCATTTTAACCTCTTTCTTGCAAATATCTTCAGTTCCCCTGTCTTACTCCTTGTTGTATTGACCCAGCCACTGGGGCACCAGCAGTAGCATACTGATCTGTAGTGCCATATGACCAAACATAGGTTCAGATACTTGAGTTGCCCTGGAACATGTCAGGTGGTGCACCCAAGATCTGAAATAGCTGTACGGCCAGGAATAGAGGAATGTGGTTTGTTGAGATCTTGTCGGGGTGTCTGTTTTCCTCTTGTGTTCTCTCTCATAAACAACAAACAAACAAACACAAATCAAAAACAAAAACCAAAACCCCAAAAAACCCAACCACCCTATATTGAATGATCCCAATCATTTACTTACTTTCCCCAAATCAAATCTTTCCCACCATCATTCAAACATGCTTTTGTATCTCCCATTTAAAAGTTTCCCCTAACTCTACTTTCCCTTCAATTGCCTCTTTCGCAGTCAATTTTCTGAGAAAACTTGTGTGCACGTATTTACTTCACTTCCTCACCTATTATTTTCACTTTAATTAGTTTCAATTAGTTTTTGTAAAGAATTTTTAATTTAAATTTATTTATTATTATTATTTCATTTGCTATAGGGCATGTGTGCTTTTGAGAGAGGGAGACAGAGAGAGAGGAAGTGAGAAAGTAAGCCGTCAGGTCTGGGACTCAAACCATGGTTAACCATGTGGGAGTCCAGTGCCTTAACCACCACACCACGTATGGTCCCTCCAATTTGGTTTTCATACTCACTCTCCACCAAAATTTATCTTAAGACTGTCAGTTACTTGCATGTTATCAAATTGAATTGACACTTTTCAGTCTGCCTCCTATTTTGCTTCACAGCAATGTCTTTCAGAGCTGTCAGTTTCTGCCATTTTGAAATACAATTTCTCTTGGCTTCAATGACACCGTATTTTACTGATCTTCTTCTGTTTTTCTGGACTTTCTTCTCAACACTGTCTTGAGGACTTTTCTTCTTCTATTTTAGTTTTAAGTGCATAAGTGCTTGCTAGAGAGAGACAGAAAGAGAGAGAGAGAGAAAGTGAGAGTTACTCCTGAGGAGACTGGCCATGCCACAGTCCTTTCTCTTCTATTCTCCTCTCAGGATTTTGGGGGCATGCACACACATACACCTGGCATGTTTTTCAAACCTCCAGGTCCAGGACTCAAACTACATAGTCAGCTATGTGAGATCCAGCTGCCTTAACCACCATGTCACCAAATGGCCCATCTTCCTCTTCTTTTTAAATAATTATTTATTTAAATTTATTTATTTATTCACTTATTTTAACATGACACAAAGAGAGAGGGAAATTGAAAAAACAAGCTACCATGCCTGAGACTCAAACCATGGTCAGCCACGTGGGAGAGTCCAGCGCCTTAACCACCATACCACCTGCTGTCCCCCATAAATAACTATCTTATTTAAATTTATTTATTTTGAAAAAAATTATCTTAACTTAGTTTATTTAATTAATTAATTATTTTTTACTTTGACCAGAGAGGGACACACACACACACACACACAGATGGAAAGTGAGAAAGCAAGCCACCAGGTCCGGGACTTGAATCGCAGTCAGCCATGTGGGTGTCCAGCACCCTTACCTACCACACCACCTGCTGGCCCCTTAAAAATTTATTTACCATTGTTATTATTTTTAATTTGACTAGAGGGAGAGAGAGGAAAAGTGAGAAAGCAAGCTGCTAGGTCTGGGACTTGAACCACAGTTGGTCATGTGAGAGTCCAGCGGCCTAATCAGCATGCCACCTGCTGGCTCCTCCATCTTCTATTCCAATTCTAAATAGAATACCTAGAGCTTGATCCCGGACTCTTATTTTCTTGCATACTTGAGAAATTTGTACCTTAAGGAATAAAATAATCCATCTGTGTGGAAAGCACATCTTCTGTGAATGTTCATAGCAGCTTCATTCACAATAGTTTAAAACTGGAAACAACTCTTGGACCAGCAGTTAGCGTAATGGCTATGTCGCTGGACTCCCATGTAGTCGACCACGGTTTGCATCCCGGACCCGGTGGCTTAAAACTCACGCCGGGAGCGTGTACATGCGTGCCCAAGATCCTGGGAGGAGAACGGAGAAGAAGGGATTGAGGCATGGCCATCCACTCTGGGGGGTGATTTCTTGCTTTCTGTCTCTCTGTCTCTCTCTGTCTGTCTGACGAGCGCACACGCCCTATAGCAAAAACCTTTAAAAAAAAAAAACCAAAACAAAACAAAACTGGAAACAACTTGAGCCTATCAACAGGGAAATGGATAAATAAAATTCAGTGGAATACTATTCAGCAATAAAAAAAGAACTAACTACCGATACATACAACACTGGTTGAACCTCAAATGCATTATGCTAAGTGAAAGAAGATGGACATAAAAGAATACATACTATGATTCCGTTTATTTAAAATTCTAGAAAATGCTAGCTAATCTGTAGTGACAAAAAGCTGATCATCATTGCTAGAGGCAGAGAGATGGACAGACTGTGAGAGAGCACAAAGAAAGCTTTCAAAGTGATGGAAACGTTCTGTCTGTATTGGGAGGATGGTTTCATCGGTGTATACATCAGTCAAAACTCGTGAAATTGTACACATTAAATGGATGCAATTTATTGTAAGTTATACCTCAATAAAGTTGATTAAAATCTGTATGCTGACAATTCTTGCATTTATGTCTTTAACATAGATCTTTCTTATGAGTTTCTGACTGTGGATCCAACTATTCATTTGACATAGTCATTTTGATATTTCATAGGAATTTCAAACTTAATAAGTCTAAAACTGAACCCTAGATTTATTCTCCTTGGACTTTTTTTCCTCACCTCAGTAAATTGCTGTCTCAAAGAGACCTTAAAATACAGTGGTTTAAATAAAAAAGAGGTTTATTTCTGTTTCATAGGACAGCATAAAGACAGGTGAGCTGGGGTTGGTAGGGCAGTGCTATCATTTTAACCCCTAGATTCCATTTCTGTGTTCCAAGAATGATTTAGTTTTCATCCCACACAGCAGGAGCAGAAAGGGTCAAAAGAGCATTTACCCATTTCTTCTTCTTCTTTTTTTTAAAGAAGTTTTTGCCTTAGGGCACTTTTGCTTGCTGGAGAGAGAGAGAGAGAGAGAGAGAGAGAGACAGAGACAGAGACAGAGACAGCGAGAGGGAAAGTGAGAAATTACCAATCCCCCCACCCCGTGGGTGATAGCCATACCGCAATCTCTTCTCCATTCGCCTCCCAGGATCTTGGACGTGCACGCACATGCTCCCAACGTGATTTTCAAACCATTAGAACTGCAGTCGGTCATGTGAGAGCCCAGCGGAGTAATGACTACGCCACCTGCTGGGCCTGCCCATTTCTTTTTAGTGCATAACCCAGAAATATTTGTACTTCATAACGAGGTTGGAACTATTGTCTTTAGGTAGCCATGTGTTCAGCTAAAACCTTCTTTTTCCATTTTAAATTTTCTTTCCTTTATTCATGGTAGGAAATGCACATTTGAGTGTGCATGAGAGAGAAAGGGGGAAAAGGCACCTGCTACAGGGTCTGGTCCCTCTGCAATCTTCTTCCAGTCCTTTGACTTATCAGATCTTGGGTGTTTGCATGTGTCCCTTGTGTGTTTCTGGCTGACCCAGTTGGGTTTGAACTGGGATTGTCACGTGGGATCTGGCTTCTCTTGAGCAGAACGTTACCATTGTGTCATAGAACTGTCCTTAAAACCTATTTCTAGTGTAGAAGGAGATAAATGATATTGAGAGACAGAGCTTCTGGCTTTCTCAAGGGTGTGTGGGAAGTTGAAAAAATACATTTTGTAGGATCTGTGTCTATGTATGCAGTTAGATTTAAAAATGGATTATAAAGCCCATGGATCTATGTGGAGTAAAGTGATATGTCAATGATTTAAAGTAACGGGTACAGAACAGGTACACGCATGTTTTAATTTCTATTTTATTAAAAAAATCTGCTAGTGGTGTGTGCACTTGTCAGACAGAGAGAGATAGGGAGGGAAAGTGAGAATACCCTCCATGAAGAATGGTCACACCACGTCCCTTCTCCTTCATTCTCCTCTAGGAATTTTCAGCATGCACACACACACACACTTGGGTGTTTCTCATGCTTCTGGGTCTGGGATGCTAATCATGCAGTTGGCCATCTGGGATCCAGCTGCCTTAAACACCATACCATTGGCATATTTTTATATCATCTAATCATGCACATGTTCAGGTATCTCTTCATGCTCTTTATTGTCAATGCATTGTTTCAGGCTAATCTTCAGCTCCACTACAAGAAAAATGTAGCAATACCATTATTCTTACATTGGCATAGCTCTTCAGATTTTTTTGTATTGAAATAGTATAGATCTTCTTGCCAATACGGTACTCTAATATCATTTATTTTAATGCTGGTTACATTATTACTCGTGATACTACATCATTTATCTACCTTGCCACCAGTGAATACTGACTCTCAAAGACTGTTATTATGCTTCTTTGATGATAACTGCAAATGCAAGTTTTACCAAGGGTATACAGAAAATGCAGATGATAACTTTTCAAACATGTCTGTTCTTGAACTCTTCAGGTTGGAATCACTTCATTCACAAAACGTGATCTCTTACAGCATTGACTGCACCCCTGCAGGCTATAGAGGTTAGGGACTCGTGGAAAGAAAGAAACAGTCCATTTTTATAAGAAATGTCCATTCTTCATCCAGCACAGTTTAAGAGGATGATGCCCTCATATTTATTGAAGGCAAGAGAAGACATCCATTGGAAGGGTCTTTTGCCAGTGGGAACTGATCAAATTCTCAGAGAGATAATCACATCTATAGTCTGGATGGGGTCAGGACATCTTTTTCCTCTTTGGTGCAGGCTAGGAATGCAGGCTGCTTTTCTCTATTTGTGGAAGCAGCCACTAGGCTTTTTTTTTTCCTTAAGGAAAAGGTTAATTCATTTCTTTTATTAGCTCATACACAATTACTTGTCTTCTGGTTTGTTGGGGCAGTAAGTCAGACAACATTTGCCACAACATCTGTCAAAATGGCTGGCTATGAAAACTTTGGCCCCACATTCATCTGAAGGGGACTCCAGACAAAGGTTACTAATTTTGCCATTTTCATATGCCTTATAGTATTTCAGGACAGTCAACTTCTTTCTCTTATACTTATTCTTCTTGGGAGTGCTATAAGACCTCTTCCTTTTTTTAGCACCACCGTGAAGTTTCAACATGAGATGAAGCATGGACTCCTTTTGGATGCTGTGGTCAAAGTTTGCCCATCTTCCAGCTGCTTGCCAGCAAAGATCAGTCTTTAATGACCAGGAGGAGTTCCTTCCATATCCTGGATCTCGGTCTTAACATTTTCTATCATATCTGAGAGTTCAGCCTCCAGGGTGATGTCTTTCCCCATAAGGATTTTTATGAAAATCTGCATCTTGGTGATGGTGGTTCTAAAAGACACCAGACACTTTTTATCCTGCTGTTCTTTTCTCCAGAAGACAGTCTATAGAGTAGGATACGGTGTCCTCAAACTTCTGACCCCAGTTGCCTTTGAAAACAATCATTCAGTCCCTTTAAAGTTAAAGATACATAATAGCAAGACAGATAAATAAAGGGCAGTTATAAGCTTTCAGAAGAAAATGACTAAGTTCTCATAGTCGCAAGTCCTAAACCAGATACTCTTCCTTGAGGGTATGGTAACAGGGTGTCTCTTTGGATTCTTAATCTTAGTTTTAATTACTAAAGGTGAAGTTTATCAAATAACCCTAAACACAGACACCTTTATCTTTGTCTCCTTCAAGAAGTTCTGCCTGGGCACAACAGAATCATGGCTGTCATCTTATCTCTAGTGCACAATTTGTAGTTTTGAGGACTGCCATAGTGGGTCTCACCACTTTCCACTGGATGGTGGCTTTTCACAGTTCTGAGTACAAAAGAGTCTGAAGATATCAACACAACAAGGCTAATGAAATCTACTATCTGTTATGTTTTACAGTCACTAGGTTGTGGTACTTCACAGCAACATACTAGAGGAATGATTACTTTCTCTGTTTTAAAGATGAGCAACATGAGATGTGGAAAAGAGCTAATAATTTCCTAAAGTCTTTCTGACCTCTCATATCTTTGTGTTTCTACTTCAGTTATTCTCTTAAAGGGAATGCACAAAGCACAGTTTATGCATCTTACCCTGATCCCACCAGAGAAACTAGTATGAAAAAATTTGAGAAGTCAGTGCAAAATTCCTGGTTCATAGGCCACTTGTTCTTGGAAGTTCTGGGCGCAAAAGGACACATACCTTCTTGGAAGATGAAGATGGACGCAGCCTGGTCATCTGCTCTTCAGCAGGAGTTGATATAGGCTGCCTTTGTGGATAAGAGATAGGAAACAGGGAATGTATCAGCCAACAGAGCTGCTGTCAGCAAGGCAAGGAGACAGGTGGACTTGTAGGCAGACTGATGGCTGTCAACATCTTAGAGTCCGTGGAGCAGACATATTGAAAACTACATCTTGAATAAAAGGGGTGTAGCAGAGACTTGAGAGCAGTCCAGTTTCACTGGTGGCAGGACACCCATTTTGGCCAGCATCGCTGCTAGGTATGCTAGGTGCTGAGGATGGAAAATAAACAAGAGAGTATAAGGAGATAGGAAGACATTAAGTAAATATCAACACACACGGGAACCAGCAGTTAACGTAATGGCTATGTCGCTGGACTCCCACGTAGTCGACCGCGGTTCGCGTCTCGGACCCAGTGGCTTAAAACTCACGCCGGGTGCGTGTGCGTGCGTGCCCAGGATCCCGAGAGGAGAATGGAGGAGAAGGGATTGCGGCGTGACCATCCCCCCTGGGGGGTGATTTCTCGCTTTCTGTCTCTATGTCTCTCTCTGTCTGTCTGGCGAGTGCACGCGCCCTACAGCGAAAACTTCTCCAAAAAAAAAAAAAAAAATCAACACGCACAATTTAATTACAATTGTGATAAATTCTGATGAAAGTAAGAATGTTCTTCAACAGACTATGGTGGGGAGATCTGAGTCTGTGTGTGAGGTGGTTTCAGACAGGGATCTCCTGACAGACTAGAATCTATAACAAACCTTATGAGTTGCTTGCAATAGATTTTACAGAGTGCTCACCAAATACTCATTTCTCTTCTCTCTTCCTCTGGTAGAGGACCTGCCTTCATGCCCACGACTTAGTTTTGATTTTCAGGTGTCCACCTTCCTTTATCTAGCCACCTACTTCATGTACCAGGATATGAGTCCACAATCTGAGTCGATCATAGGGGTCTCAGGTCTCAGTTCTTTGTCATTAATTGGTTTAGGCATACATTAGGTCAGAGTGTGTGATCGATTAGAGCATGTGTTATAATTTTGTCCATGAAGGCAGATGGGAAGTGACCTAGAAGACTTTTGGGAAAGGTTTCTTCACCCTTCACAAGGAAAAGGAGGTCCTTTCTGCCTCTGAATATTGTCATGTCTAGTGAGCTTGAGTGACTCTCTTGCTAGAGAACAAGTCTCACTCACCACAAGCAGAGCAGAAAAATGGGAAAGAACAGTTTCTGTTGGCTTTTTACAGGCAGAGGACATGCATGGTCAGCAGAAAGAGACTGAGAGACACATGGAGAAAAAAAAGAGAGGGAGGAAAAGAACACACTTCCCAATGGGGCAGAGTTTACTGTTTTCCCTTCACTCTTTCATCTTGTTGGGATTTTGAGTATGCATGCATCTGTGCCCGGTGTCCTGTCCCCAGTCACCAAGGCCAGAAATTAAACCACAGTTGGTCACATGGGATCTGGCTCTCTTAACCACTAGCCTATGAGCTGGCCCCCTGTTGACGTTCTTAACTGTGCTCATGTCAACCGTGGATCATCACCCTGGCTTTAGAATTTTAGCTGTGTTACTCATTATGTGAGCTACTCTGAGTTTGGATTTCTATTTTCACCTGAAAACATAACACTAGTTGTTCAGATAATGAATGTGAGTGGGGGTCACTCCAGACAGAATAACAATGTATACATAGCCCTGCAATGGAAATAGAAAGTGGTCGTTGTGGCTGGAGAGCAGTGAATGAGGAAGGATGGAGCAAGATGGACCTGGAGAGTTGGCAGGGGTCATATCATGCCACTGCCATCCTTAACATTGGCTAATAATTTATATTTGGGCTAATTTACAGACATATTTGGGCTTATAACACTTCACTTATTCTAGATAATTCCAACATAATATCAGAAGATTCAGGGCCAACAAATGTCATGATGGTTAAAGTGCTGGACTTCCAGATGGTGGACCATGGTTCAAGTCTTGGACCTGATGGTTTGAAAATCATGTGAGACACGTATACCTGCATACCCAAAATCCCAAGAGGAGAATGGAGGAGAAGGGATTGCAGTGTAGCCATACCCCCTGGGGTGATTTCTCACTTTCGCTCTCTCCACCTGTCTCTGGCGAGTATACATGCCCTATAGCAAAAAACCTAAAAAAAAAAAAAGAATCCTAGAAGATTCTTATTTCTGTATAATGTTGAATGTGAATAATTATGTACCTTTATAGTCTGCAATATAAATTAAATTGATTAATATTTACTTAGTTTCTTAATTCATTTGCCTTGTGCAACTATAGCCTGATTTTCATATTGTTGCTCCTGGGTTTGCTGTCCAGTGGTATGCTTGAGGGTTACCCAGTCTCAATGGCATAGAACAGGGTCCTCAGAACTTCAGCATTTTAGGCAATAGAGAATAGTTATGCTAGTCATGTTTCTGATAATAAATCTGGCGATCTTCAGATTCTTTGGTCTAGGAGTCTGGGAGAATCCATGAATTCTAGTTCATTGGTTCTTGCAAAAGAGTTCCCATGTGGTCCCAGCGGCTGGGGGAGGCTCAGGGGAGTAAAAAATCTAAAATATAGCTGTTGGGATGTGGTTTCTAGTAAATGGAATTAACTTTGGATTCCTGCTTGCTGAGTTCAACCTTACCCATTGTCATTAGCTCTTTGGCACATGTAGGGTCTTTACTCATTTTCTACCAGGTTCCCCTGGCCGTATGATATTTAGAAACTCAGGCTTTGGGGACCAGCAGTTAGTGTAATGGCTATGTCGCTGAACTCCCATGTAGTCTTGGACCCGGTGGCTTAAATTCATGCCAAGTGCGCGTGCGTGCATGCCCATGATCCCGAGAGGAGAATGGAGGAGAAGGGATTGTGGCATGGCCAACTCCCCTGGGGGGTGATTTCTCACCTCCTGTCTCTCTGTCTCTCTGGTGAGCACATGCGCCCTATAGCAAAAACCTCTCCAAAAAAAAAAAAAAAAAAAAAAAGAAACTCAGGCTTTGGAGTCAGTGTAGCAGCTACATGAACTTGAGAATGTTATTTAACTTTTCTAAGATATAGTTTACTCACCTGTAGGATGTTAATAACTCATAGAAATGTTGTGAGGGTCAAATGAAGTAATCTAACTACAGCACAGACGTTCAATCTATGATAGCTATTATTTAAAATTGTTATTGTTCATCATCACTGCCATTGAACTTTGTGGGTTGGTTCCTTCTACTGATGCGGTATAGAGGACCTGTCATCTTTGCCATTGCCATGGCTAATGCAATGCTACAACACAACCATTTATTGAACCAGGTACTAGGCAATATACTGAGGTCAAGGAACTTCGGAAAAGGAAGCCAAATTAAAGAAGCCAAAAACAGTTTTCAAAATTCACAAGCCAGAAGGAGTAGGTCACTTTACTATGAGCATTTCTTTCTTTCTTTCTTTTTCTTTTTATTGGAGAGGTTTTTGCTATAGGGTGTGTGCCCTCGCCAGACAGACAGAGAAAGACAGAATGCGAGAAATCACCCCCCAGGGGGGGATGGCCATGCTGCAATCCCTTCTCCTCAATTCTCCTCTCGGGATCTTGGGCATGCACGCACATGCGCCCAGCATGAATTTAAGCCGCCGGGTCCAAGACTTGAACCGCGGTCGACTATGTGGGAGTCCAGCGACATAGCCATTATGCTAACTGCTGGTCCCGAGCATTAATTTTTTTACAGTAAAATTGTGTTCAAGAATATGATTGCAATTGTTAGTCTGTTTTTAAAAATCATGGCTGCCAAAAAATCTTTTAAAAAGTTTTCTTACAAAAATATTCAATAATTCAATTTGTGTTCTTTGATAGGTATGGTAAACCGCCTAATGTGTAGATCCATAACAAGTGCCTCATATTCAGAGTTCTTTTTTTTTTTTTTTTTTTTTTTTTTTTTTTAAATGTGTGTGGAACCTTCTGGGCTATCTCCAGTATAAGCACAGCTCTGAGAAAATCATGCCTGGCAAAGCCAGTCATTTGTTTTACTTCTGCCAGAATATTGAAAGTTTGCCTGCTGAACATTCCCTGAAATCAAAATGACTTATTATCAGGCTTCCTCTGCTTTTGATCCTGCTGCAGGATGGTGTGTTTTCCTAATGATGCAGAATCTCTCGTTAAGTTCAGGAAACAGGATATAAGGATAAGTCAATTGACTCAATTTATGGACATAATAAAACGGTCCCTATTACCTTCAGCAGTCAAGGCAAGACAAGGTGAAACACAGTGTTGTAAAGTTATTATGACAAAATAGTTTAGTATTTACCTGACCAAATAAAGTGAAAATACTGCATTTATTTTTGAAGCGGCATTTCAGACATTATGACCTAAAATTAATAGTGGTAGACGATCATTTATCCTGTCGCACAGGGATATTGCAGAGTTCACTCAAAGCCAGGAATATCTGCTATTAAATCATGGCAAACTAAAAAAAATTTTTTTGAAGTATTTTCTTGTGTCTGCTCTATGTCTACTGTTGGCCCCACCAAGCCCGTGTTAACAGCTAAGGCATTTCTTTTTCCATCTTGTAATATAATTAAAAACAAATTTAGAAGCAGAATAGATGTTTTGTATGTGAGAGTCCTGTTAGTTTTGGGGAAGGCGTTGGCAATGCTCAGAGCTGTTTCTGACCATTTTAAACTCAGAAAAGAAAAAGAAAAAGAAATTAAATTTATCAAACGTGGTTGCATTTGTCTTCCAATAGAAAGTACGTCTTTGGTGTAGGCAAAGGAAAAATAGATGCAAATCAAGTATTTTTAACATACTGTACTTCGAAAGAGGTGGACATGAAGAGAAAGGGTATACACAGTTTCATGTAGTTAAAGATATCCCATGGGTACATTTGATATTAGTAGCTTATTAAAATACTTGAAGTTTGGGCTAAAGTTCAGTTCACTTCTGCTGTTTGGTTTTTCTTTATACTCTAGGACCTGGAGTACAAAGCATAGTGTTTTTATGTTTTTGAATTAAAACGAGACTATTACTCTACATCAGGAAAGCAAGACTTGTGGAAACAGCGTGAACATAAAAACGCTTCACTTTGGCGGCCAGCAGATGGCGGTGTGGTTATGTTGTTGGACTCCCACATGACCAACTGTGGTTTGAGTCCTGGACCTGGTAACTTGAAACTCACGCTGCGCACATGTGTGTGCATGCCCAAACTACTGAGAGGAGAATGGAGGAGAAGGGATTGCAGTGTGGCTATTCCCTGCTGAGGAGTGATTTCTCACTTTCCATCTCTGTTTTTGTCCCTCCCCCTGCCACATGTGCTCTATGGCCAAAACCTCTTAAAAAAAAGCTTCACTTTGAATAGCCAGTCATCTGTTTGCACTTGTTGATTATGAGTTGCAAATGACCAACAATGAATTGTTTTCTTTAAGAGAGAAAGATTTTGCTATAGGGCATGTGAGTCTACCAGAGAGACAGAGAGACAGAAAACAAGAAATCACCTCTCCAGGGGGTTGTCCGTGTTGCAGTCCCCTCTCCTTTATTCTCCTCTTGGTATTTTGGGCATGCATGCACATGTGCCCAGCCTGAGTTTCAAGCCTCTGGTTCCAGGACTTGAATTGCACTCGACTATATGGGAGTCCAGAGACAATAAGACCTTTTTAGTCTACACTGTTATCTTCTATAGAAGGCCTAACCCTGATGTCTTTAGTTAAAATTACATCTGGCTGGGACCAGCAGATGGCATAATGGTTGGGTTGCTGGACTCCCACTAGTCGACTGTGGATTGTATCCTAGACCTGGCAGCTTGAAACTCATGCCAGGTGAACGTGCGTGCATGCCCAAAATCCTGAGAGGAGAATGGAAAAGGGATTGTGGTGTGGCCATCTCCTTTGGGGTTGATTTCTCACTTTCTGTCTCTCTGCCTCTCTCTGTATCTCCAGCAAGTGCACGCACCCTGTAGCAAAAATCTCTCTCTCTCAAAAAAAAAAAAAAAAAAATCCCCCCAAAATTACATCTGGCCACACTCACCTCACTCACTCTCACTTCTAATCCATTTCACCCTACACTGCTTTTTTTAATTCATAGTTCTATCACCTTCTAACATTCTACATAATTTACTTTTAATCTTTAATGTTAATTGTCTCTCCTTTCCATTTACCATGTGATCTTTGATTTGTTCATTGATTTATTGCAAGCATCCAGAGCATTTCCTAGTACATACTAGGTGCTCAATAAATATTTGAAGATACGGGGAAGATTGAACAGTGCCTTTTTTTTTTTTTTTTTTGAGAGGTTTTTGCTATAGGACACATGTGCTTGCCAGAGAGACAGAGAAACAGAAAGCAAGAAATCACCCCCGGGGGCTGGCCATGCCACAATCCCTTCTCCTCCATTCTCCTCTTGGAATCTTGGGCATGCACACACATGCACCTGGTGTGAGTTTAAGCCTCTGGGTCCAGGATTCGAACCACAGTCGACTACATGGGAGTCCAGCAACACAGCCATTATGCCAACTGCTGGTCTCTGAAAAATGTTTTTGTTTGTTTGTTTGTTTGTTTTTTTTTGTCTTCACCAGAGAGAGACAGAAAGTGGGAATGTGAGAAATCACTCCCCAGTGAGATGGCCATGCCACAACACCTTCTCCTCTATTCTTCTCCTGGGATTTTGGACATGTGCACATTGTGCTCTGTGTGATTTTCAAGCCAACAAGTACAGAGCTTAAATCATGGTCAACCATGTGGGAGTCTAGAGCCTTAATCACTATGCCTCCTGCTGGCCCTAACCAATGCCCTTTAATGAGGTATTTTGGTCGTCTCTAAGGACTTGTCACTTTTGGCCCCAACTTTTCTTTGCATTGAGTTGTTACTGTCCCTTAGTTTGGTAAGTGTGCTGAGTGTAGTGCAATGGTAAAGCATGTGACCCTGGAACTGTACAATTTAAGTTCAAATCCTGTACCATCTACTAGCTTAGTGTTCTCTCTCTGCCTCAGTTTCCTTATTTGTAAAATGGGGATGATTTTGATAATAGAAGCACCTACCTCATCTACCTTGTAAGGATTTAATTAACTGGTTCATGTAAAGTACAAAGAGTTCAAGATACAGTAGGTCCTGATAAATTTAAGCTCACTCAATCAACTATATAAACAAGGCCATTGCGTTTAGCAGCATTTGCAATGAAGGTTTGCAGGTCCCAAGGCTATCTCATGACCAATAAATGAAGACATCCCTGTTGGGACATGCCACCTTGTTTACCCTACTATCAGGATTCTTCTCCAGTGCACTCTCTGGCACCTTTCCTTTCCTCTTCCACCGTCTACACCTCTGCACCTCTCTCCAAAATGGGGTCCAAAAAGGTCCAATTCTTCTGTCTCTTTTGCAGTACACTTGTCCTGCTCCATTTCTCTTTCCAGACTAGACTCCAAACCTATTGTTATGCGAATAAAGCTCAGTCCCGTTACTGGGGCATCTTTAGCTTTTACAGATGCTGGTCTTTCCTTTAACGGTGCCAAGTTCCTTAGGGGGCTGATGTCAGTTTTGTTTTTGTTTGTCCCCCCCACCCCCGGTATAAGACACATGTGCTCACTAGAGAGAGACAAAGAGAGAGGGAAAGTGAGAAGTCATCCCCCCCCCCCCCCCCAAGGGGGATAGCCAAGCCATAATCCCTTCTTTTCTACTCTCTACTTTGCAATTTGGGCATGCACGCACACGTACCTCGTGTGCTTTTCTTTTTCTCTTTTTTATATATAGAGATTTTTGCTATAGGGTGCATGTGCCTGCTGGAGAAATAGAGGGACGCAAAGTGAGAAATCATCCCCCAGGGGGTTGGCCATACCATATTCCCTTCTCCTCTATTCTCATCTTGGGATATTGGGCATACATGTACATATGCCCGACATGAGTTTTTTTAAGTCACCTGCCCTGGGACTCGAACTGTGGTCAACTACGTGGGAATCCAGCAATGTAACAACTATATCATCTGCTGGTCCCACCTTATGTGTTTTTCAAGCCTTCGGGTCCAGTACTCGAACTGCACAGTCGGCCATCCTAGATCAAGGTGCCTTAACCACCACACCACCTGGCTGTCCCAGACATAGATTTTTACTTTTATTTTTCAAGTTTGCAGAGCACATAGTTGCTCACTAAAGAGAGACACAGAGAGAGAAGGAACGAAAGGACACCTCACTGGGGTGTGGTCACACTGCAATCCCTTCTCTTCCATTTCTCCATCTTGTTGGGGCTTTTGGCATGCATACTCATGTGCTTGTCGTGTTTTTTAAGCTGCTGGAGCCAGGACTTTAACCCATTCTTGACTATGTGGGATCCAGCTCCCTTAACTACTAGGCCGCAGGACTGGCCCCAGATGTAGCTTTAAATTGCAGATTTCATTACGGTAGAAGGAAAAAATAATAATGATAAATACCATAGCAAGTGTGTGTGTGTGTGTGTGTGTGTATGTGACAAATAATCACATTCTTGTGAAGCAGAAATAGGAGACAAGCCATTTCTCAGTTTTCATTTTACTTTTGAGACAATGCAGTTCTGTTTGGCATGAACAGGACTGGTGAACGTCTGTTAACCCAAAGAGGCATCTCTTCGCCTACTCCCAAAGAAGGTCTTGCCTAAGTGCTGTGCTGGAAGCAGCCACATTAGCAGGACAGAGCTGCTGCAACATTGTAAATGCCAGCAAATAAATGTGTCAGCAGCCTAGGCTGCAGGCAGCTGGCAGGGCCTGGAGTTTAGTGCTGTTCTGTCGAGTTAGGTCTTTGTAGGGGGCTGGTTCCTATCCAGGCCACATGAGTAGTGATTCAGTTATTTCCTAGTGATAGCTCATCCTGACCTCAGGAGAAAAAAAGAAAGTTTGGAGACCCAGCCAAGGCCACCAGGAAAGAGCAATACTTGCTCAACTTGAACTGCCCTTTCTCTCCAACAGAGGGCCCCATCCTGGTTAATGGATGGTCCTTTGAATGGTTGGTGGAAGCTTCCCTACCACGGCCTATACTGATAATAGAATTTTTGTGTTACTTCTCATGGGACCCATAATCACATGAAAAAAAATATAAGAAGACTCGTTTTCTTTTCACCACTAGATGTATTTATTTACAAAGAGGGACTTTAAATGGCCAGAGGCACATTCACTTACTGGTAGTAAAACTCCACCCTGTGATTCACTGACTTCTCCAGCCGCGCTTCCTATCGCATTGAGACTTGGTCATTTCACACCGCTTAGCCATGTCTGCCTCGTGCCACTGGACAGATGATTCCTGCGTTTGGTAAGTTCGGTAAAAGCAAATAGTGCTTCAGATCTAAGGGTACCTTTTCATTTCCACTTGAGAGAAAAATGCAGCTGTGGCCCTCATATTTGACCATGTGAAGGAAAATGCTTGTTACTACATAGTGGATATTTAACAGTTTGGCTTCCAAAGTCTGCCATCACCAGCAAGATCATAGCTGTGTGGCCAGGAAGGTTTCACCCGGGCAAGGGCTCAGGAGGGGAGGAAACCAGCCTCATGTTGCCAAAAGCACCTAATGGATATGTGGATGGCTTGGGAGTCATAGACAGCTGTTCCAAATGATGGTTTCAAAGAGTTTTTAAGACATGGGAAAAATGCCTCAGCTCATTAGTAAGTGAAGAAACAATTGTACTTGTTTCTTCACTTACTTGCAAAATATACACAGTATGATCTGAACTCTGTAAAACAGTGAGTATTCGGAGGGATGTATACCACAATGCCCAGTGGGTGGCTATGTCTGTGTCTATTAATAATGTCGTGTGATTTCCAGACTTTCTATAGTGAACAAACACTACTTAAAAAAAGTCTGCATAAAATACATGCTTATTAAAGACATACAATCCACTTTTATCAGCGATAACTTAAAAAGGGTTTGATCTCTTACGGTGAGGTAAAACCTATCATTCTCTGTGGGTAGATAAAGTGACCCCAGCCTACAGTAGCCGACTCTCATGATTTGCTGTGTATTTTCTCTAATCTATCATATATGACCTGGGTTGGTGTGTTGGCAACAGATGCCAACTTTTAGGGGTAAGTTGAACCATGTGATTTTAGCTTTGATGTCCAAGAGCTTTATTTTTTCATCTTAGGACAGTGTGATAAAATTCCACAAGTAAGAATTGCAAGATACAGTGAATATATTTACATATAAACATTTGCTAGTGTTATTACTATTATATTAAAATCTTGTTTTAAAAAGTAATCAAGTAATTATGTATCTTAAGTTGCTGAGCTTTTATTTTTGATGTTTGACTATTTTAGGAAAAGGCAAGTTTATTTATTAAATATAACTTCTATCTCCTCCTTTTCATCAATGCAGTGAAACTAGTATGTAGAGTTTAGTGGTAAGTTTACAAGATATATCCTTAGGTCATATCTATTCTACATGAGCCTAAACTCATGCACCTTTCATATTTATAGTATATCCTAAAATAGGTATTTTAGATGTATATTTTGTGGAGTAATTGTTCCATGATTTCTTTGTGAAATAAAGGGCTCTGTTCTTTAAAATTTTTGGAAACACTTGATACTGTATTACCTCCCAACTCTCTTAGTTCACGTACTCACATTAAAGGCTCAAAAGTGTTATGTATTAAAGAAATCTTTTAAATTCTGTTTAAGGCAATATTTCCTAAACTTATTAAATCAGAATATTCAGATGTGCCACTTCCAAAGTACTTCAAGAGTCTATGTCATTGAAGAAACAGTGATTGGATTTCTTTTGCTGTACTTACAAAGAAGCAGAAAGTAGGCAAATAAAATAAGCAAGATTTTCTATAAAAATAACTCAAAAAGGATATCATGTTTAAATCAAAGCCCTCTGTCCCAAGCCCTTTGATCACCTATAGAATCCCTCAGATTTTTAAAAAGAATTATTTAATTTGTCATTATTATTATTACTATTTTAAAATTTGCTACCGGGGTTGTGAGCTCAATGGAGAGAGACATGAGAGAGAGGAGGAGAACAGGAAAGTGAGAAACCAAGTCGCCAGGTCCGGGACTCAAACCATGATTGGCCATGTGGGAGTCCAACACCTTAACCACCATCTTGCCTGTTGGTGCCAGATTCTCTCAGACTTTTAAGTGACTGTAGCAACCATTGCTTAAATCAGGTCACCAAAGCACTACAGGCCAGAGTATGGTTCTCCTTGGCCATCTCTGATAATTTTGATTTACTCCCTAACTTAAGGGCAGTGCCTGTAGTAGAGGTAGAGTTGTTCTCTTGGTGTAAATGTTAGCAAAACTCTCCCAATCTCCACTCCTACTCTACAATCACACTACATCCATTTCTTTCAGCTTCCTCACTTTCTCATTTTGTCTCAGACTCCGAAGTGACTATGTGTCTATAGAAAGACCTCCTCTTTTTATTTATTTATCTATCTATCTATTTATTTATTTATTTATTTATTTTTTAGAAAGACCTCCTCTTAACACCACCTGGTCTCCCACACCTATCGCTGATGAGGGTAGACCAACGAATCCCTATTCAATTAGGTACCCGTTTGCCCTGTTCAAGGATTTTTAAAATATATTTTGATTAAAAGGAAAACTTTGAGGATATTATGTCTTTGAGAGTGTCCATGGAGTCTCTGGGCCTACTTTGTACATTTATATTTTTTCAGTGTATTGAAATTCTCCATTATTATCTCTTTGTGCTTTGAAATCAGTTCCTGAGCTTACTGAAGTGTGGGCCAATCTATAAACAAAGAGAAGTGGTTGGGACGTCAAAGCTGTTTTACAAAAGGTATCCATGACAAGGCTAATTGATTCAGGGGACATCGTTTTCAATAAATGAACAGAGATTAGTTTACTGTCAATCTTAATTATTCCATCCATCAACCATTTGTTGCCCTGGGCAACTGGCATCATCTTCACTGCCTGCTAATTTTAGCTCATTTTACTTAGTGAGGCTGGTTTCTTTTGTTTCATTTTTGTGTTTTTGGATGAGGAAAAAAAGGAACTGCCATATTTATGGGTGACATTCTAAGTGCTACACTAAATGCACTGATTTGCTCCTTTTTTGTCTTCCTTTTTTTTTTTTTTTTTGAACTGCTGGTTTAAATTCAGAAACTATATGTTTTTGTGGGGTGTATTCATGCAGGTAAAGCAGACATGAACCTGTAAATAAATATAAACTGTCCTACTTGCAAACAAGCCAAAACAAGTGAGGAGAAAATATAATTATCATTGTCAGAGGGTGTTTGGTCACCGTCTTATAAATACTGAAGTGATGGCTCTTGGAATTCAAATATGCCAGTGTCCTTTTTCTTAAACTACTTCAGTTTTATTTTGCTAATCCCCAAGTACCATCTCACCTTCCTGCACGTCTCCTTTTGGCGTTTACATACTTTTATGTACCTTTGCCCTGTGACTCTCTGCATACTGCTTTCTTCTAGAACCTCTTTGAATATACTCAATATGGACAGAGGGTCTTCTAATTTGGTCCATAAGTGGCAGGAAGAGAAGTAAAAGTCAAGGATTTGTATAGTTAACTAACCATAAATGCTGCCCTCCCCCCCCCCCCCCCCAAAAAAAAAAAAAAGCTACCTGAAAACACTGGAACTGAACAACAAAAACACTGGAAATATATATTATGTTTTGATCAAGGAGTGCAACATAATATAACTCATTTAAATACTGCATTTAGATTTTCACTTGTCTAAACAGGAAACTTTGACTTCTTAGGAGGCAGCTTTGTTATGTCGGGGCATACGATTGCAACTGCTTGTCCCTGTTGTCCCTTTTATTTGTTTCACATTACCAGTATATGCCTAGGCTGTCTAATTCTGATCAGATGTATGTTGAATTGCCTAGGATGAAATTTATTGCATTTAACCTCTGCTGCCTCTGCTGCTTCTTCTTCTTCTTCTTCTTCTTCTTCTTCTTCTTCTTCTTCTTTTTCTGTGTGGCAGTTATCATATTTCCAGGTCACAAAAATGACTCTTGTCTTTGTCAGAGATCATATTTGTTGTAAGGAATAGAAATTCACTTAAAGAAGCTCAAGGCAAAATAGTGCTGATTAAAGAGTATAGGGTCAATCTCAAGGAACCCAGTGATGAGGAATTGTTGCTGGGCTTCCCAGGAACTAGAATGCCACCAGTAATCTTCCCACCTCTCTGTTTCTCTCTCTGAGCCTCCATATTTTTTCATCTCTGCCTCTTTTCCTACAAATGTCCTTCATTCTTCTTTGTGGGTGATCAACTTTTTTTGTAAGGCTCTTATGTTTTGTGCTTGCATGAGGCTTGACTTTTTTTTTTTTTTTTTTTTTTTTTTTTTTTTTTTAGAGAGAGATTTTTGCTATAGGGCATGTGCACTTGCTAGAGAGACAGAAACAGAGAGACACAAAATGAGAAATCATTCTTCCAAGGGGAATGGCCACACCACAATCCCTTTTTCTCCATTCTTCTCTTGGGATTTTGGGCATTCATGCACATGCACCCGATGTGAGTTTCAAGCCACTGGGTCTGGGACTTAAAACGTGGTTGACCATATGGGAATCCAGCACCTTAACTACTATGTCACTGCTGGCCCCTGATTAGTTCTTTATATGATCTTTACTTTCCTTAATTCAAAGGAAGAATTATTTTGATTTCCCCCACTAGACTGTAAGCTCTAGGAGCTTACACTGTTTTGTTCATCAGTATTTTCTCATTGCCTAGCACAGTTCACAACATGTACTAGGTATGCAATAAACTGCTGAATATATGGCAATTCCAATATCTGGATCTTTATTTTTTAAATAAATTATGGCTAATCACTGTGTATCTTTACAACATACAAAATAGCTTTTCTTAGCATGAACACAGTGTGTATTAGTCAAGTCATAGATACTATTGTGTACTTTATCGATGGATAACTTTTCATTTTTGTTTCTGAAGTTTATATCTGTTGATTCATATGTTTTCTTTTCTTAATTTTGAATGGTCTCTTATTGAATCCTGAACATCGTATATGGAAAGTTAAAGGATCATTTGAGGTTCTGGATGATGTTATTATACTTTGGAGAGAATATACATTTACTTCTGATTCTTAGACATAGCTGTTAGGACAGAGGCTAAGTGCTTTAATTCAGTCTGAGACTGAGTTAATTTTAATTTGAGTTTAAGTCTTGTTTACCCTTATTCTTAGGGTGAGACCTTTGGCAATTCCTATGAAAAGTTTGAGTTGGTTCCAGGATCCTTATTCTTGGTAGGTCCTGAAATCTATTTTTTCATCTCAGCAAAAAGCTCTTTTTAGGCTTTTAGCCTCTCAGTCAGTACCTAAAATGCCTCCAGGAGAGAAATGTTACCAAAAATCGGGCTAATCTCTCTGTGCTCTCCTTCTTCTCTTCAGTATCTTGAGGTGTTTGTATCTTGGTAGTTTTTTTTATTTCATTTTAATAGTTTTGATTGGTATTCTAGCCCATCTAATTTTTCTTGGTAAAAATGTTACTCAGTACAAGTCTAGCCTACATAGCCAAAAGTAGACACTGATTGTTGATTAAATGAACAATACGTTCTAGAGAAATAATCTGATGAGCCTGTCTTGAGTTAGCTATTCCTCCTGGTCTAATTAGCCGTACCCAAAGGGAATAGGTAAATACAGTACTTAGAAGAGCTGCTTTGCCATGAGCAAGGTAAACAAACCAAGGGCAGAAGTTAGGGTAGGCAGGTGATGTGAAAGTGTCTGCGTCAACCATCGTCACAGGATGATCAATAGTTCACCTTCCAAATGTTATGAAACTCTGCACTTTGGATTTTCTCATCTTGTTTCAGTACTCTAAAATGTGTAATAAGTTTTTCAATGATTTATTTATTTATTTTAATTTACAAAATTGTATTTATTTATTGAGTTCAAGTGTGGTCTGGTGCTTAAGGCAGCTGATCCCACATGGCCCACCTCAAGAACTGGGTTCCAGAAGCTAGAGAAATGTGCATAATTGTGGAATGGCTAAATCAAACTGATTAAAATAGGCATTACCTCACACACTTATTGTTTTTTTAATGTTTAGTACACTTAAAATGAGAAGTACTCAAGAATATAACACAAAATTATTTTATTATGTCCTTCACATTGTACAATAGCTCTCTTGAACTTACTCTTTCTGTATAACCAAAATTTTGTATCCCATACCCATTTCTCCACTGCTCAGTCCCTCATAACCACCATTCTGCACTCCAGTTCTATGAGTTCAACTCTTTGAGATTCCATATATAAGAGAAATTATGCAGCATTTTTCTTTCTGTGCCTGGCTTATTTCACTTAATAAAATGTCCTCCAAGTTCATCCATGTTGTCGCAAATGACAGGATTTGTTATAATAGGTATTTATGTTAAGTCACTCTAATATCCTGCAGTGTTTAATCATACCTCATTTTTACCTTTGCTATCATCAACAGTCCATGCATCAGTGTCATAGATCTTATAATGACCCACTTTCCACTGTCACCAACACTCTTTCTTCTGGCCCCACACATCCCCAAACTTCCCAAGCTCCAGTGTTTGGTTATTACACCACTTCTTCCTCTATTCTCCTCAACTCTTCCCACTCCCCACATATGGAATTTCTGAACAGTTGCTATTTGTTACTATGCCTTAAGCCAAGTGTGAGGGGATGGATGTTTGAGAGCAAAGCACCATGACTGAGCAGCAAGGCAAACTAAAGACCAGTGACACAGTGGGACGAACTCAGTTTCAACATGAATTTAGTAAGCAGCACCACCAAATTACTCTTTTACCTAAAATACATTGCTTGAGATTCCCCTAACAAACACTTCAAATGAAAACACCTTGATAAATTGATGACAACACATCCATTTTTGTTTGGCTGGTGGTTTAACAATTAGGGATTGCAAAAAAGGAAGAAATGCTTCATTGGGGAAGAAAGCAAGATGGTGAGTTAAGAAATAAGAATTTTCAATTTTGCATTATTAAATTATGCTTCACCTATCTTTCTCAGAGTCTAGATTAATTGAAGCTATATTCCATAATACTTTATGTCCTGTATGGGTATCTAAATTTGCCACTAAGACATAGCAATAATATCATCATTATTGTAAGACCTAACACCTGCTGAGAACCTAGAATGTTCTTAATATGCATTGTTATTTAATTGTCATCATAGCCCTATGAGATAGTCATTGTCATGATTGCTTTTACAGATGATGAAACTGAAGTAAGAAATTTTCCCAAGATCACTTAAAGCATTATAAGTAGCAATGGCAATATTTGAGTTCTAAGAGGTAGACATTACAGTCCTCACTTTAAAACACTATGTGCATATAATACATATTAAAATACCTATTTTTATAACTACACTATAGAAAAATGCATGGGAAAGTGTGACTTTCTTTACAAAAAAGGAGCTGTATAGTGTAAGTTTAAATTAAAATTTCTATTGGGTTGTTGAAAAAGTCACGATGCATTTTTACATAGAAAAAATATGTCATGACTTTTCTAACAACCCAATATGTTAGTATATCTACCAAACTGCTATAACAAAATGCAGTGGCTTCTATGAATAGATGACCATTTCTCCTTTTTTCCATTAATTAATTTATTTTTACATTTTTTTCCACAAACATTTACTTTACATATCAAAAAAATTTTAGCTCATACTCTATAGTTCTTGATAGTTAATAAATAACTTTCAAAATTTCAAAATAATGAATTTTAAAAATACTGTTCAAAATATTTCTTATAAATTTGTTTTGTTTGTGACTCTTTAACAAGAGACAGTAAGGTTTTAAATATTTTTGAGAAAATATTTACTACTCAAATTGTTGAAAAGCAAAAGCCCACCACACAAGTCACATATAAGCCGTCTCAATTAAGCCCTGCCTACCAAGTATTCTGTGATATACCATCTGCTAGCAAAGACCAGTCTCTTTCTCTTCCTTCAAAGTCTTTCTCAAGATAAGCCTCTGGTGGGATTGCTCTTTTTCAATCTCTATGAATACAATGTTTAGCTGGAAAAGTCCAGGTTATTTTATGTTATAAATTCTTTCATATAGCTTCTCTAATCCTCTCTGCCAGGCAGAACTATTTATGGTGCTAGGGTGTTTTTCTAAGAGCTTCTGTTGGCTTACCTGAGATCCACCTTAGTTCTGTAGTTTTTCGATTAATCTTTGGATATGACACTCCAGTCAAAGCCCTGTCCAATAATGAGTATTTCCAATTTCTCATTCAATGCAGCAAGCATTATTGAGCTTATGCAAATAACCCTTCAGCCACAAAATAAGAATACTCCCAAATATTTTCCAATTCCAGAGGGGTCAGGAAGAAAGAAAAGTTGATGCTTCCATTTAAAGAAACAACCAAGAAAAATATTTTAATAAATTGCTGAACCTATCAAGAACTCAAAAGAAAGTAAAATGCTTAAATTGGGAAAGCAAAACATAATAAAAAAATCAGTAATGTTTCATTCAAAAGTCATAGAATTCTATTTCAACAGTTCAGTCTTATGTTCAAACTCTCTTCTGTTGAATATGCAGTGTTACTGTGGTCCAATCTTTCCATTTAAATTCTGGAAGTTAACATTCAATGTTATTATTGATATTTTTTGTCCATAGCATTAAATTGGTCATTTTCTTGGTTGCCTTTTGTTCTCTTATTTCTGTATGTGTCTTTAGTTTTCCTGGTAGAGCACTCCTTTCAGAACTTCTTGAAGAGTGGGTCTGCTATTGGCAAATTCTTTCAGGTCTTGTTTCAGAATGTTTCTATCCTTTCTTTCCACATGAAAGAGTATACTTGCTGAGTATAGTATTCTTGGTTGAAACTGTTTTTCACTTAACACTTTGAATATATTTTCCCATTCTTTCCTTGCTTGCATTGTTTCTGATGAGAGGCCTGAGGTTAGCCTGATTGGATAACCTTTTTAAGTAACCTGACATTCCTCTCTTGCCAATTTTAGTATCTTGTCTTTGTAGATTCGGCCAGTCTGGCTATGATGTGCCTTGGAGAAGATCTTCTTGGATTGATTCTATTAGGGGTCCTTTGTATTTCTTGGGTTTGGATATTTGAATGCCTCCATTTCTCTTTTATATGAGTAGAGAAGGCATGGAGTTTAGAGTCATCCAGGAATTGATGTTATTTCTTTCTTTTTGTTCCTTCAGTCCCCAAAGTGTTGCCCCCGTCTGCCTGATTGAAGATGACATCATGTCCACATTCTAGCACATACGAAGGGAGGAAATAAAGAATAGTGAAGACTCAAGGTTTTCAAAAGTCAAGAGCTTGAAATCGTGTACGTAATTTATGGTCACATCTTATTTATAAGAATTTAGTCGGGAACCAGCAGTTAGCGTAATGGCTATGTCGCTGGACTCCCACGTAGTTGACCGTGGTTCGCGTCTCGGACCCGGTGGCTTACAACTCACGCCGGGCGCGTGTGCGTGCGTGCCCAAGATCCCGAGAGGAGAATGGAGGAGAAGGGATTGCGGCATGACCATCCCCCCTGGGGGGTGATTTCTCGCTTTCTGTCTCTATGTCTCTCTCTGTCTGTCTGGCGAGCGCACGCGCCCTATAGCGAAAAAACCTCTCCAAAAAAAAAAAAAAAAAAAAAAAAAAAAAGAATTTAGTTACATAGCTACAGCTAGCTGCAAGGGAGGTTGAAAGATATAATCTTCATCTGAGTGGCTTTATGCCTTGCTAAAACTTGGGAGGGGATGGAACAGTTCATTAGTGACATTTAGCAGCTTCTACCAATTTGTAAATTGTTAATTCAAACAACATAATTATGCATTTGGAATTCAAAGTTAGCTGGTATTGGTTGTAAGTGATTCTTTTTCTTATTTATAATAAAACTATCTTGCTTTGGATAAAATTAAGATAATCAGAATAACACTCTAATTCAAAGCGAGTTTTACAGTCTAAATTATATAGAATCCAGAAGAGGTTATAGGGCATTGTTTTACTGTAAAGGGAACTGTTGAGCACTGTTGAGGTAAACTTCACTATATAATTAAAGGATATTTATGGGTACATGTTGTATAGGGCATCTGACTGGATATTTGGAAACAGCTTACAGAGAGTCATTATAAACACGTATCCCTTCTCTATTTAATTTGTAAGATAAGATTGATGGGTGTACATACAGAACAAAAGGGGATTTAATAACAAGGTTCAGCCTCATACCAAGTAGGTGTTCTGATTTAAAACAAACCACATATCAGCACAAAAGCACAAGACTCTCAGCCTCTAGGCTTGATTAGCATCCTTTGGCAAATTACGATTTCTTAAACCCCCTGTGGGGGCCCATACAGAATGCAGTCATTTGAGCAACTCATAGCAAAGGGAAAATGATAACATCCAGGACTGCAGTTTTTATTTCTAGAGTGTTTGCTCTGGAAATTTCTGTGCATGAGTGTTGATGAAAATTCATAATGGTTCCATGCATCATGTAAAACAAAATGCCCCTTTGAGTGCAGCCAAGTTGCTGAGTTACTGCCCTTTACCATTATTCAGCGTGGCTTGGCTCCTGCAGTCAGGGCTTGTTTGTTTTGGTGATTGCACATTCTCCTTTTCTTACATAGTTTTGCAGTCCTGCTTGCCTGAAGCAATCGTTAGTTTTAGTTCATGGACCAGGAAGGAACTTCTCCAGGGAGGAGCACTCAAATCACAGAACATGAAACCGTAAGCATCTCACACAGGACAGTCTAGCAACCTTGATAGATGAGGGAATTGCGAGCCTGGGAAGTTAAAGGATTTCATCACGTTTTTCTGGCTAGTTCAGGATAGTTGGGTCTAAAACCTATGTCTCTGGACACCTATCCAGTGCTCTTTCCTACTGCCACTTGCAGCAAATATAGTCACGGGTCACAGCAATATTTCGGCCAATGATAGACCACACGCACTACTGTTATCCCATATGGACCATCTAGGCTATGTCACATAGCCTAGATGTATAGCAGGTTCCACCACGTAGGTTTGTGTAAGTGCACTCTGTGATGTTCATGGAATGACAAAATTGCCTAATAAACATTTTTCAGAATGTATCAGTGTTGTTAAGCAATGCACGACTGTGATGAGCAATTTGGGAATTTACCAAAGTTCTTTGAAATCCTATGTTTTTCATATAACAACCACTGGAGAGTCTACAACTCTTTAGATTCTCTAGTTAATTTAGCTTCCCCCCCCCCCCCCCCCCCCCCCCCGGCACAGGTAAGGTCTGTCCCAAGGGACAAGAAGGTTTCACTTTGACCAAAAGCTCTTATTTTGACCTGGACATGATTTCCAAGCCATCTACCTGTGTCTGATCACTGTAATTGTGTGGATGTATGTTCAGAACATTAATTTGTTAAATATAAACATTTAAAAAGCTATGATGTTTGATGTTTGTGGCTGTTTTGTTTTAATAAAATAGAAGTCTCGACAATTGGAAACCAGGGAAGGCCTTATGATCCTTGAGTGATGTTGAGGCTAAATCTACATTAAATTTTTTTTTTTTTAAATTTGTGCTATAGGGTGTGTGTGCTTGCATGAGAGATGGAGAGAGAGAGAGAGAAAGTGAGAAAACACTCCCCTAGGGTCTGGCCACACTCCAATCCCATTTCTCCATCTCTCAGGATTTTAGGTATGCATGCACATTCACCAGATATGTTTTTTACATTTCCGAGTCTGAGACTTGAACTGTGCAGTTGGCAATGTGGGATCCAGCTACCTTAGCCACCACGCCACCACTGGCTCACCTTAAATATACATTTTTGAACTGAGCTTGAGACCCGATCAGATAATTAAACTTCTACTTTATTGCTGTGCTGTTAATTTCTGCCTTGTGAAAATTAGCACAGTAGGAGCACAAGGCCTGATGTGAAGAATATACTTAGAACACTAACATTGTTTATGGATAATGTAGCCTTTGGCTAGGCATGTATGCTTCCAAAGCCTCAGTTTTCTCATCTGTGAAACAGGGTGATCTCTAACTTCACAGCGGGGTTGTAAGGATCAAGTATCATGATGTTTCTAAGTCATTTAAAATGGGATGCACTGGCCACTCTGTGGCACAGCTGGTAGTATACTATACTGTGGAGCTGGAAGACATGCCAACTGGGGTTCAAGTTCTGTCTGAAAATATGCCAAGCATGTGCACATGAGCATGTGCCCAGGTTCTTAGAGGCTGGAGGACCTGAAGAAGGGGATTGGGACATATGTGAGCCATGTGGAGAGTGCCTCTCTCTCATGCATGCATATATGCTTTATCATGAATAGAAAATAAGTTAATTGTGGTATTTTGCTATAGAGCCTGACTGAACAAAGATGGAAGGAAAGCATGTTTGGTTCACACATTTCAAGCAGTGATCTGAGCACTCAGTGATCTGAGACACCCAGCACTGCACCATCAAATCCAGCAGATCTTTGACAACATGGATAGCTTCTTTGGGCACTTCCAACTTACTAGGGGAGGCCATGTTAGCAGCTTTAGATCCCTCTGGAAAGTAAGTGAGAATGACTTAGACTACTAGCAGGCACCTTTGGTCTCTAGGATATTCATTCACTGTTAACCTCTTTCATACCCTTAAGTCTATCTGGCAATAGAAAGGTGACCAGGAGGGCAAACATGACCCATGAGTCTAAGGATGGATGACATTGACAGTCAAACACACATCCTGTCTTAGTTTTTTTTGTCTTCTACTTGCTTGATTTCCTTTTTTCCTTCCTTCCTTCCTTCCTTCCTTCCTTCCTTCCTTCCTTCCTTCCTTCCTTCCTTCCTTCTTTCTTCCTTTGACTTCTTTCTCCTTCCTTTCTCTTTCTCCCTCATTCACTCTTCATTTCTTGTTTTTTTTTTCTTCTTCTTTCCTTCCTCCTGTCTATAAAAAAACACCATAAACACAAAAATCTGGAGGTATTTGTTCTAGATATGAAATCTTTCCAATGGTCACCCCACTGCCTTCTTAAAGCTCTACCTTCATTGAGGCTCTTATATATATTTTTTCTTTTAGTTTTTTTTTTTTTTTTTTGCTATAGCGCATGTGTGCTCGCCAGCCAGACAGAGAGAGACAGAGAGATAGAAAGCGAGAAATCACCCCTCAGAGGTGATGGCCACACTGCAATCCCTTCTCCTCCATTCTCCTCTGGGATCTTGGGCACGCACGCACATACGCCCGGCGTGAGTTCAAGCCACCGGGTCTGGGACTCAAACTGCGGTCGACTACGTGGGAGTCCAGCGACATAGCCATTATGCTAACTGCTGGTCCCGAGGCTCTTATATTAATTTTGCTGATAAAGATGGGGAAATTCTTAGTAGTCACCTGGCAAGGAATCTGTACATGCACAGTTTCAGGTGTAAAGTCCCTGGAAGACAAAGCACTTGAGTAATTCTTTGGATGAAGCTCTGAGGCTGGAAAGGGCCAAGGAGCCAGACAGGCTGGCCTTGGAAGTCTCTTAGAGGGGCCTGATGCTTTTCCAGTACATGGAGCTGCAGAAGTGTTTCAAGCTGGATGACAACAATTTCAGGTTTGCACGTGGTTGTGCCTTCTCAGAACCTTTGTATGGAAGACCATAGAGTGCTTGTAGCACTCTGCTTGTGAGAGCTAGAAAGAGAAAGGAAGTCTGAAAACTTATGGTCCAGAAGAATAGCTTAGGCGGGATAGAAGGGCTTTGGATAGGAGAAATTATGGAGGTGGGTTACTTTTAACTTTATGGATGCAGAGAAGACTACAAGCTCATAAGTCTTCCCAGAGTGTGGCTATAGTCACCCTTTGTTTCCACCTGCTAGGACCTGTCCCACCTGTACACTGCAAGAGCACATTCAGTTCTGATTGGTCCTGACCAGATCCAGCTCCAGCCAATTTGTGCAGTGTTTCCCACCACATCCCCTCCCCCCCTACCTACTTTGGAAGAAACTGATCACAGTAGGCAAACTTTACATTGTAGTGAAACTTGTCCCAAAGTCCAAAGAACCTATACCTAAACTGTATGGTTCCTGCAGAGATTCACTGTGTGGTTGAGGCTGAAAAACATCATAGGAACATTCTTGGCCTCTCAAGACAAATGCAAATTTTGGTGTTGAAATGATTTTGCAGTTTGCATGAGGGCACATCGGTAGTTCTATGACAGGCTTGAGTCACAGAGGAGACATGTTACCCAAATCATCACGTGAATGAGCACTGTGTGAGTGCTCCACAACACATGGGATCATTTGTCTAATATTTGATGATGCTATTTAATGGAATTAATACTTTAATTTACAAATTGGAGAAATGGGAGGAGATAAAAGGCTTTTTTTTTTTTTTTGGAGAGTTTTTTTTTTTTTGCTACAGGACGCGTGTGCTTGCCAGAAGACAGAGACAGAGAAAGCGAGAAATCACCCCCTGGCGGAATGGCCACACTGCAATCCCTTCTCCATTCTCCTCGGGATCTTGGGCATGCACGCACACGCACCTGGCATGAGTTTAAGCCAGTTCGGGTCCAGGACTTGAACTGCGGTTGACTACGTGGGAGTTCAGCGACATAGCCATTATGCTAACTGCATTAGTTAAGGCATTTTTAAATGATTTAAAAATTTTCCTTGGATTTGGCTCTGGTCTTTTCTTTTATTCTGAGACCAGTCAGAAGGAAGGTTTCTTTTTGCAAATCCAGCCTTGAAGTCTGTGTGTGTGTGTGCATGCGCATGTGCATTCTACCTCCCTGACCAATTTCAGCCCAAGAAAACAGGAACTGTTTTGTCACATACAATTGGTATAAAATCAGAGCAGGACATATTCTGCAGGAGTGGCTTGGGGCTGGCTGACAGATGTGCAACACTATCACAAGAACTACCCATTTTTTTTTTTTATTGCTTTGGAGAGCAGTAGGACCCAAATGAGAGCTAGAAGGAGGTGAGGGACTTCTCTCAACTTACAGGTGAGGGTTCTGGCAATGGGGTGGCCTGCCTTTGGGGTGAATCACCAAATGTTTGACATGATTGGCTGGCATCTGTGAGGGATGTTCTAATAATGATGGAGTTGGAGGAGGAAGGAGGAGGGAGAAGAAAGGAGGATTGTGGGGAGGTACAACTGCTTCCTCTCCTAAGCATAAACATGCTGGCTGAAGTTTAGAGAGATCATCATTTAAGCTATTGTGTGAAACCTCAATTGCTTTTTAATTTTTTTCTCCTTTTCTTTTCTCTCTCTTTTTTAAAGTTTTTTTTTTTTTTTTTGGTCATATGGCATGTGTACTCACCAGAGAGAGAGAGAGAGAGAGAGAGAGAGAAGAGAGAGAGAAAAAAATTGAGAAATTACTCCTTAGGGGAGATAGCCATGCTGCAGTCTCTTCTCCTCCATTCTCCTCTTGGGATTTTGGGCACTCATGCACACATACCCAGCATATTTTTCAAGCAACCTTGAGCTGTGCAGTTGGCCAGGTAGGATCAGCACCTTAACCACCACACTACCTGCTGGCCGATCCCCTCTCTTTTCTTTTTGTTTTTGCCCTTTTCCTCTCTTTGCTGCTGCTACTGCCCCTCTTCCTTTCACTTCTTATTTTCCTTTGAAAAGAAACTGGCAAATGGAAAATTTTCTTGTTTTGGTACAAAATTGCTGGGGAGAAAGCCCAATAGTTCATATTGTCTGGAGATTTTAGAATCCTGGACTGTCATAGAAACCTGTGATCATGTGTGTTGGTAGAGTTATAAAACATGCAGTTCCATGAGTGTTTTAAAACTGGTGGATATAAGGAGCAATTTGATTAGGTAATTACCCTTGTAAAGGAGTAACTTAATCTGTGAAACACTCCCCCAGCAGAAACTCTTCATACTGCCCTTGCTTAAAATAATTTCTTCACAAATTGCACTTAAAAATAATTGGAAATTTTTAAAAAGCAAACTTAATTTTCAATAAAAATATCAACTTTAAAAATTCCTCCCCGGTGGTCCAGTATTATTAAATATTCTTTTAGATTTTTTTAAAAATCTTGCTTTATTGGAAGGAGAAAAACAATTATCTGTAAACGTAATTTTTAATGCATGGTAATAAAAATAAATGGCATCGTTCTGCTGCAGTTCACCTAAATCTTCTTCCCTGGTGGTCTGGTGGTATTAAATAATCGGTACCACATGTATTCATCATTTGCTGACAGCAAAAGAAAAACTTTGGCGTTTTATTGTCTAAAGAAACAAGCGTGATGTTATTTAGACTTCTGCGGGCAACTTTGCTGATGGTCTGTGAAGAAACTCCATTTTCCTTGCTAGTGGGGTTGTGCTTTTTGTTAATTTACATGGCAATTAGAATAGAGCCAGAGACGGGCATGCTTTACAAGGTTGATTTGCGTTCCTCTTGCAGGTTTTCCTGAGAATGATTTAGTCTTGTTTTCTGCATTAATTGGGGCAATGAAAATGTGTGATATATTGTTAACTCTGTGTTGGAAACTACTACAACTGGGTAGCAAGAGAAATGGTAAATATTACTAAATGAGAGTTTTTCGTTTTGTTTGGTTTTGGTTGTTTGTTTTCCACAATAGTGTAGAGCTTAAGAGACTGAATTTGTTACTCCATATGTAAGTAGGAATTTTCAAACGTTTGGAGAAGGGATACGGAGGTAGAGCATTGACGGGATGGGGGGGTGTGGTGTTATAGGTTGAAGATATTTTGATCAATGGGACTGGGGAGAAATGTTCACATATTGAAATGCTCACATTGTAAGCTAAACAATGTGATTGAATGTATATAAAAAATAAATAAATTAAAAAAAGAAAAAAAGAAATTTTCAAACGTGAAACTTGATTCACATTTCGGCTTATGTGTATTAGAAACAATTCCTTGTTTACTTTTGTTGAAAAAAGTTGACTTATAAAAGCTTAAGTGAGAAAATCGAAGTCATTGTCCTCATTGGTTCACATAATAAATACGGCAGTTATCCGGAGCACACGTCAGCAAGCACGTTGGTTGTTGGAAACAGACGTGATCTGTGTGTCAGGGTTTAGAAGGTAAAAGAAAAGGCACGCCAATTTCATTTGCATACATAGTTTTCATCTTTTTCTTTATATAAAAACTAAAAGCAGCTACAGTTGTAAAAAATTAAAAATGAACAGATTCCTTCCAGGTTATCTAGTTTGGATCTTTTGTGAAAGTAACTGTGTGTGCATTTTCAGAAGAGTTGAGAAACACACCTTTGTAAGCATTAGTTACAACTCCCAGGACAGAATAAGCTGCCACCAAGGGCAAAAGCAATCCCGTTCCTTCTCCTAGAAATACACACCTTACATAATTGAAGTGCTGGGTAGAGGAGAGGCACGATGGTTATGAACATTTATGCATCTAATGAATTAGTGGCTTTGTCCATCTGTAGAGGAAAAATGAAGGTACCCATGTGTCTTCTATTATTAGTTTCTTGAGGGATGACACCATGTCACAGCAATAAACTCCTAGACAGTGTTGAGTTCCAATCATGCCACCATCCCCTATGAGCTGTATAATGTCGAACAACTTAACTGAACTGGCTGAACCTCAGTTTCTTCACTTATACAATGGAAGATAAGGACACACGTCATTGGGTGCTATGAGGACTGAGTGATCTTTTGGTTCAATGGTTGGCATGTGCTAAGTGTTCAATATGTGCTAGCTTAAAAAAAGGAAACTTACAGGATGAATTATCACCTTTTTTTTTTTTTTTTTTTTGGAGAGGTTTTCGATATAGGGCGTGTGCACTCGCCAGAAAGACAGAGAGAGACAGAGAGACAGAATGTGAGAAATTACCCCCCAGGGGGGATGGCCACGCCGCAATCCCTTCTCCTCCATTCTCCTCTTGGGATCTTGGGCATGCATGCACATGCACCTGGAGTGAGTTTAAGCCACTGGGTAAGGGACTCGAACCTCAGTTTACTACATGGGAGTCCAGCGACATAGCCATTACACTAACTGCTGGTCCCGGATTATCACTTTTCATATTTAGTGGAACTTGCTTTAACAGTTCTCCAAGATTGCTCTGGTCTTAGATCATTCCATTAAAATAGGAATTTTTAAAAATGAAGATAATAACTTTGTAAATTCATCAATTTATACAAACTCTAAACAATAGCAAAGAACAGCAGTCTCTGAGCTCATTTTCCCTAGGAGGTCCCCAACTGCTTTGAGAACTACCTCATTTATCACCTTAGCCCTGGAAAGAGCAGAATGTGGACATTCAACGTTGTCTCAAATGTCCAGAGCTTGCCATGTTCCAAAGAGTCTATAAATAAGAAATATTCATTAGATTGTTATGAGATGCAACTTTGACTATTTACTATTTCAAGAAGCTGTAATAACTCAAGGAATTCAAGGCAAGGGAGCAAAACCAGATTTGACTATACTGGGATCTTAACACTTTCCCTCTACTTTGAGTTGAACATGGTGGTGGTGGTGGGGGGTGTCTATCTTTCTTCCTAAGCCCAACTATGTGAGTTGTAAACATTTTCCTCCTCAAAGAGTTTCTCCTACACTAGCAGTATAAAACAATTAACTTTAACTCCGATAGAAATCTTCAGTTTGTAATTGAAAACATGTGTCCTGGGATTGGTCCGAGCTGCGGCTGCCAGGCTGTGTGTGGTAGGGGTGAATCTCCTCTGAGCTCCAAAGCATTCCAGGGTTTATAGCAAGTCTGCCTCTCCACTGGAGACCTTATTAATAGGTTTTACTTAGGTGGCTTTTTAGATCGTCTAGAGAGCAAAAAGCTTTGTGTAAAAGGTATGACATGCGCTACCAAAGCCCTGGAGGAAAAGGTCTTAATTTTGTGGTGTTTTGAGTTTAAATGATATTTGATGCTGTGGCTTTTCCTTTAAACTTCTCCCCCAATCGATGCTAGCAGAACCCTTTGACTCATGGGGGGAAACTCCCTCACAATGTAGCAATTACTGATTTATGTTCCAGTGATAAGAATGTGTTTTATTGTGGTCATAATATTTGTTCAATCTAACTACTATGTACTATAAAGTATCATAAAAGCTTCTCCTCTGATCAAATGTTATGAGACAAAGGATCATAAGCTGCTCTTGATCCATGCACTGTACTCCCGTGGTATCTGTGGGCATGCCACCATGAAGAGAGGACAGAGAGAGCTCTGAAGAGAAACTTCAGTGTCCTCCTACACATATTTTAAAGGCAGTTCCCAATATAGGTCGTTTAAGAGTTTCTGATGCTCTCTTGCTGTCAGCAGACGTCCCCATTCAAGGGTATAATCTATCCCTTTGTAAAAAAGCTTAGAAAGACTCTTAATTTCTCATGGCTCATGCTCAACTTCTTTTCAATTTTTCTCTAGTCTTTTTTTTTTTTTTGAATTTATAGATTGCACTGAATGTCATTGTCAATATTTGAGCCCAAGTTTATGTGTATTCTATGATCACAGCTAAAGAAAAGAAAAAAACCAAAAGGCCTTCCCCTGCCCCGTTCAGTCTTATTTTGATCTATTACTGTTAGAGGCAATGGGACACCTTTCCTCTGCCAGGTTCAGTTCCTTCTTTCACTTTGGGTGAAGAAATAATATATAGCCAGGGTTATGAGGAGGGCTCCAAAAATTCTTAAGAAATGCGTAGTAGGAAAAAGCCAAACATGGATTTAAAAATATTTTGTACCCAAAGGAACTCATGCTTCAGTTCTATTTTTCCATGAGCTTTTAGAAGTCTCCGCCTATTTGCCCAATGCCAGGTCACCGTACAGATTCTAGGAAAATGACTCAGTCATCCTCTATACAGCCACTGCCAGAGTGGTCTTCCCTGTCAGTATCACCTAGAACCTCTCCAGCACCCTCAGAATAGTCTAAGTTCCCTACAGTAGTGACCTAGTTCCTGCTTCTATCTTTAGGCTCACCTCTAAGGCTGGCCCCTCTATCCCCTCCCTATCTGTTCTACCCACCTCATAAGGAGCTAATTGTATTCTCTCAAAGACTCCCCACGTCATGTTTTTTGAGTCCAGCTTCTTCAAGAAGCTTCCTGTTGGCCCATGGTATGCACAATGGACCTAGAACTGGACTGGTAAGGAAATATACTGGATTCTGCAATGGAACACTTTATATGGTATCTACGTGATAATCCCAATCCAGTTAAATCTTAAATCAAACAAGAAATATTTTTATGCCCCATTTATAGCTCCCAATAGAATGAAAAAAAATTCACATTTTCTACCTGCACTTTTCTTTTCTTTTCTCTCTCTCTCTTTTTTTTTTTTTATTTTGGAGAGGTTTTTTGCTATAGGGCGCGTGGGCATGCCAGAAAGACAGAGAGAGACAGAGAGATAGAAAGAGAGAAATCACCCCCCAGGGGGGATGGCCACGCTGCAATCCCTTCTCCTCCATTCTCCTCTCAGGATCTTGGGCATGCACGCACACGCGCCCGGCGTGAGTTTAAGCCACCGGGTCCAGGACTCGAACTGCGGTTGGCTACATGGGAGTTCAGCGACATTGCCATTACTCTAACTGCTGGTCCCTACCAGCACTTTTCTTAAGCCAGTGTTCAGTTCCCTTTTCCATCTAGGACTGAGCTGAGAAAATCAGCCTATTTCTCAGCAGACACAACTGAGGAAATCCCAGGGCTGACAGAGAAGAATAGAAACTATTTCAGAGCTTTTGTGATAGGTGTTGGATACCCACAGTCATTCTAGACATGTGAAATGTTGTGGTTCATATGGTAGGTAATAGAAGATATCATTTAGCTCTGGGTAAAGGCAGAAACCCAGATGCTAGGAGAGGATGTGCTCTGAGGTAGGAGTTCCTTCTTGGTAATAATTTATATTCACTTTTGAGAATAAGTAGATATTTACATTAACAAATAGTTTGCAAATTTCATCCCTCTGTGTATTTTAAGTGTCATTTTAAAAATTAAAATGATAATAATTATATTTTAAAAATGGATCACAAAATTCCTAATAATTAAATATATAATCATTAAGTGAGTGGTCACGGGAGATCATGGGAGGGGACAGGGAGATAGGTTGAGGCAGGAAAGCACGGTGGGGAAGCAGAGAGTTTCAAAGGCTTGCTATTTGGCCTTTGGCAAGTTACTTAGCATCTCTGTGGCTCAGCTTTCTCATTTGTGAACATGGGAATAATAAATGTACCTAGTGGGCTAGCGTATTAGTTAAGGTGACTAGATTCCACATGGCCAACTTTGAGGTTGGTGTCTGGATGGACCAGTGGCTTGAGAAAGATGTTGGGTGCATGTGTACATGTGCCGAAAAATTCTGAAAGGAGTGAGAGATGGAGGAGTAGGTTTTGAGCCTGACCATTCCCTCTGGGGGTAGGGTACTTTCTCACATTTCCTCTCTTGCTCTCTCTCTCTCTTTGATGAACATACACATACTCTGGCAAATTAAATAAATAAATGTACCTACCTCACTGAGTTGTTAGGAGGATCAACATATTCATGTAAAGTGTTAGCATCAGTACATGACACTTAGCTACTATTTACTGAGTACTTCCTATGATATATTAGTCACTTCTTTTCTTTTCTTTTTTTTTAACTAGCAGCTGCCTGTCTTTGAATATCCCCAAGAAATATTGACCCTGTCTGTTTACTTGCTTTTTTTCACACTAGACTCTTAGTCCACTCAGTCATCTTTGCTTTTCTAGTGCTTGCTCTGCAGGAAACGCTCATAATTATTTCTTGAATGAATTGGAGAGCAAACGTAGAGAACTACTGCTTCTTCCTGCTTGTTCCTACATCATGGAAGAATGAAAAAGGAGCACAAATTCTGCCATGGTGTGCGATTATTCTCTGGGGGTTGTCTGACCACAGCAATTAAGAATATGCACAAAGATGATTAATCTTATGTGTCCATGCTAGTAAAATAACTTTGATGGGTTCATTGAACTGGAATTTCCCTAAAGGGTCATAGAAGCCATCTCCCTGCTTTTGGGCAAGAGGTTCTAATAGAATGTAGAAATGATAGCTGTGTACTATTTCTTTCTTCTTTTTAAATTTATTTTATTTTTTTACACTATTACTTCTAATGTAAATTACACCAGACAAGATGACAAATACTGTATTTACATACAATGTACTTTTCTTTTTTTTGAGAACATACGTACATCCTCATCAACAAATAATAAACCATATCCATGTCCCATAAATGCCTTAACTCTCCATTTCCCCCCAAATTTCCTTTCCTATGGATAGCTGTGTACTACTTCTAACAAATCTCCAAAAGAAAGAATTCCTTACCTTGATTTCTGCTAACATATAATAATTTAGTGGCCTATATCTCTTAAATGAGAACTTCATAAGATAGTTTTAAAGGCATTAAAGATTTAGATGAGAGACAATGAAAATGAATGTTGGGCATTGTAAAAGATTTTTATTGCTTTTCTATTTTCGAGATTTTTTTTTTTTTTTGGAGAGGTTTTTGCTATAGGGCACGTGCGCTCACCAGACAGACAGAGAGAGACAGAGAGACAGAAAGCGAGAAATCACCCCCCGGGGGGATGGCCACGCTGCAATCCCTTCTCCTCTGTTCTCCTCTCGGGATTTGGGCACGCACGCACATGCGCCTGGCATGAGTTTAAGCCACCGGGTCCAGGACTCGAACTGCGGTCGACTACGTGGGAGTCCAGCGACATAGCCATTACGCTAACTGCTGGTCCCTCGAGATTCTTTGAAAATAAAGCTAGGAAAGTATCAGTCCTGTGTGGCTTAATTAGAATCCTATATAACAAAAGGTTTGACACACTAATTGATGTCTCTCCATCAGATATTTGAGTGCCTTCTATGTACGAGGCTTTGTGCTTCAGGCTGGGATGTAATGGTGTATACGCATGCTCCGGGCTCTGTTGGAGCTTAGAATTTAAGGTACACCTACTACGTGTGCACCGAGTATTTTAAAGATGATTTGGATCAAGCAATTATTTCTGGGTAAGTGACCTTTAAGGAATGGGAAAAAGGGGGAAATTCACTTACATGAGGTTGGAGAGGTAAACGGGGCCAGATCATGCCTAACTTGGACTTGAGCCTCTTCATGGCACTGTGCAGTGTTTCTGGGCTACTGTAGATCACAAGAGACATTCTGTGGGAGATTTGGAGGCAGAAATGAAGCAACATACTTTTCATGCTCTGAGTTTTGGTACAGGACTCCCAATGCTGTGACAGCTCAGAGCCACTCGCTTATTCATCTCTGGCATGGGCAGCAGTCAGATCGGCTGCTCTTCTATGACCTGCCGAACCTCTTCCTGCAGCTTCTTCAGGCCCTGGGTCCTGTGCCATGTCATGGCTATGGCTGAGGTAGGTGGTGAGAAACATGCGGGCTCCAGTTTGTCTCTATGGATTTTACTTGTCCTTGTGGGTTCCTGTTCATCCTCATGGGTTACAATTTGTCTTTGGTCTTCCCACATCTGTCTTTATAATAATCAGTTCTGTTGGTCTATGATAACTTTGGGATCAGAATTAGATGCAGTGGCAATGACCAGTATCGACTCCATCAGCTTTTGCAGCTGTGTAAGGTTTACCTCCTCAATAAATCCTTTATTATTTTTATTTTTTCATTTTATTTAAACATTTATTTATTTTACATTCATTCACTCTACATAATCACAGCATACAAAATGTGATTTCCCATCCCCAATACACTGTATATTGGCTTAATCAAGGATATTACCATACATGCTATTGTCAACAAATAATTTTCCATTTCTTATTTCTTTCATATTTTTCTTTCTTTTTTTTTTTTCTTTTTTACCATCATGACTCTTTTTGTCTGATCAAACACTAAATGGTACAACATGAAAAAGATTTGGGTGTTTATCCTAAGAGCATTTATAGCTAATGGAGCCAGAAAGTGATGGGATTAGGACTTTTCCCCCTTCTGTCTACGGTGTGCAGAATGGCTTGGAGTGGGGTGGTCGATGCAAGAGCAGAGGTGAGGAGGTCTGTGGGAGAATGCTAATGCTCACCAATAACCGTGCTTCTTTTTCTTCCTGGCCCAGGGTTGGATCACTTTTCCAGCTTTTCACAATCTGGTGAAGCAACATGACAGTCCTGGCCACAAGAATGGATGTGATGTTTACCACTCTCATGCTCAGTAGCCTTTACACTCTCGCTCTTTCTCAATCGATAGACAGAAACTGTGAACCAAGTATAGGACTCAAGAGTCATAGAAGATGGTGAAGCCATAGGATGAAAAGAGCCAGGCCCTTGAACAACTGTTTACAGTACAAGTCCCATCACCAACTCTTATTGAACTCTATTGGGTGAAGAAATGCACTTTTATTTATTCTAGATTTTGAACTTGTTTGTTAACGTAGTAACCATTACTTAACCTAAGTAATGTTGGGCAATAGGTAATCATAGAATGAAGTATTGACAATGGAAATGAAGAGAGATATCTAGAGAATCAGTAGTTCTTTTTTTTTTTTTTTGGAGAGGTTTTTCGCTATAGGGCGCGTGCGCTCGCCAGACAGACAGAGAGAGACATAGAGACAGAAAGCGAGAAATCACCCCCCAGGGGGGATGGTCACGCCGCAATCCCTTCTCCTCCATTCTCCTCTCGGGATCTTGGGCACGCACGCACACGCGCCCGGCGTGAGTTGTAAGCCACCGGGTCCGAGACGCGAACCGCGGTCGACTACGTGGGAGTCCAGCGACATAGCCATTACGCTAACTGCTGGTTCCCAGAGAATCAGTAGTTCTTGATGTTTGATTATATGGAGTGGTGATAGAGAAGGACAAGATAACCATAAGGTAAGAATTAGTCTCAAGATTCTAGTTGGGATAAAAGGGTGAGGACTGGTATACTTGACTAAGATAATTAACAGAGGAGGAAAAGCAGATTTTAATAGGAAAGAGTAAGAACTCAGCTCTGTATATGGGAGTTTGAGTTGTCCTTGAAACCTTCAGGTGGAGATGTTTTTGTTTCTTTGTCTTTACTTCTTCACTGAATTTGGTATAGACGCTGACCAGTAACTTGCCATGTATCAATGATCTCTATGACATTTTGAGTTGTTTTTTCTTTTTACTGCTTGAAACTTCTACCAGATTGTGTTAGTCTCATCACCGTCAACCTCTAACCTGTAGATATAGGTGGTTGTCCTGCAAATGAAGAAGGAAGATGATGTCCATGGTTGACTTGCTTAGCTATCTGGCCCTCTTAATGAAAGATGAAATACAAAATAAGCATCCTCAGAGACATATTTGTTTGCATTTTCATAGATTGTAAATGTCAAGATGTACCTCTATAAAAAAAGTGATTGTTGACCTCTATGGCCCACCTAATCCTTCATATCTTAGAGGTCATTAATAATAAAAATGGATAATAGGGATTTTCCATTTCTCCTGGCTTTGAATGTTGGCCTGTGAAAATGGTACTAGTACCCATGACCAAATAGGCATACATTTCACTCATTCATTCACATCTATTATGAAAGAGAGAGGGAGAGAGAAAGAGAAATACTCTCAATGATCTCATCATGACATGATTCCCTTTCCTTAGCCCTCCAGCCAGTCAGGATCCTAGCTGTCTGCACATCTGGTGCCTAGTGTGTTTGTAAGCCAACACGGAGAACTGAGTCCACAGTAGGCCATATGGCCTCTAGTAGACACTGTGTTACCACTGTGCCATAGCAACTGGGCCTGAAGAAACATTTATTGATAAGTTGCAAGTTTGGATGCAAACCAATAACCCAGATGTGGGAGACCCAATATTTTATCATTAGTCTCTAGATCCATAATCTTCATTTCCTCTTCTTTTCTCCCCTTCCCTCCACTGGATAACAATTCATACTGGTCTAAGCATACTCATTGATTCAGTCAATACAATGTCCCGTTGAGGAGGCAAAACCTATCAAGTTGGAGTTTCTATATTATAGGAGTTTATATGTTAGTGAATTTATGACAAATTATTAGACAGTATTAATTCAGAATGGTTCATTCAATGGGAGCATGCACAGGGCAACTGAACCCAACTTTAAGGACTCAGGAAAGTTGTAGAGGGCTGACAGACTGAGCAGGTGAAGGGCTTGGGAGGTGAGGAGAGGAGAAGAAGTTATTTTGCTAAGGAAAAGCATGAGTAAAGGGGATGATTTTCTGCTCTTACACCCAGGTGATCTCCATGGAGAGAGGGTTCCTTGGAGGTGCTCCCTGCTGTTCACAGGGGACTCTATTTCAAGGGGACTGGGAAATGGGGGAAAGTCTTCAACTTATTCCTCCCTTGAAGTTTGTTTGGGGTAGTCAATATTTCAACTTCATGTTGGATACCTTAAATATTGTATATACATTTAAGAAATAGGTTAAAAATATTTTGAATCCAAATCTGTTTCTCTCTCTTTGTGTGTGTGTATCCTCTCTACTTCTTTTTAAGTAATTTTTCTCAGTCCACAGAGAACAGCCTTAATGAATTAAATGGAGTAAGATGTTGGTGCTGGATTCAAGTGTACGTTGTGTTTATTCTTCTACAGTGCCTGAATATGACATAGGGAGAAAGTGATTAAAAACACAAGGAGAAATGAGCCTACATTTTTAAGGCACAAACATACAAAGGCAACTATGCTTGAAAATGACAGTCCAATAAACGTGACTCCTGAGGTATGTATGCAGTTATGTCGGCAAAAACATGATAGAAATCTTTGTGTCAATGTAGAAACATGCAGAAGTAGGATATATATACGTATATATATATATATATATATATATACGTATATATATATATACGTATATATATAAATACACACACACTCTCTATATGAAACTTCCCTGAGAGTTCTAAGGAGCACTTAGGTGATTCAAATGCAGAAGTCTATGGAGTACGATTTTAAGATGTAGTGTTCTAAAATAATCAGCTTAAAATGAGAGGTTTAATTTTTTTTTCCCTACAGCTTCATGGAATTGCTTTCCATTCATTTTTTGCTCTTCCTGAAGACATTTCCACACCATGACATAGGGAGAGCACATTTGCAAATCACAGTCAGGATGGTGAGAGATAATGAAATTGAAGTGTCAGCAGTTTGCAAGAGGAAGGATTTTTCCTCCCTTTCTTTCCCAAGCTCTGTTATTACCTTATTCAATTTGCACTTTATTTTGAAGCACATGTATAGAAATAAGCAAATTATTAATTCAGGCTTGTCTTCAATTTTGTGCTTGGCCTGCAAACCTCTAACATCTCTCCCAGTTCCCCAGGCAGACTGCTGAAGGCTTGGTGATAGGCTGAGGAGGGCATATTCATTATTCAATACGAGCTGCAAGCAATTTGATATTTCATGTGAGCATGCGGCAGAGCTGAGAAAGGGGGGAGAGTGTCATTCAGGGGAATACGGTCTCAACTGCTACCATTTGTACCCTTAGCTGATGGCTTACCATGAGCTATGCTCACATGTTTCAAGGATAAAGAGAATTCCATTGAGAAACCAGGTGTTTTTGTCTCTGTGACACATCATAATTCTCTGTGCAGAAGAGCACTTCTTGAGCCAGGCCATATGCTCAGTGTCATGGGGGGCTTTCTGTGTTCCGTCGGGAGCCCTGGGAATAATGAGATCCTAAATAGTAAAGGACAGAATCTTCGGAAGGCAGCCATATTGGTAGAGTTAGGGAATGTGCATGGTCTGAGCTCCAGAGGCTCTGGACACATTTCTAGATAGTGTCTTTATCATCTGTCAATGCTTCCATTCTCCTGGTGGACACCCACGCTGTTGAAAGAGAAATTTACCCCACAGTCCTTCCTCCTCACTTATCTAACACTGCCTTTTCCTCTGCTTATCAATTTGTAGGTTACGACCAGGTTTCAGGATTATGAAATTTTAAAATGGAAATAGAGTTTTTTTGTTTTAATGTCCCCATTTTTATATATGTAGGAACTTGGGATTGGAGAGTTAGAGGCTTGTCCAGGGAGGCATGGCTAGTTGAATGCAGCCTGGGAATCAGATGGTAGATATCTATATTCCTCAACTAACTGCGCTCTTTTAACTAGGATAGTATGTCCTGAGACCAGTGTCTGGAAGAGCAGGACAGTTCAATTTATGTGTGCTAAAATGACAATTTTTGGGTAAACGATAATATTTTTCACAAATGGTTGTTCCGAGGCATATTCATATTCAATGCTTTTTCCATCATGTTGGTGAAGATCTGGGAATTGCCTTCTTGGCTGTTTGAGAGAGCCTGTCTCATGTCCGTAGCATTTAGAGTCCTGGAGGCTGAACTGCGACCCCCCTCCCCCCCCCCCGAGCTGATCAGTTAAGTGACTAATAGTAGTGGTCACAATAGGATGAGAACAATTTTGGTATTTCAAATAAATGACCAACAAACTGGCATTGGGTTATCAGACAGAACCAAAAAAGTCTAGGACACCTTCACAACAGCCGTTCTAAATGGCCTCCTCAAGTGCCAGCAGTTGATTGGCAGCTGCTCTGGCTCATTTTGCTTGCAGCCCACTGAAGTGCCTGGTTAATTAGAAGGGAAGGACAAGGAGGGCACAGAATGTGGTCAAGGGGATAATGGAGGTTTAGCTGAGCTGCTGGGGCAAACGAGCACAATACCCCTTTAGTGTAAAAAAGTGGAGTTAGGAACACAAAGACTTAAACACATACTTGCCTGGGAGCTTTCCAACTCCCATTCTGTGTTTGCTTTGGTTCTCAGTCCCTCTATGTCCCCACATGGTTGTGTTTGTTGTCACACTTCAGGTGTGACATAAAGCAGTGATTTTCTCAGTGTGGTCTGAGGAAGCCTGAGGATCCCCAGGACTATTTTTGGGGAGTCTTTAAATTGAGAATTATTTTCACTAGAGCACTACAATATTCTCTAGGCTGTGTAGACAGTATCTAACTTTCTTACTCTCATTGTTTTAAGGACGTACAGTGGAGTTTTCTAGTTTACATAGCATGTGATATGCCGAACAGGTATGAAAATCTGTTTGGCTTCTATTTAGCCACACATTAAAAGGATTTGCAAAGAAGTAAAACATTGCTTTTGCTAAATTTTGTTTTGGAAAATGTAGTAATTTTACATAAAGAGATGTTATTTATATTAACATGTAGTGCTTTTATGTCATTTATAAGTAAACATTTTACACATTTCTGTTTTATTTTATGGTAAACATGGTAAGTATCAATAACTATAACTCATATAAATAAAAGTTCTTTGGGGTCTTCAATATATGAAAAGTATGAAGGATTCCTGAGATCAAACATCTAAGAAATGTTGTTCTAAAGCAATGAGACTTCTCTCATTCTGTCTCTGATTTGCTCTCTCTCTCTTTCTCTTTCTCTCTCTCTCTCTCTCCCTCTCCAGATGCTATAGCATATATCAAATGGGGGTTTCCTCTTTCAAAGTACTCACTTTGAAATCCTATATTTCTAGCCCAGTAATGTCATTACTCAGTCCTTAATTAATATCTCATTTTAGGGCTATCTATGGACCACTTTTTGAGCTTCCCAGAAGACCAGTTTTATGATTTTACCTCTAAACTTTGTTTTTGATCCATAATGCATAATCTCAACTGATAACTTACATTGCTAGGAAAACCAGGCTTCAAATAACTTTTGCAACCATAAAATCTATCAATCAAGGAACTACATCTGTAACCAATAAAGTCATATCAAGAAGATAGCTCTACATTCAGAAGATAGCTCTTCAAAAGAAGTTAGAGAAATGTTTTGAGTAACACCAGTATCATGGGAATTAATGTGGCTTTCAAGATTCCTGCTTTGAGGGAGACATCCTTGTTGATCAACCATGTTTATTAAAACTTGGTCTTATTATTTTATAGTTTTATCTCATAAAGCTCAAAAATGCAAGGCACACAGTTTGTATTTTCAAGTAGTGTGTTGACTTGTATACTAAAATCTTATCTTATGAATTGTTAAATACCATTTTTTTTAAGAAAAAAAGGTTACTTATTTATTCAGAGATGGGGGAGAGGCACCTCCAACAGGGTCTTCATGCCATGATCCATCCCTGCACTGGCCAGCCCAGATCCCAGGAATGTGCACACGTGCCTGGCCTGCTCAGGAAGGCCTGAAGGTATGAACTCAGGAACTTTTCCATATGGGCCCAGTTATGTTGTCTCTGCACCGCCAACTAGCCCCATCCAATACTTTTTGGTTGGTAATGACTACTTATTTTTGCTGCTAATCCTCAGAAATGTGCACAAATAAATGCCTTATTCTGCTGGTGTCTCATCAACCCTCACGGGGACGATAAGCCTGTTTTTGCTATTTTTGAAAAGTTGCATTACATTTTCTGTGTTCTTGGGAGCCATCCTGGTGATTATATGTTAAAACGATTTACACATTGTTCTAAATAGTACAGTGCATTATAAATCTCTTAAGAAAGAGAAATCCCAGCATCTCGTTTCTCTAGGCTTTGTTGCTTCCTTTGTTGGTGACTCACCCAGGGCAGTTGTGGAGGTGTTCAAGACAGGATTGAAGGATTAAACGCAATCATTACTCTGAACAATGGAGGGTTACCTTTTCTGTCTTCCAGAGAGAGATATGGGGTATTGATCCAGGTCTGCTGTGAGACTGTTTGCTTTGGTTATCAATGAATTTTAAACAGAAAACATCATGAAGATGCAGAGGCTGGGAATTACCAGGAGCAGAGCCTTTTCAGAAACATCAGATGTAGGCAGGCTTTTCAGTTTGTAATGTAGAGGCCCATACCTCTATTACTATGTTATCTAATGTTAGTGCCTTTTCTTTTCTTCTTCTTCTTCTTCTTTTTTTTAAACGAGAAACTACATGAGTAGATAGATTATAGACTGCCCCTCCCTCTCATTTATCCATGTCTCTTCACTTTTTCACTTCTCTTATAGCAGTCTCTGGCACATGAGATTTACTTCATGGTATCAGTGTATTATGTGTATAATGAACATCACTGGAAACAATAAGAAAAACTTAACACTTCTTGCAGTGCTTATTTTTTGGAAAACAGTATATATGGGGGGACTTCAGAAAATTAGTAGAAAAATGGAGTTGACTTATGATTTTATTTCTCTGCAAACATTTTTGAAATTGTGCATGGTATTTTTTTAATAATATGCATTTTCCATGAACTTTCTGAAGAGTCCTTGTGCATTATGATTCTTGTTTTCTGTGATTATTATTTTTAATTCCCCAAAAAGGAAGCTTAGGTGAGTGGCTTGTCCACAGCCTAATGACAGAGTTGAGATTCAGAGTCTGGTTGGCTCCAAAGCACAAACTTTGTCATCATTGAGCTTCCCCCCCTTGCCCCCAGTCAAAGAGTCTGCTGAGATGGAAGGTTTTTTTCTTCCTTTATAAGTGAAACTAAGAATTATTTAAAAAAATACATCCTGATGAAATATCCTGGTGTATCGTGTCCCCAAAACACTATTCAAGTTCATTACTGCAGGTGTGCTCACTGATCAGGACATGAAAGGCCCAGACGTTTCCTTGAGAAAGCATTCGAGTTGGACTGGAGAGACAAGACAATGAATTAAGAGTTATTTCTAATGTTATATATGCTTTATATTAGTGTCTTATTGCCATGGTAACAAATTACCCCAAATTTAATGGCTTAAACCAATACACATTTATTAGCTTATGATTCCATAGATAAGTCTGACAGGTGTCTCAATGAGCTAAAATCAAGGTATCTGCAGGACTGCATTCTTTTCTGAAGGCCATAGAGGAGGCTGTTTCTTTGTATTTTCTAGCTGCTAGGAGTCACCCACATTTGTTGGCTTGTGGCCCCTTTCCTTTATTTTCAAAGCCAGCAATATTACATTGTATGACCCTTCTTCTGTATCCTTCTTGATTCATGTCATTGGCCATGTATGATCCTCCCTCTCAATGACTTGGGAAAGATCCTTTGCTTTTGAGCACTTGTGATTAAACTGGGTCCACCGTGGGCTGGCTTGGTGATACAGTGGTAAGCTGTTGCTCAAGTGATGCTGAATCCATATGGAAGATCATGAGTTTGATTCTCTGATGGTCTTGTAAATGCTGGGCATGTGTGCCATGATTCTGGCTGGCTGGGAAGGCTAAGGTGAGAGAAGGGTCGGGTCAGGGTGTGAGGTCCTGTTGAGGGTTTCCCTTTCTCTGTTTTGCTCTCTCACTGAAGAAATAAACTTTGAAAAAGGCAAGTCTACATGAGTAGGACAGGATAATCTCTCCATCTCAGGACTCTTACCTTAATCACACCTGCAAAGTCTTTTGTGCCATGTAAAATAACATATTTACATGTTCGAGGAAGAAGGGCATGAACAACTTTAAAAAATACTTATTTATTTTGTTATAGGGTACATATACTTGTGCATGCATGAGAAAGAGAGAGAGAGAGAGAGAGAGAGAGAGAGAGAGAGAGAGAGAGAGAGAGAGATCACCCCAGGGGTTGGCCAAGCTGCAATCCCTTTTCTATTCTCCTCCTGGGATTTTGGCCATGCATACAAATGCACCTGGTGTGTTTTTCAAGCTGCCAGGTCTGGGACTTGAATCATGTTTTTGGCCATGTAGGATCCAGCCTTAAGCCACTGGCTGGCCCTGTACTTATTTTATTGTGTGCTTGCTGAAAAAAGAGAGAGAGGAAAGAGAGCAAGATAGAGAAAACTCCCAATTACTGTGGTTCTGCTGCAATCTTTTTTTCTCCATCTCATCAGGATTTTGGACACACATGTAAAAACATACAAACATATGTCTAACATGTCTTTCAAGCAAGCTACTGTGGCTGGGATTTGAACCATGATTGGCTCTGTGAGATCTGGGTCCCTATGCACAAGGCTTAATCTTTGCACTACTGGGCTGGTCCAGAGCATGGGCATCTTTGAGACGCCTTATTTTGCCAACTACATGCATGAAACATGATTAAGCATGTTATTGAACCTATCACTGGAGTGAACCTATCACTGGAGTGCACTAATCTGTTGTCATGGAGATGCCAAATGCCAAAATGAACCAAGGTTAAAACTGAGTCAGCGATTTTACTCAGTATTTGTTAAGTCTTTTGAGCACTAAGTATTTCTTGAGATCAGTGAAAACTGAATTTTTTAATTTAAATTTTTATTTTATTTTATTTATTTATTTTTCTTATAGGGTATGAGCACTTTCCAGAGAGAGACAGAGAGAGAAAAAGTGAAAAATCACCCCCTAGGGTTATGGCCATGTCATAATCCCTTCTCTTCCAGTCTTTTCTTGGGAGTTTTGGCACACATGCACATGGGCCCAGCATGATTTTCAAGCCACTGGGTCTGGGACTCAAACCATGGCTGGCCATATGGGAACCAATACCTTAACCTCCGTACTACTTGCTGTCCCAAAAACTTATTTTTTTTTAATAGCAGTTTTAAGTGGAATAGCAGAAAAACTGACCAGAAAGTACAGTGTTTCCCATTTATCCTTTCTTTTCTCATCTTCATTTTCTCCTTTTACTAACATCTTGCATTGGTGTGGTACATTTCTTTCTTCCTTTCATTTATTTTTTTCTTTTTTTCTTTCTCTCTCTTTTTTTTTTTTTTTTTTGGCTATAGGGCACTTACGCTCATTGGAGAGACAGAGAGACAGAAACTAAGAAATTCTCCCCAGGGGGATGGCCACACTGCAAACCCTTCTCCTCCAGTCTCCTTTAAGGACTCTGGGCACTCATGCACATGTGCCTGGTGTCAGTTTCAAGCTACTGGGTCCTGGACTTGAACTGCAGGAGGCCATATGGGAGTCCAGCACCTCAACCACTATGCTACCTGCTGGCTCTGGTGTGGTATATTTCTTAAAACTGATGAACCAATACTGATATATTATCTTTAATTAAAGTTCTTAGCTTAAGGTTTACTCTTGGTGTTGTACATTCTATGAATTTTGACAAAGGCATAGCATCAGCTATCCACCATTACAGTGTCATACTGAATAGTTTCACTGCCCTCAAATCCTCTGTGCTCCACCTTCATCCTGTCCACTGGCCCCTCAGCCCCTAGTCACAAGTGATATTTTTACAGTTTCTACAGTTTTGTCTTTTCCAGCATGCTGTACAGTTGGAATTATACAGTTTGTGTCCCTTTCAGACTTGCTTCTTTCCCTTATATGCACTTAAGTTTCCTCCATATCTTTTCATTGCTTCATCGTTTATTTCTTTTTATTGCTGAATACTATCCTATTGTATGAATAGAATTTGTTTGCTTATCCAGTAATCTTCTGCAGGTCCTTGTGGTTGCTTCCAATTGTTGGCAATTATGAATGAAGCTGTTGACATCTATGTGTAGGTTCTGTGTAGCTATATATTTTTGGTTTACTTAGGTAAATACATTAGGGGCACAGTTGCTGGATCACAGAGCAAGACAATATCAAACTTTATAAGAAACTGCCAAATGATCAATTTTTTCAAAGTTCCTCCTCCCCCTTAGGGTGTGTGTGCTCGCTGGAGAGAAAAAGAGAGATAGAGACAGTGAAAAGGAAAGTGAAAAATCACCCCCTGGGGGGATGGCCATGCCAAAATTCCTTCTCCTCCATTCTCCTCCTGAAATCTTGAGCATGCATGCACACACACCTGCATGAGTTTCAAGCCATCACGTCTGGTACTCGAACTGGGGTTGGCCATGTGGGAGTCCCACAACATACCACTTCGTCATCTCCTTCCCCCCTTTTTTCATTAATCTTAGAACTTGAGTGCTTCAAGAAAGCTAAGCACACAGTGTTCTGGATTTGCTTTCAAAACTTAGACCAGAGAAGTTCTGATTTCATGAACTTAATATATTGAGGTTTTGAGTAAGTTTGCATAAATAGAAGGTTCTACTGCTAAAAAAAGTTTGAATGCTTTTGAAAACTTAATTTTCTATTACAAAATTCCTGTCCTCCTACTTTCACCTCTATTCTTGACCTTTGTTGGGAGCCCAAAATGTCAACTATATAGTAAGAGGGGTAAATAGAAGGACATTGAGTGTCATACTGTAATGGACCAGGTGCTGCTCACAGTGGTGAGAAGGCAGGCAAACCTCCTCTCCTGGAGAAAGATAACATTGAAGTATGAAAACAATGAAATTATTGTCCTAACAATAACATATGAGAGTGCTCTGCAGCAGAACATAACTCCCCAAGGGCTTACAACTATGCAGCTATTTGTCTAGATAAATACACACATCACATACCACCCACTTACACACACTCCGCTGATGACTGATATGCATAGCCTTCATTTGGCTCTTTTATGTCAGTACAGAGATTGTATCTTGGTATTTAGGAAGGTGAGTTAAGCAGGGGGTTGAATCCCAGTTCTACTACTAACTTTCTGTATGACCTTGGGAAAATATTTGTCTTTGCTTGTAGCAATATCTACCTTGCAGAGCTGTTGTGTGTATATAAGATGACACACATGTAAAATCTCATTCCTAGTACATAGTATAGTAGAAGAGTTTTTCTTTTTCTTTTTTAAAATTTTGATTTCTGATTTACAGACCCAAGAATGCATGTAAAAAGCAGAAGATTTTTTTCTAATGTTTAATTACCTAGGTGGATTCCTACTCCTGGATTCAAGTTCTCCTTATAGTTAAATCATCAGAAACCTGCCGCCTGATAACCACCTGCACTCCTGGGCCTTCACCAATTGCTTCTTCTTTGGCCATGGGCTGACCACCTGGCCTAAATCAGACTGTAACAGTACTCAGTACTTATGCTCAGTACTTTGCTCTCTCATTCTGGGTTGAACATGCTTCACCTTACAAAGTAATCATTCCTCTTAGCCCAATCCATTTATTTGACTCCTGTATTTGTTATATGTTGTAGCCTATTGGCTGGACATTAGCTCTGACCCTTTCCTAGTCTGAACTATCTTACTCTGGTCAAAGACTCTGGATCTTTTACTAGAACCTAAGCTACTGACCATAGACTCCAGTGTCGCAACAAGGCATACCTTGAGGACTGTTTATTAAATGAATTGTTTAAAATGTACAGGAAGGGTTTGGGAAAAGCACAAAGCACAGTGCAGAACTGCCAGGTTAGTCCCCGTGGAGAGCTATTATACCATTAGGCCTGATGGGAATAGGTCTGGGAAATAGTGGTTACTGGAACCCAGGGAAAAAGTATTAAATGGTGTGGGAGAAGTATTGGGACCTTCAGCTGAGGCATGCAACCAATCCAAATCCATCATGTTAGGAGGCATTTTATAAAGAAAATATCTCTTACTTTATTCTCTTCCTTCCCTTTCATTTGCTCAATTCACTTGGAAGTCTGAGAGCAAATGAGCCCATTGCTTAAGTTCATGTATGTTACCCAGAATAGTGAGGAGAAGTGCAGCTGTTGGGAGTAGAAGAGACTAACAGGAATGAAGAGTCGCAAATCCATGTATATCTGGCTATATATAACTAAGTTCAAGAACACTGAAGGTACTTATGTTCCAGTTAGTATTAAGGACATAGTCAGTGACCTACTCAATGACCTTATGGTTTTTGTTGACTGGCTATGTCAATTGAATACAATTCAGGCAGAATTGCATGAGGTTGCAGGTCCAGTACTTTAGCAATAATGATAATGTTTTGATCCTATAATTTGTGTTATCGGTGAAAGACGATGTCACCTTGCAAATAATGCATTGAAAATAAAAAGAATCTGTTGTTTTATTTATGGTTATCAAGCAAGTTCCACAGAATGAGTGATGGAAAAAATGCCTTTCTTCAACTTTCGTAATTCATAATTTTATGTACTTGTAGAAATGTAAAATCTCTATTCATAATTCAAGGATGTGTTGCTTATAAAAAATCAAATGGCTAAAAATAATCTATGTTTCAAAGATACATAAATAAGTGAGTTGATCACACAAATACAAGAAGCTTTTGCTTCTTGAAGTTATTGAATGTTTTCCCTTAGAGTAACAGAATCATAGTAATTAAACAGAAAATATGTTCAAGGATACATCTTTGAGAGAAGAGTATTTTTTAATTAAATTTTTTCCTCCTGTCTTTTTTTTATTAAATAAGTTTTTCCCATTTGTTTATTTATTTTTACATTATCCAATAACATTTACTTTACATATCAAAAGATTTGTGCTCATACTCTATAGTTCTTGACAGTTGAGAGAAGAATACTTTTTAAATAATTATTTATTTAATTCCATTTGCTATTATTTTTTAATTTGACCAGAGAGAGACAGAAAGAGAGAAAAAGGGAAAGAGAGAAACAAACCTCCAAGTCCGGAACTCGAACCATGGTTGGCCATGTGGGAATCCAGTGCCTTTAACCACCATGCCACATGCTGGCCCCTGAGAAAAGGAAATTGATATTTTCAATACCTGGAATAATGAATAGTAGTTAGGATTAGCAATAATGCCATAGACTCTGCAGAGAAAAGGTCTTTGAGGATATGTAGTATGGCTACTCAACTAGTGCCAGGCCCTGTCTCCTGTACATAACCTCCCAAAGGCTCACTGAGGCTATGCTCAACCACCTTTGGCTACCTAGAAGTCTACTGACTCTATTTCCTCAATAAACAGTTATCATGGTCTAGATAAATAGTCTTGATTTATCAGAATAATGCATTATAATTCTCTATTATTGAGACTGAAATTTACTAGTGGTATTAAAAAAGTACCACTTTTACTCAGATTTGAACTGTAGGAGTCCTCATTTACATCAAATAGTTTGAACAGGGGAATGACAGTGTAGAAGACTGGCTGAATTGAGATCAAACTGCTGAAAAGAACTCTGAACCGAGTAGGTAGAGTAAGGCATCTTGATACCCACTTTGGGTGTTAGGAAAGGCTTCTCCATGCTTACATGAAAAGCTAAATATGATGCCCAAAGTCATGGAGTCGGAGAGCAGGAACCTGAACCCAGAGCACCCTTCTCTGTGTCAGAGCTCCTTCTGTGAACTTCTAGAGGACAAGTGTGTTGACAGAGGCTCCCCGTGGCTGAGGTGGGCGTGGACTCTGCATGGTCCTGCGACTTGGCAGTGGTATGTGACTCCTTCATGAGGGGCAAATGGAGCTCAATGTTGGTCTCAATCTAAAAACATGTCCAGTTGGGTTTAGGGGATGGCCCAGGTTCATTCTCATTTCTGGAAGAGGAAAGGAAAAGCCTTTATGCACACCTATAAATCCTTCCTTTTACAATAGCCTGATGGAATGAAGAAATTTAAAAGTCAGTATCATTTTCTTACTTGATCCAATGAACTGATCAAATATCTCCATTTGGTAGATTCAGCAGACTGAGTTGAAGCTAGCATTGTTTAGCAAAAAATATAATCATGGTTAACATAACTGATTCTCTTTTTATATTTTGTACATATTATTATGGTTTCCCTTTTTCTGATAAATGAACCCTCTCGACCTCCTGTTCTAACTTACAGGCTCAGTTTTGGGGAAGGAGCTGAGTTAGTAGATCCTGTGATGATCTGAATGTCAGCCTGCTGACCTCCCTGGCCTGGCTGGAAAAGATTCCCAGGCTGTTCCCCAGAGATTCTGGCTCTTTGGACCAGACCCCAGAATATGCATTTTTAATAACACCCTCAGATAATTCTGAAACTCTTCTGGGTTTGGGAATTATGATCAAAGCAAAGTGTTTCCAAGGGCTTGAAATTCCAACTATAATTTTTTCCCCAGCCTTTGAGAGTACTCTGAAAAATGTTAGTGTCCTGGTTAAGTTAATACTTAAGACCTTTCATCTTGTAGGGGAAAGGTCTGGGTGGGTGAGGCACAGGGAAACTGCTGAGTAGAGATGAGGTGGATGATGGTGGTGGTGAGCCCTGAGGAATGAGGATTCAGCAAGCAAATGAATTAGTGTCAGAATAAAAGAGAAACTTGGCCCATTTGACAAACATGCTCAGGACCAGATCTGGATGACTGAACACAGCTTGTAACCTTTGCCATTTTACTTCCTTTGAGATGAAGATGATAAAAGTAAGTAGGGTAGAAGACTGTTAGATTTCAATAATTTATACAGTATTGCGTGTTTTCTTTTTTCTTTTAGGTTTTTGTTATAGGTCATGTGCTCTCACCAGAGAGAGAGAGGGAAAATGAGAAATCACACCCCCCCCCCCCCCGGAGGGATGACTATGCTACAATCTCTTCTCTTCCCTTTTCCTTTTGGGATGTTGGGCATGCATGCACATGCACCTGGCTTGCTTTTCAAGCTGCTAGGTCCAGGACTCAAACAGTGGCTGATCATGTGGAATTCTAGCACCTTAATTAACCACCACACTATGTTGGTCCCCAATATTGTAATTTTTATTTTCTTCCCAACCTAAGAGGTAAAACAAAATTGAGCTGTATGTCAACTCACAAACAAGTCAGAGTACTGATTGCAGTCTTTGAGAACTTTGATTGGAATTTATTAGATATGAAAATATCTGACTGCATTGTAAAGAGGCCAATGTTATCTAATGGTGGAAAGTGGAATGCTCCAGTTTGTCAATGCTGTATTTTAATTAACATCGATGAAAGTAGATGCACAGTAATTGAGCATATTCAACAGTCCTAAAGAGAATAAAGTCCTCATGTCATGTGTAGTAGGAAGAGTGGACTGTTGGCGTACTCACTGAGCTACTCTTTGTCAGGCCCTGAGTACTGGCAGTGGCTGAAGCCATGGAGACAAATGAGACGCCAGCAGTGCTTGATTTCAGGTGTGGGGCCAACAGTCATAAAGCTCAACAACAAAGCAGTTTTAGTAGACTGAAAAATACTGTCACTTAAAAAGAGTTACTGATACAGGGGTTGGCAGGTGGTGTGGTGGTTAAGAGCACTGGACTCTCTCACATGGCTGACTACAGTTCCAGTCCTGGACCTGGCGGATTCCTTTCTCACTTTCTCTCTCTCTCTCTCTCACTCGCTCTGTCCTTCTCTGGTCAAACTAAAATAAATAAGAAAGAATAAATAAAGTTACAAAAATTCTTTAAAAAAGAAGAGTTACTGATACATTTGGCTCATGAATTAGAAAAAAGACCCCATTTTCTCGAGTATTTTAACAGTTCTTAGGTTATATTAGATTTCTCCCCTAGCTTTCAGCAGTAGGTTCTCCTTGAATTGTGCCTTGTCCCCTTTTCTTAAGATTATGACATGTTAAACTGTGATTTACTCATTTCTGTAATTAGATGTAGTGATTAGATTCTGCTTTATCTTACTCTGCAGTTTTCCTTTATGGGAAATGATGAAAGAATAATAGGTAAAAAGTTCAGAATGGGGGAAAGAATAAACAGAATGCTGAATGGTAAAAGGAGACAGAATGCTGAATGGATAATAAAATATTTAGTGCTTTTCAATTAACTGTTCTCACGATTAGTACACTAGTATATTATATCATAAAAATCATGTCTATTAATTTTTTGCAGCCATTATCTTGACTGTGATTTACTCCCCTCAAATCATTAACAATGCCATTAAAATGGTGGATGGAGATGAATGTCCTGGATAGAGTTCAGGGATGTGATAGGATTATTGTTCAGGGTCACTGAAAGATTGAAGACCAGTGAGTGGAGGGAAGGGGGTTCGAGAGCACAGTGCTGGGTAAGCAGAGAAGATGGAAAAGGAAGGCACACAGCCCCAGGCTTCAAGAGACAAGCTGACCAGATCACTCAGTGTGAGCGTGAGGAAGAGTCCCTCGGATGGGGCAATGTTACCTTAGTTGGGGGAAGAGGCAGGTTGTGAAAACCCTGTGACTTGGAGAGCATGAGCTCTCCTCACGGCGGCGTTCTGTATGCACAGGGAGGAGAAGATAAATATGGGTGTGTATGAGAGTCCCCAGGGTCTTGGGACCAGCAGTTAGCATAATAGCTATGTCACTGAACTCCCATGTAGTTGACCACCGTTCGAGTCCTGGACCCGGTGGCTTAAAATCATGCAAGGCGTGTGTGCGTGCGTGCCCAAGATCTTGAGAGGAGAATGGAGGAGAAGGGATTGTGGTGTGGCCATACCCCCGGGGGTGGTGATTTCTCGCTCTCCATGTCTCTGTCTTTCTCTGTCTCTCTGACGAGCACATGTGCCCTGTATCAAAAATCTAAAAAAAAAGAAAGTCCCCAGGGTCTTTTCGGAGCCAGTGAAGTGTTCTTGTCCCAGGTTATGCTGGCGGTTGAGGGCAGCATTTCCATCTAGCCAAAGAAAGGGCCATGACTCTTCATAAATACTTCTCTTCTTAGGAAAATGAGATAAGCTATCTCACCAGAAAAATGCTAATCAAGTAGGCAGTGAAACCTGGCCGTACCACTGGCTTGTACTGCGGCCATGCATTCTGGGATGGTTACTCAAGGAAACTCAATTTCTATCTCTCTGGGTGTCTATCTTCAAGTAATGAGTTAATCAATATTCAGTTCGTCACTCTATTACTAGCTCTGCATCATTAGCAACATGAAAAATATTTTGATTATACTTTTACTCCCCTCAAGGCTTTTTTTCCCTCTTTCATTTTTTGCAACAATTTTGTTGGGTACTTTCTTTTGACTATACTTAAAAATAGATGTTTTCTCACAATAAAAAATAGTGCTTGGAAACTGAAACTGGTTTTTAGCTTTTTTCTCTTCTTATTAGGACTTGAGACAACCACAAAGTGTTAGTTAATGCAGAATTTATTTGAGTTCAGGGTCTGAAAGTCTACCATCTTATCTTAGCTGCCTACAATGTATCTTGGAGATAGGCCAGTGATACCCCTTTGTATTTGTATTGTGCAAATCAGTGGTAGAGGACAGAGTCAAAATTCTGTTTTTAAACTTTTAAATGGGTCTTTTCAAAGTGAAAGTTGGCCACAATACAAGTCTTTATAAAGCAAATGATCACAATTTCATAAGCAGAAAATAGGAAACTGGAGCCAGTTATCAACTGGCATTTTTAGTTGCTTATTATACTTATCAGTTAGTATGATTTTTCAATTGTTAATTATAACTGAGAAATGACCTATCTCTTTACTAATATCAGCTATGAAAGTTAGTCATACTGCTGCTTATAACCTTTTGAAAAATAAGACTAAAACTTTAAGAAAAAATGTTTTAAAGTTTTTGCTATAGGGTGCATGCACTCGCTAGGGAGGGAAAGTGAGAAATCAGCTCCCAGGAGGGATCGCCATACCACAATTCCATCTCCATTATCCTTTTGGGATTTTGGGCACATACACCCATGTGCCCAGCACGATTTTCAAACTACCAGGCCCAGGACATGAGCTGTAGTTGTATATGTGGGCATCTAGTGCTTTAACCACTACACCACCTGCTGGTTTCAAGAAATCTTTAAAAAAAAAAATTACCAGAGGGCATGAGTGCTCATCAGAGAGACTGAGAGAAAGAGAAGGAGAGTGTAGAAGCATCCCCCAATGGGATATGGTCACACCAAAATTCCTTCTTCATTTTTCCATTCTTTTGGGATTTGAGGCATGCATGCACATGTGCTTAGTGTGCTTTTCAAGCTGCTGGTACTGGGATTCTGAACCTCGTGGTCAGTCACGTGGGATTTGGTTCCCTTAACCACTAGGACACAGGACCAGCCCTCTCAAGAAATCTTTTATTTATTTCTTTTTTATTTTTCTTTTTTTTTTTTTTTTTTGGAGAGGTTTTTGCTATAGGGCGCGTGCGCTCGCCAGACAGACAGAGAGAGACAGAGAGATAGAAAGCAGGAAATCACCCCCCAGGGGGGATGGCCACGCCGCAATCCCTTCTCCTCCATTCTCCTCTCGGGATCTTGGGCACGCACGCACACGCGCCCGGCGTGAGTTTAAGCCACCGGGTCCGAGACTCGAACCGCGGTTGACTACATGGGAGTCCAGCGACATAGCCATTACGCTAACTGCTGGTCCCAAGAAATCTTTTTAATAAAGTTATAATAATAGTATTTTATAATCCAGGATTTGGGTATAGTATTTTTCTAGATTATTGTCTCCCTAATTTTCAGGATGAAATTATATATGTATATACATATATATTATACATAGTCTATATATGTATGTGTGTGTATATGGTATATAAAATGGTATATAAAAATTATTCCAAAATTAGATATATAGTGGGAATTGGAAAAATGGTGGTATAGTGGCAAAATGCAATGCTCTGTAAGGCTGAGCCACATGCAAAGACTCTGGGTTTGCATCCAGGACCTCAGTACACTGGACACAAGTATGCTCATGATCTGGGGCTGGCTGAACCTGGGGTGGCATGGAAACCCTGTTGAGGATGCTGTCCCTGTTTCTGCCTGTCTTTCTTATGCATGGAAAATATAACTAAATAAACAACATTTTTAAAAATTAGAAAAGTAAAACTGGGTAAATAGATGATAGTTCTAACGACATACTGTAATCACTTTCATGATCACTTTTAATCATTCCAATCAAATCACATCATGGTCAGTTTTACTTTTTAGAATCTACAGCAAACAGCTTTGTGGGTTAAGTTTTGGTAGTTGGTGTACCTCTTGAATCACAAGTGACTGTGGAATGAAGGCTCCTCTCACATTATGGTTCCCATTCCTTTAATGACTAGAGCTCTCTCTAGAAGTATGTAGAAATCTTTTTTTATGTTTCAAGTAGAGATTTTTGCTATAGGGTGTGTGCAATATCCAGAGAGACAAAGAGAGACAGAGAGACAGAAAGTGAGAGAGCACCCTCTCGGGGGCGGGGGGATGGTCATACCACAATCTCTTCTCCATTCTCCTCTAGGGATTTTGGGTATGCACGCACATGTGCTTGGCATGAGTTTTAAGCTGCTGGGTCTGGGACTCGAACTGCAGATGATTTCTTGGGAGTCCAATGCCTTAACCACTACACCACCTGCTGGCCTCAAGTCTGCAGAAATCTTAATGGAAAACCTTGGAAACTGGCATAGGCTGTCCAAGTTGCAAGACATTTATTTACAAGAATGTCTCAGGAAAATCATGTTCCACATGGTCTGACAAGAGGTAGCCAACAATGGGCCTTCCCCAAAGTTCTGAGTGAAGACTCTTTTTGTGCCAAGGACATTTGTGGTTCTGAACTCTTTCACAAACTCTTCTACAGCTGCTGCCTTCCCAGTAGGTATGTGAGAACAATGGTTGTCAATCTCAACTGTACATCAGGGTCTTTGAAATACAAATTCTCACGTCTTACCTCTGGAGATGCTGACCCAGTCCCTTTGGGGTAGGATGCAGGCATTAGTATTTTTATGAACTTCACAGGTGGTTTTTCTGATTTCCAGATAGAACTCAGAATTACTGCTCAAGGTAGCTTAAATGTAAGCCTAGTGTTATCTGAGTACAAAGTGTATGACTTTAAAATTCTGGACACTTACTGAGTGGTGTCTCTTCACAGCATTCTCTTCCCAGGAACCCTATCCATTACAAATATGGCAGGTAGGTCTCTTCACTAACTTTGGAATCCTTCTACCTCTCCCAGTAGAGACCGATGTTCCTTCTGTAAGGAATCAGCCTCTTCCAGTTTGAAGATATGCAGCTCATTTGACTGTCTACCATTTTAACTCTTACTATACAGTGAGGCCCATTGTCAGAGGACTTCTGGTAACTGAATCCTGCTCATTGTCTCCAACCAGAAGAATGCCAGGGTCCAGGAGCTCTTAGGCATGTAGATCCTGCCTTCCTGATGGCTGGGAGAGGCCAAACTCAGGGTCTGCACTCACACAAAGCACAGTCACTTTTCTTTGCACCATATCTAACATAGGGCCAGCTGGTAGACATGTGTATCTTGACTACAAGACAGGGAATAACTCACTTGAATAATATACCAAAAACTATTTAATACCTCAAAGAAGGGTTTCTCAAGAGCAATGGTATTGACATTCTAGACTAGATGCCTCTTTGTGGAGTGGGTTGTCCTGTGCAATGTAAGATGCGTAGCAGTATCCTTGGCCTCTGCTCACTAAATGCCAAGAGCAATCCCCCACCCTTTGAATCATGACAATCAGACATGTCTCCAGACATCTCCAAATGTCTTCTGGGGACAAAATCAGCCCAGGTGAGAATTACTACTCTGAGGAGAAAATTAGTTATTAAGAATTATAGCAGAGGTCTGCATTAGCTCTTTTATGTTACATTTCATCTCCTTTATTAGTACGTTTAGCAGGCAGGTGGACCGTATTCAAATTTACTGTCATTACCATTCAGATATTACCTTAGATTTGGTTATCTGAAATGCTAACTTTGAGAAAGAGGTGTACCTGCAGGTGGATTATTGGAGAATTCATCTGGGGACACCTATAGGGAGTGAAGGAAGAGATTTAGGCATAGAGAGATGTTGAAATACTAGGCAACTGAAATAGGGCCTCGGTTAATCCTACCGGGAGCTCTGAAGCTGGGATGACTATCCAAAATTGTCCCAAACTGAGATGAGGAGGCCAGACCTTTGTACCCACTCCAGCATCTAGTCATGGGATGTGAGCCGCTCCCCACCCTCTGTTCCCAGGCATGGGTGGTTAACCTCAGCAAGGCAACTGCCTTCAGTCATGGACAATTCCTGTTGAGGGTCTTAGTTATGATCTATTCAGGGACCAACACTTAGGATGGGGGTAGTGGGGAGGCTCTTTACCGCAGGGTGATGTGGGTAATAGACCATAGTTTAAAAGAAAATGGAGGGTGGGGGATGGGCCCATATAATACATCTGCTAAGTGCAGTGCCTAGAGAATTGGATCCCAGTTGGCTGATTGTGGTTTGAATCCTGGGACCAGTGGCTTGAAAAACACACCAAGTGCTTGTACCTAGATGCTCCAAATCCTGACACAATGGAGAAATGGAGGAAAAAGGAATGTGGTGTGATCACACCTATAGTGAGGTACTTTCTCTCTTTTTCTCTCTGACAAGGAAATAATAAAAAGAAAATGGATTTATTGAAGTCATTTCACCATTCTGCAAAGGTGAGAATATAAGAGAATTGTGCTCTAGATGTAAATGGGAGCACCTGAAGACATATGTTGAGTGACAGGTGGTCAAGGCTGGCATCTAACTAAACATCCATATCAGGTTTTACTAATGCAAAATACACTTTCCTGGCTTCTTTTAGCAAATAATCTAGTCTGTCCTCCCTGATCTATCTCAGAGCCAGAAATTACATTAGCTAAAGTACATTTTTTGAATGGGGTTGAAAGAACATGATTCTCATAGAAAGGCAGATAGTCCTGAGGGGTGACCTATGTTGGATTTTCCCTGACACTGTTTAGGCAAAATGTCACCTGTCATCATTGTGAGCCAAGAGAATGTCATAAGAAAACTATGTATCACAGCAGACCTGCTGGTAGCATTGCTAGGCAGGTTTCTATAGCTACAGAAGCCACACATGTGGTTTATTTAATGTTTTGAAGTAACATCTCAATAGCAGGTCAACATCATCTTAGAACACATAGATGCATGTTTTAGTTATGTTGATTGAAATGATGGGATGAACTTTTGTGTGTGAGATGCATCATTCATAATGCCAGAGAATCTCAGAGGTGCACAGTTAGTTCTTGAGATTCATTTCAATTGTACCAAAGGGGGGCGGGGAATGGTGTAGGAAAGATGGAGAAGGAGGAAGAGAATAGGATGGAAAGAGAGAAGAAAATAGGGAAAAATACCAAAGTACATAATTCCAGCAAGAAGGTGCTACAACCTCTCTCTGTCATAACTATTTATCCAAGATATTTTACACTGTTTCATTCGACACAGGTTCCCCCCCCCCCCCCCATAGGAAGGGAAATGAGGGGGAGAGACAGAGAGAGCAAGTACACCTTGTTGGACCAATCCTTTCTTCATTTCTTCATCTCCTCAGGATATTGGGCCTGTGTCCAGGTGCCTAGTGTGTTTTTCAAGCTGTCAGTCTGAGATTCGAACTGCCGTTGACCACATGGGACTGGCTTCCTTTGAATAACACTTAACCGCAGTTTTTATGGTAAGGGCTCTTTTATTGTAAGAGCTTGTTCATGGTATTTACTCTTCCTTTCTTTCTCATTCACTACCAGACAGACAGATGAACAGACACACACATCCCTTACTTTTTAAATGGCAGTAACAACAAAATCCACACTTTAGTGATTTTGTTCTTTAGGGTAGTTTCCTTTTTTTAAAATATTTTTTTTATTTATTTACATTTAATCACATACATCTTTACAGTGTACAGCATTTCTTTTTTCCAGCATGAATCCCATGCATATCAGTCAAGACAAAGATATTATTATATACATTATCATCAGCAAATAGCTTCTCTTTTTTTATCAATTAAATGTACTTTTCCTTTTTTTCCCCCCTTTCCCCTCTCTCTCTTCCATACTAAACTTTTTTTTATTCCACATTTTATTGATTCACAAGAGATCTTAAATTAAAAGTATGGACAAAGCTAAAATCCAGTGACAAAATGGACTGCAATTTTCTTCTGAAACATTTTGTTTTCTCTCTCCATTCCCCCTTTTACTAAAGAGAGGTATAAAGAACTTATTTGCTAAATAAATAAATAAATAAAACAAAAAAGAATTAGGAAGAGTCTCAATTTGGCCTATTATTTGCATAAAGCTTCATAAGAATTCAATTTCTCATGCAAGGCAACAGATAATATTGTGTTATTGAACTTATGCAAATAACCATTCTGCCACAAAATAAGAATGCTCACAAATATTTTCCAATTGCAGAGGGGTCAGGAAGGGAGAAAAGTTTATGTTTCAATGAAAAAAAATTAACAGATTGCTGAACCTATCAACAACTCAAAAGAAAACAAAAATACTTAACATCTGGAAGATAGAGCATAGAAGAAAATCAGTAATGTTTTAGTCAAAAGTCATAGAATTCTATTTCACCAGTTCAGTCTCATGTAATCTCTCTTTCATTGAATTTGCATTTTTACTGTGGTCTAATCTTTCTATTTAAATCCTGGAAGTTAACATTCAACATTATTATTTATATTTCCAAACTTGTCCCTACCATTAAGTTGTCCATTTTCTTGGTCACTATTTGTTTCTTATTTCTGTTTGTCTGTCTTTAGTTTTCCTGGTATAGCACTCCCTTCAGAACTTCTTAAAGAGCTGGTCTGGTGTTGGTAAATTCTTTCATGTTTTGTTTATCTGAGAATGTTTTTATCTTTTCTTCATATATGAAAGTTAATCTTGCTGGATATAGTATTCTTGGTTGAAATTGTTTTTCACTTAAACACTTTTAATATATTTTCCCATTCTTTCCTTGCTTGGATTGTTTCTGATGAGCAGTCAGATGTTAGCCTGATGGGATATCCTTTGAACATAACTTGATGTTTCTCTCTTGCCTATTTTAGTGTCTTGTCTCTGTCTGTGGTTTTGGTCAATCTGGCTATGACATGCCTTGGAGAAGATCTTCTTGGGTTGATGCTATGTGGGGTCCTTTGCATTTCTTGGGTCTGGACATTTGAATGCCTCTCTAGGTTTGGAAAATTTTCTTCCAGGATTTCATGGAATAGATTATCAATGCCCTTATGGTTTATTCACCTTCTGGAATACTGATTATCTGGATGTTTGGGTGTCTAATGGCATCTAGTGTTTCTTGTATATTCTCATTTTTGGGGGTTATTTTCTCAGTATTTTTCATAAATTTTTCTAGGTCAGAGTTTCTGTCTTCTACATCTGATATTCAATCTTCTGCATGATCTAATGTGCTTTTAATACTTTCAAGGGAGGTTTTGATTTCCCGCATTACAGCTTCATCTCTAATAGCTCCAGTAGGTTATTTTTTATGGTGTGTGTATTTCCTCTATCAGATTGTCCAAGAACTTCCTCACCTTCTGGAACTCATTGTTTCTTTTCTCCTATATCATTTGGAATTCATTGTCTCTCTTCTCTTGCATCTCTGTTAGCTTTGTCACTAGGAATATTCTAAATTTTTCATCTGATGTTTTTATGAGTTACACTGTACTGTCCGTGGATGACGAAGAGCTACATTTGTCCTTCGAGGGAGAGAATTTTTTTGGTTTCTCATATTTCTTGTGCCTCTGTGGTGGTTTCTGATCATCTGATGGATTATAAGTTTCTTTTTACTTTATTGGAGTTAATTCTGAGCATTAGATGTGTGAAGGAAGAGATGACCCACAATATCTCTGCAGTTCTGTTTCCCTGATGCTCATCGAGCAACCTGCACTTTTGTCAATGGAACTGGATATTACAAAGGCCTCCCAGTTTCTAAAGAACAGGTGCACCTGGGCTGAGCTGCGGGGTTTCAACAGATAATTCAGAGGTATGTGAGAAGAGATGAGCTGTGCTCTCTCTGCAGCTTCTTATTTCTCTTTGCTGTTCACTTTGCAGTTTCTCTCTTTGCAGGTGCAAAGTGAACAGTCTCCGCATCTCTGCCTAGAGGTGGCAGGTACAGATGGGCAGTCTGTGGGGAGCAGAGTTCAGCAATTTAAAGCTCAGGCAGCCTGGCTGTGCTGTGTGGGCCTGGGTGAGAGCGTCTCACATTATCACATAGCACTCTGCCTCCATTTGGTGGTATATTCACGTTTGGCTAATTTGTTGGAGGTTACTGCAACTCTAAGCTTGTATGCTTCACTTTACTGTGAGGTGCTTCTATGCTTCTACTACTGTGTTTTGCAATGTGGTATCCACAGAAAGAGATTTGAATTCAGATTTATGAAGATGAGTTTCTCCCGTTCTTTATCAGTTCAGTGGGGGCTAAGGATTTCTATGACACTGAATTACTCAGATATTTCACTACTGAGCACCTAGACCTGTCTGGACACTCAATATGTGTAAACTTTGAAAAAAGGTGAGAAAATCAGGTAAAGGAATGGAAACAAAGGAAAAAGGCTAAAAAAAAGGCAAAGAGAAAAAATATTTTTAAAAAGGCAAAAAATGAAAATCATGTGGCACACAAGAGCTGGAATAGGGCTGGGCCCATCTCAGATGCACATGGATTCTGAATTAGCAAGATAAAGGAGAGGTCAGAGACAAGAGACAGTACTTACAGATTTTTTTATAAAGGAAAGAAAAATTTTGAGAGAAAGAGACAGTCAGAGACCATGCTACCTCATTTCGCTAGGTGTTGAGCAGGAAGGAAAGCTTTGGAGCAGAGGCTTTTCAGTTAAAGGTGGGCTGAGCCCACCTCAGATGCACATGGATTCTTGCTTCGCTAGATGTCAGGCAGGAAGCCTTTTTTTTTTTAGAGAGAGATTTTTGCTGGAATTTGAGAGACAGAGAAAGTGAGAAGTGAGAGGGATATCATCCCCAGGGGAATGGCCACACCATAATCCCTTCTTCTCCATTCTCCTCTCAGGATCTTAGGCATACACACACATGCACCCAATGTGAATTTTAAGCTGCTGGGTCCAGGACTTGAACTGCAGTCGACTATGCAGGAGTCCAGCAATGTAACCATCATGCCATCTGCTGGTCCACTGGGTAGTTTCTTTTCTTTCTTTCTTTTTTATTTTTTAAGAGAGACTTTTGCTATAGGGCACTTATAGTCACCAGAGAGAGAGAGTCAGAAAGTGAGAAATCACCCCTCAATGGGGATGGCCACTCCGCAATCCCTTCTCCTTCACCCTCCTCCATTCTCTTCTTGGGATCTTGGGCATGCACGCACACACCCACAGCGTGAGTTTTAAGCTGCCAGGTCCAGGATTTGAACCACAGTCGACTCTGTGGGAGTCCAGTGATGTAACCATTATGTCTTGTGCTGCCCCCCCCCCCCCCCCCCGGTAGTTTCTAATTTTCTCCCTGTAAGGAAGGAGACAGGATGGATGGAACAACCATGTACAAAGTGGTGGCAACAATAGCAATTACGTGAAAGGGCCTTAGGAGTGTTTGATTGAACAGGGGGAAAAGGAGGGACTTGTCTTGAGGCACAATTAGTATAGCAAGCATATTATATCTACTTATTGGGGGTAGCATGGGAAGAAGCTTATGGATATTATGGAGGGAGGCAGGTTGAGTCCCACCCTATCTCAACCCTGCCCCAAGCTACCCTGTGATATGGGAAGAGTGGGTAATAGTCCTTTGTTTTACAGAAATTGGGTGCTCAACTATGTTTCTTCTTTCTTTCTTTCTTTTTTTAAGAATTATTTATTTAATTTTATTTATTCATTTATTTTTTTTTGACCAGACACACACACACACACACACACACACACAGAGAGAGAGAGAGAGAGAGAGAGAGAGAGAGAGAGAGAGAGAGAGAAAGTGGAAAAGCAAGCCACCAGGTCTGGGACTCAAACCACGGTTGGCCAGTGGGAGTGTCCAGCACCTTAACCACCACACCACCTGCTGGTCCCTGAACCATGTTTCTTATTACCAAGGCATCCCAGGTTTTTTTTTTTGTTTGTTTGTTTGTTTGTTTTGTCTTTTTGTCAGAAGCCACCAGTTTCTTACTCAACCACCTGAAAACACTTACTTGGAGTCTATCGTCATGGCATGACTAATTCTGGCAATGGAATTATTGTCTCCTCCTCTACCATCATCACCATCTAGTTCTGCTGCGTTAGGGACAAGTCCCCACACTAATTACCATAGCCCTTCTGCTAAGACATGGGTGCTTTTATTGATGGTGTGCCTGACCTGCGACATAAGAGCTTCAGGAGAGAAAGGAAGCAGAGAGGAGGCCCTGGTGGTGGCAGGTACAGATGGGCAGTCTGTGGGGAGCAGAGTTCAGCAATTTAGAGCTCAGACAGCCTTGGTGTGCTGTGTGGGCCTGGGTGAGTGCTTCTCATTTTATCACACAGCACTCTACCTCCATTTCCACAGCCCCCCACAGTGGTCCTTCTGAGCAGTGTGGGAAGACAAAAACAGCTGTGTGTGGTAGCAGCTTCAGCTGTTCCCACTGCAGTGATACACTGCAGTATCCCAGGGGTCATCAAATATTTAGGAGGATGTTGTAGACCTTTGTGTCACGGCCAGAAATGCCACATGCTCTGATCTGAATTCTACTGGGTTCTTATTCATGCTAGTAGAAAATTGTGAGAAAAGGAAAATGACTCTTTTATCAAATCATATAGGGATATCTACCAATAACGTCTTTACACTCACTATACAATGATAGATTTTCAGTTTCTAAGAAAATAGCTAAACAATTACAACATTGGAATAGAGCCTATTCATTTCAGATGAAAAACCCTTTAGGATGCTCATTTCTTCTTATAATCTACTCACTAAATGTCATGGACTGGGAGAGTCATACACTATAACCCACAACGGACATGAAAGATCATGCAGTTAGAGTTGGTCTTGGCTGATAAATGTGGAAAACTACAAGCTGCCTGAAAATTCCACGGTGACTGCAGATGCTGGAGAATGCAGCTGGGAATGCTGAGAAGCGGGTGATATTACAGCAAAGTGTGGTCTAAATTTCCACTGCCTATTTCCTTTCAGATGCATGACTTCTCTGAGGGAGAGATATATAGCTTTTGTAATTGGGGGCTGGAATATCCAACTTGGTTAACGTTTTTTTTCAATTAATTTTTTTTTTCTTAACACAACTAAAATAATTCTATCCCCTAAAGTCATGTCTTTTCTGGATGACTGGAATGACAATTTTCAGACATCTGTATGATAGCTTAATATTATATCATTGGTTTTATGTCAGTCAATGGGAAGATTAAGTAGATTTCCATATCAGTCATCATTGTTCCAGACTCTTCCAGCATTACCTTAAATATTGGAACGATGGAGTAGACATTTGTTCTTTAAAATTGCCAATAAAAACAACTGGGTGGGGTGGCTTGACTCTTAGAGAGTCAGTCTTAAACTGGAGAAGAAGGAGAAAGAGGAGAAGGAGGAGGGGAAAGGAGAGAGTGATGAGAAAAAAGAAAGAAGAAATAATTATGGACCAGCTAGTGGGATGGAGGTTAAGTGACTGGATCCCACATGGCCAGCTACACTGTTCGAGTCTCAGACCCAGTGACTTCACAACAGGCATGTGTGCATGCATGCCCAAAATCTAGAAAGGAGAAAGGAGGAGAAAGGATTGTGGCATGGCCATCCCCCTGAGGGGTGTTTTCTCATGCGCTTACTCTCTTTGGTAAGTGCACACACACTCTAGCAAATTTTAAAAAGAAAGAAATAGGTGATTAAAAGCTACAGAAATTTAGAAGGGTGGTTACCTGGTAATATTAGGGAAATCATCACACTGTATAGGATAAAAAGTTATAACAGACTCCAAACTATAGCAAATGGAAAAATCAAGATCTACATCCTGAAATAACCAAGTCATCATCTGTATCTCCAGCACTAGGTCTATTTGCTGCTACCTGGTTATGAACCATTTACTCTGCTGAAAATAGATCCCTTACAATTTTTAAAAAATATTTTTTGCCATAGGGCACATGCATCTGCTGGAGAGAGAAAAAGAGACAGAGAGAAGGAAAGTGAGAAATCACTCTTCCAGAGGAATGGCCACTCCACAGTCTTTCTTTTTCAGTCTCCGTTTGGGATTTTGGGCATGCATGCACACATGCCCAGTGTGATTTTCAAGTCACCAGACTTGAACCATGGGACTTGGGCCACAGGACCCGAACAGTGGTCGACCATGTGGAGTCCGGTGCCTTAACCACCTTGCCAAATGCTGTACCTCCTTTTATAATTTTGATGAGGGCTCTTGACTTTAAGAAGCCCGGATTGTGGGGGCTGGCAGGTGGCATTGTGGTTAGGGGTGCTGGATTCCCACATGACAACTGAAGTTTAAGGAACAGACTTGGTGGATTGCTTTCTCTCTCTGTCTCTCTCTGATCAAACTAAAAAAAGAAAACAGCAAATAAATTTAAAATTTTTTTTATTTGCAATTTTTCACTGTACATCAATACAGTCTACAAAATGAGATTTTCCATCCAGTATACATTATATACTAGCTCAATCAAGGATATTACCATACATGTTATCATCAACAAATAATCTTCTTTTCCTTGTTTCTTATATATTTTGATTTTTTATTTTCTACCTTTGATTCCCTACCTCTCACCCTCTGCCAACTTCTTACCTTCTCCCACACTGTCTCTGGTATGTACAGTTGTTTTACATGCCTTTTTTCCCCGCATTTTATTGATTCACTAAAGATCTTAATTAATTTAAAGGCTTTCAATAGCAAGCACAGCTGACATATTTATGAATGCATGTCTGACTTTAGGAGTAAACCTCAGTGAGTAAAGTGAACATACTATAAAATAGCACCTTGCTAGGGTTATATAGCTTCCTGCAGTCATTAAATAGGTATTAATAGGTATTTTTAATGCATTTTTTAATTTCAAAAAAGTTTTAGTTTTAATAGATCAAAATAAAAAATGTTAAGAGAAATTTGCTTAAAACTTAAAGCCAGGAAAAAAGGTTAGAATTCAGTTCAAATAGTGGGTAGATTAACCTATCAACAGTTCAAGAGATGACAAAAATCCTTAAATATGGAAATCAAAGCATTGAAGAAAATCTGTAATATTTTAGTCTAAAGTAAAAAAAAATTCTATTTCACTAGTTCAGACTCACATAATTAATCTCTCTTCTATTGAATTTGCAGTGTTACTGTTAATTTGCAGTGTTACTGTTACTGATCTTTTCATTTAAACTCTGGAAGTTAACATTCAACCCGGACTTGTCCCTACCATTAGGTTGGCCATTCTCTTGGTTGTTTATTGTACTCTTTATTTCTGTGTGTCTAACATTAGCTTTCCTGGTACAGCACTCCCTTCAGCACTTCTTGGAGAGTTGATCTGGCATCGGTAAATTCTTTCAGGTTTTGTTTATCTGAGAATGATTTTGTCTTTTTTATTTCCATATGAAAGATAATCTTGCTCTGTATAGTATCCTTGGTTGAAATAGTTTTTCACCTAACACTTTGAATATATTTTTCCATTCTTTCCTTGCACCGTTTCCAATTACAGGTCCAACGTTAGACTTATGGGGCATCCTTTGAAAGTAACTTGATGGTTCTTTCTTGCCAATTTTAGTGTCTTGTTTCTGTCTGTGGTTTTGGTCAATCTGCCTGTGATGCCAGATTGGGGAAGGTCTTTTTGAATTGATGCTATGTGGAGTCCTTTGTATTTCTTGGGTCTGGATATTTGAGTGCCTCTCTAGGTTTGGAAAGTTTTCTTCCAGGATTTCATGAATAGATTATCAATGCCCTGATTAGTTTCTTCACCTTCTGGGATACTGATGATCTGGATGTTTGGGCATTTAGTGGTATATAGTATTACTTGTATGTTATTCTCAGATTTTTTTTTAAATGATTTTCTCAGTGATTTTTTTGGTGAATTTCTCTAGCTCAGAGGTTCTATTTTCTACATCTGAGATTTAATCTTCTGCATGATCTAATCTGCTTTTGATATTTTCAACAGAAGTTTTGATTTCCTGTTTCTTTTTTTTACTAATTAATAAATGAATTTATTACAATAAACACACATACAAGCAGAACTCAGGCAAATATATAGTCAAATGAGTAAAAGCAAATAAGAAAAAGAAAAGAGGAGCATATGAGTAAGATGTGGTAGTAACAAACCAAACTTAAAGCCTTCATCTATAACAATTCCATTTGATTCTTTTTTATGACGCGTATCTCCTCTTTCAGATCTTGCAAAAACTTCCTCACCTTCTGGAACTTGGTGGTGTCTCCTTTCTCTTGCACCTTCTGGAGTTCCTTGTCTCTTCTTTTGCATATCTGTTTGCTTTGTCACTATGAGTATTTTAAATTCTTTATCTGACATTTCCATAAGTTCCCTTTTATTCTTTTTTTTTTTTTTTTTTTTGGAGAGCTTTTTGCTATAGGGAGTGTGTGCTCACCAGACAGACAGAGAGATACAGAGAGATAGAAAGTGAGAAATCACCCCCCCAGGGGGGATGGCCATGCCGCAATCCCTTCTCCTCTGTTCTCCTCTCGGGATCTTGGGCACGCATGCACACGCGCCTGGCGTAAGTTTAAGCCACTGGATCTGGGACTCGAACTGCGGTCAACTACGTGGGAATCCAGTGACATAGTCATTACGCTAACTGCTGGTCCCCCCTTTTATTCTTTGTGGAGGAAGAGAAGTTACTCTTTTCCATTAGAGGAGAGATATTTTCTTGGTTTCTCATATTTCTTGTACCTCTTCAGTGGTTTCTGGTCATCTGCTGGGTTTTATATTTTAGCTTATTTTTTGGAGTCAAATCTGAGCAGAGGAATGCAGAAGTAGATGACCTGCAGTTTGTAAATGGTACCAACTTTCTCCCTTTGCAGAGCTGATTCAATCAAAATTGAGGATTAATCTGACTCTAAATGTATGCAGATATTAGGCTGCCAAGCACCTAGACCTGTTTAGAAAATCAGTGTGTGGAGACTGAGCAGACAAATGAGAAAGATAAAAAGAAAAGGAAAATAAATAGGAAAAAAAGAAAGAAAAATCATGGCAAAGACAATAAGAAAAGGAGAAGAAAAAACATTTTTTTTTTTGTCAGAAAATGAAAACTGCATCACACAAGTGTGCTGTGCAAATGGAGCCATTTGAAACTCAAATATAGATGGCTGCTGATTGGCTTATCCTGACTCCTGGCTAGATCAGGGAGTAAGAGGGTGAAGTCTGGGCAGAGTGTCTTTGGTGGTTGAAATCCCTGAATGGGGCTGCTTGGCTTATTCTACGGGGGCAGGGGGAAAGGTGAGAATTTACCTGTGGGCAGGTGGGCTTTGATTGTAATATTAGAAAGAAGGCAGGGATTATCACTTAGTTAGCTATGTGCCCGTAACTTTTCTAAATTTGTTCATTCGTTTAATCCTCAATATCACCTCATAAGGTAGCTACTGTCAATATCTATCTTAGAGATGAGGAAACTGAAACACAAAGGTAGCATTTATTGAAGACATTAAGTGTTAGTGGCTATTACTAATAATCTAGATTGTTCTCAGTGAAATATGGCCACTAGTCCCACAGGATGAGAGGGAAAAGAGCGAAAACAGGACTACTCCTCTTTACCCTTCTGAAGGATAATACTAAGAAAGGATAATACAAAGTAATACTAAGAAGAAAAATACTAAGATAATATCTCCAAGGACACTACTAATCTGCAAGCCTGTGTTCCAGGTAACCTTCTGGTACTAAATATCTATGTGACTTTAGGTGAGTCATTGTACCTTTCTCAATCATAATTTCCTCATCAGTAAAATGGGGGCAATATTCCTGCACTGTTATACCACACAATTATTGAGAAAACTTGGAATAATGTAGCTGGAAGTGCTTTGGGCCTTAAAAGGAACACCAATGTGGGGAAATGAGAATTACCTCTTGCCTCAATGGAGCTGCTTGCCAATGCCATCAGCCATTCATTTAGCTAACATTCATGGTATGCTCATTATGTGGGAGAAGAAGGAAATTGAGATCTGAGGATAATCTTCATGTCCTGTGTTGAGATGAAAAAGTGGCTAGAGGTTCTCTTGCTTTTTTTTCTTTGTTCAGATATTCTTGCCATAAATTAATATCTTTAGGTGACAAAGTGTCAGCTCTTACCTAGTTCTCCTCTATTAGTTCATAGTCTTAATTGGTATCTCCATTTTCTTGCTTCTAGCCCATTACCTCACAGTGGTGTGTGTTGTCATTGCTGCCGTCTTTAGGCTTGATTTTTAATCTGATGGATTTTACCCCACTCTTATATTTCATACTTCCTTTCCAGAAAATGAGAACTGAGCAATATCAAGACCAGTTAAAACGGTCTTTATGTCCTCTTTGAGGGGTAGGATGGGTAAAGACTTACACGTGAATTTTCCTGTTTGTACAAAACCATGGAACAGGTGCAGAGAGACATGCATTCATCCTAATATCTAAACATTGTTTCTGATTGTGTGATAAGAGTAGGATAGGATGGAGAGGCAAACAGTTTCTCATTTTTACACACTGAGAACATGGTATTGTTTCAAAGGAAATGCCCTCAGCTTTCTGCTGTGATAAATGATATCCATATAACTCCCAACATTTCAGGTCACAGGTAATATACTAATTAATGCCATCTCAGTATTGCTAACTACCCTATATTGAACTTTGGAATCTAGAAGTCTCCTGCTTGAAATATAAAACCTCAGTAGGGCTTTTTTCTATACCAAGTATAGAAACTACTAGAAGTAACTACTACATTATACCAGATTGGCTCACCCAAGCTTAACTAAAGAGGGAGCCCAGGAGATGCTGGGATGTAGGGACAGGGAGCATATATAGCACATGGACAAAAAGGTTAGATTTTATGAAGGAGAAGTCAAAATAGAGACTACAAAGACCCATGACTCAGAACACAGGTGCCTTTAAAGTGAACATGAATAGCAAAAGAAAAATTATACACATGCATACATACTTGACATTAGGTAATTTTAAAAGGGTGTGTTATAACTAGGTGGGCTAAGAAGAAGCCTAAAACAGGGATCAGCAGTTAGCGTAATGGCTATGTTGCTGAACTCCCATGTAGCCGACCATGGTTCAAGTCCTGGACCCGGTGGCTTAAACTCACGCTGGGCGCGTGTGTGTGTGTGCCCAAAATCCCGAGAGGAGAATAGAAGAGAAGGGATTGTGGCGTGGCCATCCCCCCGGAGGGTGATTTCTCACTTTCTATCTCTCTCTCTGTCTTTCTGGCGAGCGCACATGCCCTATAGCAAAAACTTCTACAAAAAAAAAAAAAAAAAAAAAAGAGAAGAAGCCTAAAACATACAACATGAGTGTTTCTTATATTTCAATGTTTATGTTCATGATAGCATCATGTGTTCTTTTAGATATTCATTTTGTTGAAGATCATCGTTATTGCCTGTTAATGTTTATGTATTTAAGAGAAACATTCCATAGTCTCTATTTACTTTGACTATCTATAGTGTTTTGTGCTTGTCCTATAAAGGAATTAAAATTTTTAAATTATTCTCATAGTCACCATGTTCATTGTGAGAAAACTTATCTGTGTGATAAATTCGGATTTCAGATTTATAGAGAGACCTGGTTTTGAATCATAGCTCTGGTACTTTCAAAATGTGAGATTTGGGGCAAGTTATTTTATCTCTTCAAGCCTCTGTTTCTTCTGATATAAAATGAGTAATAATATGTATCTCCAACGCTTGGGAGAAGTAAATAATACAGCATATACGAAAGTATCCAGCACTTCAACCAGTAGGTATTATCTCTTTTTACATCTGTTTTTTTCTTAGCTTCTTGAGATCTGGGACCAAGTATTGTGTTTCCTATAACTCATCATAGGATATTTATTTAGTACTTTACAAATACTACTGAATAAGAGATTTTATTTTTCATTAAAACCTCATTTTCTTGCCTTTGACTTATCTTTATTCTGGGAACTTGAGTATTTTATTCACCATTGCTAATTCTTTTTTTTTTTTTAAGAATTATTTGATATAACTTTATTTATTTTAATTTGACCAGAGAGGGACAGAGTGCACGTGCACATGCACAAGCACATGCGTATGGTGGGGGGGGGGGGTGAAAGGGGGGGAGAGAGAGAGAGAGAGAGAGAAAGAGAGAGAGAGAGAGAGAAAGTGAGAAAGCAAGCTACCTGGTTTAGGATTTGAACTATGGTCGCCCATGTGGGAGTCCAGTGCCCTTAACCACCATCCCATCTACTGGCCCCACCATTGAGAATTCTGATGTACAGTTTTACATTTTTTTCTATTACATAAAAGTAGCATCTGTTAGATATTGCTATAACTGAGGATTAATTGCCTATCTGGTTTTAAACCTCGTTTAAATGTACACTGACTTATTAATTTGGATCAAGACAATTTCAAATTTGTGGCAAATGAGTAATGCTATATATGCTATAGTTTTTCCTTGCCACAAGGTGTGTGCTCTCACCAGAGAAACAGAGACTAAGAGAGAGAAATCTCCCCTATGGGGAATGGTTACACCATAATCCATTTTCTTCCATTTCTACACCCTGTCAGGATTTTGGTATTTATGCACACATGCTTGACATATTTCCCAAGCCGCTGGGGCTGGGACTCAGCCATGTGGGAGCAGGCTCCCTATGTACACAGCTTGACCACTGCACTAGTGAATTTGCCCAAGCAGTGCCATATATGTATTCATCAGAAAAAACATTCTTTAATAGCAGTTATATATTTTTGAGATTATTCAGACAAATTTACTTAATATTGATAGCTATAAAATTTTACATGTAACACACAGCCATTATTATATTTGACCTTCCAAAGGAAATATGCAAACATGTATTCTGCTTTTCTATTAAGATTCTGCCTTCTTAGGAACAGACGAGAAATAATGACCCTAATTCCCACCCAGAAAAAAAAAATCTAAATTATCATATTCTCTAACTTCCAACAGATTCTTTTTTTTAAAGAGAGGTTTCTGCTATAGGGCGCATGCACTCACCAGAATGACAGAGAGACAGAAAGCGAGAAATCACCCCCAAGAGGGGATGGCCACCCCATAATCCCTTCTCCTCCATTCTCCTCTCAGGATCTTGGGCACACACACACACACACACACATGTCCGGCATGAGTTTAAGCTACCAGGTCTGGGACTTGAACCGTGGTCGACTACATGGGAGTCCAGCGACATAGCCATTATGCCAGCTGCTGGTCCCCCAACAGATTCTTAATACTTGAAAGATTACAGACTCAACTTTTTGCCTGAACAGGTTTCTATGGAAGTCTCATTGTTGACCAAAAGAAGACACAGGCTTCTCATTAAACTTTGTTTTAATGCGTCTCAAAATTCTGTGACAGATATTTGGTCAGTACATTAAAAAGTACCGATTTTAAAAACTAATAACTTTAAACTGCCACATGCACAAAACCAAAGTGGTCCACAAAACATTCTCCTTTCCTTCTGAAGTTTTTATAAGGCATTGCTATCATTAACCAGTCTTTTTACTATTAAACTTAAAAGGCCAGTTAAGACAAACAGTTCTGAGACTGTTCTTCCACCACCGATTAAGATTGGGGTGGCAGGAATTAAGGATATGCATTTTGTCTTCTGAGCTTTCTGGGCAGACTGGGTTACCTTGTCAGCTCCAGCAGCCTTCTTGTCCGTGGCTTTGCTGACACCCACGACAGCTGTCTGTCTCATATCACTAACAGCAAAACGACCCAGAGGAGGATAGTTAGAGATGCTCTCAACACACAGGGCTTGCCAGGAACTATCAATAAAGGTGGGATTACCTGATTTCAAGAATTTAGGGGTATCTTTCAACATCTTACCAGAAGTGTGATCAATCTTTTCCTTCAGCCCAGCAAACTTGCAAGCAATGTGAGCTGTTTGACAATCCAGTACAGAGGCATAGCCAGCACTAATTTGGCCTAGATGGTTTGGAATAATCACCTGAGCAGTGAAGCCATTTTTGCTCTCTCTAGCAACATTGCCACATTGAACATCCTTGAGAGACTTTTTTTTTTTTTCCAAAGAGAGATTTTGCTATAGGACACATGTACTCACCAAAGAGACAGAGAGATAGAAAGTGAGAACTCACCCCCTAGGGGGATGGCTTTGCCACAATCCCTTCTCTTCCATTCTCCTACTGAGATTTTGGGCACACACACACACACGCCTGTCATGAGTTTTAAGTCACTGGATCTGGGACTTGAACCCGGAGTCGACCATGTGGGAGTCCAGTGACATAAATATTACACTGTCTGCTGATCCCAGTCAGATGTATTCTTGACATTAAAACCTAAATTGTTCCCAGGAAGAGCCTCACTCAAAGCTTCATGGTGCATTTCAACACACTTTATTTCAGTTGTCACATTGGCTATTGCAAAGGTGACCAACATACCAGGTTTGAGAACACCAGTCTCCACTTGGCCCACAGAGACAAGGCTAGTTCCATCAATTTTGTATGCATCCTGGAGGGGAAGGCACAAGGTGGCTTAGTAGAATCCATTTTAACACTGATAAGTGGTTCCACACCTGATGTGTAAGCTAGAAAGGCATGCTCATGAGTGTGTCCATCCTTGAAATACCAGCTTCAAATTCACCAACACCAGCAGCAGCAATCAGGACAGCACAGTCAGCCTGAGATGTGCCTGTAATCCTGTTTTTGGAAAAGTCTCTGTGTCCTGGGACATCAATGATAGGTACATAATACTTGCTGGTTTCAAATTTCCGCAGGGAGATATCAATGATAATATGTTCACATTAGTTTTCACTTTATCCAAGACCCAGGCATACTTGAAGAGCTTTTTCTCATCTCAGCAGCCTCCTTCTCAAATTTTTAGATGGTTCTTCTGTTGATATTGCTACATTTGTAGGTCAGATGACCGGTAGTGGTGGGCTTGTTGGAATATACATGTGCAATGACAGTGATGCTGATGTGAGTCTTCTCTTTTTCCATTCTAGCTTTGATTTAGTGGTGGTTTTCATAACACTCATGTTCTGACAGCAAACCCATTGTGAAAAAAGAGCAGATAAATTTTTGGTGAGAAGACTGAAGCAAGCACATCTGCCCAATAAATGGCTAAGACCACATAGTAAGTTCCCATGAGAGCCCCATTCCATCTTCCCAATCTCCCTTGTTCTCAGTAACTATTGTTACAGCCACCTTACCTGGCATAAAGACTGGGAGAAAAAGGAGAAATAAGACATGAAGATTCTTACGAATTTTTCAGGGGCTAGCTCTATAGCCCAGTGGTTGAGGGAGCCAGAATCCATATGGATAACCATTGTTTGATTCCTGGCCTTGTCAGCTTGAAAAACATGCTGGGCACATATGTATGGATGCCCCAAATCTAGATAGAATGGAGAAATGGAGGAGAGATTGTGGTATGACCATACCTCATTGGGGGATATTTCTCACTCTCTCTCTTTCTGTATTTCCCTATCTCTCTCTTAAAAGCACATGTGCCCTCTGGCAATTAAGAAAAAAATTATTTTCAGAAAGAATTAGGCAAGGTCAACAGGCAAGCACTTGATAAAAGCTGGGCTCTTTAAGTTTCTAAGGAAGAGATGCACACCAATAATCCTGGATAAGGGATTATTATAAGGCTGCGTGGGTGTGTTAGGCAACCTTAGGAGCTCTATGGGCAATTATACAGCTGCTTCGGGTCTCTGTGTTAACGTGGACAGAGATCAGAGACTCAGGCTGCTCAGAGACACACACTGCTAATCCTGACCACCTGCCTCCGTGATGGCCTGCATGTATCCAACCTAAAAAGCAGGCTGTTATTGGATGGGTTGGCCATTTACAACACAAAGCTTGCTGCAGGGCACATTTTCCACAAGTCACCCTGAGTTGTCTGGCTCATCTAATGTCTACCCTACTGTGGGCTTGGGAATTATCCCTTTGGAAGTGGAGATATGAATTTGGGAATATTATAGGCAGTTGGAGCTAAGAAAAGGAAATAGTAGGAGCAGAAGCACAAAGAACTGCATGGAGCACATTTAGGGGGTCATCATACAGTCCATATTAGAGAAGCATTTCTCTCTCACTATTTTTAATTGCCAGATAACTTATGTGCATGCCAGAGAGACAAAGAGAGAAAGAGAGAGAGGAAGAGAGAGCTCCTCAATGGGGCCTGGTCATACAGTCACCTTTTCTCCATTCCTTCCTCTTGTTAAGACCCTGGGCATGCATGCACACATGGCTGGCATGGTTTTCAAACCACTGGGGCCAAGATGAAATCACAGTTGGTAATGTGAATCCACTCCCTTCATACAACACTTAGCCACTGTGATAAGGGGCCATCCTGAGAAGTGTTTCTCAAGCTAGGAGTCTGTGAACTTCTAAGGGTCCATGAAGGTGTTATTAGACAGCTGTGAGTTTTCTTTATGCATCATTATTATTTTAATTTTACTTGAATAATAACCTCAAGATAGTGTACATGAACATATTTTGGACCATCTATTTGACCATTTAATTAATTAATGAAAATGATATGGTATATATTTAAGGTATAAAACATGATGCTATGGGATTCATGTAGATGATAAAAAGGTTACTATAATGAAGAAAATGAACGTATCTATAAATTCACATGATTAGTCTTATTGTGTGTAACAAAGCCACTAAAATCAACCCATTTAGAATGAGTACAGTTTTATTACCTATAGTCTTCATGTTGCACATTAGCTCTTTAAACTTGCTTATTCTAAGTATACTGTGTGTCCTCTAATCTACATCTCCTCATTTCCTCAACCCCATGTTGACTGCTGGTAACCAGTTTTCTTCTCTATGTCTGTATATTTATTTGATCTTTCCTTTCCTTTTTTTTCTTGCCATCCATGTAGTGGTAAATTTTATTCTTTTTAAGGGCTCAGTAATATTCCATATATATGTATATATACACACACACACACACATACTCCACTATTTTTTAATCCATTTGTTAGCTAGTGGAGGATACTCAGGTTATTTGCATATCTTGGTTATTATGAATAATATGCAGTTAACATGAGAGTACAGATATTTATAAGGTGGTTTTTTCATTTCTTTTGGATATATGCCTCAAAGAGATTTCTGGGGCATATGGGATGTTTTACATTTCTTTAGAAATGTCCATACTGTTTTCCAAAGTGGCTGTACCAGTATCATTCCTACCCACAGTGTACAAAGGTTCCCTTTTCACCACACTCTCACCAACATCTGCTATCTTTTGACTCCATGACAGTAGCTGTCCCATTGGGCATGAGTTAGTATCTCATATATTTTTTAATTTTTAAAAATTTCTGATGTATATTGATGAAAAGCTATAAGCATAAGGAATTTTTTTCTTTCATAAGGTTGTGTTTGATCATAATTAGTAATAACGTAATTATATTATTGAATTAGACACTAGGCATCTGAAAGAATATATTTCCTTTAGAAGGGGTCCATATTTAATGAAATTTGAGAAACAAGTGACTAGAACAGAGGTCAAACATTTCTTGTAAAGAGCCAGATAGTAAAGATTTTAAGATTTATAGATCAGGAGGTAAAGTTGTTATTATACAGGTGCTTATATAATAATAGAGAAAGCAAATCCTATGAAATTTTTATTGATGAAATACAAATAATAATATTTGAGTACCTTTTTCTGTAACATAGGTCAACTGTAAAGAACGATCTGTATGTGTGTGTGTGTGTGTGTGTGTGTGTGTGTATGTAGGGATAACATTTCGTTTAATTTGGGTGCAAAGTCAGTGTTCCTTATATCAAACAGATTGCATTTCTTATAGTTTCCCTCATGTGAAAACCACTCTTAGCTTGTGTGCTATACAGAAACAGATAGTGGGTCAGATTTAGCCTGTGGGCCATAGCTTGTGAACATTTGAATTAGAGTATATGGCATTTATTGGGGATGGGACAATTTACCCAACTTCTCTGAACTTGTTTTATCTTCAACAAGCTCTTCTATAAACAGGGCTAGTAAAAGCAGCAAGCTTCTTGGGGCTGTTGTAAACATTAAGTGTGATAATTCATGAGAGGTACCTGGATCACTGCCTTATTATCATCACATTTCAGAGAATATTTTATACTCACTTTGGAGAGTCACATAGGTCACTCGAGGATTCTGAACAGGAAATAGCAAAACTGGAACTGCACGCTTCAGAAGAGTCCACTGAAAATATCATGATGGATGGAGTAGAGTAGGGGAGGGCCAGGAAGACATGAGTCCAGTTAGGAAGCTGTTAAAATAGTTCTCAGTTTTATCATGGTGACTTGTTAATTTTATCCATGTCAGTTATCTCCATTTCAAGCCAGTGAGGAAAATTAATTGTAGTAGGCAGAATAATGGACCCCAAAGATACCCACAGTTTAGTTTCTGGAACCTGTGAATATGTTACCTCACATGGAAAAAGAATCTTTGCTGATGTGATTAAGGACCATGCAATGGGGAAGATTATCTTGGATTATTCAAAAGGCCCAATCAAGGGGCCAACAGTTGGTGTAATGGCTATGTTGCTGGACTCCCATGTAGTCGACCGCTGTTCAAGTCCCAGACCCAGTGGCTTAAAATCACACCAGGCACGTGTATGTGCATGCCCAAAATCCCAAGAAGAGAATGGAGGAGAAGGGATTGCAGTATCGCCATCTCCCCTGCGGGATGATTTCTCGCTTTCTGTCTCTCTGTCTCTTTCTGTCTTTCTGGCGAGCGCATGCACCCTATAGCAAAAACCTCTCCAAAACAAAGAAACAAACAGAACCAAAAGGCCCAATCAAATCATGGGAGTCTTTAAAAGTGAAGAATCCTTTCCTGCTACAGAGAACCAGAGCGATACCATTGAAAGAAAGACAAAGAGGCACAAATAAAATTTTTTGAATGATGGACATGTTCACTGTCTTAAATGGTGAAGATTTCATGAGTGTATGTGTATTTTGAAAATTATTAAACAATAAAAGCAAAACAAAATAAAATGATCTATTTGCATAACTTCAAAAGGAAGAAAGAAAGAAAGAAAGAAAGAAAGAAAGAAAGAAAGAAAGAAAAAAGAAAGAAAGAAAGAAAGGAAGGAAGGAAGGAAGAAAGAAAGAAAGAAAGAAAGAAAGAAAGAAAGAAAGAAAGAAAGGAAGGAAGGAAGGAAGAAAGGAAGGAAGAAAGGAAGGAAGAAAGGAAGACAACAACCATTGTTTGCTTTGAAGGAGGAGGAAGGGGTCCATGAGCCAAGGAATGTAAGTGACCTCTGGAAGCTGGAAAAGGTAAAGAAATAGATTTTCCCCTTGAGCCTCCAAAAAGGAATTTAGCTTTGTCAACACCTTAACCTTGGCCTAGGAAAATTTGTGCTGAATTTCTGATCTGTAGCACTGTAGGATAATATATTTAATTTTTTTATTAGAAATATTTGCACAGTGGCTGGACCAATTCACTTTGCAAGCTACATAATGTGCTTGAATGTATAAAAGAAATTGAAATAAATAAATAAGTAAAATTTAAAAACTCAATTATTTGCTATAGGGCACATATACTTGCTAGAGAAACTGAGACAGAAAGTGAAAAATTACCCTCCCCCCAAGGGTATGGCCACACTGCAATCCCTTCTCCTCCATTCTCCTCTTAGGATTTTGGGCATACACACACATACATCCATGAGTTTCAAGCTGCCGGTTCCAGGACTTGAATCATAGTCAGCCATATGGAAGTTCAGCATCTTAACCACTATGGTGCTTGCTTACCCCATAAATTTATGTTACTTAACCCCCAAATTTGTGGTAATATGTTATGACAACAATATACAATGAATATACTTATACTATCCAGTTATACATAATAATAAGGGAGTGGAATGAAAATTCCAAATAAATCTAAATATTTTGTTATATTTTGAGGATGTTCCTTATTTTAAACATAAAGAAGATGATTGTTTAATTGTTAGATGGTTTTTACTGTCACTGATGAATATACAAAAAGCCAATACTTAAAGAATATCTGACTGAAAGTTGACAAATTATTGCTAAGCTACTACATGGGGTCTTAGCTTGGCTTTACAGAGAGAGATTTACCTGGGTAGCCTGAACAAATTCAACTAATATTTCATTGAGTACTTTATCTGAGGGGGCTTTGAAAAATGATTATTTTATACTCCCTTCTAACAAGCCAGTGAACCGTGTGTGACTATGAGTAGGGAAATGAACCAGGTATTATAAGCTCAGTGTTCCTAGGAAGTGGGATTGTGCCATAGCAGATGACACTTTTAGAGATGACCTTAGTGCTTGGTCAAGAAGCATGAGTCAGGGGGCGGGGAATGGGCTGGTGGAGGAAGGAGCCAATGCAGATATCTTTTTAATGTACTGGTTTCATTTCCTTTAGATATACACCTAGAAATATTAGTGATGCCGAGCATTTTAAAATATATTTCTTGGCCATTGGTATGCATCCTTTTGATGAATGTATATAAAGGTCATTTGCCTATTTAATATTGGATTTTTTTTTTGGTATTGAATTGTTTGAATTCCTTATATGTTCTGGATATCAACCCTTTATCAAATTTACAGTTTGCAAATATTTTCTCTCAGTGTCAGAGCATCCCAGGGCACAAAGAGATGGGTTTGGGAGATCCTCATCAGTCTTGATGAGTTCTGACCCTGATTAGACCAGAATGGGAATCTCTCTTTAGCCCCATGTTTGTCCCAGTTTTGTGGAGTTGGTGGAGTGGGGAAGAAGGGCTCATTCTCTGAATGGTACATCTTGGCTTGACATGTTTCTTGGCCAGTCCTACTTTTTTCTCCCACATTGATCTAATTCAGAATTCGGAAAAATTGGAAGAGAGGTGTTTTCTTTTGTTCTGTAAAGGAATGGGATATCTAATTAATATAATGGTGGGTCCCATTACTAACAGAAAGTGACCTCAATACAAGGGAGAACTGAGGATAGAAAAAATTAAACTATATTCATAGGTGTTTTATAAGTCGATTATTTCTGACTACCCAGTTTGGGCTTAGAAGGGAGGAAAGGCATGACAACACTTGGGATGGAGAAGAAAATGGATGTGAACAAAGATTCAAAGAAGGGTAGCCATGAAGGGGGGTTGGCAAGGACCTTCACCAGCTTTAAAGTTTTCTTCCAAAAACAGGGCCTGGAGGGTTTTTTCCCCTGTGATTGTGAATCCCAGACTTTGAGCTATGGAGAAATTGCTAAACATTAACTCGTTCATTAATTTATCTCTTAGCTGGATCTGGACAATAACTCATAAAGTTGTCTTATAGAAGGTTATACATAAGTTAGACACATAATTCACAATATAGCTTCATGTACTTCATGGTTTCATTGAATCTGAATGAAAATCCACTTGGTTCTTGAGCACACGTTACTTTAACAATGAGAAAACCAATGAGTTGCCAACACTATCATCTTCTGCAGCAGCAACACTAACAAATACTTGACCTTGCTAAAACAAAGTGCAGTTTATAAATACCTTCATATATGTTATCCTTTTTGCTTTTCATACTCTGTCTTCTAGCGAGGTGGAATATATAAGAATGTTTTCAGAATACTACCTGTTGTGTGTTAACCAAAACTATGATGTTCACTTCAACCTTAAATGAGACCTCTTTCTGAAGCTCTATTTCTTTTTCTTTATAAACATTTTAAATTGACACATAATTATTGCACACATTTACACAGCATAATATTTTTACACATGTACATATTGTGTAATGATCAAATCAGAGAAATTAGCACATCCATCACCTCATACATTTATCATTTCTTTGTAGCAAGAGTATTGAAAAATCTCTCTTCTGGGGACCAGCAGGTGGCATGGTAGTTAAGGTGTTGGACACTTCCATATGGCCAACCACGGTTCAAGTCCCGGACCTGGTGGCTTCCTTTATCTCTTTCCCTCTCTCTCTCTCTGTGTGTCTCTCTGGTCAAATTAAAATAAATGAATGAATTAATAAAATTAAATAAATAAAAATTAAAAAAAGAAAAATCTCTCTTCTAGATATTTTGAAATATACAACACATTATTCTTTTTCTTTTTCTTGGAGAGGTTTTAGCTATAGGGCACATGTGCTCGCCGGAAAGACAGAGAAAGAGACAGAGACAGAAAGTGAGAAATCACCCCCCAGGGGGATGACTACCCTGCAATACCTTCTCCTCCATTCTCCTCTTGGGATCTTGAACACGTACGCACACATGCCTGGTGTGAGTTTAAGCCACCAAGTCTGGGACTTGAACCCTGGTCGACTACATGGGAGTCCAGTGACGTAGCCATTACGTCAACTGCTGGTCCCTGCAATACATTATTGTTAACTGTAGTTATTCTGCTGTGCAAGAGAACACCAGAACTTCTTATCTAGCTGTAACTTTGTACCTGTTGACCAAACTCTCCATGGTCTTCCATGTTCCCTCTCTTTTCCCAGTCTCTGATTGTTGCTACTGTTTGACTCTACTTTTATGATGTACACTTTTCAAGAATCCACATGTAAATGAGATTAGGTAGTATAGTATTTACCTTTCTGTGTCTTGTTTCTTTTACTTAACATACTATCCTCCAGGTTCACCTGCATTATTTCAAATGACAGAATTTCATTCTCATGGCTAAATGGTATTTCACTGTTATATAACCATATTTTCTTTATCCATTCATCCATTATTGGACATTTAAGTTGATTCCAAATCTTGGCTATTGTGAGTAGTACTATAATAAACATGGGAATGCAGATATCTTTTTAATATACTTGCTTCATTTCCTTTGGATATATTCCCAGAAATATTAGTGATGCTGAGCATTTTAAAATATATTTGTTGGCCATTGACATGTATTCTTTTAATAAATGTATGTAAAGGTTGTTTGCCTATTTAAAATTGAATTTTATTTTTGGTATTTAATTGTTTAAATTTCTTATATGTTTCAAATATCAATCCTTTGTCAAATTTAGTTTGCAGATATTTTCTCTCATTCTATAGGTTATCCCTCCATTGATTGTTCTTTGCTGTGCAAGTTTTTAGTTCTACATAAATTCATTAGTCTATATTTTTTCGAAGCTTTCTTTAACATGTCTCACACATTATAGATATAAGAGGAAGTCTGCTGGGGACCAGCAGATGGCATAATGGCTACATCGCTGACTCCCATGTAGCCAACCGTGGTTTGAGTCCTGGACCCGGTAGCTTAAACTCATGCCAGGTGCGTGTGTGTACATGCCCAAGATTCCGAGAGGAGAATGGAGGAGAAGGAAAATTGCAGCATGGCTATCCCCCCAGGGAGTGATAACTTACTTTCTGACTCTCTTTCTCTGTCTTTCTGGTGAACACATGCGCCCTACAGCAAAAAGCTCTCCAAATAAATAAATAAATAAACAAACAAATAAATGAGTATCTGCTGGCCTGTGGCACAAAGCCAGCAAGGACTGAGGTATGGAAATGAAGAATAAAAATTTTGCATGTTTGTATTGAAGTCTTGAGTTTCACTAGGAACAAGGGTGACTCTGTATTTAAACAAGAATGAGATTACATATACTTAACCAGGATCAAAACTAAATCCCTGAGACAATTCTTTGAGGAAAAGATACTTTGTCATGCTAACAGAAAAATGTAAGGAGAGAATCTCATTTTCTTCTTATATATTGATAGCAACAAAGCACAAGTTATCACAAATATTCTGTCTGTGAATTCACTATGGTGACTTGAGAGAAATGCAAGTGCCAAAAACTGGTTTCTAGTATGCATAAAGGCAGTTATTTTATGAGAATTCATTTTTTCCAGGTTTATAAAGAAGACAAAGGATAAGAAAAATGAACTAAAGTAACTCACTAAATAGTTGTGAATAACAAAAGCTTTTGGGTGGGTGTTCCCAGTTTCTATTACAAAGTCCTTGTCTGCAATATTTTAAGGACTTAATAGAATTTTATTTTAAAGCCATGACATTAGGACAGTTAAACCAATCAATGTTTTTTAATAGCCTTTAAAAGGTGCCTTTTTAATTGTGCTCTGTGGGAGGGAAAGGCACATGAAGACTGGAAAACATCTAAAAATGGCTTAGTCAGATCTTTCAAAAATATTTGCAAGTGCAAATTCCTGTCTTGGTTTGATTGCTGTAGAAGTGGGGTGAAAGTGTAAGATCTAAAGGGCTTATTCCCCAGTGAAAAATGAAGATTTAATTCTTGCGTAGAATCATTTAGCTCAGCACCATAGCAAAATATTTGGGGACTGGAGTGGTTTCCTTTTTAGGGCAGCAAGAGAGTTGTGGTTTCTCTTAGAGAAGAAATAGCTCTATCCAGAACTTTCTCTGCCTTTCCTGGGAACCTGGGGACTCAGTAAACACTCACATTTCTCCATTGAGCAGTCCTTTGACTATGTGAATATTTGCCAGTGATCAGTTTGGTTTTTATAATTAAGATGTGCTCAGACATCTGCATGAATACCAGAAAGTGCTATTAATGTATTGACTTGCTTGTTGGAACAATGCCTACATTACTGACAGTGATCATCACAGCCCATCTTCCTTTCTTCATCATTTACCTTTGTATGATGCTTTATTCTTTAAAAAGAGTGCTCCCATATGTATTATCCTATTGGGAGCCCCACAATAGATATATGAGACAAGAAAGCAAGGAAGCTATCATTAGTTTCTGTTTTATAGATGTAGAAACTGGAGGTTGAAAATATGGAGAGGTTTACTCAAGGTTAGTTTAATAAATTCAACTAACATTTCATGAATACTGTAGAGTGCTTTATATATCCCAGGGGCTTTCAAAATGATTACTTTATAGCCCTAATAACAAACTACTAACCACATATCTACCAAATCTCCCCATTTCTTTTCCAGTACTATTTCTATAAAATTATATCGTCTTTTGTATGTGGGATTATCTAAAGAGTTTGCTTTAACATTTTGTAACCCAAGTATTTCTTGGTTTGGAGTTGTAACAGAGAGACAGAGGACTGTGCAGATCATTTGAGGGAATAAATTGACCAATAGAGAGCAGTATTTGGTCTTATTTATTGTTTTTATTCTTTTTTTAAAGAGTAGTAATTTGGGAGAATTAGTTTTACCAAGCATTTATTGTAGTGTTTCATCACACTCCCCTGTACTGCTATTTTGGTCAGATGCCAACAGTGTACACATTCAATGAAACAAATTTAAGCAAGGTGGAGAGATCAATTGAACATAAGGGTAAGATAGGCCTGGAAACTGGGTTACCCTGGGCATCTGGGATCACACTAAGAAATTTCAATGCCTTTATACTTGGCTAGTTCTACAGGCAAGTGCCATGCTGGATGGTTTGTTGCTTTTCTTAATTTCCTAGAGAAAGGGTCCTTTTGAAAACTCCAAACTTCTCTGAGTTAAGCTAAGAGGAACAGATTTCTCTCCCTATAACTTGGTTAGTTTTGATTAAGGATCCTTAACAAAGTACAAAGGAAGCAGAAAGTGGGAGTGATTATGAGGAACGGCACAGTATCAAAACCAAGGAAAGAATAGGCAGGAGAGTAGGATGCAGCTTCATGGAGTTGGATTAGTGTCCTGGCTCTGCTGTGCGATTCTTAGGCATTTCAACTTTTTGGGTCTCAGTTTCTTTATAGTACAATTGAACTACTAATGCCTACTTTAACTGGCTTTTTAAAAGGGTTATGTGAAATAACATTATATGATTGGCTAAGCAGAGAACTTGGTATACAGCAGACAACTCAGTAATAGTAGCATCTATTACTATTGCTTCTGTCACTCTTAACACCACCAGTACAATTAGGGTTGAGAGAGCAGGAAACAAAATTAGCTCTAGTCTGCCACATTTCCCATCCTCTTGCATCCTGTTATTATGAATAAAAAGGGCAAAATCTTGATTGACAAAATCACAATTAGAAACCCATGCCTCAAGTATTTTAGCTGATGATGTAGATACTGGTTTCAGGAACTAGAGGCTTTTAGTAGTGATAGTTTTAGTTGGTTTACTCCCAGGACTGCACTGGGCACCAGAACTTTAGATTCTAGGTATGTTCTCAGTTGTAATTTAGCTACTCGGACAGAGTAGGGAAATCCTTAGTTTTCTGAATCTGTTTGCATTGTGTCTCAATCAAATCAAATCAAATCAAATCAAATCAAATTAAAACAAGTCAGTTGAAGTGTTTGAATGATATAGGCCAAATAAATCAGAAATTACTTTTATATGTCTCTGTTCCCTTATTCCCATCTCTACCACAAATATGCACACCCCCTTTATTTTCTTTTCTTCTTCTTTTTAAAAAAAGTTTCTTTTGCTGTAGGGCACATGCACGAGAGAGAGAGAGAGAGAGAGAGAGAGAGAGAGAGAGAGAGAGAGAGAAAGTGAGAAGTAACCCACCAGGGAGAATTGCCATGCTGCAATCTCTTCTTCGCCATTCTCGTCTTGGGATTTTGAGCATGCATACACATACACCCAGAGTGATTTTCAAGCCATTGGGTTCAGGACCCAAACTGCACAGTCAGCCATGTGGGATCCAGTGCCTTAAACTCCATGCCACCTATTCTCCCCCCTTTTTTATTAAAAAAATTTTTTTGGTAATAAGTTTTTCGGTATAGAAAAGTCAAAACTGGGGTGTCTATGCTTTCAGTTGTTCATTTATTCAAGGAACTTTCTTGAGCACTTATTACATGTCAGTCATTGACCTATTTAGGAAGTGCTTGGATTCCCCTAGGCATTGCATTGGACAGCAAATGAATCATGGGTTCATGTATGATCTAGCAGCACAAGAACTTTGTAAGTGGAAACAGTGGGTCAGGGAGCAAAAAGGCAAAGTCCATCTCTGCATGAAAGGGACTAAGCCTGGAATGATGATGCACTGTGGTCTGGGAACTTCATTATTAGCAAGTTAGAGACATATTGGAGAGTGTTCAGAGAAAAACAACAAGGATGATAAACGGGCGGAAAGACTGATTTATGAAGACTTATACAACAAAATATGTATTCTTGGATCAACAAAGACTTCAGAAGAAATGAGATCACTATCAATGACTCTCTGAAGGTTGTGAATACCCCAGAGGAATACATGGTGTTTAGCTTGATATTTGAAATAGTGACAAAGAGTTAGAGGATGAGAAATTTAACCTGTGGATCAGAGAAATATGATGCTAACAAATCTATCTATGTCTTATTGACAGAAAATAGCTTCGAAGGGCAGCATCTCTAACCTATTTTACTTTTTATTTATATTTTTGTGATTGTAATTATGTATAATCATTTGTTTTCTGTTTCTGCTCAGGGATTTTATGTGTATTTCCTATTTACATATACCTTCCCTGAAGATGTCAAGTATGAAATATTTGATTATTATTTTTTTACTTTCTACTTCAAAGGCTTGAAGATAAAAGCAGCTGGGTTATGAACAAACTTTTTTAAAACTAAAGTTTGCATACTTAACCTTTGTCGAAGGTCTGTCGTAATGAAGGACTTTATTCCTATGAAAAGCCAAGTGGGCGGGGTGATTCTTTATAAAAGTCTCTCAGTGCCTTATTTAATCAAGATTTTTATACATATACAAAGTGCAGTGCAAAATTTTAAAAAGGTATGAAATCAACTTAGGGGCAGAATCCAATCGCTGGCAGTTTTTATGTATTCTGGATTTCTGCAAGAGGGGCTATTTTAGCTATAGGGTGGAGGTATAACACTTCAAGGAAATAACCCAACTGGGACAGGGTCCAGCATTTGTGTCACAGAAGCCATCAGAAGAGCGAGGTCCTGTGGACTTATCAGTGCTCACTATCAGTGCTCACTATGGAGGAGCACCTGGGCCTGATGGAAGACTACCATGAACTCTTTAAAATACTGTGTGCTCCGTAGACCTGATATCCATTGGTATTCAAGTGGTTCTTGGGCAGTGACTCCATGTCTGGATGGGAGCTAGAGCTGGGATATGGGTTGAAGAAACAACCATAAGACTAAGACTGGGAGGTTGATCCATCTCCTGGCCACAGTGATTGGCTCAGCAGTAGGCAAGTATTCTAAACTAGGACTTGCAGAACGTTTTCTGGGAATTATGGGACCCAGATCTTCTCTTCGGTCCCTGTGGTATGCATGGTATGTCCTGTTTTGATAAATGTTCATATTTTAAATTTATTTTTTACTTTGTTATAGTTTTTAAAGACAAGGTCTCATTGTTTTGCCATCTTCCTTCCTCAGTCTCTTAGCTGGGACCACAGGAATGTGCCACCATGCCTTGTTCTTTTTCTGACAGGGTCTCACTCATGATCCTCCTAACTCAGTTTCCCACATTTCTGGGATTATTCACCACCACACCTGGCCTTTAGGTTGGACTGGAAATCAAACCCTGGCCTCCCGTATAGTCCCAGACTGTGGAACATAGCTCTTTAGCAGCACACACTACCATGACTTGATTGCAGTTAATTTTGAAATCCAGCCTGAGAATGAGTCCTATGTGTGGAAAATCCCTGAGTCAGTGGGATGCTGAGAGAAATAGAGCCTGAGTTCTGATAACAAAAGAATATCCAGATCAAACTCGCATGGATAAAACTATGTCTATCTCTGCTCTGATGTCTGTTAGTTGGAGCTAATAAATGTCCTCTATTTTTAAAGCAGTTTGACCTAAGTTTTGGGTTCCTATAACATCAGGAATTCCAGTTAATATTTAAATAAGTAACAAGTCATGTGGTACCAATCTTAAGTTTTTGTCCGTGTGTGAAGAAGAGAAGTTTCCCATGAGCTGGAAGACTAGCTCAGGCATAACTGTGCCATAGAGGGTGAGAGGCGGGACGGGGAAGCGGTGACTAAAAACCTGGTGTCCACTGGGTCCAGGCATGAGTAGGGTCTTGCAGTCTGTCTGCACAACAAACTTGTCCTGTTGGTCTCATTATCCTGTTTTGTAAATGAGAAAACCAAGGCTCAGATTAGATAAGTAACCTGTCCCAGTTACCTAGTGAGTCAAACATCCAGGATTTGAGCCTGTGTTCTTCCTATGACTCCACCCTTCCTTCAGTCTATTGAGGTTCAGAACATCCGGGTCTTAGTTCTCATTGTTTAATCTTATACAAATCACTTATGTTCTTGGTGTCTTCATTTCCTCCAGTGTAAAAAAGACTTTAATGCCTACCTTTTAGAATCATTATTAAGGTTAATGTATGAGAGGCACTTGGCAAATTACAAAGTACTAGGTGAACGTGAGGCATTATTTTTATTGGAAGAAAGCTTCAAGCAGAGATTAACCCTTAAGCCAGAGTTTGAAGAGGTAGACCTTTGCAGGGAGTTAGTGGGAAAAGGGTGAACAATTGTCCAGATTAATTTAGGCAAAGATAGGAACACAACTGAGTGCCAAGTCATTTGTGTAAAAGAAATCAAACTGACTTTGTAGTTCCTGATGAGAAGTTTGAAACAGAAGGCCCAAGGAAGTATCTGTTTGTTTGTTCATTTATCCATCCACTTATTCAAGCAGAAATATACTTCCATAACTCTATTTAACCTTCTTCTTCTTACCTAAGAGCTAGTATTCTACTGTATTACTCAGCATGTGTGATTTCAGCATGTGTGATTCAGCCAGCCTGAATCACAGGCACATGTATACATGCACCTGGTATGTACAGGGAGTCCTGGAACTGAAACCCAGGACCCTCCCTCTGGGTCCAATTGAATTACTGCTACACCACTCTCTGGTCTCCTTCTTTAGCACTTTCATCACTATGTCAAACACTACATGTATTTATATTTTACTTACTTAGCTTAGTTATCTTTTTGTTTCATTAGAATATAAGTTCCATAAGAATAAGGATTTTTTAAAAATTGCTGAAGATTGTGTATTCTCACCAGAGACAGAGATATGGGGTAGAAGGGAGAGGCAGAAAGCACCCCTAGTGGGTGCTGGGTCATCCGTAATTCCTTCTCCTTCATTTCTCCATCTTGGTGGGGTATGGGGCACACACATGTGCCCAGTGTGCTTTTCAAACCACTGGAGCCAGGATTCAAACCATGGTTGCTATGTAGGATCCAACCTCTCTTAACCACTAGACTATAGGCCTGGCCTGTTCTGGTGCGTGGAACCAGTGTCTGGTTTTGTTTTTTTTTTCATTTATTTATTTTTACATTTTTCCACAAACATTTACTTTACATAGCAAAAAATTTTAGCTCATACTCCATAATTCTTGACAGTTTACAAACAACTTACCAGTGTCTGGTTTATAGTCGATGCTCAAAAAATATTTGTTGAATCAAAGACTAAATCCCTTGTTTATGTTTACTTTTTATCTGGGATGGGCAGTGCATTGATATTATCAGAGAGAAACCTTAGTCTTGGCCAATTACTGTACATAGGAACCTAGAGCGTGTCAGTTAATTTTTCTCTTCTTGTCTCATCAGTCCGTCTAACCTCATCTTGGAAGAGGGCCTGGGTTGAAGAATGGCATACCACAACTGAATGAAAGAAACAGATATTGTTTCTTTATATATATATATATATATATTTATATATATATATATATATATAGAAAAGACTATATGTATAGTCTATACATAAAGTCTTTATAGTCTTAAAAAAGACTATGCATACAGTATTTTCTTACACTGGAGAAAATTAAGACACCAGGAATGTAAGTGACTTATATAAGATTAAACAAATTGAATTAAGACCCAGATGTTCTAAATCTAAGCCTACATCATAGACTCAAGGAAGGGTGGGGCCATTGGAAGAACACAGGCTCAAATTCTGAGTGCTCCAGTCACTGGGTAACTGGGATAGGTTGCTTATCTTGTCTGGGCCTTGGTTTTCTCATTTACAAAACAGGACATCTATCTATCTATCTATCTATCTATCTATCTATCTATCTATCTATCTCTATATCAAAAAGAAAGAAAAACCAGTAGAGCAGTAACTAATGGTACATATCATAATATGGTGTTCTTTATTGAAAATGTCATCATGCAGTATTATCCTTGAACTGATTATCACACACTACATATATACTTTGAAAATCCATATTATAGCCTCCAAAGATGTCCAATAATTAAGTATAAATAAGAAATCATAAAATTACGTTAAACTGAAAAGAAAGAAGAGGACCTGGGAATTGTTTACTCTGTCTGGACCCATCCACCTGTTCTCCCTATAATCACATTTGCCCATCTTTAATCCTCTGCCCTTTAAGGTTACTGACTTCATCTTGGAAGAGTTCTGTCAAGTTTTTTTTTTTTTTTATTCTTTTGAGGCTTTGTATGTCATTTAAGGAGCACTTGTGCCTTTCAGTTTTCAGATCCTAACATCTACAAAGCAAACTTTTTCTCTGCTAATGTCAATCTTCTCTGAGTCTAATTTTCATGCACCAGCATAATTCCAAAGACTTTTTCTTTGGATTCTTCCAAAAGCAGTCTTCTTTCCAGAAGAAAAGAGGGAAAAGAAAACTAGGAAAGAATGGGGAAAAGGGGAAAAACAAACAATAACAGCTTAATGATTTTTTTATATTCATTTATTCCAGTCCCTCACAATTTCAACTGGAAATTTCAGAGAGCCACAGGATAAACCTTGGGCAAACACTATTAGGTCTCATTATTAGTTCTTTGAGGAGACTCTTCTTGCACAGCTTGTGCTGCTAGGAATATACATTTAGTAGATAGCTAGAAGGCATTCATGCTTAGGTCTTCTTTTGTGTGTGGCAGGGGTGGGGAGGAAGGACGAGTGGGTGAGGAGAAAGCATTTCCCTCAACCACATTTCCTCTGTGGTGTTTCACCTTCTCCCTGTGAAACCAGTGTCACTGGTGAGAACTCAGCATTCCCTTCCATCAAAGAGAGCCCCAGAGTCAAGAGTCTCTGACAGACAGGAATGAGGTGGAGACTCGAGGCAAATCTCCCCACCTCAGACTTCCTGGAGGGTCTTCAGTGTCTCCTGCTTCTGTCTAGAAGCATCCCCAGAAGATGCTAAAGGTGAAAAGTGACAAGGTGAAGGGAAGTGGTCTGTTAATGTGTGCTGGTGGTATTGAGGAGGAGGGATTTTATTTAGGGGTTGATTTTGGTTTTAAATGAACCATTAATCCTACTTTATGAGTTGTAGAAAAAATATATTTCAATTGAAATTTTTTCAGTGCATGCTTGTGTCGTTCTATTAATTGCTAGATAGAAGCTTTATTTTCATGGACATCCTTTCTTTCTTACTTGCCAAATTTTGTTCTTATTAATTTTTTTCTTTCTTTTTTTTATACATTCAACCACATTATTATTTGACTTACAAAATGAATATTTCAACAGGTGAACATTTCTCTCTAGTACAGTTGATAAAACTATAAATATCTTCAACAGATAATACCACATTTCTTTGTCCCATTAATGCTTTGCCTCTCTCTTTTTCTTCTAAATGTCTTTCCTCAGACTCTCCTCTATTAATTCTTAAACTAAATGAATAAATCTGGGTGAAAATAGAAGACTAGACTCAGATGGAAAGCAGGGTCTTTAAAGAATAACCGGAATATAGAGTCTAAAACGTTTCTTCAATTATGATTATTTGTATTTCAAGTGAACCAAGTGCCAAGCAGCAGAACAGTAAGAAGTCAAAATGATATATTCATGATCAAGAAGCAGGAGCTGCAGTGATGGTCAGGCCATGGAGTTCTATGGAGAGAAATGCCAGCCAGCCAGCTTTTCATGACTACTGTCTGAAACTATTGTCCACCTGCATCTTTGAGCATATCATGGCTTTTAATCATTTACATTTTTTTCTTTATCATGATAGACTGTGTGCACATTCACATGAGATGAGAGAGAAGAGAGAGAGAGAGAGAGAGAGAGAGAGAGACAGAGGGATATGAGTACCCTCTATAGGATCTGACCATGTTGTGATTCCTTTCCTCTAGACCTCCAACCCACTGGATCTTGGGCATTCGCATATGCGCTCAGCATGTTTCAGGTTGACAAGGTCCAGGATTCAAATTGTGTTTGCCATGTGGAATCTGACCTTTCTTGAGCAAACATTACTAATGTGCCATAGAGCTAGCCTTTCCCTGGCTTTGAATCTTAGTGACATTACATGTAATGCTATGGTAAAATCTTTCAATTCTAAAAATAAATCACTTCATTGGATGTTAAGCTACTTTACAATTGGATAGTAATTTGTAAAGGGAGAGGACCTGGAAACCATATTTTTATTAAAGTAAGAAAGGACAGTCCCCATGACTTGGTGGTTAAGGGAGCTGAATCTCAAATGTCTGATAATGCAGTTAAAATTCTGGCCCCAGTGACTTGAAGAACATACTAGGTATATGTGTGTGTGTGCTCCAATATCCTGGATGGTGGAGAAAATAGAGAAGGGATTGCTACATGACCATAATGACTGGGCCCCACTGGGGGGTCCTTTCTCTTTCCTTTTCTTCTTTCTTTTTGTTTTTGTTTTAACTTTTTATTATTATCATAATCTTGCTTATATTACATTGAATCATGTATAACTTTACAGTGTATTACATTTCTTTTTCCAGAAGGAATACCATGTTTATCAGTTGAGACAAAGACATTACTATCCACATAATTTCTTCTTTCTCAATCTCTCTCTCTCTGGAGAGTGCACATTTCCTTTGGGAAACAACAACAAATGAGAGAGAGAGAGAGAGAGAGAGAGAGAGAGAGAGAGAGAGAGAGAGAGAGGAGAGAGAGAGAGAGAGAGAAAGAGAAAGGTAAGAGAGAAAGTCCAATCTTAGATGGAAGTAAAGCATGATTGATTTATTTTGTGTAGTTCTAAAGAATATAACTGGGAACAACTAGTTAGTTTTCAGAAAGAGAATTTCTACACACTATGCAGAGATTTCTAACAATTGGGAGAATTAAAAAAGAAAAGGTCACCTATCAGAGTGGCCAGAAGTGTCTGAAAGACTGTCCACCAGTCAGAGCTGTTGTATGAAAGTGAAGTGGATGATAACTAAGGAGATGAGAGGAATAAGTTTCAGAATGGGTAGAGGGTAGCAGGGTTATCAGGCCTATCACTGTTTTATCAATGGGGCTGGGAAAGAAAACCTAGGGAAAAACAAAAGAGGCCAGTGGTAGCAGTGAACTGGAGTAAAGCCTATCTACTAATTTGTTGGTGAAACTAGGGAAGGTAATGAATATGTATGATATTTCCCAAATCTGGTTGCTTAATAAATACACTGGATTTTTCCAACTACAAGAACCTGTGGGAGTCCATAATTTTCCCAATGAACCTGCAAAGCCATTCAAACCCACCAGCCCCTTATTCCTAGTTTCCAAGACCACCTTGCAGATATCACCCTGTTGATAAAGTCATTTGATGCTCTGTTGATCTTGTCTCATTAATGGAATTTTTCTAGTGTCTTCAATGGGGGAGGGGTAAAGAAGGTGAGTCAACAACCACAAAAACTAAAACCATAAAAGCATGATTTATTACAGGACATATTTCTCAGAAGAGACAAAACCCAGCGTCGATGAAGAGCATTCATAGGATGTTCGCAGTTGTCTCAGAGCCAATTCAATTCATAGAGGGTTGGCGTCACATAAACAGCTGCAGAAAAACAGTTAAATGATTTTCTACATGTTCTTGCAGGGAGACTGTGTCTAATCTGATGCAGTTGCTCCAGAGGAGCGCTGCTAATGACATCTACACCAAATATCAGTTCAATAAATTGCTTCCCTTCATTAATCTGAGTGTCAGTGTCTGCATTAATGATGTTTACACAACAGAAGTCTAAGAGAGAGATAATAAGGACCTGTTTTTAGTAACATGTGAGAGTGGTCCCAGGAAAACAAGCAAATATATAGCTGGTTCCATGATTTTGGTAAATCAGATTTAAATTATATAAATTAAATTTATTTAAACAAATTTGCTTTAAGACATGTGAGCTAATCAAAGAGAGACTGAGAGAAAGTGTGAAAGCACTCCCTAGGGAGATGACCATGCCTGAATCCCTTTTACCTCCATTCTCCTCCTAAGATTTTAGATATGTGTGTACACATGCCTGGTGTGTTTTTCAAGCCACCAGGTCTGAGACTTGAGCCACTGAGCCAGCCATGTGGGATACAACCACCTTAACTACCATGCCACCTGGTTGGCTCCAGTTTTATTTATTTAATTTTATTTTTGCTGTAGGGCATGTGTGCTCACTGGAAAGAGAGAAAAGGAAAAGTGAGAAATCAACTCCCTCCTCAGGGGGGATGGCCGTGCCACAATCCTTTCTCCTTCATTCTCTTCTCAGGATTTTGGACATGCAGGCACACACACCTGGTGTGATTTTCAAGCATCTGGGTCTGGGACTTGATCCATGGTCAACCATGTGGGAGTCCAGCACCTTAACCTCTACACCACCTGTTGGCCTCCCACAGATTTATTTTTTTACTCCACAATTATTCTCTCAGTGTGTCTGGTCCTGTTCTACAACTTTATATAGCAAGAGTCTTCAGGGAACATAGAGTCAGTAGGTAGACAGAAGTCATTGATTACACATATTACTGAAGGGAAAGTACTTTGGAAGAATGAAACAGGGGAACAAATTTAGATGAGATTGGCCATTTTTTCCAGAAAAATCAGGGCATTGGCCTGGAAGAGCTTATCATATTGTGTAGGTGATAATGGCTATCTTTGGGAGTCTAGATATAAAGAAATTTTGTGTCTCTGCTAAGCATCAATCTATATGTGACTATGTCAAGGAAGGAAAAGTTTCTTATCCCAAGTGTTAAATTACAGAGTACTAGCTAGATGCTTATAAACAACAATAATGGTTAATAATTGAGTATAATAAATAGTGATCCACTGTAAGTGAGACAGAAACACTGTATTTCTGGTCAGTCGTGTAATATTTAGGCCTTACTTCTACCCTCAAGACTTAGCTGAATGAAAAATCACTGGTCACGATGGCACCCCCAGACCACTGGTGTGCATTATTCTAGGGATGAACCCTGGTTATCTCCAGGATAAAATCTTTTTCCTCTACACTCTAGGGTGAAGGAGCTGGCTCACCTGATTCAGGTGTCCTAGAGCTTCTTGGATTCACCCTGAGAATGACATCAAAGGTCATTCTGACTGAATCTGACTGATTGTCAGAGTGTAGAGAAGAGAGGGGTGGCTTTCACTTAGCACCAGCTGTGGCACTTCCAGTCCAAGGAGGAGCTACAGCATGTCTAAGAAAATGCAACTCACTAGTGGGAATATCACAGCACTGGAAGGCTCATCAATTAGCCTGTACAGTCCTGTCTCGATTTGATTAAAGAGTGGATATGAGGTGCCATCATCACTAGAGTTTTTCTCCTCATTGACTATTGAGATCTTGTATGTCAGGCACTGTTTAAAATTCTATCTTCTATCTGTTCATCTAAAACTTCATTGATTCAAACAAGAAGCCATTGTAAAGCTGGGGTATGTTTGGCATGTTCAGGGAAGCTATGCTCTAGGCTCCATTTCCTAGACTCCTGAAAAATTCAGACAAGATTGCAAAGCTCAGTGGAGGATAGATTTTGTCACAGAATGACTAGAAACAACTGCAGAGGTACAAGCAACATGAGAAATCAGGAAAATATCTCTCCCATAAGGGAAAAGAATAATCCCTTATCATCCACAGACTGTACAATAGATCTCATGGAAATGTCTGATAGAGAATTCAGAATATTCATAGTGAAAAACTAAATGAGAGGCAAGATCTGAGAGATAATAAACTCCAGAAGATACAGGAGAAAAGAGAAAATGAGTTTCAGGAGGTGTTGAAATTCTTCCATGACCTGAAAGAGGAAATACACACCATAAAAAAGAATCAAACGGAGCTATTAGAGATGAAGGCTGCCATTCAGGAAATCAAAACCTTCCTCAAAAGTACTAAAAGCAGATTAGTCCATGCATAAAATCAAATCTCGTATGTTGAAGGCAAAACCTCTGTTCTAGAAAAAACAACCAAAAAAACCTCCAAAAATAACCTCCAAAAATGAGGATACTATCTGAGAAATATTAGACACCATTAAGCCCAAACATCGGATAATCAGTATCCCAGAAGGTAAGGAAACTAATAAGGGCATTGACAAGCTATTCTATGAAATCTTGGAAGAAAACTTTGCAAATATAGAGAGGCATGCAAATATCTAGGCCCAAGAAATACAAAGGACCCCTAATAGAATCAACACAAGAAGATCTTCTCCAAAGCACATCATAGCCAGACTGGCCAAATCTACAGACAAAGACAAGATACTAAAATTGGCAAGAGAGAAATGTCAGGTTTTTTATAAAGGTTATCCAATCAGGTTAACTTCAGACATCTCATTAGAAACTATGCGAGCAAGGAAATAGTGGGAAAATATATTCAAAGTGTTAAATGAGAAACAGTTTCAACCAAGAATACTATACCTGGCAAGATTATCTTTCATATAGAAAGAAAGGATAAAAACATTCTCAGATAAACAAGATCTGAAAGAATTTGCCAATAGCAGACCCACTCTTCAAGAAGTTCTGAAATGAGTGCTCTACCAGGGAAACTAAAGACACATACAGAAATAAGAGAACAAAAGGCAACCAAGAAAATGACCAATTTAATGCCAGGGACAAGAAATATCCGTAATAACGATGAATGTTAACTTCTGGGATTTAAACGGAAAGATTGGACCACAGTAACACTGCATATTCAACAGAAGGGAGTTTGAACATAAGACTGAAATGGTGAAATAGAATTGTATGACTTTTGAATAAAACATTACTGATTTTTTTTTTACTATGCTTTGTTTTCACAATTTAAACATTTTACTTTCTTTTGAGTTGCTGATAGTTCAGCAATTTGTTAAAATATTTTTCTTGTTTGTTTCTTTAAATGGAAACAACAACTTTTCTTCCTTCCTGACTCCTCTTGAATTGGAAATATTTGGGAGTATTCTTATTTTTTTGGCAGAAGGGTTATTTAAATCTTTATTAATTCTCACAACTGATCTCCAGAAAAGAGCTTAACAAAATAGCAATTTCAAATTTCTTTTCAAAATGGGAAGCTATTTTTGAGCTTCCAAAAGGAAAGAGTTAATGTTGTGAAATACAAGGTGTCCCCTCCCCTCCCAGCCCACTCATCTTTTAGGATGTCATTTACAATTTGACTGCTGTTGTTGGCTTCAAGGGCAGGAGAAGGCTAATGATGTTTGGGGAAATCTATCAGGCTCTTCGAGTTCACAGATGCTTGATATCTATATCTATCTATATCTATATCTATAACTATATCTATATCTATCTATGTCTATCTATCTATCTATATCTATCTATAGCTATCTATATATAAAATCTTCCAACAATGTTCTGAGGTTGGCAGTGAGAGTAAAAGCCTCACGAGGACAGAGATTTCATCCACTTTTTCAGTGCTTTTCCTCCATGTACTAGAAAAGGCTTGGTACATATTAAATGCTCAGTAAATATTTGTTAGTAGAAGGTAGTTTGTTGAAAAAAAGAAAAATCTAATTTTTTTTAGCTGGAACTTCTAAATCTCTGTGTAATATTGGGTTAACCATCTAATATCATGGCTTCAGTTTACTCCACTTTACCACATTTGGTTTGGTTAGAAATGAAAAGTGATAGGATGTCTGCTAGAGTTGAGAAGGTAAATGGTGTCCTTAAGATCTAAATATTCTTTATTAGTTAATGAAAGGTAAATGAAATAAACAGAAGTCACCAAGTGCCCTCACTATCTCAGTATGTATTTGTCTGTGTTTTACTACAATGCACATCACCTGAAAAGCCGCACACCCTTAATTTTCCTCTACTTTGCATTCACATTGGTGGTGATAAAGACTAGGGATATCATCAAGTCATTTATGAACATACCTGGTGTCTTTCAGCCTAGCAGTAGTGGCTTAGAATCCTCAGTGCCAACAAGATGTCATCCACCTCCCGTATTTTATGAGCCTCTTAAGAGGGTGAGTATCCAGGAAGGGTACTCCAGCAGTTTGTCAGGGCACTGTGCAATAACTACCTTTAGAAGCTGCTTCTTGGACTGAAATCAAATTGCGATGGCTCCACACAGCAGACAGAGTTTTTAATATCAGTCCAAGTCTATCACCCACAGAGAGCACTATTAATAACCAGGTAAAAGCCTTTGTGTATAAGCTGATTCCATTTACAGTTATATCATGTCAGGCGGATGTCAGTGTCCTATCTTGTCTTAGTCATAATGATGGCTAATATGATCCATACAGCATAATAGATGGGGTGGGAGGGATTACGAAGTTAAAAATCAATCAGGGCTTTCTTATACATTTCTATGCTTTTGTGGCTGGTTAAATCATCAAAGTCTCAAGACTGATCTTTTTTTTAGTAATCAATCTTTCACAACGTGTAACCTTTTTCTTCCTCCTTTACTCATGGTGCCCCCACCCCTTTTAAAACATGTAGACAAGAGTTAAATTCTCTCTCTGGATAAATATAGAGATGTACTTTTTGCCCCAGAGGGAGATTTATCACATTTTGAAGGCAGAGCTGAAAAGTTGTGCATGCTACTATACTGGACAGGCAAGATGTGGAGGTTGATAAGTATGAAGTAGTTTGTTCTTTTCAGAAATAAGTCATTTGTGCTTGGATATTTGGTATTTTGTTTTCATCACTGAAAGCAGAAGCTCTGTTTATATAGTCAGAGGAGATCTGGTTGTAACATTTATGCACTGACACACGTTAGCATAAAACACTGGCATCCTTGAGCACTGAACACAACAAACAGACCATGTCTCTTTGGTTTTGAGATCTCTGTGATATACATGTCTGTACATATTCACCAAGGTTCTAAGGCACAGTGATGGAAGTGCTAGATTGATGTAGAGCAGCTCAAGAGGGAGGCCATATGGCTGCTTTCCTAAGAAAGCAGACTACTTTGAGAAAAACTATAAAAATCCAAGCAATTGTCTAAGAACAGGCTGGCAGCCTGAAGTGGATATAAAAGGAGGCAAAAGAAGGGGGGCGGTAGTCAGTCGGTCTCACAGTGGTTGAGGTACTGGACTCACACATGGTTGACCCTGGTTCAAGTCCTGGACCTGGGGGCCTGAAAATCATGCTGGGCATGTGGGTATGTCTACCCAAAATCCCAAGAGGAGAATGGAGGAGAAGGGATTGTGGTGATGCCATGCCCCCTAGGGGGTGAGTTATTTCTCACTTTGTGTTTCTCTATATGAGTGCATGTGCCCTATGACGAAAAATTAGCCAAAAAAAAAAAAAAAAAAAAAAAAAAGAAAGAAAGAAAGAAAAAAAAGAAAATAAAAGGAAGAAAATAAAAAGAAAAAAGAAAAGAGAGGAGAGAGTGGGACTTAGAGATAGACAAGAGGTGACAGGGCCCTGATGGGCCCACCTGAAGAACTGGGAGGAGAGTGTCAGCACAGCTTTTGACCTGGAGATCCCAGTTACCTGTACAGCAGTTGATGTCACATTGGTCTAATGTGAAGCCCCAGAATCTGGTAGGAACCTGGAAGGTACTATTTTTCATTCACTAATATAATCTTTCATTAAGTAGGCATTATTCTGGGAACAATGAATATAAATGAACTTCCATTGTCTTGTGGGGAAAAGGAATATAAACATATGTTTTGACTGTAAGGTGATAACCCACATAATTGGTGGGTACACAAAACTGGAACTGTGCTCTGAGAGTGTAGGTAGGTAGGCAGGGTTCGTTGGTAATATACTCTGGGGTAGGGGCAGATTAGCCTGAACAATCTAGTGGGAGTCTCCACAGCATCTCCAAACAGATCTGTGCTCAATATCTTCCATTTTCCCTTCCATTTTCACTTATCCTTCTTCAACCTGAATGGACCAATCATTAGACTTGCTTTCCTTCTGGAGAGGAGTGAATCCTGACAGGAGATTTGAGGGAGAGTAGAGGTTGAGGCAAGATGTTTATTCCCTCAGTGGCCTTCCAAAACCATAGTATAGTCTAGGACCCACCGTGTCCCTTGCCTCAAGGTTAGAACTTCTCTTGAGGTAGGCTTCAAATACATGCTCCCCGTCTGGGTTCTGGTAGCCTGCCTTACCATCCCCTTTGGGTCTGGAGTGGATTGTATTACTGCACAATCACTTTCTTTATACCCATCCCACACATTTGTAAATTGTCGCTATTTAAATTCAAATTATCTTGATTTTGGCACATGATCTACTTCCTGTTGAGACCCAGACTGATACATATCTCAATTCATCATTCACTCTCCATCTTCATTGCTACTGCCTTTGTCTAGGCTGTCGTCATATCCTGCAAAGTTACTGCATTAGCTTCCTTGATTTCACTCTTGTCTTTCTGTAGCCTGTTCACTTTCTACACAACAGTCAAAACAAGGTGTTTTTGTTTGTTTGTTTGCTTTTTTTTAAGAGAGTTTTTACTATAGGGCGTGTATGCTGACTGGAGAGAGAGAGAAAAAGTGAGAAATCACTCCTCAGGAGAGATGGCCACATCACAATCCCTTCTCCTCCATTCTCCTCTCAGAATTTTTGACATGCACCTACACACTCTTGGTGTGAATTTCAAGCCTCTGGGTTTGGCACTCGGGACTCCAGTGCCTCAACCAGCCACCTCCTGGTTCCCAGAATAAGCTTTTTAAAAACATGAACCAGATTATGACAATCACCTACTTAAAACCCTTGAATGACTGTCCCAGTACTTTGGCAAGGTTCATAGATTTCACCCTTACTTAGGAAGCCCTCCATGAAAAAAACCCTTCTTTCCACTCTGACCAGATCTATGACTACTCTCCACCTCAGTTCTGTGTTGCAACAACTCTGGTTTTCCCTCCTAACTCAAATCCTTACTCAAGGATTTTTATTCTTGAACATTAAATGACTGTTCTTTCTATAACCCAAACCTCAGAAAGGTTGTCCATGGCTATGTATCATTTGGCTTGTAAAAAGAATTTACCCCACATGAAATACTTCTCAGACCAGTCCAGTTGAGAATACTATACATGTTATCATCAACAGGTAATAAACCATTTCTGTGTCCCACTAATGCCATGTCCCACCACTACGTTTAAATGGCCTATAAGCCACTTTCCATGATATGATCTTGTTCTAATTTTCTGAATAGTTTGTTTTTCCTCTCTCTCTCATCTTGGTCTATCTACCTACCTGTCTTCCCTCTAGGTCATGAGCTCTACTTGAGCAGAGAAATTTTCTCTCACAGTTTGCACTGCATCTCCTTCTCTCATCACATGGTAAGTGATATATAGTAAGCACTCAGTAAATACTTCTCAAATGAATGAATGAGCAGGTAAGAGGATCCAGTCTTAGAAAGAACAGAGAATGAATATAGTTTCTAAGACAGTGACTGAAGCAGGAAAAAATCAACTGGGCTACTAGAACTGTAGTACTTAGTAGAATTGGATAGAAAGTATATTTTGGAACTGGGTGATATGGCAATGGCCAGATTGGAATTCCAGAGCCATACTAGGGTTGAGGTTCTCTATCTTTGTGTGTGTATATGTATGTGCCCTTTTTGTGGGACTCCTCTGGAAATCTAAAGAATCTAATGAACCTTTTTTGTTTTCCAGAGAATAAATGTTTTTAATGCATAAAATAAAATACCCAGAATTACAAAGAAAACCATTATATTGAAATACAGTTGCAAAAACATTCCAAAATTATAATGTATATGACTTATTAATAATAAACATATATACATATATGCATATTAATAATAAAACATAGCACCAGAATTTTGAAGTAGTGAGGAGTATAAATTGTATTTTGAGATTTATATAATAATAGTGGTGATCTGAAACTACATGTGCATTCTGCTTTAATTTGTTATCTTTGTTCACAATTTAAGGAAATCCTAAATTTAGTGAAAATAATTTTTCTCACCTATGTTCCCAGATATCTTGAATTCTGTCCATTGACATCCTTGGAAGTCTGTTTAGAATCCTGGCAGAGCTGGGCCTACAGTCAGAAGTCCAGCAGCTCTTCCTCAGACAGAGGTGGCTGGCAGAGGCTGGAGCCAGGCAGGGAAATAATTGACCATGTACTGCTATGAGAACACAGCTTTCTGAGAATACTTGAATGACCTCAGTATGATCAGACATTGGTAAATCTCAAAAGAGCAGAAGATTTAAGGGTGATTTCTTGAACCAGATCCAAAACCACTATCTTTTTAAAGACTTTCTTTGCTGAAAGTCATGAAAGAGAATACTGTCTGGTGAGATGTTTGAGATTTCCTGTTTCTCAGTATTTAAACAGTTTAAGGTAGAAGCTTCCTATACTATCTCTTATGTTTCTACTCATGTATTTTTACTTCCATGCATTGGGGGAATAAAATCCTAGTGTTCTGTAGGACATGCCATACATATTTGGTGCAAGAAAAGAATCTCGCTTGAAGAGGGTTTTAGGGACAGACACTGAAGCTCAACCATTACATATAGAATACATAAGCACTTACAGATGGGATTCTGTAGGTTCATTCATCACATTTATGACCTACAGACTCTCCCCAAAGTAGTTTTTTCTTTAACCGCATTGGTTTTGGATGTGTGAAATACATCTGTGATTGATCAGAGTTGGAGACACTCCTACTTACCTAGTTAGGAGGAGGATTCACTAGAATGTGGCCCCTGTTCCCTACTATGAGGATACAGGCCCAGAGCAAGACAAACTTCCAAAATGTAGATGTGCAGCTTATTACTCGCCTGGATGTTCTGCTCTTCATCAATCAAAGGCTTTAGCTGATTGCAAATTTCTATTATATGAAATCTCTGAAGTGAATGGGAATCTTTTCCCATGTTATTGTGGCATTTGACACAGAGGTTACAACTTGGGAAAGCTGAAACTATTATAAAGCCTGTTAGAAGTTTGGCCCATGATAAGATTGCTTTGTTTTAGAAAAAAAGCAGAAGAAAACTTAAATCTAGGCACTGAGTAATTTAAGGAGATGTAGAACCCTGAGGCATATTGAACCAGAGTCTTTTGGTGTATAACACTTGGAAATCCCCCATGGTTTTCTTCTGGTATACTGCCTATCACCTTGTCTGGTAGTGGCATGGTTTTCTGGGGGTGACTAATCTTAATGCTTTGTGACAGATCTTGGCTTTGTGGCAAGTATTCAAGTGGAGTTGAATGGCCTTGGGTGGTTAAAATAATTCACTACAATGTAACTTGACACGTGACATCTTACTTTATTACGCAGAGAAATTGAAATGAAAATCAAGAGCATGAAACATTCTTTGCTAAAATAAATCAGCAATAATTCCCTATAGGTTTAAAGTAGAAATGAGGTTTAGTCATATAAACCCACCCTTATGACATCAGACTATCAAATTAAAACCAGGTGTAACCTGTATCACCATAGCCTGTCCCTTCCCACCACTGCCTGGTTTTTGTAGCTACTCTATGTGATCCTCATAAGTAGCACATGCTTTCCTAGTAGGAACTTGCCAAAATTTTCAATAGAAATCATGAAAGCATATATAAAGAACAAACATTCCTTTATCTTTCGGGTTGAATTTACACTGTAGTATACTGATAGCTTGTTGCTCATGATAAAGATTATTTTTCATCCCGTCTACTCCAGCCCAGCTGATCATTCTATTTGTCCAATGGCTTAAAAGAGGATAACATTGAACCACATTAGGACTAAGACTCGATCCCCTTCAAGGAAGTCATGGCTGAACCTGTCTCTAAGGTTGTGGCCTGGGGTCTTCATAGTCAACACTTTCCCTGTTTCCACTTCTGGGTCAAATGCTTATTACCCTTTAAAACTAAACTTTTACAAGTAATTAGCAGTCGAATCTTCCCTGGGCTCAATTCCCTTATCATTTTCTAACCAAATTCCCATTGAAATCAACAACTAGGCTTATTGATTTAATTTAGACTAATTTAATTTTAATCGATGACTTGCAGTTGCTTTTGCTGGAAGTTTAAATTAAGAAAGTCCCAACGAACTAAACTAATGGATTTGGTATTTCATAAATATTTATCTTTAAAATGCTAAGTCCAGTTGTACCGGTAAAGGAAATCAACCTCTGTAACTTTTGAAAAGCAAAAGAATCAAGAAAATGATTTGCCAGAAGTAGTAGGACACTGACTATCAACCCTGTGAATGCTATCCATGGTCTAAAATTCTCTTCTTTGTATTGAGAAGTGATTGGTTTAAGAGTTAATTTCCCATAAGTCACTATTAACTATTCATTCACCCTGGAAGCCAAGTCGGGTGAGGGCAGCTTTGTTGGAGGAGCAGAATCCTGAAACTGAAAGATTAGAGGATATAGAAACATGGAAATTGGTTATAGATACTAGCTACAATGTGGGAAAGACATTAAGCTGAGGAAAGACATTAAGGAGAAAAACAGAGAGGCAAGACATTTATGGGACACAAAAATGGATTATTATCTGTTGATAACGTGTATAGTATCCCCAACTGGACTGGTGAGAAATGTATTCATGTTTGAAAATTCACTTTATAGGCTAAGTGATGTATAGTGATTGAATGTATAAAAGAAATTAAAATAAAATATATTAAATTAAAACAAAAAAGAATCCTGACAGCACAAGTTTTATCCCTTTTCTGATTGCTCAAAGGAACGCATACTCCAGCCATCATGTACAAGTCCAGGCCTTAGTGCTATTTAAAAAAAAAAAATGATAATGAGTTTCTTTCTTGCTCTGAAAAATTTAGCTCATGTAGTTTTCATTGACTTTCAGAGACTTGGAAATAACTTGAAGACTGGACTTACTTGTTGAAAGCTTTGGAATTGTTATGGTCAGAATTGGACAATATTAATCCGCATTTTTATATTCTGTATTATTCCCCACACACAACCACTCTAAGTTCTAATGTCTTTTCATCCTGGCCAGAAGCTGCAGCTATTTTTCTCCATGCTTGACCTAGCCATTTATCCCACTTTCTTCTGGCAGAAGAATAGAAAACAACATTTGCAGAATCCCGAAATTAATTATACTTTTCTCAAGCTAAAGAACTGTGACAGAGCCACAAAACAGCAACTGAAAACTAATTCCTTAAAAGAATATGAAAAAAGGAAGTTGTATAAGATAGGGTAATTAATCTTGCAATAAAAATAATTGTTTACAGTTAAAATTAATGTAACATGCATTCCTCAGCAGATAATAAATTATGGACTTTCTCATTAGCATTTGAATTGATTTCCTCTAATTTCTGAGGAGCACATGGGCATGTGACTAGATTAAGTTTAATTGGACTACAGCTGGTGCTGATTGTATGCACATGGGGTGGGGGCTTTGCTGACTGATTGGCTGTCTCTGCGTTTTGTTCCCATTGTCTTTCTCTTTTGCCACTGTTTTTTCCCTATAGGTAGAAAGATTGAAAATTCTAAGGCCTTAAAATAGAATTAACTAGAGAAAGGACCAGGTTTTGGGGAATGTTAGCCCATGAGCTTCTACCAAGAATGATTATGATATAACATTTGATTAGTATATAATTATTATTACCAGCTTCTCATCATTATATAATTATTATTTTTGTCAACAACTAACTTACTGAGCATTTACCATGTGCTGCCATGTACCAAGTACTTCACATAACACTTAATCTTTCCAACAGCTTTAGTATCATAGGTGTTAATTATTCTTCCCATTTTCTGGGTGAGTAAACAAAGGCTCAAAGGGGTAAAATAACGTCTTGGATTTAACATAAATGGTATGGTAGATTTGATATTAGAATTTTATTTCTTTTTTAAATCTAGGGAGCATGCTTTTAACCACTTTAATATATATATATATATATATATATATATATATTTTTTTTTTTTTTTTTTTTTTTTTTTTTTTTTTGAGAGGTTTTCGCTACAGGGTGCGTGCACTCACCAGACAGACAGAGACAGACAGAGAGATAGAAAGCGAGAAATCACCCCTCAGGGGGGATGGCCACGCCACAATCCCTTCTCCTCCATTCTCCTCTTGGGATCTTGGGCACGCATGAACATGCGCCTGGTGTAAGTTTAAGCCGCTGGGTCTGGGACTCGAACCGTGGTCAACTACATGGGAGTCCAGCAACATAGCCATTATGCTAACTGCTGGTCCCACCATTTTAATATTTTTATTATTTGAAGGATCAAGCAGTCTAATTACTCTGTTGATGGAGAATAACAAATAGGTTGCCTGTGCTCCTACCTAAGCATCTGGGTAGATCACATAGTGTCTATGGGAGTTGGAAAACAGCCAAGAAGGGGTTAACATACAGCTGACAACTGATGGACTATGTGGTCATTATGATCATTATGGAGATAGACAGGGTTTCTAATAAGTTGTTTTTCTTTTTTCTTTTTTTTTTTTTTTTTTTTGCCAAGAGACAGACAGATAAGGAGAAGGCAAAAGCACTCCCCAGATGGGGCAAGGTCATTTCACAATCTTTTTGCCTCCAATAGGACTTGTTGGGAATGTGGACATACACACCCATGAGTTCAGCCTGTCTTTTAGGCCTCTGGAGTCAGCACTCCAACCACAGTCAGCCATGAGAGATCCAGCTCCATTAACTGCTAGGCTACAGGTGGCCCAAACTCGTAACTTAAAAAATAAAGCATGAATCCAATTGACGTTGGATTTACTACAAAAAACAATGAGACCCTGACATTTGATACAAAGTAGACAAATATGGAAGATTTATTGCTAAGTAAAGCAGGCCAGACTATGAAAGACAGGCATTGTATGTCCCCTCTTAATATATAACAAATGTCTGCACTCTATAGCAGAAACTGAAAGAATGGAAGGTATAATAGCAGGGAGGGCAACTGAAGATACTAGAGACAGTATGCAGGAGTAATGGGAGGGGAGGGGGGACCAAGGAATAAAACAAACAAAACATTTAACAGACACAAAAATGAAAAGTTATCTGTTGATGATAGTGTGTGTGGTAATATCTTTGACTTCACTAATATGCACCATATTTATGCTGAGAAAAAACATGTTATACAATGTAAAGATGTATAGTGCTTAAATGTAAATTTTAAAGATGTAAAAATTATTTTACACACCCCCCCAAAAAAAAAATTGGCTTACTGTTGGGCTTGTAGGAAGGAACTACTGGGTCATTGGAAAAGTCATAACATTTTTCTGTTTCTCTGTGCAAAAATGCATTACAACTTTTCTGACAACCCAATAGTATTTCAGAAAAGGCAAGGGGAAGCATTGTTAAAATTTCAGCCCACTTGAACTAGGGCATGTTTGATGAAAGCTGAGACAATTAAGAACAAAGAATAATTGTAGATTTTTAGTCTTACAATAGAACTTTTTTCCTTTAGAATAAATTTCTCACTCTAGTGAAGGAGAAATAGTTAGAGCTGTTTGAAAAATAACCTTCTTCAAAGACTTCTGTGGGACGTCATTGGTGCAAAGCTTTGTGTCTTTCCCACTAGAGTGGAGACTTAGTGCCTCATAAGTGTTTGACCCAGCCGAACAGAAATGGCTCAAGCCTTTTGCTTTATTGATATACAGGAATAGAAACCACTTCAGAATTGGGGTCCTTTTATCAGAAGAGTAAATAATCTGAAGTGAATTTGATGGCTTTTTCTTCTGGTTGCCATTAGCACCTGTGCTAATTTCACTGCTTTGTTGTATAATCAGTTGTTTACATAACAGCTCCCCATAGACTGTGAACTTCTTGGAAATGGAGTCCACCTTGGGTGTAACAAAATAAATACATAAAACTATGGGTATTAGCTACAATTCTAAATTAAAATTTCCTGATTATGAGTAAAGTTTGGTCTTGAATGTTTTTCCACCATATCTTATTTGCCATATATATCTTAAAGTTGTACTTAATGTTGTAATCTGTGGCTTGTTCAAAATCCAAGTGTTGATTTAGGTAAGTATATGGAGAAATGGAAATGAATCATAATCTCCAATGTCTCTGTGGACATAAAAACACTTTAGAAAACATGATATGTGACATTATATTTATGTTATCTTTGAACAGAAAATTTTTGATCAAGATAAAGACTGTTAGAATATTAAACATGGATCAATATTTTAAATATATATATATATATATATATATATATATATATATATATGCACACACTCACTTTAGGTCTAGTTTCCCTTCCATGCTTAAAGATTAACCATGGAGAGGAGACAAAAATTAGATAACTGGCTGATGTATTAATATTTTAGTTGGACAACTGTGCCTAGCACAAATGCCAAGGGACAAACTTGCTTGGAGCCCACTTTGATCCTTTGACTATTCACATTTTTACCAAGTTCTTAAATGGTTCCTCTCTTTTTCCCTCTCCCTTTGTTTGGCGCTGTTAAAAGTCTGTAATCCGTACCCTTTGTTTCAGTTTTCTCATCAGTTGAAATGCAGCCCCACTTAAAATGTCCCCAGTAAACAAAGTGCCACCTTGTTGCAGCCTTGCTTTTCACCTCATTATGGCCTGAGCAGAGTGTGATGTCACACTTGACCCAATACCAGTCTGCCCATAAATGACACAGCCTATTCCCCTCTTGCTTCCTGGCTCGAGCACCGGGAAGGAGCTTAGTATGAAATTCATGCCGTGATGACAGATTTAAAAGTTGCTACAAACCCTAACAGACAGCAACTGCAGTTTGTAGACATACACAACTTGTACTGCTCTCTTGTATTTTTAAGTGATGACATTCTTCGTTTAAAGAGTTACATTTATATAGCTCATTACTGTTGCCTGTCTATGAAATGGAGGTGGTAGACAGAAGGGAAAAGTAGGCTAAATTGGATATGAAGACATTTACCAGAAGAATTTTCCAAATGTTAATGAGCAGCTTAAAGGGCTGCACACATGTGCTGCAATGTAATTGGAGTTGATGCCTTCTGGGGACTTTGAAGCTTTTCCTGCTCTTGCCCATTGTGTTTTGAGGGGTAGAACAAGCCCCTTAGCTTTCTAACACTTTGGCTCTGAAGATCCACATGGTGCTAAATTGTAAATCTGCAGACAGCCAACAAACAGTGAGCCAAGCTCCAGCAACTCTTGTTTGGTTTGGGCTTTTCAAGCAATTAAACAAATGGCGGTCTCTAAATGTCTCTGGTGAGTACAATGTGTGATGAAGAGAATTTACTGGAATGGGCAAGGAAGGTTTCCTTCCCTGTTTCTGGGGATTTTTCTTGAGAAAAACAGCAACAACAACAAAACCCAAACCATAATTATATCCAAATGTGTCCTGAGACTCTTGCCAACCTGTTCCTCCTGTCTTAGTCCCTGTCACCTTCATAATCTAGCCTAGTTCTCTATTAGGAAATTCTTGTTTGTTGTTGTTTTTGTATGTGGTGTGGTGTGTGTGTGTGTGTGTGTGTGTGTGTGTATGTGTGTGTGTGTTTTGTCCATTTTCCTCCTGAAGCAATTAGAACTCGAAGGGACTTACATTGTAGTTAAATAAGCATACATTTTAGTAAATTTCCTTTGGTTGTTTTGCAGTCTCTTGGAAATTGGTTATGGTCCTTCACCAGAGAAGGAGTAAGATGCCCTCTGAGTTTGATCCAAGTAGGAAGGTTGCTCCTGCTGTGGGCTATCTCCAGATTCCTGGCGCCAGAGGAGAACCACCTTCAGAAACAGCCAAGGACCAGTCTAGGTATCCAGGCACCAAGGTTCCTGCCCTCCCTGAAATAATGTGTGGGGGCCAATGAGAGCTTTGGGTTCATTTTGCCCAGTCTAGGTGAAGTTAGTCATGACTGCTGTTATAATTCAGGACAGAGTTTAATTAGACAATGGAAGGTCCTTGATTTAGTGGGCCTTAAATTACTCATGCAGGAGTAGGGGGCTATTGGCCAGCGCAGATTCTGTAAATTAGTGTGAAGCTTCTTGAGGAAGGTTCACCAAAGGTTTCCTGAAGTTGCACTTAAATGGGCATGAGAGCAAGTCTGGCAATGGGAATGGCCCAGGAAAATGAGTTCTTTGGCTTATTATTTCTTTGTAGGCACAGGTTTACAATTCTCATTCTTGTGAAATTGCTAAATCACTGCCTTAGGATGCTTGCTGAAATGAAGTATTGTAGAATTGGCTTGACTCTATTAACCTTTTAACTTTCTGCTTAGTTGCTTATTCTAATGGCCTGTTATTGTATTCCAAAAAATACTCACTTTTTTTTTGGTTTGATCTTTATAACTGTTCCATAGCCATTGAGTATGGAGAGCAATGTGAAATTCAGGTGATAATATTTAAATATGAATATTTTCAGTCTCTGCATTTGGATTGTAATTAGCTTCCAACAGAAGTAAAAGAAGCGTCATTCTGGGGAAACTCCCTTCTGCGTTCTTGTCTAAGGCTCAGTAGAACAATCTGCATGTTACATGAATCTTCAAATTTATCCGAATCTTTAAGCTTAACTAGTAATGCTAACTATGAAGCATTAAGGCTGCCATTCTCTTCCATATGGCCAGCTATGAGCGAGGCTTTATTTCAGGAAGCAGTAAAGGTATTTGTCACATTGTCTGATCCTAAGTAGGGATGGAAGATAAATATAAAAAGATACTAATAAAGGGATTGGCTCAAAAGTGTGGTAGCATAATCATGTTCTGGGAATTTGAAAGAAGAGTTTAATTCTAGCTAGGATGGTTGGAGAAATTCATCACAAAACCTCCACTGCACACTTTCATACGTATTATTACATGCAATTCTTTACACATCTCTGAAATGTAGGTACAATGATTTTCATTTATGTTATGAGGAAATTGAAGCGCCCAGAGACCCAATAACATATTTGAGATCCTACAGATAGAAAAATTGAAACCCATTTCAAACTATGACAAGTTGGGGAGCATACTATAAGGCGATGATGAAAGACCAAGGGTCAGGAGACAAAAACAAATTCCAGGAATTCAAAGTTTAATATGCAGCCCTGGCGGTCCATTAAAGATTTGGGTGATGTGCAGGAGCAATTGGGAGAAGAGGATGCTACTCCTGAGGGTCTAGAATGGCTGGTTCTAGTCAAGGGTACCCTCTAATTGACTGTCAACTCCATGTGAGCACAGCCTATGTCTAATTTGCTAACTGTAGGTGTCCACAGCACCTAGAAAAATGCCTGATGCATAATAGGTGCTACATAGGTAGGAAAGGAAGGAAGGAAGGCAGGAAGGGAGGGTGGAAAGAAGGAATTACTCAACTTTATTTCTCTGAATAGAGATTTGCTGAATGATGTTTTGGGTATGCTAATATTGAAACAGATATTTACTATGGCATGTGATTGGTAGAGCCTGGAGGCAGAGTTAAATGGTAGAAAGAGCATCGAATTTAAACTACATGTTTATATTTGGATTTAGAGAAATTTTGACTAAAGATCCATACAGGATTCCTGCACAATTTTCTTTTCATTTTTTAAATTATTATTTTAACTTTATTAATTAATTTATTTTTAATTTTACTGGAGAGGAACAGAGGGAGAGAGAGAGAGAGAGAGAGAGCGCCGCCAGGTCTGGTATTTGAACCGCCATTAGCCATGTGGGAGTCCAGCACCCTTAATTACTATACCACCTGCTGACTCCACTCCATATTTTTTTTTCTACCTTAAAAATCATACCCAAGAGGCAAGCAGGTGGCATGGTGGTTGAGGTGCTGGACCCCCACACGGCCAACTGTGATTTGAGTCCCAGACCCAGTAGCTTGAAAATCACGCATGGAATGTATGTGTGTGCATGCCCCAGATCCTGAGAGGAGAATGGAGGAGAAGGGATTGCAGCATGGCTATCTTCCTTGGAGGGTAATTTCTCATGTTCTCTTGTTCTCTTTTTCTGTCTGGGAAGTGCATACACCCTATAGTAAAAACAATCTCTCTCACACACACACACACACACACACACACACACACAAACCAAAAAACCCAAACAAACAAAAATACAGAAACAAAGCAAAACAAAAAACAGCTAAATTCTTGTTTCTTAAAGCAACATTGTTATCTGGTTGGGACTCTGTCTCATCTGGATAAATTTTGTAAAATGACTGGAGATGAAGTGTTTAATTGCTTGTTTAATGTTTCCAGTAGACACACAGTTGGGACTGTCTCAATGCTGCTCAGCCTTTAAATTCACGATTTCAAACATTTCTCCTTACAAATGCCAGGGTATTTTGGTAATCAGAAATGGTTATTGTGGAAATGGCCAATTGCATATGAATTGTTAGGTTGTCAGAGTTAGGGACTTTATGTGATCAGTCAGGAATTTGGGGAAAATAAATTTGAAATTCACTTTGGCCCCTAGGGTCCAAAGAGTTCTTGGTTTTCAGTTAGATATTTTCTAAATGAATAAATGAGTACAATAGTTAATCAGATCATTTAAGCTTGACCTGGTTGTTCGATGGGAAGGGCAATGACTTAAAATTACTTAATGACTCACCAGAATTTTTTCCAATTAATGTTTGAGCTTGTATTCCTATTTCTGCCTCCTAGATCTAGGGCTTTCTCATTTTAGAATTGATTTTCTGCAGTAGTCTAGTGGTATTTTTCTTTTCTCTCACTATTTTTTCTCTCCTACTAAAATCTCTAGTTGTTCATGTCCACATATGTAATAAGCTTCTAAAATTTTTTCATCACGAGTGTTTGTTCATTTGTTTATTAATTTATTTGTTTGTTCCTTCTAAATGTATTTTCAAGTGCCTGACCTGCACAAGGTCACCATTTGGGTGTAGTGTGAGTGGTGGTTAAGGGGAGGGACTCACAATATTGTAGAACAAGGTCTTCAGATCCTCACCAACCCCAACTCTACAAACTTTATATTTAAAAAAGAAAAAAAAAAAAAACTTTCCCTTTTTTACTCTAGGAACATGGGACATGGGGTGGAGATAATACACTCAACCCTGATGAGACTTCTCATCTTGTTCCTCAAGACTCTCTTTACATCTCTGTCTTATTTTCTGTTTCTTCCCCTCATGGTATTGCATTCGTCTTTCACTTTTTTGTTTGTTTTCACCACAGGGCAAGTATGCTCACTAGAGAGAGAGAGAAGGAAAAGGAGAAATCACCCCCCAGGGGCATGGCCAGGCTGCGATCCCTTCTCCTCCATTCTCCTCTCGAGATTTTGGCCACACATGCACACGCGCCCAGCCTGATTTTCAAGCCACCAGGCCCGGTACTCAAATTGCCTTCTGCCATGTGGGAGTTTGGCACCTTAACCACCATGCAATTCAGCGGCTCCTGACTTTCACTCCTGTAATAGAGAGTACAATGGTTCCGCAAAGCAGATCATGTTCTGTCCATTATTCCTGGATGTGCTATGCTCAGTTCTACCTTTTTATTTCTGTTGAAGCTGTTGCCTTCTTCACTCCTTGGACAAAGTGTCTCCCTCCTTTTTGCTAACCTAGTCTTTAACATTCAGCTCAATTTCCATTTTCTTCATCCTGGACCATAGGATTTTGCCTAATTGTATTTTCTATTGTTCAGTTATTGAATTCCTTTCCATTTAAGTTTCTCCATTCCTCCTTATGGACAAGTTCTCTGTAGACAGTGATCTACTTTTGTCTTTCATGGATGCTCCCTATCTTCTGGCCCAGCATTCATTTCACAATTCACTTCATTTCACAATCACTAAGTAATATGAGAGGGGTCAGCTGGTATTCATTTTTTCTTTAGGTGAGGGTACAGTTGTGAAAGTGGTGACTATGTGACTGTTATTAACTACTAAGGCACTTCATAGTAGGATACAAAGAATGAGAAAATAGCTTTAATTATTTATGTTCTCAAGAGATTAAAATGAAGATTTATCTTACACAGCTGTTTTTGTTAGAATAGTTGCATGGACTCATACTGCTCAAATTATTTCATTATTGCTGTTACTCTTAATTTTGTTGATTTCAAACAAAAATTTAAAATAGCTATTGGCTTTGTAAATCCATGGTTTAATGACCCATTGAGAAAAAATACTTTGTTGCAGAATTTAAAGGAAGCTGAACAGGCATTATGAAATCAGATGGAATTTGGATATTTTAAAAGCCAACTCTACCCTCCCAACAGTCCTGATTAACAACATGTAAGAGGAAAACCTCTAGGGATCAAATTTCATGGAGTAGGTCTTCATCAATGAATGGTATGGCTATGCATAAAGGTCAGCATGTAGGCTGCGGTATTCTAATCGCGCTGTCTATCATGAAGTTTAGGGTTCCTAAGTAGCATCTATGGGAATGGAAAGAAAAACTTTTCTAGAGTGCTTTCCATGCCAATGAGATCGAATGATTTTCAGTTGTTTTATCCCATGTGTGGTCATTATCGAAACATTTCCAGCCAAGCTCTGGCTGGATCTCTCCTCACAGTTTGAAGCTGTGATACTTGCATCCATATTCTGCAACAGCTTGTAAAATCGTTTTCTGGCCAAATTAGGTTTTCTATTGGGATTATTTTATTTCAGGTAGTAAATATGGAATATACAAAATATTGCCTGTTAAATTGTCATAGACAGAATTTTGAAAAGATTGATTTTTTTCCCTTCAAAAATATTAACAAATATGTTCCCTTTAGTTCATCATTAAAGATTTTTTTCTAGTGGTAACAAGGACTGTGGTTGTGTAATAAACACTACAACATATATTTTCAAAAGTTCCAGTTTGTTCTCCAGATGACATTTTGTTGTTGACAAGATGAGCAACCCATTTAGAATTTTATAAGCAACATAAAAATATGAAAATTATGTGCCATCAAAGCCAGAAACATAAAGGAAAAAAATGAATACTTTGACTACATTAAAAATAAAACCATAGTACATAAACATATCCCATAAACAAAGGTGAAAAAGTCCAGACAAACTAGGAAAAGATACAACCTATGACAAGGTGATTGTAGTTCTAATATATAAAGAGCTCCTGTAAATTATTAAGTATTGTGAACATGGCAATAGAAAATACAAATAGCAAAAAATACATAAAAGGTTATTAAAATTATGAATAATGAAAGAATTACAAATTAAATTAGAAATAGATATTTCTGGGAACCAGCAGTTAGCGTAATGGCTATGTCGCTGGACTCCCACGTAGTCGACCTTGGTTCGCATCCCGGACCCGGTGGCTTAAAACTCACGCCAGGTGCGTGTGCATGCGTGCCCAAGATCCCGAGAGGAGAATGGAGGAGAAGGGATTGCGGCGTGACCATCCCCCCTGGGGGGTGATTTCTCGCTTTCTGTCTCTATGTCTCTCTCTGTCTGTCTGGCGAGCGCATGCGCCCTATAGCGAAACCTCTCCAAAAAAAAAAAAAAAAAAAAAAAAAAAAAAGAAATACATATTTCCTCCTGTGAAAGAAATAAATACTAAACAGACCGTTGACAGGAAAATAGGGAAACGAACACTTCCAAACACATAATGGTCTTAGAAACTTTTGTAAACATTATTTTATTTATTTTTTGAGAGAGAGAGGTACCCTTGACAGGATTTCATCATTCCACAATCCTCTCCTAAGCCTGCCAGCCACATGGGCATGTGGGGCTGCCTGACATGTTGAGGTTGATCTGAGATTTAACCCAGGACCTTCTTTATGACTCCAGAGTTGGGCAGCAGTGCCCCACCATCTATGATACTGTGGGAAAGCCCTTGAACACTTTCTTTTTAAAAAGAATTGTTCATTTAATTTTATTAATTTTATTATTTTTTTTTTTTGGCACGTGCGCTAGTCAGAAAGACAGAGAGAGACAGAGATATGGAAAGTGAGAAATCACCCCCTGGGGGGATGGCCATGCTGCAATCCCTTCTACGCCATTCTTCTCTCGGGATCTTGGGCACGCACACACACGTGCCTGGTGTGAGTTTAAGACACCGGGTCTGGGACTCGAACCACAGTTGACGACATGGGAGTCCAGCGACATAGCTATTATGCTAACTGCTGGTCCCAATTATTATTTTTTTAAAAAATTGCTGTAGGGCACATGCACACACCAGAGAGAGACAGAGAGAGAGGAAAGTGAGAAAGCAAACTGCCAGGTTCAGGACTCAAACCACAGTCAGCCGTGTGAGAGTCCAACACCCCAATCACCATGCCACCTACTGGTCCCAACCTTGAAGACTTTTGATAGTGGTAAAAACCGGTTTAACACATCCTATTGGCAATTTATTAAAAACTAAAACAAGGGACCAGCGGTTAGCATAATGGATATGTCGCTGGACTCCCACGTAGTTGACTACGGTTTGAGTCCCAGACCCGGTAGCTTAAACTCACTCTGGGCACGTGTTTGTGCATGCCCAGGATCCCGAGAGGAGAAGGGATTGGGGCATGGCCATCACCCTTGGGGGGTGATTTCTTGCTTTCTGTCTCTCTGTCTCTGTCTTTCTGGTGAGTGCATGTGCCCTATAGCAAAAAACCTCTCCAAAAAAACAAAACAAAACAAAAAACAAAAACAAGAAAACCTTAAAAATATGTATACCTTTTGGCCCAGGAATTCTACTTCTAGAAATGTATTTGAAATGAATACTTGGATAAACACATAAAGATGTGTGCCTGAGGATATTCATCACAGCATTGTTTTTAACAGAAACTGCAAACAATATAAATGACTACCAACAGTGACTGGTTCAATAACTACAGGTCCAAAACCACAGGTTACCTACAGACAGTAAAAATAATGATGGAAATCTGTATTTGTTAACATGAGAAATAGAGCCCATGTGTTGTTAAGTGAAAAATAACGGCAGGCTTAACAACTGTAATAATAAAATACATACATGTATATGTGGAAAAAGTACAACAATAAAGTTTAAAATATATACTGAAAATGATAAAATTAAAATTGTTAGCTTGGTTATTGGTGAATTACTAATTTTAAGAAGAGGAAAAAGTAACAAATCTGTTATTTATTTATTTGTTTTTGAATGGAAAGCATACCAAAATGCGTTTCTGTCCAGATGCACAGATATTATTAACATAAAGTTCTTTTTTGTTTTTTTGAGAGGTTTTCGCTATAGGGCGTGTGTGCTCGCCAGACAGACAGAGAGAGACAGAGAGACAGAAAGCGAGAAATCACCCCCCAGGGGGGATGGTCACGCCGCAATCCCTTCTCCTCCATTCTCCTCTCGGGATCTTGGGCACGCATGCACATGCGCCTGCCTTGAGTTTTAAGCCACCAGGTCCGGGATGCGAACCGTGGTCGATTACGTGGGAGTCCAGCGACATAGCCATTACGCTAACTGCTGGTTCCCAACATAAAGTTTTTTTAAGAGAGGTTTTCGTTATAGGGCACACATGCTTGCTGGAGAGACAGAGAGTCAGAGAAAAGAAAGTAAGAATTCACCCACCCCCCTTCAGGAGGGATGGCCATGCTACAATCCCTTCTGCTTTTTTCTCATCTCAGGATTTTGGGCATGCATACACACGCACCCAGTGTGAGTTTTAAGCCATCGGTTCCAGGCCTTGAATTGCAATAGATGATGTGGGAGTTCAACAACGTAACCATTTTGCCATCTGCTGATCCCTTACAGAATATGTTTTTAAAGATGGCATTCTCTGGGAACCAGCAGTTAGCATAATGGCTATGTTGCTGGACTCCCACATAGTCAACCGCGGTTCGTGTCCCGGACCCAGTGGCTTAAAACTCACGCCAGGCGCGTGTGCGTGCATGCCCAAGATCCCGAGAGGAGAATGGAGAAGGGATTGCAGTGTGACCATCCCCCCTGGGGGGTGATTTCTCTCTTTCTGTCTCTATGTCTCTCTCTGTCTGTCTGGCGAGCGCACGCACCCTATAGTGAAAATCTCTCCAAAAAAAAAAAAAAAAAAAAAAAAAAAAGAAAGAAAGAAAAAGATCGCATGCTCACATCTGATTCTTGAGGTCACTCCAAGGACATATTCAAAGCCAGGCTGCTGGAAGATACATACAACTTTGCATGGGAAAAAGGAAATCACATTTTGTATGCTATAACAATGCTTAGGGAATGAATGTAAATTAATGAATTAAAAAAAGTTTCAGAAAAAAAAAGCTCACGGAAATACGTGTAATCGAACAGCCCTTCTTCAAGAGACAGACAGACAGCTCCATGGCTCCTGCGATCTAGCCATTTTGGGAGAAAGGAAGATGCCCCCCTGATCACTGGGCCTCCAGCATACAAAACCCGCGTGTTTGAACTTCCAAGTTTGGGAAGAACCCGAACATCCACCAGATGACTAGAAATCGCTGCAGGACCACAAGAAATATGGGGAAGCAGGAAAATACCTCTCCCACAAGGGAAACGGATAGCTCCTCTTCATCCACACACAATTCAATGGAAATCATGGAAATGTCTGATAAAGAATTCAGAACATTCATTATGGCAAAACTAACAGAGATGGAAGAGAAGAGAGACAAGGAACTGCTGAAGAGGAAGGAGAAAGAAGTTGAAGAGTTCCAGGAGGTGAGGAAATTCATGCAAGATCTAAAAGAGGAATTTCACACTTTACAAAAGAATCAGATGGAACTGTTAGAGATGAAGACTATAATACAAGAAGTCAAAATCTCCCTTGAAAGTATTAAAAGCAGACTAGATCATACAGAAAATAGAATCTCTAATAGAGAAGAGAAAATGGCTGGCCTAGAAAAATCCACCATGAAGACTGAGAAAATGGCCCCAAAATTTGAGAATAATATGCGAGAAGTACTAGATACAATTAAATGTCCAAACATCCAGATAATAGGCATCCCAGAGGGTGAAGAGACTCATAAGGGCATTGATAATCTATTCCATGAAATCCTGCAAGAAAACGGAAATATGTGTAATGGGAAAACTATGTATGAATTTCAAAAAGTTTTTGTACCAAAATAAATTCATACTAAAAAAGAATGGATTTAGTTGTATGCCATTTTGTTAAACAATTCTAAAACAGTATTGTCCAAGAATGAAAATACAAGGAGTCACTAAAAATGAGGCAAGGGATGAGGAATGTGTTTGAACCAGCTGGAAGTGATGTCTTCACTTATAAACATGTTTTGTGCACCTCTGGAAGCATTTAGCACACTCAGCAGTGTTTCACAAACATTTCCCATCAACTGTCATACTCCCTCTAACTGAGCAATAGAATTCACTCATCCTGACTCAGTTACCGGAGAAATGCACTTGAGCATGTATTACGTGCCAGTCACGGAGGTAGGCGTAAGGGAACCAAAGTGCAGTGCATATAAATGTTGACCTCGGGGAGCCCTTGGGGAGGGTGGCAAGCACATTCAATGTGATTTCAGTGCATTTTCAGTTTAATAAGCACTTTGTGAGAGTTGAGTGTTGCATTTAGAGTGCTTGGGAAACTTTTCCTAATCTATTTGTTGGAGATTAGCGAAACCTTCTTGGGGAGTGTATCTGCCAGGGAATCTGAGAGATGAGCAGCAGTTAGCTGGGCATGGGTAGGAGACAGTAAAAGAAAGTGTTTCCGGCAGAGAGATCATTTTGTGCAGAGGCCTAGAGGTGGAAGCAAGTTGGAGCGTTAGGGCTTTCAGTCTGAAAATGAAGTAGTGAGCCCAGGCTGGGGGTTTCAAGAGAGCAAGATTTTCAATGCTGCACAATACCATCAATGAGAAAGTTAAATGAGCAAAAACCTAGCAAACAAATACAAAAGAAAGCTATGCTCAAGCCCTACCCTCAGTTTGATTTTGCTGTCCTTAGTAAGGTGCAGGTGGCCTTTGAACCTGCTAACTTGTAATAAGATGGTCTTCCTGCCACCAGCCTAATTCCCCCAAATGCAGCTCCTCTCCTTATCTAATAGGAGCCAGCAGAATGCAGTTAGGATTGAGAACCGTAAGGAAAGAGTGTGAAGGGCCTTGAAAACCAGGCTAAGAAGTTTGGATTTGCCTTAAGGGTGAGGAACATCTCCTTGAATAAATGTGTATGCCACACGTCACCATTAGTAATGTTTAAAGAGGCTTTAGCATATTTTTAGGTAGCCACCGGGTATATAAGTATTTTGTGCAAAGAAGTGGGTATAAGGAAACACAAAAATGGGCTATAGAATGGGTAATATATCGATACTTCAGAAAACTCAGAAGAGACAACCTGATTAGGTATATGTAGAATAAAACTTACAAAACAAATTTTAAAGGCCCCTGGGGAGGTTGCTATTAAAATAATTGGAAGCCAAATCTACGGCTAGCTAATATTAACAATAGGTCCTCATCTATTTGTTCTACATTATGTGGCTTTCCATATACAATATTGAGTTTTTAGAAGGGTACACACATGAAGCATTTGCATACTGATTTAAGCAAAATATTTTACTTCTTCAGAGGAGAACAGTTTGAGTATTTTGGAGTAAACATGAACTCACTTTCAAACTTAACTCGGAAGTTAATTAAGGATATAACTTTGGAAAGATGATTTAACCCCTTAGAGACTTTATTTCCCCATCAATAGATTGGGACTAACACACTCACACCCTTTGCAAGTTTATAGTAAAGGGTTATAGACAGGGAGAACAAGCATGGAGTATAATGCCTGGATTGTTTTGGATGTTCAGTATATATTAACTATTATTAGCCCACTTTGAAAAAGAGTTTTAGGGGCCTTAGAAATGTTTCTAAGGAGGTTCTGGATTCATATCCAGAGACTTTGCTGAGTATGACAGATAATGCATGTGCCCATGTTTGGGGGCTGTCTGAGGCTGGGGGTAGACTGCAGAGTCTAGACCCTGTTAGGATGATCTCTCTCCTTCTTCATCTCTGTCTCTTTCACTCACGGAAGAAAGACATGAATTTTTAAAAGGTCTTCTTAGAATTGAAAGTTCCCCAACATATCTAGATCCTATTTCCAAAGTAGATTTTTAAGGTGAAAATATTTGGTAGTTGTTACATGTTCCTCATTTACTTAATAATGTTCTGGTATTTAACCAGAGCCAGAAAGAATAATTCAGCATTACCCATACAAAATGGAAATGATTGCTTTTTGGTAGGCAAGCTCCAAACTCAGCAAACCTGTTACAGAATTCCAAGCAGTTAATTGGGAATGCATTTTATAGCCCATTCTTCCTTGTAAGCCCACTGGGATGTGACAGAATTCCCATGCTCTGGGTCAAATGAAGCTTGGGAGCATTTTCAAAGCTTCTCTATGGTCAGAGTGGATGACTGGCAACACCTGCTTTGAAAAATTTCCAAGCCAAAATGATTTCTGCTGTGCAGTATATCATCAGACTCTGGGGACTGAGCATAACATTTTTCATGTACTGGAACTGACCCTAAACTGCTGAAGGAGAACAGTTTGGCTGGTCTTGCTGCAGGGAGTTCTACAACTTACCCCCATGTGGGGGGGGTGGTCGTAGGCATCTATAGATTTTATAATAGACGCCAAACCTGACACCTGCCTGTGCCATTTCCATCCTTAATCTCCCTCATTGAGAATCAGCTCTGGGGACCCCTTAGAGGGGAAAATTTAAAAGTTTCTGTATATCCAAGCTTAATACTTGCCAGCAGTTTTCCATTCTACTGCATCTTGGTCTTTGTGTAGGGTTAGCAGATATCCTTGCTTGCCTCATAGAGTCCCTGGTTTATAACCGTTGTTCCTATGTCCTGTGTAATTAATAAAGCACCCTTGTTCATTCTCGGAAATATTCTGGTTTAGATGCATGTTAGGAAGTCACCATAACCTTATGAGACACACCCCCTGACAACCTCCTAAACTCATCTCCCACTGGCCCATTGCTGACTTTGTACCAGCCATTTTGGCTTCTCTCCCTTCTCTGGAGACATTAGACTTGTTACTGTTTCAAGACTTTGGTCCTTCTTGGGTGGTTCAGTCCCAGAACTTTGCATGGGTTGCTACTTCTTGTCACTCTCAAACCAGGTGTTACTCTTCAGAGAGACCTTTACTACTCATCCTGGTCTTAAGTAGCATTGATTCTTATCTACACTATCACTTCACCTAGATTTATTTCCTTTGCTTTATATGATAATCTGAAATTATGCTTGCAATTTATTTACTAATTTATTGTCTGTATCCCTCTCCTAGAATGTAGGTTCCATAAAGATAGAAACCTTACGTGCTATGCTTATTGTTACCCTCAACTCCTGGAACAGAGCCTAGCATATCCAATAGAAGGTGGTCAGTAAATATTTGCTAAATTAATGCGTGAATGCACCAATCCAGCTTTTGTTAAAAGTGAGGGGCAGAAAAATGAACAAACATATGTGGGGGTCTTCAAAAAACTCATGGAAAATCGATATTATGAAAAATTTATCCATGGATTTTAAAATTTCTTATAAAAATAAACCCATACTTTAATTCCATTTCTTCACATATCTTTTGAAGTCTCATTGTATAATTCATTCACTTTTTTTTGGTTTGTTTTGGAAAAAAATGTTTATTTTTCAAAGAAAATTGGCAATAGCCAATTGGAAACCTACTTATTTTTCAACTCCAATTTTTTTTTCTCTAAATTTAGAAGTGACTTACTGATTTACTATCTTAAACAAATCCCCCCTTTCAATGTTTACCATCTACTCGTGCTGAATCCTTCCAAGGAGATTGCTCCAGTGTTTATCTCCTGGTCCTTATACTAAAAAGCAAGGGTTAAAAATGATTATAATTCATTCACTTTTAAAAAACAACTTTACTGGTACTTAACTCACATATAATTCACTCAAAGTATACAATAGTTTTTAAATATATGCACAGATCTCTATCTCTAAAATTAATATCTTCATTACTTTGGAAAGTAACCCCAAATCTCTTACACCCTAATTTACTTGTACCAGCTCTAAAATAAAACCCCAAAAAAACAAACAAACAAACAAAACACACACACACAAAAAACCTTGCAATCTGATTTCTATTTCTATAGATTTGTTTATTCTGGACATTTAAAAAGTATTTTTAAAGAGTTATTTATTTAATTTTACTTATCATCATTATTTTTTTAACCTGCTATAGTGCATGTGTGCTCACCAGGAAGAGACAGAGACAGAGAGAGTGAGAAATCAAGCCACCAGGTCTGGGACTCAAACTGTGGTCGGCTGTGTGGAAATCTAGCACCGTAACCACCACACCACCTGCTGACCCCTGGACATGTTAAATAAATGTAGTCCTTTGTGAATGGCTTCTTTCACTTAACATAATGTGTTTAAGGTTTACCTGTCTTAAAGCATGCCATTTACTTTTTCAGATTTCCAAATTCTATGCTTGGATCAAGTTAACCACCAGAAAGATACACGATAGGATAATGTTAGTTTACCTCAGAGGTTTTAAGTCATAACTGCACATGAGTATTTCACCCACTCACCCCACCTGGTGCCACTTTTAGAAAACCCAGAGTAGCAGGCTCTTCTCTGAAGTCTATGATGTCAGCCTGTGTTGAGAATCATTGCTTTAGTTCATTATATTTAGTGGTTGTTATTTAATGTTTTGCATTTATCTAACATGGCAAATAAAGGTCATATAAAACTTGCTATTGCAAGATATTGTTCCCTAACTCGGCTGCCGGAGAACCAGATCTTGAATATTTGTCATTTAACAAGCGTAGGTGCTACCCAGAGAGTAATGAGAAAACACAGGTTAGGAGTGGACATACTTCGATTCTACTTAAAAATGGTTCCTTTGTGATGAAGTGGTTTCAACCTCTCAGCACCTAAGTTTTCCTATCTGTGAAATAATTTATCCTAGGGTGGTTGGAAGCATTAAAAATAATATGAGAAGTACACAAAAACTATAAAATGTGTAAAGCATAATCTATCCTTATTATTGGTTAAGAAATTAGAATGATGAACATTTATCTTCAGAATATTATGGAGTAGAATAGAGGGTGAGATAAAAGTCAGGAGGGTTGGTTCGTATGGTGGTGCCACCAGCTAAGTGATACCTGCATGTATTCTGTTCTCTCTTCTCTGTTCTGTGAAATGGTGAACACTTCAAATGAGAGATGTTTCAAATGAAAAAATTACATGACTTAGTGATTATGTGACCCATTTTAGAGACTCCTTTAAGGCATCAAACAATTCTCAGTGGCATGGGCTGGCTCGACCTTGACTTTAACGATAACACACTCAGAAACGACTCCAATTTAGTTATTATTAGGATCCAACCATCTTCTGTGAAATTCATCTCCCAATGATATATCCACCCTCACAGAGGTAACTTTATTATCATGAAAAATTTCTAAACACAGAGTAAAGCAGAGAGGCTAGTATAATGAACAACTATAAATTCATTTTGTATAGCAATTTGCCATCTTTATCTTTTTTTCCTCAACTACTTTAAAGAGAGTCATTGGTAATATTTTATTCGAAATATTCCAGAATGCATAAAACACAAGAAAATAATGATATTTCTCTATATAACCACACTAGCATCATCCCACTTAATTGAAATAAAAATATTTCTTGAATATCATTTAACACTCAGTCTGTATTCAGATTTCTATTATTTTCTCAGAATGACTCTGTCAGCTACTTTGTTCAAACTGGAATGTATTGCAATGCAGATGTTTAGAATGTTTCTTTAGCAAGAGTACTTATAGCAGCTTCTTTATTTTCTACGGAATTGACCTATTAAAGAAAATTTTTCTGTATGACATTCTACTTTCTGGATTTTTCTGTTTCCTTACAGTGTCATTTAACTTGTTCCTCTGTCCTCAGTACATACTATATAGCTAGAGTGAGATCTAAAGCTTGATTAGATTCAGGTTAAATGATTTTGGCAAGAGAGCTTTGTAAGTGACACCGTGTGTTTTATTTGCATTCCACCAGAAGGCACATGCTTTACCATTGATGCAAAGGGTCCCCACTAAGCCTTATTTTCATTCATTGGTATCAGCTATAACAGCACTGCAGGACTAACAAAGTAGGAAAACTAAACATTCTATTTGACTGGTTACTAGTAATACAAATTATATTAATTTATGTGAACTGTTTATTATTCTTTCTCAATTAAAAAACAGCACTGTTACAGTGATATATTTTAAGTGATGTGCCAGAGTAATTTTGTGGTAAGTTCTATTTATTTAGATTGAAAGAACCTACATATACATATTTGATTTTCATAGATTGTGGCTGGGTAACATTGTGGTCTCCTAAATCAGTAAAATTATCTGCCTACCACCTGGCCCTAGAGGAACACTATAAAAAACATTTTTATACATAGGAGCACACACACACACACACACACACACACACACACACACAGAGTCTTACCATGTCCTTCCAGCATAAATACCAACATTATAACAAATACATAACATTAATGATATTAAACATTAAACAAAAACATTTTATTATAATATATAAATTTCTCTCTATGTCCTCTTTGTGACAAATAAAGAGGAATAATATGAGTCCATTTATTTAAGATTTACTAAAAGATTAGTCTATTTGAAAGGGTAAATGAATGCAGGTGGGAAGCCTTTATTCAATACAGTTACAGTAAGCCCCTCATCTCTAATATTTTCTGATTCTTGCATTTGGGAGTATCTCTTCTTAGCTCCCCCACATCTACTGCTTCTTATAATAGCTATAAGAAATATTCAGCTTTTTCTCTGAGTACCATCCTGACTTGCTCTTGCAGCGTTGTTAAGCACTTGGCATTTCGCTGTTGTTTAATTCTTATGTTAATTTTTAAAATTATTAATACCTTGAGTTACTTTCCTTGATCATCAAAAAGTTGCTGCCTTGTATATTCTTACATAAAGCAGTCTTGGTACTTACGTGATGCATTTTTTTTTAGGGTTCTCTTTATTCCTCCCTCCTTCCCTTCCTTTTTTGTATCTTCCTTCGTTCCCTTCTTCCTTCTCTTTCTTACTTCCTTATTCCCTCTGCTGCTTCATATTCTCCGTTACTACTAACTTGTTGTACTTTGAATTTGTTTGCTATTGAAAAGGCAGAATATATTCTATTATTTGCTTATATTATGAATTCTAGTTTATTTGGTCTGGACTAGCTATGTATGTTTGGAGGACAGCATTTCCTTCTGTTTCTAGACCCTCTGAAAGATTTGAATATTATTTAGAAAGTAGATAACTCAAAAGTCAGATCTGTGCACGTTGAAAAAGAGTTTGAGGAATTTAAAGAGCTTCTTTTATCTCCTCTGAACTTTAGGTCTTCTAAACAGATTTTATGATTTTTCAATTTGGTATTTCAATAAAATTTTCTAGCTTTTGTTACATTATCTTAAAAAAGTGTTGGGACCAGCAGGTGGTGTAATGGTTACATCGCTGGACTTCCATGTAGTCAACTACAGTTTGAGTCCTGGACCAGTGGCTTAAAACTCATGCCAGGCTCATATGTATATATGCCCAAAATCCTGAGAGGAGAAGGGAGAAGGGGTTGTGGCATGGCCATCCCCATGGGGGGTGATTTCTCACTTTCTGTCTCTGTCTCTCTGGCAAGTGCACACACCCCATAGAAAAATCACTTATAAATAAATAAATAAAAATACTTGCAATATAAATTAATTTGCAGCCAGCTTTGCATGTGTAACTTGTCTTTTGTGGAACTGTGTTATTAAATGACCCTGGGTAATTAGTACAGAAGGCAACTACTTTGAGAAATATAAGAAATATTCAGTTCAATCTAGTAAATCATCAATTATGGGATTTTATCATGTCAGTAAGTTCAAGATTTCCTGAAAGTGAGCCAACTTCAAAATATATTTGTTTGGGGGCCAGCAGGTAGTGTGGTGTTTAAGGCACTGGACTCCCACATGGCCTACTATGGTTCAAGTCCTGGACCTGATCGCTTGCTTTCTCATTCCCTGTCCCTCCCCTATCTCCCTCTTATGAGCACATTTGCCCTATAGCAAATTCAAATAATAATAAAATTAAATGAACAATTCTAAAAAAAAACCCCAAAACAAAACAAAAACAAACCCCCAAACCAGTATTTGTTTAAAAAGTTTTCTAATATAGCTGTTAGAAAGATAGAATTAGCTTTACATTGGCCCCTAACACTCCTCCCCCCTTTTTACTTCCTCCTTTCCCACCTGGGATGGGTGGAGGGTTAGTGTGACTCTATAAATTTACTGCCAGTAAAAACTAACAAGAATATCTGCATTGAAGTAGTTGTCTTGTGATATCACTTCTTAACTATAATAAATGAAACAGATATGATACATAGCTTATGCATATTCTTTGCATAGAGGTGAACAAGAGATTTACCATTTTATATAAGATATTTACATCTGTTCATCAAAATATGACTCCCTTTGTAGTCTTCTAAAGCTATGCCTGTAATATACATTATTATGGTAATTCAAAAATGGAACATAGAGTAGAAAAAGCACATGATAAATGCATATCATCTTACTCTTTATAGCTCTAGTAAATTTTGTACCTTAGGCTAGACTGAATACATTCTGAGTTTCTCATGCAACAATCATTTTGGAAATGCGTCAGTCAACAGGCTTCTTTTACTCATTATTATTTAGCCTAAAGATCTGAGGAATCTGTTTTTATTCTGTTATCAATTTATTTCCAAGAAATGCCACTGCCTCTGCCTCCTTGAACGAACGTTTTCTTTCTTCCTATTTACAATGATTGTAAAGCTAGACCCCTTTCCACCTTCATTTCATCAACTATTTCCAAGGGCTGAACGTTTCTTTTTTCCATAGGACACATTCATCTACAAATTACTCTAACAGATATTTCCGAAACAGCAGCTGAGCTGCTGAAAAGTATCCTTCTCCCTTCTTGACATAAAGGCTCAAGAATATCTTTCAGGTTTCTTTTATTTTCTAAGCATTAAATCTTTTAGTCAAATCGTGGAAAAAATAACCGGGAAGGCATTTGTTGAATTACACAAAGGGCATGTGGTTTCGACCTCGGCAGGAGCACAGGCTGCAGCCTAGTCGTCCAGGCACTATCCTTCCCTGCAAAGGTGAAATGATTTAGAGGCCTAGAGAAACTTAATTTTTCTTGATCACCATGTGCAACCCGGAATTTTAATGGCAGGCATAATTAATTCTTCTGATGTTAATCATCAGGGCTGGGCTCCACAATTATCAGCCTGGTGCAGCTGGGGCATGGTGCAGACATGAAAAATTAGGAAAATGAATCAGTAATAGGGTGGCAGATTTAATCTGCATCACGAAAACAAAGTTAAAAAGAGGAAGATCGAGAGAATTTCAGCTGAAGCTTTTGTGCCAATGCACACTGACAGAACTGAAAAATGTTGCCGATGTCCAAAGTGATTGGTAATTACCAAGCCATTGAATTTTTTATTGTCAATTTATCATTGCGCCAGAGGTTAAATTTAACATCTTCTTCTAAAGCCATCACTCTAAGAAGGCTCACTGAGCATCACGTGGCTCAGAGTCAGTGAAAGGTTAATCAGGTATTCCTTTAGTTTGTGTGTGCCTCCAAACCCTCCTTCCTCATGGCCCCCATGCCACTGTTGAATACCTGCCATAGGAGATTCCTACTACTTAGTACCTATGACTTTCAGATAAACATCAGATTGTTACACACACACACACACACACACACACACACACACACACACCTCTCTCTCTGCATTGGTATTTATCAAGAGCCCTGGTGCAAGAAAAGAATTATTTCTCAAGTAAGAAAAATCCCATCATTTCAAGCCCTGGGGATACTTCATTAAGATACAGCTGAGAGAAGGGCCCTGTTTTTCCTCTCTGTTTTAAATGCTGTTTTGTCAGGAGTATTGGAAGAAATGATATGGCCTCTTCTTAAAACAAAATTAAAATTCCAATTTTATCTGATTCAGATTTAATTCTTTTCTTCATCTCTTTCTTTTCTCTTTTTTTTTTTTTCTTTTTGCACAAGATGTCTCTTTTATTAATAGTTGGGAAAAAAGCTTAGTTTAAAAAAGGGATATATTTATGCATGTAAATACTGAACATTTAAAATAACTGCTTCTCTGATGAGTATTCTAAAATATATGAACAGATCCAGAGCAAATAGTGAATTTTAACAGGAAAAGCCTCTTAGTGATTTTTAGGTCACTTTGTTTAATTCAGTCACTGCCCAATCTTTAATTCAGTCACTGCCCAATCTTTAGCTTCACTTGCTTCATCTTTTGTTTGCTTGATTGTGCCTCTTCCATATGTATTTTGAAATATACAGCAGTTGCTTATTAAGGGAATGGTATGTATTTTCTATAAATTAAAAATGGAAATAGCCTTTAGGGAGACTTGAAAAAAATCAATGTGTGCATTAATTACTGCAATTCATTACTCAAATAAAAATGGGCTCAACCTTTCACTGGATACAAATTTAGGGACTGAGGATGTTTGCAAAAGACAAAGCCTGTGTTCCTGATCATGTTAATCTGCAGATCAAAGACTCCGTGAGTCTGTGCCTGGTGGAAGCTCCTCAGGGGATAGCCAAGCTGGACTCCATCCCAGTACCGGGCAGTGAGTTATTACTGTTGAATACAAAAGCTGATCACATGACTGTCACCTACCAGCAGTGGCACGAGTCCTTCCCTTTCCTGGGTTTCCTGAGACCTTGCCTTTCTGAGTCCTCGCTCTTCTATAATTAAATCTGAACCATAAAAGCCATACCTGTCAAATGACCTCCAGCTGCCCTCATAAACAACACTGGGAATTCTGATGGTAGCAACTCTTTGCTTTAGGAAAGAACATACAAAAATATCCTAGTCAGCTTCATGAAGGCTTCCCTCCCCCACTCTAGCTTTTTTTTTTTTCCCCACAATTCTCCCCATGCTGAGTTTCTTCTCCCATTTTGGAATTTAAGTATAGGACTGGAAAATACACAGCAAATAAAACATATAGTATAATTTATTGAAAAGATTCTGCTGTCTTCTCCTGAATTAGTAACCTGTCCTTTTAGGAAGAAGAGAGAGAAGTGGAATGAAGGAATGTAATTTTTCTAACAGCATTTGGCTGGCTTTCTTTGATCATGTTTTATGACTAGAGAATAAATTACCATGTGAAGGTTTCTGTTTAAAACCTGAACATGTTTAGTATGATTTGAATCCTGCCATATTTTGCATAACTGCCTTTTGCCTGAGCAAGTTTAATGCAAAGATCCGCAGCTCAGAGCATAACACATACTAGCCAGTTCTTTTCTGCTATTGGAATCTCCCACTATTTTAATTGGATTCTTTCCAAAACTGCAACTAATTAAGAATCAATTCAGGACCATTAGCAAGTGGGACAAGCTAGCCAGTGTTGCATATTTCAAAAGAGTTCGTTTTAATGAGAGGTGTTACTGGATGGTGGGCTCAGTGGCAGGGGGGAGGGGGAGTTGAGGAGGGAGAAATAGATTAAAGATAGTGTAGGGACCATCTTCAGCTAAACCGAAGGACTAATGGTACACATGGAAAGATGCTGAACTTGTAGTCCTCTGTAATTGATCTACTTACTGTTAAAGAAACTTCAAAACATGACTGCAGGTATTTAGAGGTGCACTAGGGGTTCAGTAACGATTTATAAATGTTACACATTGTTGGCTTCTATAGTGGAGTGCTTCTTTTATTGGAGAAACATATGCTGTCTGCTTTCAGACCTGTTAACCTCAACACCACCAACCCATTTTCTCTTCCCCGGGCTTTGTACTGGGGCACATCTGTGTATCCAGACTGCAGAGCCTGCAGATGGTGCTTTTTAATTTGTTGGAGGGTTAGCTGTGCCATATTTTTGACAGCTGTTCCTGAGTTTCTTTACTACAAAGAAAAAACTTTGCTAGAAGTGTTTAGGGAGAGAAATTTGATGCTCACATTCTCATTAGAAGTTTCCACTCTTTCTTGGATCTTAGTATCCAATCCTTCTTTGTTATTATGGGTTGTATGCAGCCTGATTTTTTTTTTTTCACCAGAGAATGAAGGTGAAAAGTTAGTATACAGTTAACCTGCTTTGAACATTATATTATGAATATGTGTGTAGTTTCAATTGGGTAGTCGAATATTTAATCATTAGGAAGGATAGGCCATAAATCAAATGTCTGAACTTGGTTGCATTATCTGATATGCTTGATTTCAGTCTTAACCTTCCTTGTGGACTTCTGTCGTGAGAAATTACCTGGACTAAGTTTCTTCATTTGAAGCAATCATAACCCCACCACAGAGCTTTTATGATTGTAAGATAATAGCAATAAAAAAGAGATTGTTGGTGTCTAGCAGTGGACATGGACAATAAAAATATATTACTCTATGGGAAAATAATTTTACTAAGTTTAAGTTTGATTACGTCTTTGAGATGGTGTAGAGCAAAGATTGAAAAGGCAATTACAAGGATATTGAAAATTTGTGAGCTTAAAAGATATTTTTAAGATGTGTCCGGATAAGGAAAGGCATGGAAGTTATTTGGTAGGTTTTTCTCTAGTTACAAATTTTATCAAAATGGTAGCGTAGTAGCCACTTTGAATCTGTGTACTGTTACAGTTGGGCTTGCACTGTGGGGAAACACATCTCTCCATACTACCATCTCCCAGGCATCTGATAGTCATCCCTGATTCCTCTCTTCTACTCCCTTTCCATGTGTAATTGATCACCTGTCAATGTCCCCTCCTTTATATCTCAATTCCTACCTTCCCCCACCCCCTTTGCCTCTGTTTTAGTTAGGCCTGTATCATTTCTTGGCTAGATCATGGCAAAGGCTGCTGACATGAACTCTGCTCCATTCTTTAGCACCCTGGGCTTTTGCTGTCTTTGTGGTCACAATATCATTTAATTATCAATGCACGTATCTTTCTTCCTGTTTTGACTGTAAGCTATTTGGGGGCAGGCTAGATCCTTCACCTCTGTATCTCTAGCCCTAGCATGTAGGACAGTAGGAGCTCAAGAAAAATGAATTGCTGAGGGAACCAGCAGTTAGCGTAATGGCTATGTCACTGGACTCCCACGTAGTCGACCGTGGTTCGCGTCTCAGACCCGGTGGCTTACAACTCACGCCGGGCGCGTGTGCGTGCGTGCCCAAGATCCCGAGAGGAGAATGGAGGAGAAGGGATTGCGGCATGACCATCCCCCCTGGGGGGTGATTTCTCACTTTCTGTCTCTATGTCTCTCTCTGTCTGTCTGGCGAGCGCACGCGCCCTATAGCAAAAAAAAAAAAAAAAAAAAAAAAAAAAAAAACCTCTCAAAAAAAAAAAAAAAATGAATTGCTGAATGAAATACCTCCTACCAGACTCTGGGGATATAGTAGAGGAGAGGAGAGTTCCAAAGTCTGGGTCCCTATGAACCTTGGACTCCTGTAAATGAACTTGCACATGAGCAGTTGATCTCAAAACTCACTTTCTGGGGTGCTACGTCAAATGTTTAGACCTTGTTGCACACAGGTGAGCATTTTTGAGGTACACGCAAGAGAAACTGGAAGTATTGAGAAATCTTCCACATCCCCAATTAAACTTCAGTAACAGGTTGACAGGAAATGCATGACATATTTTTCTATGTTTTTATATGCAAAAATGCATTATGATTTTCCAGATGACCCAATATATCAGAAGGGTAAATGTTTTAAAGAGGTTAAGGAATGTGTCAAGGGAGATGTGTTAGGTTGTTGTAGAAATGACCTCCAATTTGACCATAGTTTCCTTATACACATGTCCCTGCGAAGTCCCCTCTTTTATACACTGACTCTGGGCTTGACCATAAGTCTCACTTTGGCCAGTGGCATAAAAGCAAATGAGAGACAGTCAGCAATGTGAAGTACCTGAACATTGGGGCTTATCCTCCTTCACTGCACACAGGGTCATAATTACGATCATCCTGTGATGAAGCTTGGCTACCCTTATGGTTTTAGCCAACTGCAAATTGTATTCTGTCCATGTGAGATGAGCAGTCAACTCACCATAGATACATGAGTAAGTCTAGCTAAAAGCAACCATGTTGACCCAGATCAACAGCAGACTCATGAGTAATAATAAATATCTATTGATCAAAGTCCTGAGTTTGAGGTAGTATGTTATGCAGAAAAAGCTTACTGATGCAAGAGGGCAACTATCACCTCCCTTCTGGCTGGTCAGAACCATGTCTGGGAAACCAGACATTTCACTATAAGTTCCAGTTAGATGAATCCTGAGCATGGTGATGGAAAAATTTGTCAAAAGTAATTGATTTAAAATCTTGGTATATTGGTCAATTTTGGTCCATAGGTGTAGCTTATTCACTTGCAGAGGAAAGGAGGAAATGGGAAGATAGTAAGAAGTAGATTAGTGTGATGGTTGTGGGGGTAGAGTATGCTGGAGTTGGGACATAAGCTGGGCAAAGAGTGAAGGAGAGTGGTGCCAGGGAGAGAGGACTTTCATTTAGAGTCATCTCTCAAAGCCTTTATGGTTTTCTAAAGCTTTCATGTTTTTAAAGACTCTTTTCTGAAGGTCATGGATGCATCATGGCATGTAAGGTCATCTTCTGCAAAAAAGTAGTGAAGAATTTATTCTGACGAATGCTCTGAGGTTAAGGAGCAATATAGATGCACTTATTTCCACTTTTGAAAGTCATGACACTGAGGTTTTATTTCATGCATTTGTTTATCAAATTGTTTACTCACTTCCTCTAAGTACCAGGTACTATGACTTGTGCTAGAGATACAAATCTCTTTTTCTCAAAGTGCTTGCTGTGCAATAGGATGGACAGACAAGGGAAGAGAACAGATACTAGAGTAAGAGGTGATCAATGTGATAAAGGTAAGGACAGCCTCCTTGTGGACATTGGAGGAGGACCTAGTTAGGTCTACAGGTGAGGATGAAGGGAAGGCTGGTTTGCTAAGAATAAGTGCTCTGAGGTGTCTCATATTGTAATGATCTGGTTTAGGTGATTATACTATGCAATATAGGATGGATGCATTGAAGATATATTGAGGTACAAGATCCTTCTTTACCTTTATCTCTCACAGTTGCTTTCATTGAATTTAATGTGCTCATGATGGGGGAAACATAGCTGTTCCAAATCAAGGCAGCCAGACACCAGTCTAAGGATGAGCACGATGGGTTACATCTTCATCTACCTGCTATCCAGAAGTAGGAGGGCTTTCGTAGCCTAATTATCTAGCCACATGCTAAGGTTTGTGATTGGTTCTATTTTTCCTCTTGTATCTTTAGTTTCATGTCTGAATTTCAAGATTTACTTTGCATCTTACAGTTGCTGTGCTATAGGGCTTATTGTGCTGCAGATATTACCTTGTAAAGAAGAGACAGCACAGTTAAGGAGGAAATTCAGGGAAAGTTCTCTGATGGAGATGTTCGTCATTTTGGAGAAGCTGTCAGGCTTTGGAACTCTTTTTCCAAATGTGAAGAATTCATGAACTTGTAACACTTGGCATAGACTCTCCCATTTTGAAAAGCTGAAAGGTAACTTTTTCAACTTCGTCAGCTAGGAGCAGAGACCTAGGGTTGGCCAATCAAATGCATCCATTGAGGACGTAGCCTGTGGAACTATTGATGTGAAAGAACCAGTGGCTGTGAAGAATTTCCTGCTCAGCTCTGGCAATTTTCAGTGCTTTGTGGTAGCCCAGGATAGTGCCTTGGGAGAGACCCTGTTTCATGGCAGACCTTGGACTTGGGCTGCGGGATAGTTCTTTGGGTTTCTTCCTCTTTCTTGCTTGTAGCTCTCATGAGTAACTGTAGAATGTGCTGGGAATGCAACTTCTTGAAATGAAGGACTGGCTGGAATGGCCCAGGCTCTGTTCCTGTTCCCCCTAGAAACAGGATGTCCTTCAATACTTTAGACCAGGGAGTTACATTTTCCCCTGGATAGACACTCAGATGTGTGCTTTCTTGGGTTCCTCAGCTGCACTGCAAGTGAGGCGTGTGTAGGTGAGACCCCATCTACCCTGGGCAGATCTTCTAACCTTGGGGGATGAACCCTAAGCTTCTTTTGCCCCTTATTGCCTATCTACGAGTAATAAACCCACTTCATGTACTTTCGTGTTTGTGTGTGTGTGTTTCTGTTTCACTGGAGTTGGGCAAGCAGTAAAAATAAAGTCCAGGATGCAGTGGGCTGAAGTGGGAACCCGTGAACAGTGAGGCTGCTTTGCATGGTCTGACTGCCTTGCCTCCCTGTTCTTCTATTTATTTTCCAAGGCTAGATCTCTAGCCCTCCAGGCAGTTCTTGAGCTGCCCAGTATCAGTGATTCCCCCACTTACATCAGGTCGTTACTGGTAACTGAAGAGGCTGACTGTGCATTCACTATTGTAGTTTTAAGATAGAGGCTGGGGTAGAGACTTCACAACACAGGCTGGCTAATGTTATTAATAACTGAGGTTCAATTACTGAACAAACAATCTACTGTAGCTAGTTTTAGCAAGACTGGGAATTAATCGACTCAGAGAGTCATTGGGAGGATTGAAGAAATAGATCGGTATTGAGCTTATGAAAAACTCTTCCAATTCTTCACTTTCTGCTGTTTACTGTGCATCTCCTCCACTAGAATATGAGCCCATGAAGGCAGCAGCTTTTGTTTTATTACCTTATTTATGCTGATTGTCTAGAACAGTATCTAGCACATGTAGGTAATACAATAATACATGTAAGGAGAACTTTTGAATCAGAGAAACCAGAAAGAAAGTCTTTTAGCCTATCCCTACAGAGACCAACAGTTTTGGGTGACTTTTCTGCTGAGAGATATTTGGCCATCTGTCAGAGAACGTGAAACAATAGAGCTAGATTACATCTCCCTGTCTACCAAAGGGAACTGTTTTATTTTTCTCCAAGAGGATGAGTTGATACCTGAATATTTAAGGTATACAATTTAGGCATGTCCTATGGAGTGAGTGACATGAGTAATGTATACTTCTGATTTGGATTACTTGACAATTTTGATTAGGAATTTCATAAATAAACTCTTAAATTGAATCATGAGATAAAGCTAAGCCGATTTAAACATTTGGATTGACTGGGGCCAGGTAAGCCTCAGCAATAACACCCAAAGTTTGTCACTGATCATGACTTTCTTATAGGTTCTGGGAAAAGGTGGACAAATTTGACAGGTAGGGGAACCAGAGGAGAAAGTGCATGATGATCTGGGCTTCACGTGCAATCTCACTTTAGAAATCTAGACCTCTAAATTATTACTTTCCTTTTAACTTTTTAGTTTGGTATAGCACATAAACATTTTCTTGGTACATTCTAGTACCTATCATGAATCTGATTATCAAGGTTTTTGCAAGTCGACATACAGTTTTGTTTTTCAGTGTCACAGCAAAGTGATTAGGTCTATGAGAACAAGAAAACAGGATTGAGTCAGCATTTGTGCATGCTCTAGAAACATCACTGACATTCCGGAAAGGCTACTAAAACAAGGGCAGGCATTTTAGGGGCATTATAAAGCATCATAGGGCACAGTAAAACTATTCGGCTCTTCTCTTTCTCTTTTCCTTCTTTCCTATTTCCTTCTTTCCCTCCCCTCATCCTTCCTTTCTTATTTCTCCTTTCCTGTTTTCTTTTTGTTCATTCTTAAAATTTTATTTCAAGTTCTTTTACACATTCAGTCATGCTATTTAGTTTGCAAAGTGAATATTCCAATGTGTGTACCTTTCTCCCCAGTCCGTTGATAATACTATAAAGTTATCTTCAACAGATAATACTCCATTTCTTTGTCCCATTAATGCTAAGCCTCTCTATTTTTCTCCTTAATGTCCTTCCTCAGACTCTACTCCTTCACCCACCCTCTTCCCACACTATATCTGGTATTCACAACCATTTACTATGTTTCTGTATCTTAGTCATTCAGTTTTGGTCATAGAGTGTGGGTACTTGGTATATACTAAGTGGAGACATACAATGTCTCTCCTTCATAGCCTGGCTTGCTTTGTTCAGCAGTAAATCTTCCATATTCATCCACTTTCTGTCAAAGGCCAGAGTCCTGTTGTTTTTTATGGCTGAATAGTATTCCATTGCACATCGATGTTTATTGCAGCATTATTCACAATTGCTAAGATATGGAACCAACCCAAATGTCCATGAACAGATGAATGGATTGAAAAACTGTGGCACATATACTTTTTTTGTTTATTTTTAGCTCTCTATTTTTTTTCTATATTTAAAAAAGCCATATACAATAGTATATCTCAAAATTAAATTCATTCATAAGAATTTTATTAAAAGAATGTTAAACAATCTATTCTAATTCAATAGGAACCAGGGAACTTTGGACAAGCCTGATATCTTTTAATGACAGTATTTTTATCAATAAATTAATACTTATAACAACCATCTTTTGTTTAGATAACTACATTTATACCCCAGTAAATCCCACAGTCATTTCCTCTCAATGTCCATCAGAAAGAAACCCAAGAAACAAAAACAAACAAAAACCGAAAGACTAAAGAACCCTCAAAGCTCTCATTTCTACAAAAGAACACTGCTGAAACAAATACTAGAGCCTGACTAGTAATAGAGATGAACTATGTAATTAATCCCACCCGAGTTAGCAAAATGGATTAATACTGTTTCCCAGAGACATGTCCAGTGATCTCATTAGGTCTTCTTTTCTTATTCTTGCTCTCTTCTTTCTTCCATGTTAGAGACCTGGCCTTCTTGCAGTCATGTACCTTTTAAATTTTCCCTGTTTTAAACCTGGATGTCAGTTTTAAAACATTCAGTTTTTTAATTCTGATGCCCTGAGGCACCGACTATTTGTAAGGGGAAAGGTTTGAGGCCTAAAAAGAATTTCAAAAAGCCTATGTGTTAATGTACCAAATGTTACTTCACTATGCTAGATTTTCTTAAGGCCCACTAAACTTATTCACTACTTTTATATCTCCACTTCAGTTTTCAACATTTTCTTTATGTCTTTCTGCTTTATGACTTCTGAATTTCTGAAGGTCTAAAGTTCTGTGAGTGACTCTGGTTTATGAGACACCAGCCTCACTGTGTATAAGGATTGGTGATTACTAATTTCCTTTCTTAGGAACTCAATATTTTGAGCTAATCCCACCATTCTTTCCCTTTGTAGGCCCAGTAATCACTTCCAGAGAAAAGGATTGCTTGAAGGGTATGGAAATAGAAATTTATACGATTCTACCAGGTCGCTTAAAATACTGACCAGCTGACCAGCATCATTCTAGATAGAACTCAATCTTGCTTGTCTATGGTTACAGAAAAGAAAACATGAAGGTGATTATTCAAGTCCATTTAGCCTGATAAAACAAAGATACTTTAGATGGGGTAATTTATAAATAATAGAAATGTATATCCCAGCTCTGGAGCCTAGGAAACCCAAGATCAAGGAACTAGCAGACTTGATGTATGGTGAATGCCAGTGCTCTGCTTCATAGAGGCCTCTCTTGCTGTATCATCACATTGTGGGAAGGGCAGAAAGGGCAGACCAGATCCCATTGACCTCTCTTACAAGGCTACTAATCCTGCAACGAGGGCAGAGCTTTCATGACTTAATTATGCATAGGCTCTACCTATTAGTACTATAACATTGGGGATTAAATGTCATCATAGGAGTTGGGAAGGGGAGGGCATCAATGTTCAGACCACCGCAGTAATTCCCTCATAAATGAGAAGAAGTTGAACTATCATACTTAGGAGTGAGAGGGAAGCATGCAGGGTTTGGGGTCAGATGAAAGGGAGACCAGGAATGGGATTGGAGTTTTAATTGTATTGAATTTTATTGGGTCATTGGGAAAGTCATGATGCATTTTTTTTTAGAGAGAGATTTTTGCTATAGGATGCATGGGTTCATCAGAGAGACAGAGACAGAGAGACAGAAAGCAAGAAATCATGCCCTGGGGGGGAGTGGCAATGCCACAATCCCTTCCCTCCATTCTCCTCTCAGGATTTTGGACACACATGCACACACCTCCAGCATGAGTTTTAAGCTGCTGGGTCTGGAACTCAAACTGTGGTCTACTACATGGGAGTCTGGCAATGTAACCATTATGCCATCTGCCTGTCCCAAGTCATGGCACATTTTTCATAGAAAAACCAAAAAAAGTACATCATGACTTTCCCAAATGCCCTATAAATTTTGTACATTACTTTTACTTGGCTCTGAAATGCTTTGACCCTCATCATGGAGTCTAGCACTTGCCTGATTAAAGGTATGATGAATATAAGCACGGTAGTGGAAAGTACACTCTACCTAGACCCTATCTATTCACTGGAAATGTATTATTTAGTGGCCAGGTGGATGTTCAAGTATATTAAAGGAAAATATTTAATGGCACTTATTAAACATTATAAGGCAGACTTTATTCAAGAGGAGGCCTTGGCAATAGGTACAAGGACCACTGCAATGGGGTCTTGAAGTATGGGAAAGAGTTTGGGCTCAACTCTATGAAGACAGATTGGGATTTAGAAGAAAAGAGAAGGGGGAGTCAGTGGATGGAAACGTAACAAGAGGAAGCATCGAAGGCAGGGGTGTTCCTGGGTACACCAATGTGATAGGATTCTTGCTAAAAGCCGGTCAGTGTAATAAGACATGGAAGGTGGTCTTACAAAGGGTGGGGGATTTTTCACTGAGTGGACTTATCAGGATTCTTGCTCAGACTGAATTTTACAAGGACTCTTTGGCATCCAAGGTCAGGCCTAGTCAGAAAGGCTCAGAGAAGCCTGATTTGAGGTTTGTTAAAGATGGACTCTTCATTAGGTATAGGGCAGCAGATAACAAAACAAGGCTATAAAATGAGGCACAAGTGGAGAAGTAAGTGAACTTTATGAAGTTTTCTTTAGACTGTGAATTAAGCAATAAAGTTGTGGCAGGTAAGATTCAGTGGTCTGAATTCTATTAAAAAGCCCACTGACTGCTTCAGGGTTTGGCTATTCCTAACAGAATGACTAATAACCAAGAATCACGCTCTGACCATATGAGGTTCTGGGTCTCAGCAAGAGGCCCCATGTTGGGATTCCGCCCAGAGCAACACACACACACACACACACACACACACACACACATACACACTCCCATAACTCACCCATGTTGAGATCTCCCCCTCCACTCGCCACACACACACACACACACGCGCGCGCGCGCGCACACATGAAACTCCCATGACCCATGCTTGGAGTTCATCGCCTGAATGACATTGGAGCTCTCATCTAATTCATCTTGGAGCTGCTATGACCATACTAGTCAAATCTGAGACTGCTTATACATGGCACTGGGCGTGTCCTCTTCTTGGTCCATGAAGGGAGAAAAAGTAACATTTTCCTTACCCATTGCAAGGGTCATGGCTAAGACCCCTTTAGCTTAAAACAGATTCATAACATTTAACCAAAGTTATGTTTTTAAAGAATTATTTATTTTTAAAATGTCATTTGCTATGGAATTTAAATTATTATTTATTTGACGAGAGAGAGAGAGAGAAAGAGAGAGAGAGAGAAAGCTGCCAGGTCTGGCACTTGAACCATGGCCAACCATGTGGGAATCCAGTGCCTTTAACCACCACGTCACTTGACAGCCCTGACATTTAACCAAATTTTACACGACTTAGGAAGCTTTAGAAACGAAGAACCGAAGACCCAGGGAAAACTGTCTTTATGTACGGTTGTGCAGAAGTTTGATTAGAGGACAAAGGGTATGATATGATGATAATATACCAGGGCAACTTAGCAAAGCCTATTTGTTCAGATCCTTTTTGGCTTCTGGATATAGGGCAGGACCCCTCTGAAATGAATATCTTGACCTACTTCCAGGAAAGGTAGCTCAGAGAATTCTTTTAAGACCTGCTTTAGGGGAAAAGGCAAGAGAAGGTTAAAGTGACCTTCTTGCTTCTGAGGTTTTCTCAGTTTCCTTTAGTTTCATACACTCAGTACGCCAAGGTGCTGGATCTTGTGGTAGCATATTTGTAGAAGCTGAGGAGTCACACAAAAGCCTAGAGGGGGAAAAATTTGGCTATGAACGTTGTCACAAATAGATGTCTTTGGCCTAGCTCCCCTCTAATTTTGAGTTTCCTAAGGGATCTTACATGTTCTGCAAGCTTGGCCACATCTGTCCTCCATTCTCCTTTTCTGACTGGGGTATCTGTGGGAATACTTCTGGTTCCTGATGAGGCCCAAACCTAGCAGTGGTGCTACGGGGTTGATGTTAGTGCTGAGAAGACCAGCTGCTAGGGCTGCTGCTGCCACTTCCTCCAATCTCCCACTCTGCTGTACTCCTGGGCTCTGGCCCTGGACGTACTACTGGAAACCTTGAGAACTCAGCTGGGTGGCCAACTCCTTCTCTCCCCTGATTCAAAGTGTGTCTCACAAGGATGTGTTCTTTTCTCAGAAAGTTCCACCTTCCCTAGCAAATCTCTGAATGTTGTTCACAATAGCCAAACCCTTCATCTCAAGATGGAAACTTTGAGTATTTAAACACTTGCAGTCATGAGATTTAAAAAAAAATTATTATTATTGAATGGAAGCCCTGTTTATTAATTTTTAAATTATTAACTGAATTGTGAAACATTCTCCAGTTTCTCTTGGCTCTTACTCATTAGTGTTCAGCCACGACATATATTTAAATCCCTCATTAAAGAGTCCTCAAATCTAGAATGTGTTTAAAGAAAATAAGAACTCAGCACTACCAGAAAGTAATAAAACTAATAAGTAGTTATTTACATGTGTATGGACCTAAATTGATTTTTTGGTAAATGTAAATGGGTTCAGGATGTGAGTTGAATAGATTTTATCAATAACTTCTTGGCATTTCAAAAATGAAATGAATTCTTTCTATTAACAAATACAAGCTTTGTTATCATAACAAAACTCCAACAACTGTAGGATCAACACAGGAGTGGAGTGTGGGGGGCTTATGTCTGTGAGTGAGACACACTCAGAGATTGCAAAGACAAATTAAGTACCAAATGTATAGGGGTATTTAACAAAGAGCTGGAAAAAATACAGTTTAAAATTTAATGTTTGTTAAGAAGCGTCTTGAACAATCTCTCTCTCTTTTTTTTAGTTAGAGGTTTTAGCCTTTGGACGTGTACACTGATGGGGAAAGAGAGAGAGACAGAGACATCCCCCAGGGGGATGGCCACGCTGCAATCCTTTCTCATCCATTCTCCTCCCACGATCTTGGGCACACACATATACATGCACATGGTGATTTTTAAGCCACTGGGTTCAGGACTTGGACTGCAGTCGGCCACGTGGGAGTCCAGAGACATAAGCACTATGCCATCTGCTGACCTCTGTCTTGGACAATCTTAAGACTAGTACATATGGCAGCCTGATACCATCAATAATGAATAATGGGTGTTATTTATACTCAGTTCCTTATTCTCATGTATAAGTAACAACGGCAGAATAGCTATTGTTATTCTCTTACAAGAGTAGTTTCTTACAAGATTAAGAGTCAGATATGGTTTACCTTGTTTTTCCTTTCCATCCCTTTTCCCCACAGATTATCTTAACCTTACCCCATAAAGGAGGGAAAAAATTTCAGGCTTGAAGGGGACTAGTAGTGCCGGAGTAGAAGGTGAAGAGTGGGCAAGAATACAGGAAGCCCTTCTTGAGGTCTCTTTTCTGCATCATTGACCATCCTAGGCTGTTCAGGCCTTCTGTCTCAGATGCTTCTGCAGAGTATATATGTCAGGCTCTGTTTGATCAAGGCGTGCTGTTAGTTTTCTGTCCATTCTGTCCTCCCGCTCACCAGATCCTCATTGCTGGCTGCCTACTCAGCATTCCTTTTATCATGACGGCCTCCAAGTAGTTAATGATCTTTATGTCTTAGCTCTCCTGGACTCCCTAGTCTCAGAAACACTTTTCTAATCTATAATCTCCTTGGGCATGTCATACAAAGGGACTTCTGTTTATACCTTAAGCCTACACTCTGAGCCTCTACCCAACTCTGAGAGGGTGACAAGACCCTAAGAGTTCACCCAGCTGCTGTTTAAACCCTGTTGATGATGGCTTAGATCTTACCATTTTGCTTTTACCTTCCTTACGTATCGGAGGGTTTAGTTTCTCTGGCTACACTTTGGGTAGGGTGTGGTTGGAGAACTAGATTTGGGAGTTAGACTGGCTGAGTTTGAACTCTACCTATCAGTTATTAGCTCTTTGACCTTGGGCAATTCACTGAACCCCTCTAAAGCCTTAGTTTTCTCAGCTGTAAAATGAGTTAATGACACTATCTATCTCATGGATTATGTTGTAAATATTCACTGAGGTAACATATGCAAAGCTCTTTTCACAGTGCTGGACACACTGTGGAAATACATAAATATAAATGATTATAACTGTGAATAAATGATTGTGATACTGGAAGATTCAGGGCAGCTCTTCAGTTCTGCTGATTTTAATATTTTATTATTATTGCATTCTTAAATTATGAGGTGATTAAGAGGGAGGAGATGTGACCCCTGCAGAGGAGTGAAAACTTACAAATCTAGAGTTAAAAAGAAAGTTTAATTTTTTGAACCCTTCAATAACTGTCTCTTGTGTGGGTAATGTAATTACCAGTAGAAAAATGAATAAAAACTCAAACTCAATAAATTACATTTTCATTGAATTTCTTTGCTTATATTCTAAGGGAATAGTAGTTTGAATTTTGGAACCTTTTTGTCACTTTATTCTGTAAGTGCTAAGACATGACACAGTATGCACATTAATGTGTCTGTTCATGTCCAGGTTCAACAGAACTGGGTGGGAATTAGTAGCCTATAATTCATGCTCTAGGGTGTCTTATTACAATTATAAAATTTTATTATAAAATGTTTTTCTTAATATTTATATTGTTAATTAAATGACAATGAATTCTCATAAATTCCAAACAGAGAATTATGGTCCATTAGTCCCAGCTCAGACTTCTTATTAGCCAATCAGAATATTTGATTTTTCCTTCTAACACGTTCAGATGTTTGATGGTAGAGCTTGCTGATGCTGATTCTTTTTATACCTCTGGCATTTCTGAAAGGAGAAAGCAGTCTACCTACCTTGGAGTGAATACAAGATAGTCATGTTCTTAGGAATTTTTGAAACATCTTGTGATTCTTAAGAACAGCAACAAAAACAGAACTCCTTTTGAGTTTTAATTTCTAAGGAGATTTTGAAATAGAAAAGGTAACTTATAATAGCTGTCATAGGGATCAGCAAATGGCGTAGTGGTTAAGGCATTAGACACCCACATGGCCAACCATGATTCAAGTCCCAGACCTGGTGGTTTGAAAATCACATTGTGTGCATGCGCGCGTGTGCCCAAAATCCCAGGAGAAGATGGAGGAAAAGGGATTGCAGCATGGCTACCCACCCCTGGGGGGGGGGGGGTGATGATTCTCACTTTCCCTCTCACTGTCCCTGTCTCTTCAGTGAGCCCATGTGCCCTATGGCAAAAAAAGTAAAAATAGCTCTATCATTTCCTGATACTGGGATTTCTGCCTTCCTACACCCCTCCCCCCCCACACACTTGTTGTTACATATTTGTTGTAATTGAACATTAAATGATGATACAATGACCAGCCAATTAGAAGCCAAATGGTAAAGAGGAGAGAAACCTCCAAGAGAATGATCTAGGCCTTCATGGCCCAGTTACATAGACACTAGTTCCCCGTGGCTTAAAGTACTTGAGATATGGGTAGTATGACTAAGGAACTGAATTTTAAATTTTATTTTTTTTTTTTTTTGAGAATTTTCCCCTCTTTTTTAAATTTAAATTTATTTATTTGCACTCATTCACTGTACATCATTACAACATACAAAAAGAGATTTTCCATCCAGAGTACACTGTATATTGTCTCAATCAAGCACCTCAACAAACATGTTATTGTCAGCAAATAATTTTCCATTTCTTGTTTTCTGTATGTTTTGCTTCCCCCCCCCCCCCATTCTTGATTCCCTATCTCTTACCCTTTGCCATCTCCCACTCTCCGTCAACCCTGTCTCTGGTATCTATGTTTGCTTTCTATACTGTTTTCCCCCACAGTTTATTGAATTACTAAAGACCTTAATTAATCTAAATATTTTTATAGCAAACACAGCTGATATATACATTTCCATGAACACAAGTCTAACTTTAGGTATCCTATAAAGTAGCACCTAGCTGGGGCTATATATCTTACTGCAGTCATTGAATAGATTTTTTTTTTCCTGAAACTTTTTTCTTTGTAACTTAATTTACATTCTTTCCCTAAGCATCATCACAGCATACAAAATGTGATTTCCCATCCAGAATAGACTGCATAGTGACTTAATCATGCATATTATTATAAAAAATTTCCATTTTTAGTTCCTAGAATTATTTTTACCCCTCTTTCTGACCCTCTGTCCTTTCCCACCCTCTTCTCACACTATCTCTGGTGTCTACAATTGTCTTCCATTCCTTTCCCACCCACATTGTATTGATCACACAATTTCTTACATAATCTAATTACTTTCAATGGTGAGTTCACTTGTTACTATTAAGAAAACCAGTTTTAACTTAAATCAAAGAAATGCCAAGGAACTTTGCTTAAAGCCAGGAAACAGGTTATGATTCTGTTCAAATGGTTAGGTGCATGAACCTATCAGTCTCATGTACTTTTATCTTCTGTTCTGGTTCAATTTTCCTGATTAAATTCTGGGATATAATATTCAACTCCAGACTTGTCCCTATGATTAAGTTGGCCACTTTCTTAGTTTCTGAACTCTTATTTCCATGTGTCTGTATTTAATTTTCCTGATATAACACACCCTTGAGAACTTCTTGGAGATCTGGTCTGCTGCTGGTAAATTCTTTCAGGTTTTGTTTATCTGAGAATGTTCTTGTCTTTTCTTCCCACATGAAAGATAATCTTGCCGGGTACAGTATTCTTGGCTGAAATCGCTTTTCTTAACACTTTGAATATATTTTCCAATTCTTCCCTCGCTCGCATTGTTTCCAATGAGAGATCTGCTGTTAGCCTGATGGGATGTCCTTTGTAGGTTAACTTGATGTTTTTCTCTTGCCAATCTTAGTATCTTGTCTTTGTCTGTGGTTTTGTTCAATCTGGCTATAATGTGTCTTGGAGAAGATCTACTTGGGTTAATTTTATTTGGGGTCGTTTGTATTTCTTGGGACTGGATCTTCGAATGCCTCTCTAGGTTTGGAAAGTTTTCTTGTAGGATTTCATGGAATAGATTATCAATGCCCTTATGGGTCTCTTCACCTTCTGGAATGCCACTTATCCAGATGTTTGGATGTTTGATGGTATCTAGTACTTCTCGTATATTATTCTCAAATTTTGGGGCCATTTTCTCAGTCTTCATGGTGGATTTTTCTAGGCCAGCCATTTTCTCTTCTACATCTGAGATTCTATTTTCTGAATGATCTAGTCTGCTTTTAATACTTTCAAGGGAGATTTTGACTTCCTGTATTATAGGCTTCATCTCTAACAGCTCCATTTGAGTCTTTTGTAAAGTGTGTAATTCCTCTTTTAGATCTTGCAAGAATTTCCTCATCTCCTGGAACTCGTCAACTTCTTTCTCCTTTCTCTTTAGCAGTTCATTGTCTCTATTCTCTTCCATCTCTGTTAGCTTCGACATTATGAATGCTATAAATTCCTTATCAGATATTTCCATGATTTTCACCAAACTGTTTGTGGATGAAAAAGAGTTACTCTTTTCCCTTGGAGGAAAGGTATTTTCTTGCTTTCCCATATTTCTTGTGATCCAGCAGTGATTTCTTGTCATCTGATGGATGGTGTGTTTCTTTCAAATTCTTGAAGTTCAGTCTGAATGTTCAGGAGCAAGCAGACAGAGGTGATCTAGAATCTCTTTGCCAGTCTGTTGTGATCACTGGTGCAGCAGATTCAATAGATATTGAGGAATATTTTAACCCTAATAGTATATGGATGTTTAGCTAAAGTGCCCTTAGATCTGTCTAAAAGCACATTAAATGGATATTGGAGAGTGGAGAGATAAGAAAAAGAAAAATGAAAAAGAGAGAGAGACAACAAAAAGAGAAAAAAAGATAAAAAAATGAAAAAAATTGTAATTACTGTTTTTCTTTAAAAAAAATCACAAAATAGATTTTTTGCTGGAGGCTGAATTATCAATAGAAAAATCTTCATTTCTTGTGTGTCCTGAAATACCTAGTTCACAGAAGCCATGAAGAATCTTCTTCTGAAGGCCTGGCCTCTCCTGCCACGCTAGCTTGTTTGCTGGAGGCTGAATTATCAGTAGAAAATCTTCATTTCTCGTGTGTCCTGAAATACCTAGTTTTCAGAAGTCATGAGGAATCTTCTTCTGAAGGCCTGGCCTCTCCTGCCACGCTAGCTTGTTTGCTGGAGGCTGAATTATCAGTAGAAAATCTTCATTTCTTATGTGCCCTGAAATACCTAGTTCACAGAAGCCATGAGGAATCTTCTTCTGAAGGCCTGGCCTCTCCTGCCATGCTAGCTTGTTTGCTGGAGGCTGAATTATCAGTAGAAAACCTTCCTTTCTTGTGTGCCCTGAAATACATAGTTCACAGAAGCCATGATGAATCTTCTGAAGGCCTGACCTCTCCTGCTTAGTTCGCAGAAGCCATGAGGAATCTTCTTCTTGAGAGCTTTTTTTTTTTTTTTTTTTTTTTTTTTTTTTTTTTTTTTTTGCTATAGGGCACATGTGCTTGCCAGAAAGACAGAGAGAGACAGAGAGACAGAAAGCAAGAAATGACCCCCCAGGGGGGATGGCCACACCACAATCCCTTCTCCTCCATTCTCCTCTTGGGATCTTGGGCACGCACGCACACGCACCCGGTGTGAGTTTAAGCTGCCGGGTCTAGGCCTCGAACTGCGGTGGACTACATGGGAGTCCAGCGACATAGCCATTATGCTAACTGCTGGTCCCAATTTTATCTACTTTTAATCAACTAAGATACAAACTTAAATCCTAACTTTAAAAATCTCATTCGATTGCTTTTGCTTTGTTAAAAGAAGTAATTGGAGGCCATTTGACTGAGCTAGCTCCAACTTCCTGGGATCTTGCATAAGCACACTGAAACCTTACTCCATATAAATGGTCATATTCTAGGAAAATAAAATGTAAGCTTCACGAGTCAGAAACTGCCAACTAACCTCTGTCTTGAAACTTCCACTGGCATGATCCAAGCATGGCTACTGTTTTGCTTTAACGCACCAAATATTCACTTTGCTTTGCTTCTATGTTCACCCTATCAGTTTTCCTCTGCTTCTCCTTGTAGTGGTTACTGATTTAAACACAGAAGGTTACACCTCTTTAGAAATCAATGTGTTCCTGGACTATGTTCCTGGACTCCCATGTGGTTGACCACGATTTGAGTCCCAGGCCCAGTGGCTTAAACTCATGCTGGGTGCATGTGCATGTGTGCCCAGGATTCTGAGAGGAGAGTGGAGGAGAAGGGATTGCAGCATGGCCATCCCCCTTGGGGGGGGGGGGTGATTTCTCACTTTCTGTCTCTCTATCTCTCTCTGTCTCTCTGGTGAGTACATACACCCTATAGCAAAAACCTCTTCAAAAAAAAAAAAAAAAAAGCTAAAACAAAAAAAAAGAAAAAAGAAAAGAAATAAATATCCCTTTTATTTCAAACTTAGATGAGGCAAATGTGTCTGGGAGTAGAAGATGAAGGAAGTCTGTTGTTTTTGAAGAAATGAGACTCCTTCTCTGGAATCCCAAGACTGGTGTAAATACATTCCAGTGTTTTTGTACAAAAGTATGGAATATTTAACTCTAAGAGCACTGGCCCATAGAAAAGAAACCAATCAAATTTCTTACATAAATAAAAAGCAAGCTACATGTTATGTTTTAGTATTGTTGTGACTATTTTTGTAAGACTAAGCCTTTGAACAGAAGGCAGTTTCTGTCTGATACTATCTATGATTTAAAGCTGGTTGAAGAAGGTATCGATCGTAGGTAGAGGCCAGCTATTGATCAGAAAAGGGAATGGAAAACTGAAATATTTCTGAAGTGGAGAAAATTTCAGAATTATAATAGAAGCCAGAAGACAGGGACATTGCTGTTAGGAAAAATATAATCAAGAGTTTTCACAATATCTAGATGCACTATGGGATTTGTTTCTGATAAGAGATGAAGAGGCTAGGAACAGGGAGGACAGAGGATCCAGAACCAATGAGCTATGTTTTTTGGTTAAGTCCTTCCAGACAGTCAGGGTTGGCAGGGTAAGAGAAGCTGCTTCAAAGGACTGTTGAGCTGTCATGATGTCCAAGGCATTGTTTTGAGTATATGTCAGGGAGAGTGACACCAAACTAAGACCCTGCTCAGTTGCTTCTGTTTATACCAAGAGAAGCACCAAGCCCAAGCTGAGTAGACACCTAATGTTCTACCACCTACACATAGGGTTCATGCTTTGCTTAGCTGTTTTATATATTTATTTTTTTTGGAGAGGTTTTTTTCGCTATAGGGCGCATGCGCTCGCCAGACAGACAGAGAGAGACATAGAGACAGAAAACGAGAAATCACCCCCCAGGGGGGATGGTCACGCCACAATCCCTTCTCCTCCATTCTCCTCTCAGGATCTTGGGCATGCACGCACACGCGCCCGATGTGAGTTTTAAGCCACCGGGTCCGGGACGTGAACCGCCGTCGACTACGTGGGAGTCCAGCGACATAGCCATTACGCTAACTGCTGGTACCCCTTTGCTTAGCTGTTTTTGAAATAGCCTTCAATGTTTATGGAAAAATCAAAATTGAGAGGAAAAGCATGTTCTTTAAATTTTCAAGTTATTCATGATTAAGGGAAGCAGAGATGTTAATTTATTTTATTTTTTACTTAGCAGTCAGTCCAGAAACACGTGTCTACTAGGTTACAATGACCTGAAGTTACAGTGTTATGTCAGGGAGGAAATAAAGTGTCTGATGAGTACAAGTCATAAAAACAAAGGAACCAAATTCTTTTTTTTTAAATTTTATCTATTTATTTATTTACATTTTTTAATACATTCAATCGCATTATTTAGCTTAAAAAGTGAACATTTCAATATGTGAACATTTCTCCCTGGTCCAGTTGATCAAAATATAACAACACTACCTCCCTGTCCCAACAATGCTCTGTCTCCGTATCCCTCCTCCAAATATCCTTCCCAGGCCCCACTCCTCCACACACACCACATCTGGCATTCACAGCCATTTCTTGTGTTTGTACATCCTTTAGCCCGTCAGTTTCAGTCATAGAGTGTGGACACTCAATATATATTAAGTGGGGACATACAATGTCTCTCCTTCATAGCCTGGCTTGCTTCACTCAGCAGTAAATCTTCCATATTCTCCCACTTTCTGTCAAAAGCCAGGGTTTTGTAAAAGGAAACACACTCCTAGCCAGTGAAACATTCTCCTAGAGGTAAGGAAGCAAATTCTTTATTTGCTTTGAGAAGTAACTACAAGCAGCTCAAAGACTGGAACTGTAGAAGGTAACTCACGCTCAGAATAGCAGTCTGGTTTAATAGAAGAAAGACTCCTGGCAGTTAAGAGACCAATTGGCAAGCTTAAAAGAAAGTCAACTCAAGTCTGAAGAGTGTTGGTATAATGTACAGTGAACGGATTACATGGCCTTCAGTCTTCACAGACTCTTAACTCCTACAATCTGTGTGTGAGGCCAGGTTGCTCAGATGTTGCCATTTGTAACTATGTGATGCTGAGGTTTTCCCATCTGTAGAGGTCCTGTGGCAGCTTCTGGGCTCCTGTCATCCTTGGACATCCCTTAGCTCCTGTCCTTCCCCTTTCTTCCCTAGGGAATTCCCATTCTTTATCCTCCCATGTCAACTCTACTTCTTTTTCCTATTGCACTTGTTTTCCTGCACTATAAAATTTAGTATTTTTAAAAAAATTGTCAGTTTCTCTCCTGCTAGAATATAAGCTCTTTGGGACCAGCAGGAAGTGTAATGGTTATGTCACTGGACTCCCCTGGAGCCAACTGCAGTTTGAGTCCTGGGCTTGGTGGCTTAAAACTCACACCAGGCATGTGTGCATGTGAGTCCAAAATCCTAAGAGGATAATGGAGGGGAAGGGACTGTGGCATAGCCATCCCCCTTATGGGGTGATTTCTCACTGTCTCTCTGGCACCTTATAGCAGAAATCTCTCTTAAAAAAAAAAGAATATAAACTTTTTTAGGGCAGGATTATTTGTATCATTTGTTAAGTGATAAATTTGGAGCATGTAAGCAGAGCTGGGCATAGGACAGCTGCCTGTGTCTGCTAGATGGATGGACATTTGCCTTTGGGTGGATCCTGGGGGTCTCTGTTAGAGTGTAGGTGGCTTTGTACTGATCACTCAGGAGACTGAACACTCATCTCATCCTTTCTCTCTCAGCACGTTGGTATATTCAGCTTCACGCTATCAGGGTGTGGTGGAGGATGCAAACTCTTGCTAGTTTGAGGTCCTTGGTCAGCTTCAGCCTGCTCAGTCTTCCTCCCTCCCTCCCTCCCTCCCTCCCTCCCTCCCTTTCTTTCTTCCTTCCTTGCCATACTCTTGCTAAATTTCTGTTCTTACAATGCTTTTCACTGTATGCATGTGTTTTAAAAAACCATACTGGACACTTGTCTTTCAACAGAATTGTTTTAAAAGAATCTGGAAGAATACTATCTCATTTTGTGAGCAAGTCACCAATGCATTCTTAAATATGTCAAGTCACATTTTAGGTCTCCATTTTCTCATGGGTAAAATAATGTACTGGAACTGGATGGTTTTGTTCGTCTCAGTTGTGACATACTATGTTGCCTTTGTTCTTTCATCATTTAATCTTTTTTTTTTTTTTTTGAGAGGTTTTTGTTATAGGGCGCATTTGCTCGCCAGAAAGACAGAGAGAGACAGAGAGACAGAAAGTGAGAAATCATCTCCCAGGGGGATGGCCATGCCGCAATCCCTTCTCCTCCATTCTCCTCTCGGGATCTTGGGCATGCATGCATACATGCCCAGCATGAGTTTAAGCCGCTGGGTTCGGGACTCAAACTGCAGTCAACTACTTGGGAGTCCAGTGATATAGCCATTACACTAAATGCTGGTCCCATCATTTAATCTTTTGACATTTTTTTTTTGCTGTTTCTAATCTCCCCACTGTTCCCACCCCTGCTCCCACCAGCTTCTGTTCATATTTCCATCTTCCTTGTTGCCTTCCAATGGAAAATGTTTCCCCAGAGGAAATTTATTTGTTCATTAAAATTTACAAATATAACGAGGCTAATTTTTTCACTAAAGCATTAGGTGCCTCCCCGTATGTTTCCCATGATACTTTGGATTTAGTTAAAATTGTAAATTTGCTTGCCAGTCCAATTCCTTCTGCTTCCATTACTCTATCAAAATTGCTCTTATTGAGGTTAATTTCTGCCATGTTGCTAAATTCAGTGGACACTTTTTGGTCTTTATTTGCTGGAGGTCTCAGTGCATATAACATTGTTAACCTTTCTCTTCTGCCAGGTTCTGTGATGACAGCTCCTTTCCTGGTTTCCTCTCATCTTTATTTTTGTTTTCCATACCTGTATCTTCCTTCCATCTAGACTTCTATTCTGAGCTCTAAACAATTCCACTCGGATACATCTCTCTTAAGAATCTCAAATGGTAAATTGAACCTCAGTCCTCCCATACTGCTTCTTCTCTCTCATAGTGTTACCACTATCCAAGTGATTACCTAAACTAGAAACCAGGTATCATTTTTGATTACCCCTCTTTACCATCTCTAACATCCAAACCAACCACCAAGTCTTATCAATTCCTTTTCAATGGATCAATTCTCTGTTTTCACTGCCAGGCCTTTAATCAGAGCCATCATCATCTCTTACGTGGGTGCCTAAGAAGTAAGTCTAACTCATGCCTCTGTCTCTGGTCTAGCCCTTATCCAATATATATAAATAGTTAATTCTTGTTATTCATTGTTACTATGTTCTATAAAGTCTCTGTAAACATTAAGTTAACTAATACTGAATCATTGCTCTTCCGGTAAATGCACAGTTAGGTTCCTATCAGCCTCCATTCAAAATTTTGTCAACTGACCAATAGGTATACTTGTTTTATGTGTGCTTCTGTTTAAAGACAGCTTATTTAATATATATTGTAGCTTCATTAACATTGAACTCAGTGGAACATCACTATAACTCATGTCTGAACGAAGCTCATCTAATACGGACACCTTCTCTACAGGGTACTCCATGGCCTTGTTCTTTTGAACATCAGACAGCACTTTAGCACAGTGTTTGGCAGTCTTTTTAAAAAGTGAAATCATCAACATAAAACGCCTAAATGTGGAGAAAATGTATTGAACAGACCATGAAAAGAACACTTTGCAGTAAGAGACCTGACACAGGGAAGTATAGTATTACCTTGTTCAGTTTCATTAGGAACATGTTCATTGAGTGACTCAAATTTTTATTTTATTTTATTGCCATTCTGTGCATGTACATATACCTCAAGGGTGCCATGATTTTGGCATTACAAATATTAGTGAGTAAGCAAATTTGCAAATATTTCAGAATCTGCAGGTAAGGAGGGCTGACCATGTTATCCTAAAGTACTACACTTAAACACAAACCTCATGTTGCTCTCTGCTTATAACTTATAAGTGACTATATATTACCATTAAGGTTAAGTCCAGACTCCTAAACATGGCCCCCTCCTGCCTCCTTACTCTCATCTCTGAGTCCATCCTTTATGCTTCCTCGTCACACTGAAGTTTTTAAAGTTTTCTATTGAAAATTATTTTTAATTGCGGACTCCCACATGGCTAACGGTGGTTTGAGTCCTGGACCCGTCGTCTTCCTTTCTCACTTTCTTGTTTACTCTCTCTCTCTGTCATTCATGTGCCCTGTATCAAGTTAAAAAAAAAAGTAATAGGTAAAATTAAATAAATCTTAAAAAAAAAAAAAAGATTTGGGGAGCCAGAAGGAGGGAATGAGGGAAGAAATGTTTAGTAGTCACAAAAATTAAAAGTTATCTGTTTGGATCAGCAGTTAGCATAATGCTTATGTCACTGGACTCCCATGTAGTTGACAGCGATTTGAGTCCCGAACCCAGTGGCTTAAACTCACGCCGGGCATGTGTGCGTGTGTACCCAAGATCCCGAGAGGAGAATGGAGAAGGGACTGCGGTGTAGCCATCCCCCCTGGGGGGTGATTTCTCTCTTTCTGTCTCTCTGTCTCTTTCTGTCTTTCTGGCGAGTTCATGTGCCCTATAGCAAAAACCTCTCCAAAAAAAGAAAAAAAGTTGATGATAATATATATGGTAATGTCTTTGACTTAACAATATATACTGTATTCATGCTGGGAAATACCATCTTGTACACTGTAAAGGTTATAGTAATGAAATGTAATTTAAAATTAAAAGGTCTAGTATAAAAGTATTTTTAATTGCCAAAAGGTGTCTGCCAGAGAGACAGAGAAAGAGGGAGAGAATGAAAGCACTCTCCTCCTTGGGTATGGTCATGCCACAGTCCCTTTTCCACCAGTTCTCCATTCCCTTGGGATTCTGGGTATGCACATGCAGCTGACCTGATTTTTAAGCCCCTGGAGCTGAGACTAAAAATGTGTGGTCAGCCGTGTGGGATCTACGGCTGCCAACCACAGGCCATGGGGCCAGCCCTCTGTTCAATTTCATATCACTCCTCTATAACCTTTGGGCCTTTCTATTAGATATCGTTTCCTCTTTGCCTCCTTCTTTATCAGCTTCCTCTTTTACATTTTCACATCTCAATTCATTACTTTCTCTAAAAGCTTTTTTGACTTCACAGACAAACTCTTGCTACGTGTTGTCCCAGGTCTTAACATCTATTATGCATTTCTCTTTTCTTTTTCTTTCTTTCTTTTTTTTTGAACTAGCTGATCCCCCTCACAAAACTAAACTTTGAGCAGGATCGAACCTATTTTTTTCCATCTTGTTCTGCTGTGCCTAGCACCTAAAGGTGCTCAATACATATGGGAAAACTGAAGGAAGGAATAATTAACCATTTTGGGATCTGGTTATCAAAAAAAAACTCTAAGCAGTTTGAGAAGAGAGCACATTTTCAACTCTGTGTCACAGTTGCCAGGCACAAAGCCTGCACATCACACCTGCTCGATCATTGTCTGTTGAGTGAAAATAACTGCAGTTCTAACATGTGAGATACTAGGTTGTCAGAGAAGTCATGGTACATTTTGCATAGAAAAACACTTCATGACTTTTCTGACAACTCAATAGCATAGACCTTTAATTATAGGCAAAATAGTGGTCTATTGTGAATTATTGAGCATCAAGATTCTCATGGAAAGTCTTTGCAAAATAAAAAGATTTCAAGAATACAATCAAACCACTTTCATAAAACAGATTAGAAGTGTTTCCACTACTCCAGACTATGAGCACAAAAGTGCCAGACATTTCCCCAGGCCCCTGGCACAAGTTCACACTTCTTCAGGGCAGCCCTGCCCTTCTTTAAAGCAAAATCATTGAGTTAGAATCATGTAGCAGTGAACAGATGAAAACCATGATTTATTTAAAAAAAAAAAGAAAAATAAGAAAAGAAAAAGAAAGAAAGGAAAAAGGATGACATGAACAGTAAAGTGGGCTGACCATTTCTTTATAATTGCTGCTGTTTCCCTATTGTGTTTTTTAAAATATTAAGTTTCCACTGGCAGCTTTTTACTTTGGTAGAATTTTCTAAGACAGCACTGCAGATAAACATCACAGAGAGGACCCAGACTCCTACCAACTCTCGTTAAGGCTGAGGAGCCAGGTGTGCATGTCTGAGTTCAAATTTAACTCAAGATCATTGTAAAAAAGAAGTCAGGCAGAGTTGAGTTACACCACAAGTGAAAGCTGTTCTGCTTGCCCAGTGGGAGATCACTGCACACACAGCAAGTGGGAAGGAATGAGAATACCTGCCATGAGGGTTGGAGAGGGAAATTAATTGCACACATTTAAATAGATGGGACTAAGATTTTCCCCTGACAGTAAACCCCTTGAATCCTGAGATGGGGAACGAAAGAACAAATGCTTGGAGGTAGACTCTGAGAATAAGTGTGAACTCGATTATCTTTTCAAATCAGTGCCTCTTGGATCCAAGCCAGGAAGCTTCCCAAACCTTTGGGAAAACTGGAAGTTAAGGACAAAGAGTAGATCTGGGTTCCTGCTGTGTGGTTTGGCAACCCACTTTCTACAGAGACCACCTCTTCCAAAAGAAGCTCATCTGGAAGGCTGTGGAATCTTGGCTCTGGCCCTACTTATTTATTGGTCAGCTGGAGAAGGTGACGGGAAATGTGCCTTAGGAAAACACAGAAAGATATGTGAGACAGCAACGTTGTGCTTAACCCTTGATGGCCTAAGCGAGTGGTTCTCACAGTGTGGCCCTGGAGATGGCAGCATCAACCCTACCCATACATATTCTCAGGCCCAAGCTGACCCCACACTGACTGAATCAGAAACTCTTGAGGCGGGCTCCAAAATCAGTGTTCTAAGAAACCCTCTAGGTGATTCAGAGTGCACTAAAATTTGAGAGCTCCTTTCCTAAAATACCGGGAGAGCATAAATAAGATTGTTTATTCCAAGAATGAAATTCTAACAAGTCAGAATCAATTTAGTACTCACACTATCAACAGTAAGGAAAGACCAATGGTCACACCTTTTTTTTAAAGGTGTGACAATGTCAGTATCATCATTAGTATTAGTTAGTATTAGGAAAGGTCAATGTATTAGTTAGCTTTTGCCATAAATTTGCTGCATAACAAAAATCCACATCTCAGCAGCACACAACAGCAGCCATTTTTTCTTCGGCGTCTGCGAGGTTCAGTTGATCTTGGCTCCCACTTGGATCTGAGGGCTGGTAAATCTAGTCTGGGCTTGTGAAGATCTACTTGGCTTTGTTCCATGCATTTTTCATTTTTCTTTTACTTCCTGCAGATAATCCAGGCATGACTTTGTCTTGGCAATAGCAGAAATAGCCAAACAAAACAAAAACGTCTCTTAAGACCTTTATTGGAACTGGCACTTCTGTCAGGCTCAACTCTTTCTACAAGCTAAAGAAATCATATATCCAAGTCCAGGTGAGAGAACAGCTGTCCTTTGTAGTGAGAGGAACTACAAAGCTGCAGGGAAAAGACATGGATAGCGGAGAGGTGAAGGATTGGCATCAGCCATGCAGTCATACATAGTGAGCAATGAAAAAACGTCTTTTCAAGTTAATTAGCAACACTGGAACAACACACCCTAAATATGAATTTGATTTAGAGGAAAAAAAAGTATCCTTCATTTTTGCCCTCGCTTCAAGAATACTTAAATTTCAGTTGGGTCTGCTGTGTGATTCTCAGTAAAGACAAGCTAAGTCAGATTAATCATCTAAATAACCAAGGAAGAATAAAAGGAAAATTTATTTTTTAAAACCTCATAATAAACTTATATAAGCCACTTTATTTTTCAATAATAAATCAATTCCAGCCCTTAAAGAAAGAGTTGCAATAAGATTTCTTATCCACCTTGAACTTTCATGCTTAAGTAAACTGGCATTGTGTTGTTGTTGTTTAGAACTTTTATTTAATCATGACATTTAAAATGATTACACAATGGCCCTCTGTCATGGTTTCATTGAAGCTGAATATGGAGGCCTGTCTCTGGGCCTCTGCAACCCAGTGGTGTTCTGACAACTGGAGCATGGGCTGAACCAGACAGTGACTGTAGAGGATGCTGAGAAAGGGGAGGCTGAGGAGCACTTCAGTGCATTTACCAGAGAGAGGCAACACGAGCCTCCTAGCACCAGTGTTTTATCCTAGTTTTCCAAGTACTCCTGGCACTCTATATCTGCAGGGGACCAGCTGATATGCATGGCTGTGTGAGGCAGAATCTTTCTTTCTTTCCTTTTTTTTTTTTAGTAGCTTAGAATGCAATTATTTACTTATACAATTCTTCTTCTTTTTCTTCTTTTTTTTAGAGAGAGACTTTTGCTATAGGGTACATACTCTCTCCAGAGAGACAGAGAGAGACAGCAAGAAATCACTCCCAGGGAGGATGGTCATGCTGCAGTCCCTTCTCCTCCATTCTCCTCTCGGGATCTTGGGCACGTGCATGTACCTGGTGTGAGTTTTCTTTTTTCTTTTTAATTAATTAATTAATTTTTACATTTTCCCACATTTTAAATATCAAAAAAATTTGCTCATATTCCATAGTTCATTACAGTTAATAAACAACTTTCAAAATTTCAAAAAATTGAATTTTAAAGATAATTTTCAAAATACTTGTTATAATTTCCTTTGTGACTCTATAACAGCAGAGACAGTACGGTTTTAAATATTTTTGAGAAATATTTACATATCAACTCCTCAAACTGTTGAAAAGCAAACACCCAGCACACGATTCACACATGAACCTTCCCAGCTCAGCTCTGTCTACCGAGTACTCTGTGGTTTACCATCTGTTAGCAAAGATCAGTCCCTTTTTCTTCATTCAAAGTCTTCTCAAAGTAATCCTCTGGTTGTGGCTGTTCTCTTACAATCTCTACGATTACAATGCTGGGCTGAAAAAGTCCAGGTTATTTTTTGGAATGAATTATTTCATATGGCTTCTCTAATCCTCTCTGCCAGGCAGAACTATTTATGGTGCTAGGCAATCTTACCAAGAGCTTCTGTTGGCTTTTTTGAGATCTTCCTTAGTTTCATAGCTTTTTGATGATAGCTTCAGATATGACATTCCAGTCAAAGCCCTGTCAATAACAAATATTTTCAATTTACCCCACAGGATTATCCTTCATTTGGGAAGAAAAGATAAAAACATTCTCAGATAAACAAAACCTGAGAGAATTTACCAACACTGGCCCAGCTCTCCAAGAAGTTCTGAAGGGAGTGCTTTACAAGGAAAACTAAAGACACACAGACAGAAGTAAAAGAATGAAGAGTGACCAAGAAAATGCTAGGGACAAGTCCAGAAATATCAGTATTAATGTTGAATGTTAACTTTCAGGATATAAACAGAAAGATTGGACCACAGCAACACTGCAAATTTAACAGAGGAGAGATTAATTGCATGAGACTGAACTGGTGTAATAGAATTTCATGACTTTTGATTAAAATATTACTGATTTTTTTAAGTATGCTTTGTTTTCCAGATTTAAGGATTTTGCTTTCTTTTGAGTTGTCGATAGGTTCAGCAATTTGTTAAAATGGTTTTTTTGTTTGTTTGTGTGTTCCTTTAAATTGAAACATAAACTTTTCTCCCTTCCTCACCCCTCTGGAATTAGAAAATATTTGTGAGTATTCTTATTTTGTGGCAAAAGGGTTATTTGCATAAGTTCAAGAGTACCTGCTGCCTTGAGGCAGAATTTCTAAACCCTATTCCACCATAGCTTTTTGGAATTGGCTTAATGATTGCATTCACACTGCTTTCCTAACTAGCTCTTCACATGGAAGCTTACAAGGCCTACAACTTGCCTACAGTTGCCCACTGTGGTCATGCATTGAGCAGAGCTTTCAATCAAGGAGAAATCAGCTTCTTAAAACGTGCTGTGAGCCTCTGAGGAAGGACATTAAGGAGAAAAATAGAGAGGTGACGCATTTATGGGACAAAGGAAGGTGTTATTATCTGTTGAAGATAACATGAATAGTATTCTCAACTGGAAGGGTGAGAAATGTATATATGTTGGAATATTCACTTTGCAAGCTAAGTGACATATGTGATTGTATAAAAGAAATTGAAAAAAAAAAATGTTACAAGCACCCAGTGGACCCTCCTTCCTTTCACCCTGTGGATATTCTTTGAGGTGTGGGCCCAATAGAAGAACAGCAGGCAGTACCATTTGCTGTATAACCTTTGCAGGTATTAGCCAAATAGACAATTTTCTTCTCTGTTCACATGTGATGGGAACGAAGTAATTTATTCCCATGGACTGGAGTCTTAAAGATTTTTTATGAACCTAAAGAAACTTAAGATCATTAACAAAAAGTATTTTACTGTTGAAGAGACATGGAATAAAGCAGTGATATGACTGTTTTAAAGTTATCCAGTTGGGTAGAGAAGACTAACCAGACAAGCTAGGTTTTCTCAGTATGCTACACTTGGGAAGGGAAGAGTGTTCGTGGTTTGACAGATCAAGTTATCTGCAGGAAGTGGAGTGTTATGGTCTGTGGACATTAATGGAATTTGGTTTTCGTGTTTCTAAATTGGAGATAAATATGCTTGCTATGTGCTAGAATGTTTGGGTCAAAAATGAATTTTTTAAAATTTTAAATTAATAATTGTCATTAAATGGAGTCAGCCCTGTGGCCTAGGGGTAGAGGGAACCAGATCCTACATGGCAGATCATGGTTGAAATCCTGGTCCCAGTGGCTTGAAAAACATGTTAGGCACATGTGCTTGTATGTCCCAAATCCTGGCAGGATAAAGAAATGGAGAAGGGATTGTGGCATGACCATACTGTATTGGTAGGTGTTTTCTCCTTCTCCCCCTTTCTCTGTCTCTCTGGTGAGCCACACATCCACTGGCAATGAAAAAAAAATTGTCATTCAGTGATTCAGAGAAAAGCATTACTAGTTAATCCTCTTGAATTAATTCATATGGTAAACAGTGAACTCCAGAACTGAGGCAGATATCTGGGATAGTGAGAGATGAAGTTCAATGGCTTCTTCAATAACCAGATTCCTTGGCTTGATTATACATTTATTTTGTTTGAAAAAAAAAAAAAAAAGGCCTTTGGGGTACAGTCTGAGCAACGAGTAGGGAGTGAAGACTTTGCTCATGCCCATCATCAGGTACTCTCAGGGTACCCCGCCAGACCCCCTTGAAATCAGCACTATCATAAGCCTATCCCTGACATTTCCTTGGAATTCATCTTTTTCCTTTCCTTTTCATGCTGCTGAACCAGAGGATAAAAAGATAAAGGACTGCATAGCCTGGCACATGAAAGCTTCCCCACTGCGTGCTGCTGTTGTGGGGAGGAGGTAGCAGCCGCCAACCGCTGTTTTATTAATAATGAGGCATTCACATAAATTCCATGCAAAATTGATTTTTGACTGTTATATAAGAATCAAATACCAGGCTTTAAAAAGTAATTGAGAAATCTATTTGTAATTTACTTTGCCTATAAGAACCCGCTGTCCTGCCATAAACAATTTTACAGTATTTTCCCTCCTGTTAAACAGCTATTTTTACACATGTGTTTGGCCTCTCTTGTATGACATGCAGTCAGGAGGTGTAATGAATACAGTTTTGAAACAACATGTGGCCACAATTTCTTCCAGTTTCATCTTCAAGGGGATCTCTTGCAAGTTGTGATAGCATTTTCATCACTGTACAGGTGAAGTATGTTAATGGCTAATTATCTGACACTGGGTTTTGACTGATGAATCATATATACACTTCTGGCAATAGGAAAGCATAATAAAATAAAAGCGCTACAATAAACAAAACAGAACCCCCCAAACTCCTAACCAACCCAACAAACCAAAGCAATCTGTTTCTTGTCTTTATATGCCTTAGGGCTCTGGTCAAATGAAAAAGTCTCTTATTTCAAGAGTTTCTCTGGGATCCTACTTAATATTTGGTAGTTTTGTGTATATAAAAGCCCAAAGAATGTAGAATGTAATCAATAATTTCTTTTTTTAAGAGAGATTTTTGCTATAGGGCATGTGTGCTCGCTGGAGACAGACAGCCAGAGAGACAGAAAGTGAGAAATTGATTGCCCCCACCCCCGGGGTGGGGGATGGCCATGCCACAATACCTTCTTCATTCTTCTTTCGGGTTTTAGGCATGCATGCACAAACAGCTGCCATGAGTTTTAAACTGCCAGGTCTGAGACTTGAACCGTGGTTGATTATGTGGGAGTCCAGTGATGTAACCATTAAGCCACCTGCTTCCAACAATAGATTTATTTCTAATTCTTTAAAAAGCTTATTAGTGGAGAAAGGGAGAGGACAGGAGAGAAAGAGAGAGAGAGAGAGAGAGAGAGAGAGAGAGAGAGAGAGACAGAGAAATAAGTACCCTTAACAGGGTTTCAAGCAGAGATCCCCACCTCCAATCCCCAGCCTTCCCAGCCAGAAAGGATTACAGGTGTGTCTGGCTTGCACATGCTGACCCAGGAGCCAGTCTTGAGTTTCCATCTGCCTTCCAGCACCGCATAGCATTGCACTACAGCTGCATCACCATGCTACTTATTTTCCAGATCGAAACGACAGGGATAATAAATAAATAAATAAATAAATAAATAAATAAATAAATAAATAAATACAAGACATAATATCAAGAAGGCAATGTTTTATATTTTGTCTTAGCTTCTGTGTGTAGTTCCTTAGCATTATTTTGCATAGAATAGAAGGGAACACATTTCTGTTCCTATCCTAAGACATTTAAAAAAAGCCATGATAGGCTGTGAGAGAGAGAGTCTCGCTCTCTCCAGGGCTCAGGCATGCCATGATCCCCTTCCTGCAGCCTCTAACTCTCCAAGGTATTGGGCATGCAGCATACTCTCCTAATGTGTCTTAAGGTTCGTCAGCCCGGGAACTAGATTATAATTAGCATGTGGCTCCCAGATCAGCTGCACCACAAAAGTTGGGTCCATTTTTGTTTTCTAAAGTGTTTCCAAAACTCTAGTGTTTTTAAAAAGAATTCTTTCCCCCACAGTTTTATTGTGATATACTTTATGTAAGATAAAATTTCAAGTAAATAGTTTTATGAATTCTGTTAATTGTATACATTCCCATGATTAAGTTAGCGCATTTCGATCACCCTGAAAAGTTCCCTGATGCCCCTTCCATCACCCCATTCCCCCAACTCTTGGCCCTAGACAACTGCTGCTCTGTGTTTTGTTGGCATAGTTTGCCTTTTATAGAATTTCATTTTTTTTTTGTTTTGGTTTTTATTAAAAGATTTTTTAATTTACAGTTTTAAAATACATTCAATCACATTATTTAGCTTACAAGGTGATCATTCGAATATGTGAACATTTCTCCCCGGTCGAGTTGATCAAAATATAACAACACTACCTCCCTGTCTCAACAATGCTGTCTTCATATCTCTCCTGCAAATGTTTTTCCCCAGGCCCCACTCCTCCACACACACCACATCTGGCATTCACATCCATCTCTTGTGTTTTTACATCCTGTAGCCCGTCCATTTCAGTTATAGAGTGCAGACATTCGGTATATACTAAGTGGGGACATACAATGTCTCTTCCTCATAGCCTGGCTTGCTTCACTCAGCAGTAAATCTTCCATATTCTTCCACTTTCTGTCAAAAGCCAGGGTTTTGTTGTTCTTAATAGCTGAATAGTATTCCATAGAGTATATGTGCCACAGTTTTCCAATCCATTCAGCCGTACGGGGGTATTTGGGTTGGTTCCATGTCTTAGCAATCGTGAAAAGTGCCACAATGAACATCGATGTGCAAGCACTTTTCCAATGAGAAATTCTTCTGTCCTTTGGGTAGATGCCAAGAAATGAGATTGCTGGATCATATGGCAGTTCTATTTGTAGATTTTTGAGAAATCTCCAAATTGTTCTCCACAGTGGTTGGACTAATTTACATTCCCACCAGCAGTGTAAGAGAGTTCCCTTTTCACCACACCCCTGCCAACACTTATTATTTTTTTTTTAATCTTAGCCATTCTGACTGGGGTTAGGTGGTATCTCATTGTTGTTTTGATCTGCATTTCCCTTACAATGAGGGATGTTGAGCATTTTTCCATATGCCTTTTGGCTATTCGTATGTCATCTTTAGTGAGTGTTCTTTTCAACTCCTTCTCCCATCTTTTAATAGGGTTCATCATCTTTTTTTCAAACAGCTTCTTTAGTTCCTTATGTATTCTGGTTATCAATCCCTTATCTGATGCATAGTTTACAAAAATATTTTCCCAATCTGAGGGCTGTCAATTCACACTAATTACTGTGTCTTTTGCCTTTTATAGAATTTCATATAAATAAAATTACAGTATGTAATCTTTCATGTATAACTCATTTTCCTTGGCATGAGGTTTTAAGATTCACCCATGCACATTAAGTGTATGAAAATTTTTATTGTTTTAGTGCTGAGCAGTACTCCATGGTATGATATACCAAAATTTGTTTATTCACTAACTAGCTAGTGGATACTTGCGTTGTTTCCAGTTTTTGATGATCACAAATAAGCTCCTATAATTACTTATGTAAAAGTTTCATGTGGACTTTTAAAAAAATAATTATTTTATTTAACTTTATTTATTTATTTATTTTTTAATTTGACCAGAGAGAGACAAAGTGAGATAGAGAGAGAGGGAAAGTGAAAAAGCAAACCACCAGGTCTAGGACTCGAACCACAGTCAGCCATGTGGGAGTCCGGTGCCCTTAACCACCATGCTACCTGCCAGCCCCAGTGAAAATGTTTTTATTTCTCTTGGGTAAGTATCTAGGAGTGGGACTGCTAGGTCACATGTTTTAAATATATTTAACTTTCTAAGAAACTGTATTACTCACTTTCTTTTTTTTTGAGAGGTTTTCGCTATAGGGCGCATGTGCTCGCCAGACAGACAGAGAGAGACATAGAGACAGAAAGTGAGAAATCACCCCCGAGGGGGGATGGTCATGCCGCAATCCCTTCTCCATTCTCCTCTCGGGATCTTGGGCACGCACACACACGTGCCCAGTGTGAGTTTTAAGCCACCGGGTCTGGGACACGAACCGCGGTTGAATACGTGGGAGTCCAGCGACATAGCCATTATGCTAACTGCTGGTTCCCCTTATTCACTTTCTTTTTAAAAATATTATTTATTTATTTTTTACATTCAATCACTATGTATCATTACAACTGTACCATTCATTTTCACACAGGCAGTGTCTAAAAGTTCCAGTTCCTCTATCTCCTCTATCATCTCCTTGATATTGTCAAGTGTGTGATAAATAGCTCATTGTGACTTTACTTGGCATTTCCTTTATAATTTGTGATATTGAGCATCTTTCTATGGGCTTATTAGCATTTGTATATCTTTTTTTGTGAAGTGTCTGCTCAAATCTTCTCTCCATGTTTATTAGGCTATTTCCTTCTTTAGTTGTAAGAATATTTTACATCTTCTGTATCTAAACCTTTCATCATACACACACACACACACACACACACTTGCACATATATTATTGTAGTCTTAGTATATGGCATGTTTTTCAAGAGGAAAACCTTTTAATTTTGAGATAGTCCAATTAATAAATATTTTCTTATATGAATTGTACTTTTTGTGTTCTATTTAAGAATGCCACCCTAACTGCTATTACAAACATTTATATTTTCTTTTTTTTTTTTGAGTGTTTTTTTTTTTTGTTTTGCTTTTTTTTTTTTTTTTTTTTTTTTGGCTATAGGGTGCATGTGCTCATCAGACAGACAGAGAGAGACAGAGAGACAGAAAGTGTAAAATCACCCCCCAGGGGGGATGGCCACACCATAATCCCTTCTCCTCTGTTTTCCTCTCGGGATCTTGGGCATGCACGCACATGCGCCTGGAATGAGTTTTAAGCCACCAGGTCCGGGACGCGAACCACAGTCAACTACGTGGGAGTCCAGCGACATAGCCATTACGCTAACTGCTGGTTCCCTTCAAGTCTTCTTTATTGAGGAAGAATGTCGAGTTATATACAGGTTGGTGGGCATTGATTGGTTGCCTGAAATGCAAATGAGATAGAACAGTATGAACCAATCATTGGTGTGGGTGGATCCATATTGAGCAACTGCTGTTTTAATTTCTTTTATAATGTTAAAATCAAAGCCACGTACGTGGCACCATGCTTGCCCTTGTTGATCTGTGGTTTTTGTTACCGGGAAGGCTTCCTGTTCCTCAGAGTTCATTGATGGTTGTGGTATCTGAACTGGTTTAATTTTTGTGCCAGGGGTAAAAGTGGGCTGATAGCGATTCTGTGAGGAATCTGCACTTTTAGATTTACCCACTCTCAGTTTTTTCAATTGTGATATTAAGTCTTGATGTTTCTTTTCTAATTGAATTTGTTCTTCAAGTTGTTTAATTTTATTCAAAATCTCTTCCCTAGGATCAATAACCGGCATCATCAAAGGTGGTGCAGATGCGACCGAGTTGTAAGATGGCGGTCGTTTTTCGAAAGGCAGCCATTTTGAATTATTGTACTTGGCTGCCTCTGTTTCTAAAGTTTCTTCTTCAGGTGGCCATTTTGGGTTATTGTATTTGGCTGCCTTTGTTTCTAAAATTTCTTCTTCAGATGGCCATTTTGGGTTATTGTATTTGGCAGTCTTTGTTTCTAAAGTTTCTTTTTCAGGCAGCCATTTTGAGTTGTTATTTTTGACTGTCTTTGGTTCTAAAGTTTCTTCCTCAGAATTAGTCAATTGATTATCCAAATGAGCTTTAAGCTCTGTAAGAGTTGGGTATAATTTTTTCTGAGGCTTTTTAAGGTTCGTAACTTTCTCATTGATTTTTGGTTTCTTAAGTTGTTTTGACCTGACATTTGATTATTTAGTAAAATTTGTTACTTCTTTCTCACTATCTAAGGGAATAAGATCCTCTCCCTGTCCTTTTTCAATTTTATAATCCTTGGTTAGATCTGAGGCAGCTATAGCCTCCTCCTGGGGTTGATCATTTTGCATGATCTGCTCTCCCTTAGCGACCATAATGGCAAGGGCTTCTTTTAAGTCCTGAGCAGATAGTTCATGCTGACTAAGCTCTTGTCCCATTATTACCCATACTTAAAAATGAAACGTAAGTAACTACTTACCAGGACATCTTCTCTTCGTCCTTCTATGTTTTTTGCCGGCCTTTCTCGGGACGATTCTCTGCCGTCCCCTTCTGGACGAGTCTCTGCCGTCCTCCTCTGTTTTCCTCCGTGGCCTTTTTCGGGATGATTCTCTGCCGTCCCCTTCTGTTTTCTGCCGGCTTTTCTCAGTTGCTCTGCACTGGTGTCTTTCTCGGGAGCTCTTCACTGTATCCTTCGTACTCAGGTCCCTGTTCAGGTGCCACATGTCCTGACCTACAGGACAGTCAAACAGTTTCCTGGGGGAGGGAGTGAGAGATGGGACAAACACACACAGATACACAGAGTGGAGACAAAACAAGGTGCTGATCAAGTCTTCAAGTCTTCTTTATTGAGGAAGAATGTCAAGTTATATACAGGCTGGTGGGCATTGATTGGTTGCCCGAAATGCAACTGAGATAGAACAGCATGAACCAATCATTGGTGTGGGTGGATCTTTCCCGTTGCCTAGAAACCCAACTGCCCCACGGGGAGAACAGTTGGTCACATGATTTCTGAGAAACAGTTTGCTCAATGAGGAAGTGAAACCTAATGGTTTCCAAGATGGTGGATAGCTCAAGATGGCTTCCGTATGCAGTACCCTCCACACTTAATTATCTCGATGTCTCTCAAAAGTCAGTTGAACATTGGAGTTTCATTCTGTTTCTGGACTCTTCCATTTTACTAGTACATAAGTCTATCCTTTCTCTAATGCCCCATTGTCTTGAATAAGGTATCTTTCTTCTTAGTCTTAGAATCAGGTAGGGTAAATCAACCTTATTATTATTTCTCTAAGTTATTTTTCTATTTTAAGTTCTTTGCATTTCCTTATAAATTTTAGCATCTGTTTATCAATTTCTTTAAAGAAACTTGCTGAGATTATGATTGGAATTGAGAGATTGAGTTTATAGATCAGTGTGAAAAGAATTTATCTTAAACTATTAAATACATGTTAAACTATTACTAAAATTACAATGCACAGTAAAATGTGATACCAATTTTTAACACTCGGGTAAATTAACAAGTCAGTTTGTGCAACCAGACTAACTAGTTTTTGCAGACAGAAGAAATATTTTTCTGTCATCTTTGTTTAATCAAGGTGTGACCTGAAATTGATCACAAACCACTGTTACAAAATTATTACCACATGTATCTATTTATATGTGAATCATGATATTCTCAGTTCTGTGCAATGTAAAATAATCATTATGTTGGAAGTAATAATTAATGTGCCTATTGCAACTGTTCATCAATACAGCTTCATTATTTCATTAGTTGACTTTATAATAAGTATATTTAGAAATGCGAATGCTCACAAATTTATACTAATAAAAAGTTCTTAAAGTGTTTTCTGTTTCAACTTCAGATAAGATTTCATTTGGAATTCTAACAAGTTAGAATAGAAGTACTGCATTCTAGTAGAAAGTAAATAGGTTTTGGGCTGGCTCTGTGGCCTGGTGGTAGTGCGCTGCCCAAAGAGAAGTCAGATCCCACACGGTGACTGTAGTTCTAATTTCCAGCTCAGTCAGTCCGGAACATGCCAGACATATGTGCACAAGTGCCCAAGATCTGATGGACTGAAGGAAAGTGGTGTGATCAGACCCTGTAGAAGGTTGCACATCTCTCACTCTCTCTCATGCACGCACACATGTGCTCTACTCTGAGTAAAGAAAACAACGAAGAAAATAGGTTTGGAATAACAGAGACCTGAGCTTAAATGACAGTTTCCCTTTAAGTAACTTCAGTAAATTATCCATGTTTCTGAGTCCTGTTTGCCCATCTGTAAAGTGGAGATACTAATGCCTGCCTCGCAGGTGTGATGCAATGATGTAGTATAAGACAAACAACTGTCATGTACATAGCTGATGTATACGAAGGAATGATGTTATAGAGGAAGCAAACTAGAGGTCTTGGAGTTTGGTAAAAAATTAGAAGGGCCTCACACAGAAATGGTTTATTACCTGTTGATGATAACATGTATAGTATTCTTTTTTTTTTTTTTTTGAGAGAGATTTTCGTTATAGGACGCGTGCGCTTGCCAGCCAGACAGAGAGAGACATAGAGACAGAAAGTGAGAAATCACCCCCCAGGGGGGATGATCACGCCGCAATCCCTTCTCCTCCATTCTCCTCTCGGGATCTTGGGCACGCACGCACATGCGCCCGGCGTGAGTTTTAAGCCACCGGGTCCGGGACACGAACCGCGGTCGACTACGTGGGAGTCCAGCGACATAGCCATTACGCTAACTGCTGGTTCCCATTATGTATAGTATTCTTAACTGGACTGGTTTGAGAAGTATTTCATGTTGGGTAAATTCTCTTTACAAGCCAAACATATAGTGGTTGAATGTCTAAAAAAATAAAGAGAATAAATAATAATAATAATAATAATCTGAAAAAAATGATGAAAAGCTAGATGACGATGATGATGATGAGGATAGTAATGTCTTTGTCTTGACTGATATGCATGGTAACCGTACTGGAAAAAGAAATGTAATACACTATAAAGATATACGTAATTAAATGGAATATAAAAATTACGATAATAATAAATAAAATTGAATTTAAAAAAAGGGCCTCATGGATGTTGAAATGGACTAAAATGAGAGCAAGGAAGTGTGCTCATTCTGACTGTGACTTACCTGTCGTGGTGTGCCTTCCCTGCCCACAGATCTTTAACACAACTTAACACAGACCCATAAAAGCTCAGGGTGAGGACAATTATGCTACCAAGCAGCATTTCAGTAGAAAGTCCTGGAATTGAAGGGGACCAGCAGGTGGCTTGGTGGTTAAAGTGCTGGATACTCCCACATGGCCGACCATGGTTCAAGTCCTGGACCTGGTGGCTTACTAACTCACTTTCTCTCTCTCTCTCTCTCTGGTCAAATGAAAATAAATGAATGAATAAATAAAATTAAAGTAAAATAATTAAAAAAAGGAAAGTCCTGGAATTGGAGATAGTGACACGTCAAGTGACCTTGCATTGACTGTTCAGAAACCCTTATTTCTCAGAAGCTTTCAACAAGGGAGGGGCTTGGGCCAGCAGGTGATATGGTGGTTAAGGTGCTGGCCTACCACATGGCTAACCATGGTTTGAGTCCTGGATCTGGTGGCTTGAAAATAATGCCAAGTAGAAGGGTCATTTCTCAACACAATAAAAGCCATATATAAAAAATCTATACCTAACATTATACTGAGTAAGGAAAAGTTAAAATCTTCTCTACTAAAAGCTAGTACAAAGCTGCACACATTCTCCACTCCTTTTCTTTACAGTGCTGAAAGTCTCAGCCAATGCTATACAAAAAGAATAATATAAAAGGCATTCTAGTAAGCAAAGTTGAAAATATCTTTATTTGCAGATGACATGATGTTATACTTAGAAGAACCAAGGGTTTCCATCAAAAAACTTCTCAAAGTAATAAGTGAATACAGTAAAGTGGCAGGGTACAAAATCAACATCCAAAAATCTATAGCATTTCTGGGGCCAGTAGTTGGAGTAATGGCTATGTTGCTGGACTCCCATGTAGTTGATCATGGTTTGAGTACTGAACCCAGTGGCTTAAACTCATGCCAGGCATGTGTACATGAGTACCCAAGATTCCAAGAGGAGACTGGAGAAGAAGGGATTGCAGCATGGCCATCCCCCCTGGGTGGTGATTTCTCACTTTCTGTATTTATGTCTCTCTCTTTCTGGTAAGCTCATGTGCTCTATAGCAAAAACCTTTCCAAAAAACCACAAAAATCAAACAAACAAACGAAAAACACAAAAAACCCACCACCACCACTACCACCACCACAACAAAATCTATAGCATTACTATATACTAACAAGTTGACTGAGGCAGAACTGAAGAAAGGAATCCCTTTTACCATAGCCACAAAATGTATAAAATACCTAGGGATAAATCTAATTAAGGAAGTTTAAGGCCTTTACAAAGAAAACTATGAAAATCTTTAAAAAGATATTGATATGACAGAAAAAAGTGGAAGGACTTCCCATGTTCCTGGATTGGAAGAGTTAATTTAATCAAAATGGCAAATCTACCCAAATTAATCTACATATTTAATGCAATTTCAATCAAATTACCAGAGACATTCTTCACAGATCTAGAAAAGACAATCATAGATTTTGTTTGGAATCATAAAAGACCTCATATTGCCAAAGCCATCCTGCTCAAGAAGACTGGAGTGGGAGGCTTCTCCCAAAATATGCTATAATGTTGTGATAATCAAAACATCATGATGGGGTCAGCAGGTGGTGTAGTTGAGCTCTTGACTTCCACATGGCTGACCATGGTTCAAGTCCTGGACCTGCAGGCTTGCTTTCTCATTTTCCCTCTCTCACTCTGCTCATCTCTGTTCAAATTAAAACAAATAAAGTTAAACAAAATAATTCTTAAAAAAATTATGGTAGTGGCACTAAAACAGACAGGTGGACTAATGGAATAAAATAGACCCCAAAATAAACTCCAAAATATACATCCAACTGATTTTTGACAAAGGATACCAGTCAATGCAGTGAGAATAGGAACACCTCTTTAGCAAATAGTGCTGGATGAAAATGAATCCCCATCTTTCACCATGAACAAAAATCAACTCCAGTGGATTGAAGATACTAACCTAAGACCTCAAAAACTACTGGTGGAAAACACGGGAGAAACTCTGGGAGACATTGGGGTAGGCAAAGACTTATTAAGTAAGACTTTCAAAGCACAGGCAATAATCCCTAAAATAGACAAGTGAGATTATATCAGATTAAGAAGTTTCTGCACAGCAAAAGACACAGTAATTAGTGTGACTGAACAACCTTCAGAATGGGAGAATATTTTTGTAAAGTATGCCTCAGATAAAGAACTGATAACCAGAATACACAGAGAACTCAAGTGGCTTACCTGGAAAAAATGATTAACCCAATCAAAAGATGAGAAAATGAGCTGAACAAAAAACTCTCTAAGCCAAAAAGCATATAAAGAAATGATCAACATCCCTCATCACAAGGGAAATGCAGATAAAAACCACAATGATATACCACCTAACCCTTGTCTGAATGGCAAAGATTGAAAATACAAAAAATGATAAGTGTTGGTGGGGCTGTGGTGAAAGAGGAACTTTCCTACACAGTGGGTGGGAATGTAAATTGGTCCAGCCACTGTGGAAAATAATAAGGAGGGTCTTCAAAGACTTCAAATAGAACTACCATATGATCCAGTGATCCCAATACTGGGTATCTACCCAAAAGCAGGAAAATGCTGTCGGAAAAGTGCTTGCATATCAATGTTTATTGTGGCATTATTCACAATTGCTAAGATATGGAAGCAACCCAAATGTCCACAAACAGATGAATGGATTGAAAAAATGTGGCATATATACTCCATGGAATACTATTCAGTCATAAAAAGGAACAGGAGTCTGACATTTATAGAAAGTGGTTGAATATGGAAGATTTATTGCTGAGTGAAGCAAGCCAGGCTATGAAAGAAAGATATTATTTATCTCCACTTAATATATACCAACTGTCCACATTCTATGGTAGAGATTAAAAAAATTGGAGGGCATAAAAGCAGTGAAAATAGTTATGGATGCTGGAGATAGTGTAGAAGGAGTGTGGAATAAGAGAAGAGTATAGGGAAGGAAATCAGGGAGAAAAAACAGAGAGGCAAGACCTTTGTGGGACACAGAAATGGTTTATTACCTATTGATGATAACGTGTATAATGTGCATGGATTGGTCCGAGTGTATTTCATGTTGGTTAAATTATCTTTATAAGCCAAGCGATGTATAGCTATCAAATGTTTAAAATAAATAAGAATAATAAAAGTATAATAAATTTTTAAAAAGAAACACAATAAATTACATCATGCATTTCCGTCTGATAGAAATAATGACAGTTGTTCAACAAGACAATTTTATCTAGCAATACATTAATTTCCTCAATAAGTTTATATTAAAGATCTGAATACAAAACAAAGAGAGAGAGAGAAAATCATGCCAGGCTCATATGCATGCATGCCCAAAATCCCAAGAGGAGAAAGGAAGAGAAGAAATTGTGACATGGCCATTTTCCCTTGGGAGGGGATGATTTCTCACTTTCTCTCTCATCTCTCTCCTCTCCAGTGAGTGCATGTGTCCTGTGACAAAAATAAATAAGTGAGGGATTTGTGGGGCTGAGTGTTCTTCTTTGTGCTGTGCAAGGCTACTCACCTTGGGTGCACTGGGACATTTTTTTGGCTGCTTCTTTCACTGTCCCCTTTATTTCTGTTCTCATTTTTCTCTCCATCCTCATTTGACATAGGCACATCAGTGAACAGTCAACCTCATGACTACAGTTATCAGTATTTGCCTTTGGCTATTCCCTTTCTATAGCCCCAGTGCCACCAGAGCTGAGTGATTAGTGAGACAACACAATGAACAGGCATTGGGAGGCAGGAACTTAGGCTCGTCATTAGACGAGTTCTCAAATCTCAGTTCCTGCCTTGGAATAGTGCTCCCCCACTCACAGGGAATTGTGTGAGAGATTGCATGGGGAATGTGCTTTATAAACTTTGAAGTGCTGTATAAGTCTTTCTAATTGTGATACATATGGAACTACTGTCCCCATTCTATTTCCTTCTAACCTGAGACTCATAGGAAGTTTAGTCACATCTAAATTCCTTGACTTGAATTTAATTGGGGGTTAGGGTGAAGATGAATACAAATCAAACCAAAAACTGGAATTATAGATTTCTAAAATTGGATACAAACTAGTGGTCATCTATTTAAATATCTGTAGAGATAGCAAGCATGGATTCCAGAGTTCCAAGATGGAGAGATGGAGAGGGAGATAGAGAGAGGGAAAGTGAGAAAGCAAACCACGAGGTCCAGGACTTGAACCATAGTTGGCCATGTGGGAGCCCAGCTCCTTAACCACCCCACCACCTGCCAGCCCTTCTGCAATGCCTTTATATATTTCTTTCTAGTCTTTGAAAAGTACATGTATATGTGTGTGTGTGTGTGTATGTGTATGTATGTATAGTGGTTTTATATTATAAATATAGTATTGTATTTTGAATTGTAAAATGATTTTAATAATTAGTAATGAATGCACCCTCTTAAGCTGTGAGCCCAGACCAGGCCAGGAGTTGGCTGGTTAATTGGAATTTTTGTTTAAATCAGGTAAAAGAGATACTATTGTCATTGACTTTACCAAGTCTCTTCCACCCTCATTTTTTTTAATTGCCAGGTGGCATGTGTGCTAGAGAGAGAGAGTGAGAGAGAGAAAGTGCCCCCTCTATGGGGCTTGGTCTTGCTGCACTCATTTTTCTTTCTTTCTATTAGGATTTTAGACATGTACACACACACAACTAGTGTATTTTTCAAGTTGTGGGGACAAGAATTCCAACCATGGTTGGCTATGTGGAATCTGGTCTCCTTAATCACTGTGCTGTGGGGCTGGACCCCAAGTTTTCCTCTTTGTCCTTGGTAAAATGAACCTGATTTTGTTGAGGGGTGTGGAAACGACTTGTCCAGTCAAAGTGAGCATTTTCTCCAGCCCAGGAGTATAAAATTGAACTGAGCTAAGCCTAAGTTTGGGATATATATAACTATTCTAAGCCAGTTGTGGTATTATTATTCTTTGCCAGAAAGTAGTTGAGGGTTAGCCTGTGACCAAGTTCTGACAGTGAGACCTGAAAGAAAATCTGTTAGAGGCTTTTGGAAAAGACCTTCCTCCTGATAAAGAAAGGGAAACATGAGGCAAAATCCTCTTGTTTTACCCCAGCCCTATCTTTCTGCCTTTGGCTTTCTGGAGCTACAGTGGTCATCTTCCAAACATGAAAGAACACGACCATCTCATCATGTCAAGCTAAAGCCCCAGTGTGTTCTAGCTATTGAATTTACCAACACTGAAACCACATAGCTTCAAACTCTTTATGTGAAATAATGAGTGCTTAAATAGCTGAAGCCTAAAGTAAGATAACAAGTGGGAAATGGTAAAATAAATGATGTTAAATTATTTTTAAAAACATATTACTCAAACTTTTTAAAAAATTATCATAATCTTGTTTATATTACATTGAACCACATATATCTTTACAGTCAGTGTATTACATTTTTTTTCAGAAGTAATATCATGCATATCAGTCAAGACAGACATTACTATCCACGTCATCATCATCAAGTAGCTTTTCATGATTTTTTCCCGATTATTATTATTTTTATTCTCATTTTTAAAACATTCGATCACTATATATCATTTTGCTTGTAAAAATAATTTACCCAACATGAAATACTTCTTAGACCAGTCTAGTTGAGAATACTATACATGTTATATCTACTCAAACTTTTTAAAAAGTTAAAACATATATATATTCTTTCACCAGTTTTTAAAAATGTATAGGTCAAACTTTTTCATTATGACTGGGAATTTGTGCTATCATTCTTGCATAAGCAATATAAGAGGACTTCAAAAGGTTCATGGAAAAATGAAATTAAAGTATGAGTTTATTTTGGTATAAAATTTTGAAATCCACGCATAGTTTTTTTTTTTTTAAATGCATTTGCTATGAACTTTTTGAAGCTCCCTTATGTCAGTAATGCACTACTAATGTCTAAGGGCTTTTTGTTGTTGTTGTTGTTGTTCATTTTGCTTTGAAGTAGAAAAAGAATCTAGAGACAAAATCAACAGTTCTCAATGTGCGGTGTATGGGCTCCTAGAGATCCTTAACTCTCTTTAATGATGTCTGTGAAGCCCAAACTATATTTATAACAATATTAAAACATTATCACCTTTTCACTCTCATTTGTTTATGAGTATACTGTGGAGTTTTCTAGGGGCTACATGATTTGTGATACTGCAATAGATCAAACATTAAAGTGATGGGAGAATCCAGCTGCTTCAGTTATGCCAGACATTAAAGAGTTACAGAAACATTAAGCAATGTCATGCCTCTTTTTAAAATATTTTAGACAATACATTTACATGTCATAAAATATGATATTTAAATAACATGTAAAGGGTCTACTACTATTTTTGAATGAATTCAACATTTATAGTTTATAGATATTTGTTTTAATTTTAATATGGTAAAATATTATTAAATAATTCCCACATAAACAGATGTTCTTGAAATCCCTTGATTATTTTTATAACTAAAGAGACCAAAAATCTTGAGAATCACTGCTCTAGCTTTATTGCTGTTTCCTTGTAACAGTAACATCCCTTTTCTCCTTCCGTTCTTTTCTCCCTTCTTTGCTTTCATTCCTCTTCCCTTTTTCCTTTTCTCCTTTTCTTTCTTCTCTTCTTTTCTTTCTTTCTTTTTTATTTTGAAGTTTGCTTTCAGATAAATTTTGCAAACCATACAACTTAATCTTCTTAAAACAACTATTGTCTTTCTTATTTCATTCACAACTTTAATACCAAGAGCTGGACAGTTAAGTAAACCTGAACACAAACACATCCCACTCTTTTTTTTTTTAAATATACATTTATTTATTTATTTTGAGAGAAAGAGAATATAGGAGAGAGAGAGAACGATAGTACCTTCGATCAGGTCTTGGTGCTGTCATGACTCACACCCAGCTTTAGCTAATCCCAGATCACAGGCATGGGCATGCCTGGCATAGTA